>JAMXBC010000009.1:23484439-24684439 GCA_024138005.1 Lumnitzera racemosa
AAAATGAAATTTTGAATCTGCAAACTTTAATGACAAACATGGATTTAAAAAAAAAAGGCATGATTTTTCGTAAGAAAAAACAAGCAATTTCATTCTAAATATGCAATTTTTCTTAAAAAAGCAAAATGATGTGATTTTTGTAATACACATGCATAAGTAATTGATCAATAGACATAAAGATCTCCAAAAAACCTAAGTTAGTAATATTCCATGCAAAAATTCTAATCATGTGAATTTAAACAAAAATACTAATATGACTAATGGATGTATCACATATTTTATGATTGATTTATAATATCTTTATGATGCTTATGTAGGTGTTTATATTGAATTTGATGTTTAATTTGTTTTTATTTTAATTCCAAGCTTTGTTTGATTGATTTGAAGAGATTGATGATTTCATACCAAGTGTTGAAAGATTTGAAACTGTTTTGGATAAGTTTTGAAGCCTTAGAAAGGACTACACCCATAAACAATGACCGTACATTGAAATTGCAAGTAAAGGAGTAAGAAGTGAAGGAGAAATTGGTGTCTAGAGAGGACTATGGTCAAGACCATGATAATGGTCTTCAGCATGGTTCTCTTATTTCATTATTTTATGATTTTTGAAATATAGAAAGACCATGTGGAAGGATTATGACCATGTTCCTAGAGGGTGGTGATGCAATGCATTGTGAATCTTCTAATTTTAGATAGATTTAAAACGTAAAAGTTGCCTTACCCTTGTACTTCTATAAGAAAGCATTGTAATCACAAATTTTGTCATTATAACTCATTCTTGTTCCTTCCATACAATTAGAATTATGACTTAAAACCATCTTTTAGATTAGCTTTAGGAATTCAACATCAAAACTGGTAGGATAAATATCTGATCTCAAGTTAGGATTTGGAACTCCTCTAAAGGTTGTATTCATTCCCTTCTACATACCTTTGATTTAGATATCGTATACCTATTGCTTCCTATGTGCTTAATTTAACATTGTTTATTGGATAGTTAGAACTATCTGTTAATGAACTATGCATATTGTTTAAGTATTTAATTCCTTAATCATGATAATCTGTATTTTGACTCTATTAGAATACGTATTAATTAGGATTAAATTGCAAAACCACTTCTAATTGTTTACAATGAACTAGATTATCTAGATTAAAGAAGACATAGCGTATGTCTTTGATTAAATTAAGGTTTAGGAATTAGAAAGGATTACTTTGGTTTATCTTTATCTAATGATAGAAAAGTTTAATTGGTAATCTTGGGTATTCACTTCAAGAGAAGGAATTCCTAATACTTAATTACTTTAAAACTAAACTTATTAAAGATATCTTTGTCAAAATTAACTGATTTTCTAATTATTTGGTTTGTAATTGAATCCTTTTGAGATTTTGAATATCATAATTAATTTATTTTATTAGACTGGTTTTTAATAATTTAATTATTTTCAAAAACCTTTTGTTTTAATTGCTTAGATTTAGATAGACTAATACTGATAAAAACTAAAGGTCAACTTGGTGGGTTTGACTTAGTTCTCATCAATTTTATTATTGCATATGCAACTTAGTGCACTTGCTAGTAAAAATATACTTTTGTATTTGTTATAAGAAGTAAGGTTTAGTTGAGCATATTAATGATCCATTAATATTATGTACACACTAAAAAAATTACAAAAAGAACATTTGTCACAACCCCAAAGGGGGTCAAGTTGTGGCAATGCTGGTGTGTAATACATAAAGATCTGAGATCAAGTACCATCCTTAATCGCCTTTAGCACACTACACAAGGCATTCACAACTATGACCTTCTCCTAGTAACTAGCATTTAGTAATATTAGAATATATAAATTAAATTTAATCTATTTAAATGATCACTAACAAAATATAGATAAGTGGGAATATCGAGTTTCCCCTAAATAGTCATACAGTATCAGGATAAATTATCATCTGTATTCTATGCTACTTAACAAACTAAAGATACTTAATAATTGGAAATTAAAGAGAGTCCATATATATATAATCGAATGGTTCGCTCGAGCTCTCAACTTCTTTCCATCCCAATCCTAAGTTGGTGTTACTAACTTTGAGTATCTCGTGGCCCAACTTCAGCTATAAGTCCTGCTACAATAATAAATTATAGGGAGGTAAGCTCAATTGCTTAGTAACTAACCTACCTACTCTACAACAAGCAATATCAAGCAAGTTATTTAACAAGTGTATGAATACATGGTTAAACATATGCAATGCAACGGTATATACAGTCTACCGGTAACTATATACAATACGGTTTTAACACCCATTGTTGCCTTGGTTAGGAAATATTTTAGGACGTTAGGATCTAGGTATCTACATATTCAAAGTCTCTCGTCATCAATATCACCCTCAGCAGTAGATACGGTACGGCTTTAAGCAGAAGGTAGCACTCCCTAGAGTAAAGTAGTTCCCAAAGGTTGAGGCAGGAACATATCGTACGAAGTATGTCGTACAATAACAACTTTCAACACATAAAATACAATATGAATCCTCTAAGCATGATCTCCCATTCTATCGTGTGACGCTAATGCCCATATTATCATGTTATAAGATGTGATGCATGTCCAGTTTAATTAGGGGTCAAATATTCATTAGTCTGGTTCATGGGTGACCATTCATAATATACAGACACTCCAAGACCTTAAGCTCTAATGCAGCAAGCATATAATATTCATATCAACTTAAGATATTTTTGCAAACAAGGTCAATCATATCAAACACACACAATTTTCCATTTGTCCCAACATGCAACAATTTTAGTTATTGGATATAATTAAGTATTCCACTAACTATAAGCATAAACAAGTAAAGTAGGGGTGGGTATACTTACTCAGCATGATGCTCAGTAGTCCCAATAATCCTCTACGGCGCTAAGTCAAACTCCTCGTCCCCTAAAGAAGATAATTAAGTTTATGAGTATTATATTTGTACTAATTAACTAAGCTTACGCTCACTATCTCAGAGTTAGTTGTTTCCGTAATTTGGGCATATCTTCTTCGTTTTAACTCCGTTTTTGGTAATCTTATAGTCGTTTTCATTTTTTTTGAATGTTATTTCATTTGGTGAAGTTATTTTTAAGTTTATGAATTATTAATTTTTCGGTTTGGGCCCTACAATGTCGTGGGTCCAAGTAGTGAGTTGGGTCATTTTAGGATTTAAACCTAGTTTTAGGCCTTGAGCTTGGTTTTTTACTTTGGGCTTTATGTTTAATAATTTTGGGCTTCTTTTAAGTATTTTAAATGGGCTTTTTCTACCCAACACTTTAAAATTTTAAAGTGAGCCTTGATGATAGTCTTATAGGTCTAAATGGGCTTTTTTACTAAGTTTAGGGTTTTAGTGCACCAAAGGGCCTATGGGGGTATCTTGGATGGGCCTTTAGGTTTTGTGGGCCTCCTAAATAACTCTTCCTAAGCTTTTCATGCTAGGGTTCAGATCTGGTCATCTAGCTACATGGGCTCCTAAATTGGTTCTTTTAGGCTTTTTATGTTTAGTTCACTATTGAAGGTCTTGGGCTCAAGCCCATTTGTCTTTTTGGACTTAAGGCCAACATTGGACTTAAGTTTATCCCATTTTTAATATGGTTATAGATCTATCCATTATGGGTCTTTGGATTATTAACACCATTCTTAATGCTATAATCACTAATTAAGCTAGTTTAGAGCCTTAACCAAACTTTAGCCTACTTAACTTGATTAATTAAGTCCTAAACCATACTTAACACTAAATAAACATCTCATTATGCAATCAAACAAAAATTTCCAGATCTAGTGGGTCAAAGAAAATGGTGGCCATGAGTTGCTTTTAGGGTCAAAATCTCTATTTTTATGCAACACTTAATTTTTATGGTGTTTTGACTTATGTAACCTATGTTTCTACTAATCTAAAACCATAATCATTTCATAAAAGTGTGTGGAAGTGTGATGAGGGGACAAATATGGGGTGACAATGTGGAAAAAAAGAGTCTCATTAACCTACTTGAAGATTTTCTACTAACAATTACACTACTTTACATAACTTAGCCTATTTGTGTTATAACTTCTACTAAAGGTGGTTTTTCTTATACTTACCTTTGTGGACCTTCTTGAAATACTTTAGAACTTCTATGGAGTTGCGATAAAATAAGTTTTAAGAAAGAAAATATTAGTAGTTATCATTATTTTGCAAGCAATTTAAGGAAAAACCTAACCTTAGTTCTTACCGGAGCAAAGTATGAAAGACCTCCTTTTGTGGTTGTGTGCCATGAGCCTTAGTGTATGTAAGGAGGTGTGAGTGTGTCAAAAAACAAGGGGGGTGCGTGTGTGAGGCGTGGGACTTTGTTTAGAGTGATTTGGAGTTGTGGTGGTGAAGTTATGGGGGTTGGTGCTAGGGTAGTCAGTAGTGGCTGAAAAGAGGAAGAAGAAAGAGTTTAGGCTTGATATTTGAGAGGAAGTTTGAGGGTGTTTTTATATGTGTTTTAGCCTTTGAGAAAATGAAAAATGAAGTAGGGGGAAGGGGATAGTAGGTCATGGAAGTGAGGATAGGTAGGAGGACAAGTGGTGAGTAATTTGGGAAAACAAGGACAAGTACCAAATGGGGACTATGTACTTCATGTACCTTTTGCTAATTTGGGTATGACCTTATCTCCTAAGAGTGCAAGAAATTTTAAGAAGGGATAAGAGTTTGTCTTTTGGTCATTAATCATGTTTGACTTATAGCTAATCAAGATGTAATGGGGTTGGTTACGGTTTAGGGTTTGATTAGGGTAATTAGTGGTGATTAGGTATGATTAGGCTAATTAGGTGCAATTAGGATGTGTTTTGGGTTTAGTTGGACTTTGACACTATAATTTAGCTATTCTAAATGCCTTACACGTGTACTTAGGTTTCCCTTATGGTTTGGTGCTTGTTTATGGTAATTTGATCCTCGTACGAGCTCAAAAGTTAGGGTTCGAATCCCTTAGTAATACTGATCTCTTGTATTGATCGATTCAACCTTATTATTAGTATTTATTTATGATAATAAGGTATTTGATCACTTAATTTGGGTTAGATGGTCATTTTAGGGTTTCAATAATGTTCTAGGGTTTTTTTCAAGCATTAGGATTCTTACTTGTTTAGTTAGGTTTTTAGAGCTTACTTTAATTAGAGTTTTGGTCAAACACTTAGGATTTGATCCCTTTACGTAGGTATTATTATCATGCTTGGGATAGTTCTAGGAACTATCCAAAGACTCTTTCATTCGATTCTACTTTTGGGTTATCAAGATTTCATGGGGTTTACAAAACCAACGAAAAAAATAATAGACTAACTAAGAAAACGATTTTAAATAATACTAAAAGAACATACATAAAAATAAATCAAGGTAGTAAGGATTTTATTAAGTTTAAATGTGTATAAAATAAATAAACAAAGAAACAAGCGTATTAAACCACTTAAATGAAAAAGGAAAACCCACTTACACTATTAAACCAAGCGCGGTTGGATCCATATAGAGAGGGCGTATGCAGGTCGGGTCGGATGGCACCCTAAGTCGGCCCCCCTCTTCCTTTTCTTTAATTTCTTCCTTCTTCTTCTATTCCAACTTTGCATAACGAGTTCTATCCACCGAAAGAAGCACAAAATTTCACTTTGTGAGAGAATTATTAGCAAAATAAGTTCGGGACAAGAACCTAGATTTGTAGCAGTCATTTTGGTGATTTTCAAAATGGGGTTGTGGCAATGGTTTTTGTGTAATATGTACAAGGTTGATTTTAGTTGATTTAACGGTGGTTCCTAAGGTTTTTAGGGAGTAGGAATTCATTGGTGAGGCTAATTTTTTATGGGGATGTCATTTTAGTTAAGTTTTCAGTGGTGCTGCATGGGTAATGAGGGTTGGGTTGATGGTAGAGCCAGAGGCTTTGTTAGGTGTAAAACTGGTGGGTTTAGTTACTTAGCCAGTATAGAGTGCAATAGTATGGTTGTTTTAAGATGTCATGGTGTGAGTGTAGTTACACTAGGGTGGCATATTACAGAAGGTAGTGGAGCTTGGTGGTGCATTCGTATGTGCATTTTTTGATGCTAGAAGGTCTATATGGGTATTTTGATCCTTTCTTATGCTTCTTTTATAATTTTTCCATCAATTTTCTTTTAGCTTAGGTTGAATCTTTCGTATAGATACAGTTAGGTTTTTGTTGATGTGTCAAATCTTATTTGGATGAGTTTTTACTTGAATTCACATTTTATATATTAGTTTTGCCTATAATTTACTCATGATTTTATCAAATTTGTGCAAAAAATAAAAAGATTTGGCTCAATCCAATGTTAGGAATGTGTTTTAAAAACTTGGCAATTTTCCTTCTATTTCCCTAGCTTTCACAACCAAAAGAAAATGATAGAAAAAATTGATTAGGAACCTATCATGTGATTATGTCCATGCTCCCATACATGTTGCAGGATTGAAACTCATGACTTCTGATTACATGATGGCACCCCTAATTGAGCTATGCTCTTTTCATCATGTTGTGCACTGAAATTACACTTGAGCTTTTCAATCTAGGTCAAACTTTAATTTTATTTTTTCAAATACAAGCCCAATTCATCTCAAACTTATTTTAAAATGACCTTAAACATATTGAATGACCCAAAATACATATGCTAAGGATTTTCATTATTAATTTAATTTAATAAACTTTGAGTCTTATTTTCTTACTTTGTCTAGATAAAATTTTCAAAATCCACTCTTATTAATCCAAATTTTTACTGAAATTTTCTAGAAGATATATTTTTCTTTTCTAAAAATCCCAATTTTTCAAAGATTTAGAATCTACTAAATTGCATGTATATATTTTATTATTGCCTAATCCAACCCCAAATGACTCATTGTCTTAACTTAAATACTTTTGATACTTTTTTAATTTTTCAAAATTTTGGATTATTTTTTCAATTATTTTTGGATTTTTTCTCAATTTTTAATTTTTTTTTATTTTTATTGTAAACTTAGCCTAAAATAAAAAATAAAGATAAAAATAAAAAGGAAGTAAAAATAGAGTGTCTATAGCTCTGAGATTATCTCTTAAGCTAGTTTACGTAAATTTATTAACATTGGTAGTACGTTGATATTACTTGATGCTGTTTACTTGAGGTGGAACTAGTTGTAATAGAAGTCTTGTATATTGTGGGAAAGGTTCCTCATCAATAATGGAGATTAATTTTAGATCTTCTTGTTGTATATGGTGACACCGCCACGACTTAGAAGCCTCTTGAGTTATGACAATTTCCATTGCACAAGCCTAGGTTCGATCATAAGCTATTACATCACATTGAAACTCCTAAAACCTGAATTAGAGTAAGCATATTTTCTCTAATTTTACAACGGATTGAGTAATATTATGTAATGGCATTTATTTTGTTGAATTACATCTAATTAATTGCTTGTTAAACTTGTTTATACTTATTGTATATTCTTATGTCTCTATCTCTACTTATTAAGGGGTTGATTACTTATATCCTTATGGATCCTTTTGTAGGCATGGACTAAATGCTATAGTATAACCATCCTTAGGCTAATAGTAACGGAACCAAGAAGTAAGGAAGTAAGCTAAAGACTTAACTAGACTTATGAAGCTTTCAAAGTCTTTTCCTTTTGTTTCTTTTTGTCTAACTTGAATAAGTATATGGAAAGTCCTTTAGGAAACTAGATGGGCTACCTTAAGTGACCCAATTAGTTTCACTTGTAGGTCTATAAATATATAACTAAACTACTACTTTATGTAAGTCAAACTTCGAGATATAGGCTATATAGATATAAGTTTAATATGTCTTATTAAGTCTTAAGCTTTATGCTTCAAGGTGAGTTTTGTGTTTTCCTTATAAAAGCTAGATTTATGATAATAGCTATAAGGTAAGCTTCTATCTTAAGTTAGTTTAGATGGTTTGGTTGTTATAACTCTATTGCTGTTAGTCATAATAGTTCTTAGTTGCTATTAGAGCATAGTTCTTATGTACTCACTTTAAAGCATAAAAATTAAAATTAAGTATACACAATAAGTGAATAGTAAGAGTAAGTGGTAACTAGATTAAAAAAGCATTAGATTAGGAAATTATAATGTAAATTAATTGTAACATTGGACTATGAAATATGTTAACTCTAACTAAAATCAAGTTACGAGGTTGTAGAGGTGAATTAATAATTATCTAGTTAAGATTTAGATAGGATGGAAAGGATTCCCCAATTGAGGATAAAGGTAGATTACAGATAATACTATTAGAGATGGTGAATTGGGAAATGTTTAGAATTGTTGATGAGATTATGGATAAGTTTTATAAGTAAATGTCTTATAATTGGTAAGATACATGGTAGATTATGATGGGAGGTTTAGCACTCAAGTATAATAAGTATACTACTATGGTTGCATTCAACTAGAGGTATTTGGAAAGGGGAGGTATTATGGCTTTGATTATGCTTCAATGATATTTTCCTATGAGGTTAGAGGAAGATAAATGTTATCTTATGCGTATTTCCTTTATTCTTATAGGTATATCCCATATCTTTAGAGATTTTCCTCCAAGTATCATTAAAGTGGCTTTTGTGTTTCCCTACCCTAGCTTAGGTAGGAATTGAGATACCATTAAGGTTAAATGAATCAGAATTAGAACTTGAGCAAGTAGTAACTAAAGCCTTACAAGAAGACTAGATACTTATAGAACCTTAGGGAGAGGCAAATTTTAGAGTATGGAGAGATCATGAGGTAGTTAACGGAGATCTAAAAGAGGACTTAAAGAAGGACCATAGTAAGAACTTGAGTATTATGTTGGTGTAGGCTATAGTTGCAACTAAGATAGAAGATATAAAGTTAGCAAAACTTGATTTAAATGGTTAAGTAGAACTTGGTTTAGAGGATTAATCAAAACCTTATTTAGAGGATCAATCATAACATAATTTAGAGAGTCAACACATTGAGAATGAGGAAGTTGCTTTCGAGATAATCACCGTAGGTTATGATGAAGTCAATGAAATAATTTTGATTTTTAATATCCTTAAAATTATACATTTGAGCTTAGAGTTAGTAGACGGGGGTGATGGCGGAGTTGTTAGAGGACATTTGGACTAGATTCTTTATGAACAAATAGCTACCACTGATAGTTTAGATGATTACGAAGATGAATAAATAGGATGGTTGTTTTGGCTTTGTTGATTGGATTTTACAAAGCTATGATGTAAGTGGTAGATCTTAAAGTCTTGATGTATTTAGAATCTTATGTTACTTCTGACTTTTCAGGATATACTTTTGATTTTTTGATGTATTTTGTGACTTTTTGATGTACATTTAGATTTTAATAATGTGGGGATGATATAAATATGTATGCACTTAGCTATTATGGATTGTAATGGGATCGAATGTATTTAAGTGGTCAATGATGTAAATTTTTCATATGTAAGGTTGTTGCTATGGAATTTGTAAAAGCTCTATGTAAGTAAAACATTATAAGTAGGGAACTTGTAAATCTTCCATGCATGTAACTATGTCTTTATCGAGTCTATAATTTTCTTAGAAATCAAGTTTGCAATGATGTAAGGCAACTACAAATGAATAGTGGAAATATTTATATTATATTTTGATAGGTGGAATATTGTTAGTCTTATTTATATATGTTTGAGTATTGGGCTGTAGGAAATTATCAACTTTTGAGTTATATATAGGACTATAATCATGTTATCAAAGGATCATATGGTTAAATGTGAATGCAGGTGTAATTAGTTGGTATCACTAACTTTGGACAATGTTTGATAATGGCAATGGTAATCATAATGAGAGGCTTAGGGGAAGCCAAGACCTTCCACCATGAGTTCCTTTACTATCTTGAGAGCAACTTAAGCATGATCTATCCCTACAGGATCCTTTTATCTACCCCCTGAATGACTCTAACCTTATACTTATTTACCCTCTTATCCCATCTTATATTTGGTGATCTTACTAATTCATTAACTTTATAACTTGCATTCCATCATTATCCGCTATAATAACTTGATAAACAACCCCAAACTTATTTCTAATACAATTTAACATGATCAACTAGGGTATTGGTCATTTATCTAAGAAATCATATAAACTAGTACATTATCCCATTATTTCTTAACTTTCTATTAAATTGCATTACACTAAATCATCATATACACTTTTCCAGTATTGATCCTTTTATGCGCCGTAAAGAAACTAATTCAACTCAATAACTTTAGTAAATATGGAAAAGTTATTTAGTAAAGAAATGGTTTTTGACCTCATAAACTCATTTGTTAATAAATCGCACACTTATGATTATAAAAGTTAGTTCAAATCCTTTATACATCATTAGACTGCCTCATTACTAAACTAAGGTCAGAAGCTTCATGAACTTTGTAGACATTCATATAATTTCAAAAATTTCAAGTATATGGTTTTCTAAAAATGGAGTGAAAATTAGCAAAAATTATATAGTTGCTATGGCATACAGTAAACTATATATTATAAGGTGTCCATAGAAAAATTTTGAAATCAAAACTATATCATTTAAGGTTTTGAAAATCAATTTGTAAATTCTTTTGAAATGTATGATTTCTTAAGGATGATATATAAAACAATCAAATTTCATCAAAATAATATTTTTTTCCCGGAAATCTACTTACAAAATAATCTTGAAATAAGTTTTCATAGAATTTTCCTACATGGTTTGATAATTTTAGAGTTTAAGTAAAATTCGAGGAAAATTTAGACAGTCATTGATATGGTGATCTTAAGCTACCATCAGTGGCCATGGATATGATGAAAGGCCTAGAAGGGGGTTGTTCCTTCAAACAATGGCCATTGTCATATATTAAGTGGTCATATAGCCCTTATATCCAATATACTCATTTTCCTACACTATTTCCTTAATTTTCCCTTTGTTTCCCTAAAACTCTCTTTGCATTCCTCTTAACTCCTAACGTCTCAATTTGTGTAATAGTTTAATTGAAGGAATAATGTAGGTTATATAAGAGCATCAATCAATAGATTAAGGTTACTATAAGGGTATTACTACCATGTTTAGTTCATTGTAAGGAATAGACCCATAATAGTATTCCCATTCATTAGTAATTGAATAATACTATAATAGGCATATTCCATTATTTAGTTAGAAGAAAAAAAAATCATAGAATAGACTTGTAACATAATTCAAATGACTATATTGTCCTTAATCTTCTTCTTATCCTTTATCTATGTTTCCTTTTATCATCATCTTCTCCTTCTTTATCAACAATAGCTTTGAAAGAAATTGCAAAAAGCTTTTCTATATAATTAGTTGACTAATTCAAGTTGATACAAAATAATAAAAAAATAATGTACTAAGGAGTGAAGGCAACTATACTGGGTTATCATGGAGGATGTTGTAGTGATTGTAGATGATTTTGGGTGAATGAATGGTAATATATTATACAATGAAAAGGAAGTGCCTTTGGGTGTATTAAGAATATGCAAGAGAGAGAAAGCTTAATTTGAGCTTATAGAAGGATTCATCTTCTAAAATCAATTGATTTGAGTTCTAATTACTCAATTCTATAAAAAAAAAACTAAGAAGAAATGGCTATAATTGAAGTTTTGTAAGCTTGAGCAAGCCTTGTAATGGTTGCCATTGATAAGGTAAATGATGGTGGGTGCTGTTTTGGGTGGGTGACGATGGTTACTTGATTGGGTAGGTGATGGTGGGTGTTGTGTTGGCTGGGTGACAATGGTGGTGTTATGTTTTGGTGTAGATGGGTAGTTATAATGGCTACTTTGTTGGGTAAGCAATTGTAGGTGTTGTGTCTTCCAGTGTGGGACGATGGGTGTTGTGGTAGAGCAGGGAAAAGGGTATTAAGTGTCTTTTTTGATTTGGATGGTAATTCAAAGGTTAGGAGCATGAATCACAATTCAATATTTTTAAATAATGAGCATTATTGAGGAATGGGCATTATATTAGTTAAAAATCAACTAAACATGGTAATGAAGAATAACAAGAGAATAGTCATTCCATTCATTCCAACTAAACATGATGTACAAGTATTCAATGTCACATTTCCATTATATTATAAAAATTATATGTCATGTCAAGGGCTTACGTAGCTTAATTGTAGAAAGAAATGAAAAAAATAAGATGTGATTTATACTTCCTATAACCAATTGGAAGAAACCTTTATTGTCTTCATTTATGAATATGGATAGATTTCATTATTATAAGATGTTATTTATGCTACTTCCTATAACCAATTAATTTCTTACCCAATCTTACTAGCTATAACTACTTGTAACCATGTATTAATGATATGGCTAATTTTATGAATTTACTCTAATTACAGTCATAACAATTTCTCTCCTTCTTATTCTTCCCTTTCTTTGGATCAACCTTATCCTAAGGATGAATAGAAAAATAAAATCAAAACAAAAAACTTAATTAAATAATTCTATATAATAAAATTATAAATGCACAAATCTTTAGAACTCCAATATATCCTTATGATCTTCTTTGTGAATGTCACATCTTTACGACGAAAATGAAATTAAAGAAAGAAAACTTAGGATCTTGCACTTCATAACTATGTTTGCAAATAGTTGAAAAATCATTAAAACACTCAAAAATATCATTTCTCTTTATGGATCTAATATTAACATTATTATCATCCTAAGATTCCTTTTTCCTTGTTGCATTTGTGGATGACCATGAATGTTAAAATTTTATATGCATGCCTTTAATGTCATGATAGTCTAGAGATCTTTTTTGTTTTTGTTGACACAAGATTAAATGAATATTATGCATATGTAACTTTGACATCTAATTTGAGTATTCCTTACTTCATTAATATCAACAAAATCCATTCCCACGATCGAGAATGAGGAAATATATAATTCATTTTGATTGTAGTGGCATTATCTTATGGAAGATCACATTCATGACTATTGAAATCATGCTCACAAGCCTTTATCACTATGGAAATATGTTGATAATCTTGGATTAGCATTTATTCTTCTAGTTCATAGTTAGCCGCTATATTGTCAAGAAAAGTAAAGATAAGTTGTGTAGAAAAACTTCATGAATATATGGAGTAAGTGTGTAAAAGTTTCTCCATAATGGTTGTTAGAGCATCCAAATCTCCTCGAAATCCTTTAGATTGTTTATTGTTTACCATTAATTCAAAAGTGAGAGCACCAAAATGTTAGGATTTTGCATAGCTTAATTGTAGAAAGAAATGAAAGAAAAACGAGATTATCTTTAATCTCACTAATTGTAACTATTTACTATTGACATAATTAATTTTTTAAATTTATTTTAACTACATTTATAATTTGTTGTCATGCCATAGTTTTATAGTTTAATAATCTCTTTGCTATCCTCAAGCGCTTAGCATGCCTCCAACCTGGTAAATGAAATGTACGGGAACAACTTTTATTAACCAACTTTTGTTCATTTAAGTTGTTGTTTATTTTGGTTAATGACATAATTAATTTTTTAAATTTATTTTAACTACATTTGTAATATGTTGTCATGCCATAGTTTTGTAGTTTAATAACCTCTTTACTATTCTCAAGGGCTTAGCACGCCTCTAACCTGGTAAGTGAAATGCATATTTAACCAACTTTTGTTTATTTAAGTTGTTTATTTCGGTTGTTTAGATGTAACTTATGTATATGTGTGTAAGTATGCTTGTGTTTTTCCTGAGTGTGCTTGTGGATGTAAGTTTTGGAAATATGTTAAATTATATATAGGTTTCACATGTTAGATATATCCAGTAGTATACATCATCTTTAATTATATTACTTCATGTCATTTCACTAGTCCCGTAATTAAAATAATTTTGTTGTAAAATCTCATTAATTTTTTAGACTCGGATTTCAGAGTTCCCTTGATTATAACAAATAATGATATCCTTATCCTTTTCAACTTTATTAATATATATTTTACTAATTCATTTCCGATATCTAAATTCATAGGTTACTTAAGCAAATTCTCATAGCCACATTGCATATTTTAAGCCTAATCCAAGTACTTTCATGAACACCTTAAATATTCGATGCTAATGTTTTAATTGCTTTTGTGGGGTCTTACATTCGATTCTAAGATGAAATTGCAATTCTGTTCTATTCTCATTGATTATTATTAATTAAAAGTTTTTATTTAACTTTGCTCTAATCATGGCATTTAATGATTAAGGATTCTATTTTACACATATTACCATATATGCACGTCATTCCATTCCTTTCTAAATATGTTACAATCTAACATAATATTGAAATTATTAAGACCATTGTAATCTAGCAGCATTATCAGTACTCTCCTATAAATGAATCAATAATTTCATAGACTTTTGCAAATATATGAATTTTAATATTGATTCTGTTCTGTTTCATTCCAATCTATTTTTTTTTTCTAAATTATTCCTACATATCGATATTGAACTATAATACCATGACCCTTTTTCTTCATATGTAACACATGCTTCCTACAAGATTCCAAAATCGTCCACAAATTATATTATAAGATTGTGCAAAGCTATTACTCCTTAACTATGGTGAGTTGATTTTGATCTGTGTTACCTAATTTAGCTAATTATTTCTATGGTAAAGTTCACGTCCATGTACTTTTTTTTCCCTTATTTCAAGGTAATTACAATTATTTTTTCTAACACAATAATATTTTCCAAAATGTATCTAATTAGTAAAGTAAGGTCTTGTCATAGCAATCATTGTTGCTCTTGCGCACTTAAATGACTAGTTAATTTCATTGCAAATACACAATAATTGAAATTTACATAGAATATTAAATATATAGCTAACTCCAACAGTATTAAAACCAAATTCTTTTTTCCTTAGAAATCGAATATTTAATAAAAATAAAAATGATCTTATTAACATGATTGGAAACTCATATATCATCAATAATTCAAATTTGTTTCTTCCTAACAAACTAAGTCTTCTAATTGATAAAAATGCTGCCATGAATTGTTCATTTACAATAGACTCATAGTGCAAAAACAAATATCACAATGAATTAATTTTTCTTTTTTGCTCAAACAACATATAAAATATTAATTTTTTTGTTATTATCAAAACTTCGAGGGGTTAACATGTGAACCCTGTAAAATTATCGATCTTAACCCTAAACTAGACTCAGGTACTTTAGATAATCTTACAAGTCCATGCGACTAAGTAATATAAAAATTCTATTAAATTATGAAATCAAATTTATTATCAGTAATAAAAAACTTAGAAATTCGATCGATATTTAAATCGTGTACAAAAACCTTAAATCCTATATACGTGAAAATACTCGAAATTGCACTTGAACTTGATAAAAATTCTAAAATTATAACTTTAAGTTTATAAGATGAATAAATATAACCTGATAGTAATAAAACCCTAAATGAATATAATTATCGACTAATATTCGTAATCGAGTAAAATAGTTAATGAATACGTGAAGATAATTCCTAAATATTATAAACATAACAGGTAACGATTTAATTAATAAATTTTATAAAATTTCAATATTATTTCATGACTACTAAATTTATAATTTTTATATTTAAAAAAGTCTAATTTTTTATTTTTATTTTTATTTTTTCTTTCTTTTCCCTTCCTTTTTCCTCCTTCTTTCTTCTCCAAATTTTTTTCCCTTCTTTTGTTTATCATGTTTTCTACTTTCAATGTTTTCAGTGGACATGTAAAGCTCCATTATTTTTAACATATGTTACTAATGTGATAAAAAAACAAAAGAGATAAAGTCCATGTCTTATCTCATTAATTACCTTATCTTGCTTTTATTTTCTTTTATTTTATTTTCTTCTCCTCCTCTTGCCATTCACATCTGCTAAGATTAACATACACACACAAACTTTATTTTCAAAATACAAACAAAGTCACATACATTTCTCTCCATTTTCCAAGCTGTGAAGCATCTAATTTTTTTAATTTTCCTTTTTAATTCTCTTTGTTTTCAAGAGTCAACAAACAAATCAAGAAGAAGAAGAAGGAGCTTGCTATCTTTATCTCTCAAATTACTAAGGAAATAGATAAGTAGTATTTATGGTATATGTTTATTTTGTATTAATTATTTTAGATATTCTTGTATACACATGTATTTAATAAAATTTACACATAATATAGAAATATATGTAAGGTTGCATCTTTTTATTTATATATATTTGTACATATACAAGTGCTAAAGTATGTTTATCTATCCATACATGTTATATTTAATATGGAGTATAGAAGACTATGTATATATATATATATATATGTGTGTGTGTGTGTGTGTATAATCTATGTATATTTAGGTTTGTATAATTTTTATTTCATATGTAAATATATCACATGTCACCGAAAATATACATATATATATTTATGTATTTATAAAGTACAAAATACTAGTATAGTATAGTATATATAACATAGAGTATACATTCAGTATATATATTTATGTATGTACGTATGTGTATAATAGTATTTTACTATATATTCAAAATATAGAGATATGTATATATCTATGGGTGTGGTAGTATATGCATAAGTATTTGTATATAATATTATGTATATTAAGTATTTTTAATATATATATATATGTAATTATGATCGCATATATATATAAATATATATAATGTAAAAATACAATTATGTATATATATACCCATACATATAGCCTATGTAGTATATCTATAATTATATTATCATATTACATAAGTATACATGAACATATAAAATGCTTATATTAATGGTATAGTATATATCTAAGTATATGGGTACACATAAATACTATAGGTATACTTTATTATAATACTAAAATAAGGTAAAATATATAAGTATGTATATATATATGCCATAAGCTTCAAAAAGAAAATAGAATAATTAATTACAAAATTTAATAAGATATAATAATAAATATAATTATGTACATATTATGTAAAAATTCAAAATAGAAAAAATTTTGAAAATATGTAAAAATTTCGAAATTGACACATGGCAATTTCCTTTTCTAATATGTCAATATTTAATTAAATTAAAATAAATTCTTAATTAAAAATAATAATAAAATAATTAATTAATTGGAAAATTATTAAAATGGTAAAAATTTAATTAAATAGATTTTAGCCCTTAAAAATGACAAAATATGTAAATTGTAATTAAATAAACTAAAAAGTAAGAAAATTGCAAAATATAGAAATTGACTAATTATTAAATAAAAAATATGCACAGAAAAGATTAAAATAATATTTTATAATTATTTAAGTCGAAATAATAAAATTCTTAATATTTTTATATCATAATCGAAACTATGGGTTGTAATCTTCGAAACAGACCTCACTACGAGAAAGTACATATGAAAATGATAAAAATAAACTATAAGTTTATAAAGATCGGAATTAAATTGAAAAAGATTATATACTATTAACAAAAAAACTCAAATAGAGTATTTCATAAGAATAAATAACTAATTTAAGTAGTTAGTACCAAATATAGAAATAGTCTAATTATTTATTTCAAATACTTATTATTTTCTTATTCCCTAAATATCAATGAATGTTTCATGTGTATGTTGGAATGCACGTTGATATTCACAAGATGGATCTGGAGAAACTTCACCCAGCAATCAAATCCACCGTCGCGACAATAATCTTGAAGTTTTTATCGTCATTTCTCATATGCCTTTCCTGCAAGTTGAGGTTTAGACATGCTTTCGTGCTTTGCCTATTGCTTGACATAAAAGGAGTCCACGAAATAATTGCCATTTTTCGTATGAGGCAAAGTCGGGTAAGTCCAAATATAATTTCTTTTGGTTTGTTTAATTTAGACAATCTTAAATTCGTGATCCCCGATTTGTGTTGCTATCTTGAACTTTCCATTCACCAAACTGATTTTCCTCTCTATATAGTGTTTCCATCTCTATCTCTATTATATATCGGTATTCACACTCTTCTTCTTTTCCTTTTTTTTTTGGCTCATTTGTGAGAATACGTTAATGGTGGAAAGTGGATGGAGACTCTATTTGATTAATTTTACCTTCTCATAACTCTTTTCTATATACATACATACATATATATATATATATATATATTGGCAAAGTAGCTTCTTAGAACTCCGAATGTGTTATAGAATTGTTGCTTTTTATGTAATTCTTTGGAAGTAAAAATTTTCATAAGTTTGGGATACTTGCAAAAACTTGATCTTTAAGAGGATTAACTAAAATTACCGCAACATGTTCTTTTTGTTGAATTGATAATTGATATGTTCTAATTTTTCGACCTTGCAGGTTTTAGATGACAATATGTACTCGGTTATGGCTAACACTGTACTTGCAGTGATAACATCACCCTTGATTGAATTACTACACAAAACTCAGAAGATCATTGATGCCCATGACATTCTAGATGCAAGAACAGTACAAGCTGCATCCTACAGTGATGATTTTAGAATCCTTTCATGTATTCACAGTGAAGATAATGTCTACAGCATGATCAATTTACTGGAAGTTTCAAAACCAACAGCATGGACCCCTATTTGTGCGTATGTTGTGCATCTTAAGGAACTCTTTGGTCGGATAACGCCAATTACAGCTCCTTATAATAGCCATAAGAATATGCTTAGATTGAATAGCACCGATCATATCATCCGAGCCTTTGATAATTATGCAAGAACATCAAATGGTTACGTTACAGTAAGGCCTTTTAAGATGATTGTACCATATAAGAGAATGTGTAAGGACATATGCACGCTAGCTCAAGATAGCTTTGTGCACCTCATCATGGTTCCTTTTCATAAAAGGCAAAATGACGCGAAGGAATCAACAAGTAAACGGCACCTCAACAGCAATGTACAACTAAATGCACCTTGTACAGTTGGAATATTCGTTGATAAGGGTCTTGCGAGTGAGATGGGAAATGAAGTTCCATATAACATAGGAGTGATATTTTTTAGAGGACCAGATGATCGAGAGGCATTAGCACTTTGTAGACGGGCTATGGATAGAGCAAATGTTATCATTACAGTTTTGCGTATTCATGTAAACAATTATAATGAAGATAGTTTTGAAAAGGACTGTGATGAAATGCTACTCGACGATTTCAAGCTTCATATTCAAGGAGGTTCTTGTGCAACATACGAGGAAATAGAGGCTAACACTAGTGTTGAAATAATCAAAATGATAAGAAGATTCGAGAATGGACTTAATCTTCTGGTCTTGGGAAGGCGACAAATGATTGCATCGTTATTTGATGAAGAAGTGACTAATTGGGTCGAAAATCCCGAATTGGGAGTTATCGGGGATATGCTTGCATCGGCAGATTTCCCTGGTATAAACTCTATACTAGTGACGCAACATTGAGGGTCATCTTTAGATACATCTTGAAAATCACATCCTTTGTAAGTAATATGCCTATCTCAGCAACAATCACTGCAAAAAATCCATGTATGGAGCACAAGGAAGCATAAAAAATGCTCTTCCCTACTTATGATTTGTTTTGTGCCAAATTGTATATATAGCAGTTACACTAATATATTGTTCATATTAGTATGTGGAAATTAAATGTTTCTAGATATTTAGTCATTTAGTTAAGTCAGTTATTATGATAGGCGCGCGGGGGTGGGTGGGCGCGGTGGAGTGGGTGGGGGCACTGCTCCTCTCAAATTGTAGAAAATCCGTTTGTACAACCATTTCAACTAACTTAAACTATATACTCTTTTATTTTTTATTTTTTTAATAAAATGCAACATCCCTCCTTATTATGCTTTCTCAGTCGGCCGTATACAATTTACTCACCTTGTATAATATTTCATTACTCATGATGTTCTACTGTATAATAAAGATTTTAAGTCATGTTATAAATATAAAAAATTAAAATGGATGGTGAACAAACTACATGGAAAGAAAAGGACCTTTTCCTATTGTTAACAATGAATGCTTTTGCAGTTGCAGAGGTAGTTTATGGCTATTACTAACCAAGAAATGTCCAGCCTCTCTTCCTTAGCAAACTAAAATTCAATGTCTCTTGTCGATTACATCGCATGTTTTTTCAGTTAAATCATGGGATCGCTAAAAGCATATAGATACAGTATAGATGTTGTAAATTAAACATTCACCTTGGTACTTTTACCGCAATTCAGAAGTTAATAACTAAATAAAATAGAAGCAAATTGTCGATATAGGGATTTAAACTTAAAACCTCTACTTCGTTGAAATAACAAAATATAACTTCATAGCTAACTTATCTAAATGTTTAAGCTTCTATACATGGTGTAGATTTCCAAACAAAACTACTTAGATCTATAATTTACGTGAACCTTTGTCCAGAAGGCAATATTTAAAATATGGACTACATGTCATATTTGTTCATTAAAAGCCAACTCAAATTTGAAATTCAACCAATTCAAATATCATTCACTAGCCAAAATATGCCATGATTTCCTTAAAAAAGAGAACGCAAATGAAATGGAAATCAAATCATTCAACCTGCGAGTAAATCCCCGTGAAACAAATTTAACCGCCTTACATAAACAATATTTCCATAATCAAAATAAAGAACTTCAATCAAGATTTCATTTTTTCTAGATACCCAATCTTTGTCATAGTTAACCAGACCACAATCCTAATTTGATTAATAAAAGCTCACGAAAGATAAACAAACACATGGATTTACTCATAAAACTTTGAAACAAATCACTGTGTTGATAGGGTATTTTGAGTGGGACCTTTTAGGCCTGATCAAATCTACTAAGCCTTACCATTCTTGGCTCACCTTCGTAAACCTTAGGCCTGGCCCATGTCTATGAAGTACTATAATGGTCATAAACTATAAGATAAAGATAAAGCAATCACGTCTTAAATATTATGGACACATCAAGCATGACAACTTCACTTTCCCATACTTGCGAGAGAAGATCTCTCCCGCCAATTGATCTCCAACGACTGGCTTCATTTTGCTATAAATACTAGACATTTGTCCAACGGTAACCCTCTCCACAAACTTTGTATTCTAAGCCTGCATATCATGTATTCTATTTCATCAAAAGCCCTTTGCTAATTTAAGCATTAGAGTGGTCACACTGGACAACCCCCCGACATACCCTCATTGTGTATTGCTTTACAAGCCAAGTGTAAACCTTAATCAATTACCAGCAAGAACTAAGAAATGACATTTGGAGTCAACTATGGGAATCAAGTCCTACACCCGAAATCCTAAACACACCAAACACATAGCCTACATCAAGCCTTTCTACATCATATCTTAGCACGAGGAGCAATGAAATCAACAGTTGATGAACAACCAACCTGGGAGTAACCGGCTTCTCTTAAGAGCTGTGTAAGAAGAATGCCTTAAGCATATGAAGCGCTTGGCTAAACAGTATGCTAAGTAGAATAGGGAGCTTTATGCTTACTTGGATGGAGCAGAGCGTCACAACATACAAACTCACCACCTTGAAGGATCAAATGCCCATAATGGGCAGGACAACATCCAGCAGCAGTAACAGAATGAAAGGGATCAGCAACTCAATTAGCCTTTGTGCCAGTAGCTAATAAGGTTTGCAGTTACTCACGATCGAGCTTTAGTTGGCAATGAGTAAGAAGTAAACTTACAGGGAGTTCAGGTTCATTCAGCCGCACGATGAGCTCACCTGGCTCACGATGTCGACTCAAACGAGCTCAGTGCAATGGTAAGGCAGCTTTCCAAGTAGTAGGGGAGCAAGCCTACTGATGACACTGGGTTAGTTGCTCGCAACAAAGCTCCCTTCACCAGGGCTATCCACGATGAAGTATTGCCCCCTAATAATAAACTTCCATCCCTGGACCAACATGATGGTACAAGCGACCCCGATGATCATCTTCTCTACTTCTGCACCCTCATAAATTTTTATGATCATGGGGATGTTATAGTGTGTAAGGCCTTCCTAAGCATGCTAAGGAAAGCAGCACAAATGTGGTTTAACCATCTCTTCAATAACTCGATTAGCTCCTTTGATGAGCTGGCCAGGAAGTTCAGCCTCTATTTTAAGGCTAGTAAGCCCCTATCCAAGGATACGTCCTCCTTGTACCTGGTAAGGTAGGGTAAAGGCGAGTCCTTGTGTGATTACATAGCTTGTTTCAATAATGCTATGGGTGAGATCCCTCAACTGGACACGGGAGTCGCTATCCATGCTGCATAGCTTAGCATCCAACCTTCGGGAGATTTCTTCAGATTTCTTGCGAAGAGCAAGTCAAAGACCTTAGTTGACTTTTGGAATAAAGCCCAGAAGTACATTGACCTAGAAGATAACATTCGCACTAGGTGTGATGCTGACCGAGAAAGATCGAGTGGAAAGCAGGATAAGGAGAAATTGTCAGTAAAAGATCACCTTAGCAGAAAGATGCCAAGTAGGCTAAAAGGGGAGAGCCTTGGGAAGAAGTACCCAGTAGAGTGCATCCCTCTCCCCCCTTCCATTTACAATTAGTACACGCCTCTAAATAGACCCATAGCCTAGGTTTATTCTGAAGTGAAGCATTAAAACTTGCTGCAAAGGCTGTAGAAAATGCAGGGAAACCTTAGTCATCAAATTTCTGACAAATACTATTGGCTCCACAATTACTACGGCTATACAACTGATGAGTGTTTCCAGTTGAAAAATGCCATCAAATATACCATTCGGCATAGCTTCTTTAATGAATATGTAGCCCATTGGAGTAACGACGACCGTTCTAACGATGACATTGATAGGGCAGCATGGAGGCGACAGACTGAGGATGCCTAAGTGGAGTAGAATAATAACCGCTACAATGATCATGCCCTCAATGGTGTTATACGCGTAATTATGGGTAGGCCACACATTAGGAGTCGACCGAGCACTAGTAGCTCGATTAATGCCTAATCGGAGGTGCTGGCAGTAAGGGAAAAGAGATAGAAGTTAGATACTTTCATGTCTTTCTTTGATGCCAACCTTAAAGGGGTCGACACTGCCTACTAAGATGCCCTTGTGATTGGGGCAAGGATCTTGAAATATGATATCTTGAAGATTATGGTAGATACTGGCAGCTCCATCGATATACTCTTCCTCTACACATATGATAAGATGAGGAAGAAGTTGCCAATAAAGATGAAGCTGTATCACCACAATCTGAAAAGCTTCAATGGTAGTACAGTCCAAGTCAAGGGCATCATTACACTAGACATGGAACTTTGTGATGATGACCATATGGCATAATGACCTGTGGAGTTCGTTTGTGATCGATTGTCCCTCCCCTTATAATGCACTCTTGGGGAGACTAAGCCTAGATGCATTTAGGATGATCACATCCTCCCTACATCTGAAGGCTAAATTCCCCATGCCCATTGAGGTAGGAGTATGCAAGTATGATTAAAAGCTCTCACGAGAGCTATATGTTAATGTGGCCAAAGGCGATGGCATCTTCACCTTACAAACAGGCTCGCAGGAGAGACCGGCTTAGAGGGGCGAGCTTGGAGAAAAATAGAGGATGTCCAAATCAACGCTTCTCTCAACCAAACTACGAAAGTTGGGATTGAGACCCTAGCCGAAGTGAAGGATGAAATCATTGCCCTCCTACGGGTAAATTCGAATAGGTTTGCCTAATCAGCGTCAGACATGCTTGGAATTTCCCTCGACTTGGCGACCTACGACCTCAATATCGACACCACAGTGTGGCCTGTTAAATAAAAAAAAAGAGGCATTTCAACCTAAAATAGCAGGTCGCAATCGAGGAGGAAGTGTAGAAGCTGCTTAAAGCTAGCTTCGTAAGGGAGGAAAAGTACCCAATGTGGCTAGCGAACATGGTACTAGTTAAGAAGAAAAATAGGAAGTGGTGCATGCATGTCGATTATACCAACCTGAATAAAGCCTGCCCTAAAAATCGTTTCCCTTTCCCTAGAATATACCATCTTGTTGATTATACATCAGCATACGCCTTATTGAGTTTTATGGAAGCCTTCTCGAGATACAACTAGATCAAAATGGACCCGAAGGATGAAGTCCATACCTCCTTCGTTGGCATATACTGCTACTCTATGATGCCATTCGGACTGAAAAACGCAGGGGTCACATACCAGCAAATGGTGACGAAATTGTTCAAGCCTTAGATTGGGCGTAATATAGAGGTGTACGTCAATGACATGATTGTCAAGAGCTAGAAGCTGATCGATCATGTCAAGGATCTCTAAGAATCCTTTGACCTAATGTGCAGGCACGACATGAAGCTAAACCCCTAGAAGTGCATCTTCGGCATCGACTCTAGTAAGTTTCTTGAATTTCTAGTCATGCAGAGAGGTATTGAGGCCAACCCCAAGAAGATCAGGGCTATCAGGGGAATGAAGCCCCCAACTTTAGTCTAAGACATACAAAAGCTCATTGGCATGGTGGCTACTCCGAGTAGATTCATTTCGAAAAGTGTTGACAAATGTGTCGAGTTCTTTAAAATCTTCAAAAATCCCAAAGGGTTTTAAATGGACTCTAGAGTAAGCCATTGCTTTTCAATAGCTCCAAGACTTCCTTGCCCATCTACTAATCCTTTCCCAACCTATCCTAAGGGAGGACCTGTTCTTGTACCTGGTTGTAAGTAACCAAGAACTCTCCATTATACTAGTGAGAGCAGAGAGAAGAGAACATAGGATAGTGTATTACATTAGCCACATACTTCATAGGCTTGAGGTTAGGTACACCTAGGTAGAAAAATTCATACTGGTCGTCGTCATTACTGCCTGATAGTTGAGGCCTTACTTCTAGGTATACCGGGTGATTGTACTCACGGATCAACTATTATGCACTATGTTGTAGAAGCTTGGCGCATCAGGATGGATAATGAAGTATGCTATAGAGTTGAGCGCATACAGAATCCAATACCAGCTACGAATGGCTTATTAAGCACAAGTGCTGGCTAACTTCATGGTAGAGTACATAGGAGAGGATGAAGCACCACTAGGTGGTGACAAATTAGTGTGGACACTCCATGTGGATGGCTCCTCTACTTCGGTGGGTGGAGGCATGATCTTGGTTTTAACCGGCCCACATCAGGTTACCATTTGCTATGCCCTCAAGGTTGGATTCAATTCTAGTAACAAAGGATCAGAATATGAGGTGCTCATCACTGGTCTCAAACTAGCTAAGGAGATTAGTGTAGAGCAGTTGTGAATCTTCTCAAACTCTATGCTAGTCATCCAGTAGGTCTAAGGAGAATATGAAGCCAAAGACGATACTATGGCAAGGTACTTCGAGAAAGTGAAGAGCTTCCTAGCAGAGTTCCCTTCCTTAGACATTATGAAGATCCTTTGATTGGAAAGTTCCTTGGTAGACTAGCTATCCAAGCTAGCCTCTATTGGTATACGGAAGCCTGAGATGAAGGATATTAAGATCTTCATAGAGTACATGCTATAAAAAAGCATAGCTCTAAGCTCGACTGAAATTCTAGAACTAATCGCGGCAGCACTTGAGCTGAACTGGATGCATCCTATCTGGAGCTACTTAGAGGAAGGTACGTTATCGAAGGATAGGAGGGAGTCAAAGAAGCTTCAGTACCATGTTACTAATTACATGCTAATCGACGATGTCCTATATCATAAGGGAGTCAGCCTCCCCTTGCTCCGATCTCTAGGAAGGGGAAGGGCTATGCGTCATGGAGGAGCTGCATGCTGAAGTGTATAGTAATCATATTCAGTCCCATTCCTTATATCTTCGGGCGTTATGGCTTAGATATTGCAAGCCTACCTTGAGGCAAGACGTAAAGACCGTAGCCTAGAAGTGCCCATAGTGCCAGAAGGATGCTCTAATTAGCCATGCACCCAACACTACCTTCCAACCTTTAACGAGCCCATGACCATTCGCTCAATGGGGCATCAATATCCTCGGTGACTTCTCAAAAGCATTAGGAGGACGATAGTTCATAATTGTCGCCGTTGACTACTTTACGAAGTGGGTGATGCCTAAAGCTCTGGTTAAAATCATGAAGAAGAGTGTAGAGTCCTTTGTCAGAAACAACATTCTCTCCCTATTTAGAGTTCCCCATGCATTGATCACGGACAATGGTCGACAATTTGATAACCCCAAGTTTAGGGAGTTCTGCGCTAAGTACCACATCACCCAACACTTCACCTCGGTTTCCCACCCCCAATCAAATGGATAAGTGGAGGTGACCAATCAGGTCATTTTAGACAACTTGAAGAAGCACTTCGATTGTTCTTACGACACCTCGGCTAACGAGTTGCCCACTATCATGTAAGGGTACAGTACCATACATCGCACTTTAATGGGCGAAACCCCCTTCCGTTTGGCTTTCGAGTCAGAAGTAGTCTTCCCTATCTAACTTGAGCTCCCCAATATCTAGGATGCTGCCTTGAATGACTTATTACTGGAACCAAGCGTCGATACAATTGAGGAAATCAGAGACCTTACTGCTGCTCAAGTTACTACATATCAACATCGGGCCGCTTGGTATTATGATTAGAAGGTCTAACACAAGGAGTATAAGGATGATGACCTTATGTGCCGAAAATTAGAGGCTAATGGTTCACGAGAAGGGCAAGGTAAGCTAGCCCCCAATTGGGAAGACCTGGTCAAAGTCAAGGAGAGATTGGGTAATGGAGCATATAGGTTAGAAAAATTAGATGGCGAGCTTATCCCATGCACATAGAACATCGATAATCTACATTTCTATTTTGATTAGAATTTCATCATCTACAGTTTTAATAGTCGATTGTGTCGAAATTTAAGTTCTCAATTGATTACATACTTCTCTCTTTCTCTCTCTCTCCCTTTATCTTTACACATGAATAGTTACTTAGGCAGGTCGAAATGCCACTGGCCTGACTCCCTTAAGGTAACCTTAGCAATGAAAATACCCCTTGTACAGAGGAATCCTCATGAGTTGGGTAGGTTGGAAGGTCACCGACTTAACCTGCTTAGGGTAACCTCGGGAAAGGGAAATATCCCTTGCATAAAGGAACTCCTGTAAATCGAATAGGTCAGAACACCACCAACTGGACCCCCTTAGGATAACCTTGGTAAGGGAAAACACCCCTTATAAAGAGGAACTCCCACAAGCGGAGTAGGTCAAAATGCCACGGACTTGACCCCCTTAAGGTGACCTCAGCAAAGGGAAACACCCCTTGCATAGAGGAACTCCCATGAACCAAGTAAGTTAGAATGCTACCAACTTGACCCCATCCCTTGCATAGAGGAACTCCTACGAACTAGGCAAGTCAAAACGGCATCGACTTGACCCTCTTAAGCTAACCTCAATAAGGAGAAACACCCTTTGCATAAAGGCTCTAATGAACCGAAAAGGTTAGAACGGCACCGACCTAAGCCCCATAAGGTAACCTCGGTAAAGGTAAATACCCTTTGCGCGGAAGAACTCCTCCAACAAAACCTTGACTAAGGGTCAACAAAATTTACAAACAAACAAAGAATAGCGAAGGACGTTCAAAAAACATTTATTTATTTCTTCCATAGATGTTTAGTTACAGAGTAAAGGTTGGCATTCTGGCCTTAATTACATTAAGTTAAAAAAAAAAAGAGAGAACCCCACTACCGCCTAGGATCAGCTAATTCTGGTAACTCTAAAAAATCTAAAGCGTCTATTTATTCCGAGCTATCAAGCTTTATTCCAATTTCCTTAATTTAATTTATATTAAGCCTAGCTCTCTTAATATAAATTAATCGATATTAAAATAAGGAAATACTTTTTAAAAAATTTAAAAATTGGAGTCACTAATCAGTTTAACTGGTAAAAAAATAAAATTAATTTGCGGATTTTTTTTAAAAAATTAATTTTTAGAAAAATTGATTTAGAAAACCAAGTTCGAATGCAAACCAATTAAAACTAAGTTGACATGTGAAAATTAAAAAAAAAAAACTAATGGGCTTTATTTCTATAATTTTTCTAGAAATATTAAAAATATACCTAAATTCACAAAAGGTAACTAAAAATGATTTTTTTATTATTACAAATTAAAAAAAAAAATATTAGATAGTTGTCTTGAAGGTGTCTACATATTCACTAAACAGGATCAAACTGGCTGTAGTTCCTTTCTTATGGGTGCGTCATTTTTATATTAAAAATCGAGCCAAGAGGATGGATCTCTTCGAGACTGGTTTTGGCTAATCTGAAGAGGATAAATTTTTTGAGATTGGTTTTGGTTAATCTGAAGAGGATAGATCTTTTCGAGATTCGACTTGGTTTCAAAAGCTAACTTAATTCTTCTAAATATCTCTTTCGAAAGACTTAAGATTATTTTTCCTAGGACTGAAAAATTTCTTAGATAGCAACTAATTGACATGTTTACATTGACTCTCGATATTCACTCATTCAATCAGTAGAATTTCACTAAAGGACTATGATTGCTTCTTCTTTGTTTTTCCCTTTTTTCTTCTTTTTCTTTTTTTTTTTTTTTTGAAATCTCCCAAACTTTTGAGTCTTGTCACTAGACCATGCTCATGTTTCGAATTTGTTTTGTTCGATACTAAATTTGAATTTCCACTCTTCATGACTTTTGAATGGTAATTCTCTTTTCGAAAGAAAAAAAATTAAATTATTAAGAACATTTGATGTCATTTATTTAGTGATTTATTAGTGAGGGTTTGGTGCTTAAGTGTATGAAGCTAGAAAAACATGGTACTCAAGGGTTTATTGGTGAAGTGTTTGTCGGTTAATGACCAGCTAAATTAAAAAACAATCATGGATATCAACTTTACTTGTTAACAATGATAGATTAACCACAAATTATTCAAGAAAATATGAAATCTTTATTGAACTCATTTTTCATGGATAATACAACTTGATTGTGTTTGAATTCTTTGGTCCCCTTAACTCTAGGCCATCCATCTCTATCAACATTAATGCACCTCCTGATAATAACTTTTTCACCATATAAGAGCCTTCATAATTCAAAGCAAACTTGCTCCAAGGGTCTTTTGCATTTGATAATATTTTCTTCCACACCAAGTGTCCCTCTTTGAATTATCTTAAGCGTACTTTCTTGTTAAAAGCTAGAATCATCCACTATTATTAGCACTGACCATGACATATCACTATAAGTCTCCCTCTTTCAAATGTTCCATCTGCTTCTTCACCCATTCTGCTTCATCAAACTGAGTTTGTACCAATACTCAGAATGAAGGTATTTCTACTTCTACCGGTAGTACTGCTTCAGTTCCATTCACCAATGAATATGGTATTTACACCAGTAGATGTTTTGACTTAGGTTTCGTAAGCTATGAGAGCAAAGGGAAGCATCTCATGCCAGTCTCTATAAGTGATCGCTATCTTCTCAATGATCCTTTTATGTTCTTATAGGCAGCTTCAACCACCCCATTCATCTAAGGTCAATATGGAGTCGAGTTTCCATGATTAATCTTGAATTTGTTGCATACTTTATCCATCAACTTGTTACTCAGATTCATCCCATTATCTCTAATAAAAGACTCAAGTGCACCGTATCTTGCAATGATATCTCTTTTCAGGAATTTGACCACTACTCCTTTGGTCACTATAGCATATGACATTGCTTTTACCTACTTGGTAAAATAGTTGATCGTTACTAAAATGAATCTGTATCTATTTGAAGCTGTTAGCAAAATTGGACCAATCATGTCAATTCCCTACATTGAGAAAGGCCAAAGAGCTGATAACACATGCAATTCTTGGGGAGGAGCATTGATTTTGTTAGCATATACCTGACATAGGTGACAATGCCTCATGTGCTTGATACAATCCAATTCCATTGTCATCCAAAAATACCCCATTCTCATGATCTTCATGGTTAACATATACCCATTCATATGAGGACTACAAACTTATTCATGCAATTCTTTCATCAATTTCTCAGCTTTTTCTTCATCCACACACCTTAGCAATGTTACATCTAGTGATCTCTTGTACAATGTGGCTCCACTTAATAAGAAATAAGTAGTCAATTTTCTTAAAGTTTTTCTATCTGTTCTATCAGTATCTTTAGGAAACTCCCCTATTTGAAGTAACTTCATGATGTCATGATACCAAAGCTTCTTTAATTCTTTTTCTTCAACTGTAAGGCAAAAAGCCAGTTTTTCTTCTACCTTAGTCTTCAAAGGTTGAATTTCTATCCCATTCGTGATTTTTGCCAATGTAGCCAATGTCTTAGCAAATTGATTCTGAATTCTTGGAATGTAAGTGAATGAAATCTCTTAGAATTTTTTAATTAGCTTGCTTAAATGTTCGTGGTAAGGTATCAATTTCTCATCTTTTGTCTTATACTATCCTAAGATCTGGAGAATTATAAGGGAAGAATCTCTGTATACTTGAAGCTCTTATATTCCCATATCTAGCGACATTTTGAGCCTCAAAATATAGGCTCCATATTCTGCTATGTTGTTGGTATATGGGAATGTTAATCTTGCTATCATAGGGAAATGGTTACCTCAAGTGATACCAATACCGCTCCTATCCTACATCCGAGCACATTGGCTGCTCTATCAAAATACATTTTCCACCTCAATTTTTCACCACTCAATTCATTTGCCATAATCACATTTTCATTGAGAAATTGTGCTTTTGAACCCTCGTCCTTATCTTCTAATAGTTATTTTGCCAATTGATGAGCTACTGCCTACCTTTTGAATGAACTTTAACTTTAGTACTTGATATCAAATTCGGAAAGTAACATTTGCCATTTTAATATTCTCCCAACCAATGTTGGCTTTTTTGCTAAATACCTTAACGGGTCATGTCTTGTTAACAACTTTATTGAATAATTGAGAGTGTATTGCTTGGGTTTATGCATCACCTACGCTAAGGCACAATATGTTCTTTCCACTTCTGAGTATTTTTGCTTACCTTGTATGAACTTCTTACTTAAACAATATATAGAATACTCTTTTTTTCTCGTTTTGTATTTCTAACCCAGTATTGTCCCATCGGCTTAAGAAGAATTGTCAAGAAAAGGATTAAGGGCCGTCTTGGTATACGGAGTAACCAGTATGGGAGGATTCATGAGATACTCTTTGATTTTAGCAAATGCTCACTTGCACTCTTCATCCCATTTGATGACCGTATTTTTCCTCAAAAGTTTAAATAACAGCTTGCATCTATTAATTAATTTCAATACAAACTGAGCAATGTAATTTATCCGTCCCAACAGTTCCTGAACTTCTTTTACAGTCTTAGGTGTTGGCACATTTATAACTGCCTTGACTTTATCTAGGTTTACATCGATTCCTTTTCTACTAACTACAAAACCCAAAAATTTACCTGAAGTTACTCCAAGGGTACACTTTTCAGGATTTAACTTCAATTGAAACTTCCTTAATCGCTTAAATAACTTTCGTAAAATATCCACATGATTTTCATCCTCTTTAGATTTAGCGATCATATCATCTACATAAACTTTGACTTCTTGATGCATCATGTCATGAAACAAGGCAACTATAGCACTTTGATAAGTTGCCCTAACGTTCTTTAACCCAAAACACATCATACGATAACAAAATGTTCCCTAAGTTATTTTATCTCTGTCTACTATTTTAATTTGATTATATCTCAAGAAACCACCCATAAACAAGGAAAGATGACCGGTTGTGTTATCCACTAATACACTAATATATGGCCAAGGAAAGTTATCCTTTAGTGTTTCTTGGTTTAAATCTCGAAAATGTAAGCAAATCCTAATTTTCCCTTTTTTCTTCAATACTGGTACCATATTGGCCACCTATTCGGGGTAATCTGACACTTCTATGAACTTTACTTTTAACAACTTCTTCACTTCTTCTTTTATTTTAAAGAGTATGTCCAGCCTAAATCATCTAAGCTTGTGTCTTTATGGTTTAATTTCCACCCTGGTTGGGAATTTATGAACTACAATAGATGAATCTAACCTGGGAATATCTTCATAAGACCAAGTGACTATGTCCATGTATTTTGATAACAATCATGACAACTCCTGTTTTTGATTACCTATTAAATTATTGCCAATTTTCAAGTTTTTTGGATTTTCTTTCGTCCCTAAATTAATCACAACCATCGGTTCATCAATAATTACTCTTCCTTGTTCATATCGATGCCAACTCTCTTAAATTTCGTTTGGAGTCTCAATATCATCTTTTACGTCTAACCAAATGGGGCCGGAGGTGATATTGGTACTTTCATCATTTACATGCACGAGATGTCCATTACATTCATTTTTTTTTATCAAATCTAAAGAGTAAGGGAAAAAAGAAATGGAAAACAAATAAATAATAAAGAAGAATTGATAAAAAGAAAGGAATAAAATTTATTGAATGAATGAATTCAAATTGTTTGAAAAGAAAAGGCCTTACTAATCGAACTAATTATCGAAATTAAATGTTCTTAATTAATCTAATTTTTCATTTCTAAAGGGACCTATTAACAAGAATAGAAAGCTAGTTGTACAAGGAAACTGGTACACCAATATCTTCCTTCTCATTTGGATTGATGCTGTATTGCTGAGTCAAGGCCTTCGATAGACTGGCTACTTCGGGTTCTTGAACACCAGTTGGTACTGGGAACGTTTGGCGGATGTCTAGAAGATCCATGTGAGCATGGTATAGTTGATCTCCTCTCTTGCTTCTGCTTTTAGCCTTCATTTCTTGAATCTCTTCTTCAGTAGGGTTATACCTAAGCCCAAATGTTCTAATCTGTTACTTAGGCTGTTTTGAACGACCCTGAACCCCATATCTTGCTTCCTCGATCATACTAACTTCATGGAAAATTTGCAACCCTAACTCTTCTAATTCTTCATCCACGACATAGAGAATAGTTGTCTATTTGTAAATTGTGTAGTCTTGCTCCTCCAAAATGGTAACTAACTGCTCGTTGGCTATGGATTTCACTTTCTAATGTAAACTGGACGAAATTACCCTTGTTGAATGATTCTACGGTCTTCCTAACAGAAGGTTAAAAGTTCACGGTATATCTAGAACATGAAAAGGAATAGTGAACATTTATGTGCTGATCTCAACTTGCAACCTAATTTCTCTAATTATCTCTCTTTTTAATCCATCAAAAGCTCTTACTAAAATCAAGCTAGGCTTTATCTCAATTGCATTGATTCTGAGTAAATTTAGTGTCACTAAAGGACACACATTCAATGAAGACCCATTATTTATTAGAACCTAAGCAACCACTTTCCTTACACACTTAACCACTATGAAGAGGGGCTTCATGTACTGGCTTCCTTCTTCACTTAGCTCATTTGGCGGGAATCAAAACTGATCCATCGTAAATATCAAGTTCACTACCAATCCCAGCTTCCTAGTAGAAATCCCTTTAGGTGCTTTGACATATTTCAAAATTTTAATTAATGCCTCTCGGTGAGTCTCTGATGATAATAGCAAACCCATTAGAGAGATTTGGGCCGATACTTTGGCTAGTTGGTCTATTATCTTATATTTACTGGCCTTCACTATTTTGTTGACAATATTCTGATCTTTATCATCCATATCTTCAAAGATTTTTTGAGAAGCCTCTTCCACATCAGTCTTACTTTTGACTTCCTAATTCGGATCATAAACTCGTCCCAAGCATGTAAGCCCACTAACCATGGGTGATGAGGCCTTGGCTATCTAATTCACCGCCTGGTAATCCAGAGGTGTTTCTTTGTAATTCTTCGAGGCTATTGGGACATTCAAAGTAATCTTCTTGGGCTTTTCTAATTTCTCAATCTTCTTAGTCTTTCCATCATACTTAAAACCCAACAGCTTGGGCCCATCTCCAATCATTCCCACCACTTCATCCGCCTTCTTGGCTTTTGCAATAAGCCTATCTTCTTCTTAAAATTCTAGACCTCATTCAATAGGTAATGTGTTGGCATATACAATAGGTAAACCAGCGTAATCTACCATATACTTAAACTTCCCTAACGATTCTCCTAAGGTATCAATTGTCGAATCTCCAACTGCATATATTTTTCTAAGCTCCTTCTGAGTACTTCTCTTTCATGGTTTTGGAATCATCATAGCCATGATATTAGCTTTCTTTATCTTCCCATCCTTCAGCAATTGATATATTGCAGGTCTAATCCAGGTTTTATCCCTGAGATTCATATTCTGCAAATACTTGACTTGCCTCAAATTCCAAGCTATCTCCTCAATGGTGATAGGGAGACTATTTAGATCAATCTTTGGTTCAGAAACTTTAGCTATGATCACATTGATTGAATTTCCATGATTTAGCAAAGGGTTGTTACCTACATTGGGAGTAGGAGTTTGAATGAAATCCAATTGAACTAATTTGGCATTAATAAGATCTTGTATCTTCTGTTTGAGTCTCTAACACTGATCTGTAGAGTGCCCCAATTGCCTTAGATGATAATCACATCAAAGCTCCAGGTTATAGTCCTTCGATCTTTGTCCTTTCCTTGGTATTTTAAACATCAGAAGGTTCTCTTTCCTTCGTTGTACAAGAACTTGACTTAAAGGAATCAGAATATAGGTAAATTGTCTTCTTTGTAGGCAGTTGTTTTGATTCGGATTTGACAAGGGATTAGATCCTCCTATCATGGCTACTGGGGTTGCAGGTCTGATATGGTTGTCGGTATTGACAATGCTTACAGTGGTTTCTTTGGCTTTGTTGGAAAATCTCACAGGAGGTATCTTCTTTTTAGTTGCTTTAGGATTAGGAAGCCTTCTAGTTACAATAGTTTACTCAATTTGTCACCTTAAGAACATAATTTCTACAAAGTTAGAGGCGGGGTACCCGACTAGATGTTGGTAATATGGGCTTTGAAGAGTGTTGATGAAGGTGAAAGTCAAGTCCTTTTCTATTAAGGGTAAAGTTACCCTAGCTGCCATCCCCTTCCATCTTTGAGAATATTCTTCAAAGTTTTCGTTGGCCCTCTTTCATAGATTATTGAAATCCTATATGGATGGAGCCACTTTGATGTTGAACTTATACTGGTTGTAGAAAGCCATGCTAACTTATCCTAAGTATCGATCTCATTCAAATCTAATTGGGCATACCAGGTTAAGGTGGCCCCAGTTAAGCTGTCTTGAAAAGTTTAAACCATGACCTTGTCATACTTCGTATATTTTCCCATTTTCTTGATGTACAACCTAGTGTGGAGCTTCGAGCAACTAGTCCCATTATATTTCTTGAATTCGGGCACTTTAAATCTTTCCAGGAAATCATTGTCTTCATAAGTCGGTAAGTTGATCATCCCCATCTATTTAAACCTATTAACCATTTCTAGGGTTTTCATCTTCTCGATCAACTTTTGCATAAACATTCTTTCTATCTCCTAGTGATTCTCCTTAATTTCTATTCTCTATAATTTCGTATTAAGGACTGATTCTTCATCTTCCAGTTCAGGGGGAGGGTTCATTTTTGCATTCTGATTTGGGTTGACTTAAGATCCTTGTTTGTCGTTAAGAATCCCAATAGCTTAAGTGAGAGCCTGAATGTGTTTAGCCATCTTGTTCATGTTTTCTTCTAGAGTTGCTACTTTTGAGTCGGGCTCAATTTGACTAACATTTTCACTACCTTAAGTTGACATCCTAACTTTAGAATGCTGTAAGAAAATCAACTTTACACTTTCCAAACAATTTTACTTTAGCTCTTAAATTACCTTATTGTGAATTACTCATTGTTTTGCCTTCGAACAACTTTGGGCCTCATCTAGTGTCTTAACACTTAAAGTGCCTCCAGTTATGGTATTGATTGTTTGACACATGGAACAATTAAGTAAATTGTAAAATGTTTAGATTTGCATCCATTAAGGTAGTTCGTGATGTGAACACCTTCTCAACAATTCTTCAAATCTCTCTTATGTATCATAAAGAGTCTCATCATCAAATTAGACAAAAACCGAAATATTCTCTCTAATTTTCGCCACCTTAGTAGGTAGAAAATATTTTTCTAAAAGTTTTTGTACTAAAGATTCCTATGTAGTGTTTAAGCCTCTAGGGAAAGAATTTAGCCATTATTTAGCCTTACCTCATAGAGAGAGGGAAAATAACCCTAACCTTATCGCATCATCTAGGACACCATTTATCTTGAATCTATTATAGATTTGCAGGAAGCTTAAGATGTGGTTGTCGGGGTCTTCATTAGCCAACTTGTTAAATTGGATGAATTGTTAGACCACCAAGATGAAATTGGGTTAAATAAAAAAATTGGTCTGAATTGTAGGTCTCGTGATGCTAGATTCAATTTCACTCACCATTGGCTTTGTGAATTCTAAGAGCATCTTGTTGGCTTCATTACTCTGTTGTTGTTGTTTCCGTTGTTCAAGGCCATATTTTCAATCTCAACTTCTTGCTTACTATTTGAGTTTTTGGACTCTTTCTTTAATCTAAGTAATAAGCTTTGATCTACGGTATTGCGTTTTCTTCTATGAAGATGTCATAGTATTCTTTCAATCTTTAAATTAAAGTCTACTAAATTTCTACTGCTAATTCTTGTCATAAGCTGAAAAGATTAAGAAGCTAGCAATAATATAGAAAGAGTGAATGATATCAAAATAACTAAGGAAAAGAAATATCACAATTATGTTAAGGTAATTAATGAATCTAGGTTATTTGCTAATTTCCAAATTAGATTACTCCATTTTTTATTTCCTGACAAAAATGGCAAAAACTAGATCAAGGCATATACTACTCTAATAGGCAAGTATACTAGGTTAAGTTATAGCATAGATAAAATGGATGTTAAGTCCAAGTATTGATCCAATGAGAAATCAAATATGGGATTATATCTAATTACTTTTTAGTAATGATACCCCAATATTGCTAAATGGTTTAGTCAATCCTATCCCTTACATTTACAATTACCTGTTTGTTACAAGACTCATATCTATATAGCAAACTCAAACATCATGCTTATAACGTTCTACACCTTCTAACATTAATAAAAGATGTTGAATTATTGGAAGGCTTTTGTTTCATTCATTCCTACGAATCCATCATGTTACTTTGATTAACTCCCCACATACATGCCTTTTCTTACTCCTTTGGCACCGTATGCAGGTCATCGGGATCAGGAACATCATATATGAAATGACTTGATTCGTGAACATGCTTACCTATTATTAGCTAGGGAATAGACCAATTCCTTCATTCAATGCATATCGATTGAGAATCTGTATAAGAGATTGGCCTTTTCTTCTCTCAAGTTCAAATGGGAACTCTTAGTTAGATTGGTCTAATAACTGGAGTAAATTTTAATTCAATGACAATTTGAACGGTGTAATTAGATCACAATAAGCAAAATCATAGACTAAAATTTATTTATAAGAATCACCTTTAGAACAAAAGGTTCAATAACAATTTACTAAGTATTAAAATAAAGACATAATAACTAAAATAAAAGAGAAGAAGAATAGAAAATCCCCCTTAGTAATTCTAAAGTTTAACAACTAATGCTTAATGGGCTTTCTCTATAACCTTAGGCTTAAGGGTCTATTTGTAAGAAGTAAACCTAAGCTTATAAATAAAACCTAAAAAAAATAAAAGATTTAGAAATCACCACAACTCTATACCTAAATTATATAGTTGTGAAGCTTGGGCATGTACTTGCTCTTTGTTTACAATCTTTAATTTTCAATGGAAATTCATAATGAGAGGATCACGTGTAAGGACCACGAGCATGGTCCTATACCATAATCTCTATTAGACTTTGTTCCTTCATTGAAAGTCCTCTACTTCTCTCTTCTATCCATACTTTTGCATTTATTAAATTTGAAATTCCATAATAGTCATTCAAAACTTCATTAAATATTCAAGAGTCCCTAAAAACAATAATAAAGTAAATTAAGCTAAAAATAGCACAAAATCAATAAGAATAAAGTTTAAAGCAGTGCAAATTACACATGGAAAATATATCCTATAGTCGTGTCATCAACATCATCTATTGGATCATAAACTCTACCGAATCTTATGAGTTTACCCACTAAGGGATAAGGGCTTGCTGAACTTGATTTACAGCCTTATAGTAGAATGATGCAACCTTGTATTCATTGAAAAGTATTGGCAGATTAAATGTCAAATTTTTAGTATGATCTCTTAGCTCATCTTCCTCTTGGTAGCATTGGAACACTACTAACTTAATATTTCCTTTAATCACTAGGATTGGTATCCCTTAGGATTGTCCTCTTCTTGGAACTCTAAGCCCCATTTAGTTAGTGGTACATCAACATAGACTGGTTGTGTAAAGGAACAACCTGGTAAATATTCATATTTCCCTCAAGGTTCACCTCAAGTGTAAACAATGCAGTTGTGAGACCCCACCAAATTAGCCATTCACCCACGATCAGACGATTCAGAAATAGTATATAAAATTTAGGACAATCGCAAAAGTTAACCAATCTAGTTCAAATTTTATGACAAAACTAAGAATAATAGTAAAAGTGTCCCCAAGAGGTCAGATTTAAGAAAATAAAATTAAAAAATAGTAAACTATTATATTTGTAAAATAATCGTATTTTACTTATTATTTATCAAAAATGTATAAAACGAGTTCTGATAATTAATGAATCACAAAAGATAAATTATATATGTACTAAAAATCATAAAATAATTCAAATAATGTTTAGGAGTTTTTACGTAATGCCTCACTTTTTAGGTGTCTACTTAAAATTTTTTCCTAAGCTCTTAATACCTTAAGATAGTTCATTACTATCATCCTTGAATTAAAGATAAGGCAGAACTTGTATTCAACCTGCTCTTTTGTTCTATAAACAGTTACTTTCAAATAATTCCTCAATCAATATGACCAACAATATCAAAAGCTTCCATATTTGTGATCTGTACTCAAAGTATCACAGTTATACACTTTTATACAACATAGTAACTCCATTACAAACACATGCTTTTAGACTACCATGACTATACTAAACCTTTTGTGAAATAATGCCCACTACTTTCTTGAAAAGCTATCTCTATATACTCATGCCATATCGTATAGTTAACAACTTCTCTTAAGAACCCATCTTCAGCTAGAGTTTATAAAGTCTCCTTATCACTCTAATACCTTCTTCTGTCTATTCATCTATATCTTGAGGATAAGAGAAACTTATCCCTTCAACTACTGTGAGCTAAGTCAGAGTAGACAAAGACACAACAACAAGCATAATAAAATAGGCACATCATTCAACTAGTTTGTCCAATTACGTTATCTTATAGTTTCTTAGCCAAAACATCTTAAATGCAACAAGTGTGTGCCAGACTCATAAATGTAACTTGTATTAGTACTAATATCTTAGCCTAGCCTAGCAACTCATCAAGTTTGGTTGAGTCAAACCAAGCATTTGAATAATATATCTAAAAACCTGGCAAACGTTTCAGCCTAGCAATAATTACATAGAGTGGTTGGAAAATCCAACATATAACTAGCCCAATAGATAAAATGCAATATCTATATTCTCAAAAGCCCAACTTTTACAAATATAGTAGTTCACTTGATAAACCCAGCTTTTCATATGGAAACCGACCTAGCAATATCTCGGTTTTTAGAAAACTTGTAACTCCTTTTCACACCATGCCATGCCATGAATGCATTAGATTGTACGCTAAGCAAAACTAACCAAATTCGAGCAAACTTACTCATCATTTTTACCTAACTTTACTCTATAATTTTGTCGGTTCTAAGATCTTGGTATTAAGTTCACTTAGTGAACACTTTAAGAGATAGAGTTAATCCCTAGATTGTTTTCCAAGATAACACAGACCCTAGCAAACATCACATATGCATTCAGTAGTACTAACATAACAATCAAGTTAAATAATAATTATAATAAGTAACATAACTCATCAAGTGATACGTCCATTTAAAGCCCATTTTAGCCAAGCGATTGAATAGCACATTAACTTGCAATTAATGTTCAACCAAGCCAAAACATCACAAAGTACATAAAGTTAGGAGTAGACATAGGACTACTAAAGCACACACAAATATCTACTTAACTGGAACTCAGTTGCTCACTAATTAAGCTTGCTAACTTGTCCAAGTTAGTAACCCCTCAATATTTGTCTCAATGTAGTACTTTATTCTACATATAATTTATGAAATATTGTTAATTTATTCATCCATATTAGAATTAAGTTGGTTAGCTGTTAGGTTATTACTCTATGCCTTAGGTGTTGGAAGTTTAGAATGGTGATATGAGTTTATTTTACCTCTATTACCTTTTGAGCTATTCCTTAAGTCAAGATACTATTACAATAGTTAATTGGAGAAGCTTATGAGCTGCTCTCTAAACATTTAGGTGTTGAAGTTCACCATAAATTCAACCTCTGAGTCAGTCTTCAAGGTTAACACATCCCCAAGATTCCTTAATTTGTACCCTTTAAGCTAAGTTCTTAATGATTCTATAGTAATTTCCTTTAGTTGAAAATCCATGAGTTACCATTTGACCTATACAAGGGCCATTCATGATATTAGTTTTATCCTTTGACATAGCTTATGAGTTTCCTCAAGTTAATCGCCTAACTAAATTATCTTCTAAGCTACCCTATGACTTTGTTATCTTTAAGGTTTCTAAGAAAAAGACCCTCTAACCAAACGTCTGAATCCCATGTATTTACATTCAACTCATAAATTGCCTCTAACTTATTCTTTGAGTTTCATTATAGTGCAAAATTTATTCCTACAATCTTTAAGCTATCCTTTTCCTTCAACCAATGCCCTAAATTTTAGTTATTTTACTCACTTTTTTTTCAAGTTACAATTATATGATCAATTTAAAACAGCAACCAACAATCCAAACAACCTTCCTCAATTCATTACTTCTTGAACCCCTATAAATTACATCGTTAATTTATCAATTTTACCCTTAATCAACATATGGTGAAGAATATGCATAAATAATTGAAAAATATATATTACTTAGTATTTATACTTTGCGAAATCCATAAAATACACAATATGTTCAAAAAATTACAGTGATCATATTTCAATCTTAGAAAAATGCTGAAGTTGCATATCATATTATATTCCCTATAATATGTGTTTAAGCTCTATTTTTTCAATAAATGACTAAACATAGGGAAATAATCACACTTAACTTTGAATTTAGAATATTGTACGTATCTCAATATTACTAATGACAAGAAGTTAGACTAAATTGATTTTACACACAAAATACATTAAAATCCTTTTATTTACTATAATCAGCAAAACTACTAACAAGGATCAAATAAATTACCATAATTAATAGACATAATATTTTTCAAAAATTCTTGACACCACAATTGAGCATATATTATTAGTGTTACATAAAATTTTTCAACTCAAAAGAACATCATTTTATATTTTAAAAAAATTAATTAAAATTCATAATAACAAGGAAAGTTCTTAAGGAAGTACCCTAAATCGATATAATTTCATGAAAATAAAATTACCAAATAAAGTAAATGTGAAATAACCAAGGGAAACCAAATTTCATAAATTTCTAAGGTGATTTGATATTTTTAGAAAATAAATAAATATTGGATGCAAAATTTGGCCTTACAAACACACTGCTATCTAGCTACCTTCTTACTTCCCAAGTGCGTCGATCCAACTCCTCTTGCCATTGCTTATTTAAGTCTAAAACCTTACATTGTTAGGTTATGCACAACTATAGTGACCAAATTTCCCTTGCTTTTACCCCAAATTTTCCTAATTTTTTCTAGACTTAAGTAGTAATTTTCTAGAGAAAATTCTTGAGTGTTTGTTTTGATAAAATATTACTAAATGATTCCTAAATTTTCTTTAGCAAGCTTCATGTTAGTTGGGGTGGGATAAAATGGATCATATGTGTCATTTTTGTTCAATTCTTAAGTATATACCCTTAGTCTTTATTTGTGAGATTGCCAACTTAAAAGGTTATATTCTATTAAATCCATATGATGCCACACCCTTTCTATGATGTCCAAGTGTGATTGACATTTTTATAATTTTTCCTTATTTAATTACAATTTTTAGTAATTATTTGGTATATTTAATAATATATTTATGTAGTAAGTATATAACGTATATACTATACGATTATATATCTACATTATATGTCATTTGACCACTAAATATTATTTTTATAATTTAAACAATTTATCTCTAATGACTCATTATATTTTAGGACTCAAATGTTGTGCTTTGGGTAATTAACAAATGTATCTGGTAAAAAATACACTTTAATGAAATTAAATATTTTATATATAAATATATTATTTTGAGAAATTGATCCTACTAGCACTCTTCATCTAACTTTTTTTTTACTTCATATTAAAATTTGATTCAATTTGGACAAAATTGTTTAAAGGCCTTAAATTATTTTGAACACCCTAATTCACATTGATATTAAATAGTTCAATTATGGTCAGTTGACTTAACCTATTTCAAAAAATTCTCTTAATAACTTTTCTTTTCTACTTACCTCTGCTATACTTTCTATGTCAAGTAGTCTACTACTCTAAGTCTCAAGTAGTAAGTCAAAGACCATGTCTCACATTCTATCCTTCTTACAAAAAATTTAGTGCTTGAAATTTCTACAGTTTAAGACTTTTGAGTTTAAACCTAATACTACGCATCTACGATGTGACTCTAATTTCTATATCATATTGCAATCATCAATTTTTGTTATAGTCATATCTTTAATATTATTCATTCTTTGTGATATTCAAGCGCTTATATCTAAGTCTATACCTTTGTTATTCCCTTTTGTGCTATAGAGTTTTTAGTAGCAACATTAATTTTAGTCATTTTATAGTCTCTAATACTTCATATGCTACCAAGACTTTTTTTCTAACTTTCTAAGCCTTATGCTTGTCATTTAAGAACTATAATTTATCTTCAACTTCAATTTTCTATGGATTCATAATTTAACATAAGTGCTAAAGGCACGAAAACTTTGCATTTATGTTACTTTCTGCACCTCAAAGACTACTAACCTTAGTAGAAATGTTCTAAGTCTTATCAAGTTGAAATTATTGTATCACAACTCATTCTATCACCTCCTCTAACCTCTAGCTTAATCGTGGTTCCACCTTTAAGTACTTTCTAAATGAGTTTCTGCCATCCAATACTTATCTCATTTCTTATGTTTACTTAGGTCTAGTCTTAGCAATATTTTTTTTTTCAAATATAACTTCTGACCAATCTCTCTCCTCATTCATAATTTTCTAAGTATCATAACTACATCATAGCTAGGGACTTGAGTACTTCATATGGCTAGCACATACATGGTATCAAGTGTAAGTATGGAAAATTTGAACTTTTAGCTAACTTAAACTCAAATGAGACTTGTAATGATTCAATGCAATTGGATTTGATTTGAACCAAATAAGACTGACACAACTCTTGGGTTAACATGAGACAAAGGAACTGACTAGTTATTGGTCATACAGTTGACATGACATGACATGACTAGATTAGCAGTGAAGACAAAAACTCAACATAAGAGACACTAGAGTCATAATAGTCAAAGGATTGAATGAATGAAATACAAGAATCATAGATTTTTCGTTCCCTTCCAAGCTTACTCATGTGTGCTAAAAGCATATTTGAAGGGAATTATTTAGTACTTGTTTAATCATATCATACACTTTATCCATTTATTTTCTTCTCATGACATGATTACTGGAAGCATATAATTCTTGTACCTATTTCTTGACCTCGTCTTGCTATATAGAAATATTATTCTTTCATCTTCTTCGGTCATTCTAGCTACTTTGGATAACCTCATATATGCATTCTTATTACTACATCCTTATCTTTATAGAGTTTCTCTAGCTCATAACCTGACTCAATGCATTTATTTTCTATTCTTAACTGTCATATGTCTACTATTATCTTACTCAATTCCTTCAATACAATGACTTATCTTAGATTTAACAAAATTTCTTATTTAATATCAACTCAAGTTCATTAATTTCTCAATAGCTTTCTTAAGAATTTTGGTCAAAGCTTACATCATTCCATATTACTCATGTTTTTTTTGTCTCTTGATCTTAAATAACCTTAATCGATGTTCCTTAACATATTTTAAATCTCATTTTCAACCTTACTTCGATTCTTTAGATATACATAAATGCCTCAATTTTTCGATTCATCGCACTTCCAATCCAATTCCTTAAGAAAATTGTGATACACTATGGCCCATTTTCAAACTATCCTCTAATACCACCCCGTAATGCTCAGTCTTCTAAGTGTCTAATTAAAATTTTTTATTAAACTCTTGGTACCTTAAGATAGTTCATTATTGCCATCTTTGAGTTAAGGATAACATAGAACATGTATTCAACCTACTCTTTTGTTCTAAAAACAAATACTTTTAAATAATTTCTCATTCAATATGACCAACAACAACAAAAGCTTCCATATTAGTGAGCCATACTCAAAGTATTACAGTTACACACTTATATATAGCATAGTAACTCTTTTACAAATATATATTTTTAGATTACCATGACCATAGTAAGCCTTTTGTAAAGTAACACCCACTACTTTCTTGAAAAGCTATCTCCATGTATTCATGCCATATTGTGTAGTCAAGAACTTCTCTCAAGAACCCATCTTCAGCTAAAGTTTTTAAAGTCTTATTGTCACTCTGATACCTTCTTCTATATGTTCATCTATATCTTAAGGATAAGAGAAACTTATCCCTTCGACTACTACGAGCTGAGTGAGAGTGGATAAATACACAATTACAAGCATAAAAAAATAAGTACATCATTTAAGTATTTTGTCTAATTATGTTATGTTATAGTTCCTAGCCAAAACAACACAAATACAACAAGTATGTGCCATGCTCATAAATGTGACATGCATCAGATCGATATCCTAACCTAACTTAACAACTCATCTAGTTTAATCAACTCAAACCGGGCATTTAGTTAATATATCTAAGAACCTAATAAACATTTCAGCTTAGCAATAGCCACATAGAGTGGTTAAAAAATCTAGCATATAACTGGCCTAGTAGATATAATGTAATCTCTATATGCTCAAAAACTCAGTTTTTCATATGGAAACTAACCTAGCAATATCTCGGTTTTCAGAAAACATGGCCCGTCACTCCTTTTCATGCCATTCCATGAATGCATTAGTTTGTATGTGGAGTAAAACCTAGCAAATCTAAGCAAACTTATTCATCATTTGTTACCCAACCTTTACTCTGTAGTTTTGTCAATTCTAAGATATTGGTATCGAGTTCACTTAGGTTAATCCTTTAGGAGATAGAGTTAATCCCTAGATTTTTTTCCAATATAACATAGACCCTAGCAAATGTCACATATGCATTCATCAACACTAACATAACAATCAAGTTTAGTAACAATTATAACAAGTAACATAACTCACTAAGCGATACATCAATTCATAGCCAATTTCAACCAAGCCATCGAATAGCAGATCAACTTGCAATTAATGTTCAACTAAGCTAAATCATCATAGAGCACACAAAGTTAGGAGTAGACATAAGACTACTCTAGCATACACCAATATCCACCTACTTGGAACTCAGTTGCTTACTAACTAAGCTTATTAACCTATCCTCATTGGTGACCCCTTGATATTTGTTTTAATGTAGAGATTTATTTTGCATATAATTTATGAAATATTGCTAATTTGCTCTCCATATTAGAATTAAATTGGTTGGTTGTTAGGTTATTACTCTATGCCTTAGGTATTGGAAGTTTAAAATTGTGATATGAGTTTATTTTACCTCTATTACTTTATGATTATTGCCTAAGTGAAGATATTATTGCAATATTTAACTAAAGATGCTTCTAAGCTACTTTATGAACATATGGGCATTGAAGTTCATCGTAAATTTAACCTCTAAGGTTGATACATCCCAAAGATTTTTCAATAAATTATGAGTGGTTCTATAGTAAGTTCCTTTAGTCGAAAATCCTCTAAGTTACCAATTTTACCTTTAATCAACATATGGAGCGAAATATTTATAAATAATCGCAAAATATATATTACTTGGTATTTACATTTCACAAAATTCATAAAATACATATTATGTTCATAAAATTAGAGTGATCATATTCCGGTCTTAGAAAAATACTAAAGTTAGCATGTTATATTATATACCTTATAATACATATTTAAGCCTTATTCCTTTAATAAATGACTAAAAAAAGGGAAATAATCATCCTTAACTTTAGATTCATAATATTGTACTTATCTCAATATTACTAATCATTATAAGTACAACTAAATTGATTTTACACAAAAAATACATTAAAATCTCCTTATTTCCTATAATTAGCAAAATTGCTAACAAGTACCAAAAAAATTACTATAATGAGTAGAAAAAATATTTTTCAACAATTCTTGATACCAAAATTTAGCATAAACTATAGGCGTATTACATAAAATTTTTCAACTCAAAACAACATCATTTAATATTTTATAAACATTAATCAAAATTCATAATAATAGGTCATGTTCTTAAGGAAGTATCCCAAATTGATATAATTTCAAGAAAATAAAATTTCTATATGAATGTGCATATAGAATAACTTAAGGAAACCAAATTTTATAGTTGTAAAAGGTGATTTGATATTTCTAGAAAATAAATCAAAATCAAGTGCAAAATTTAGCCTTACTAACACAAAGTCGTTTGGCTACCTAACTGTACCAACCCAACTCTTCTTGCCAACACTTCTTTAAGTCTAAAACCCCATTTTGTCGAGTTATGCGTAGCTATAGTAACCCAATTTACCTTGTTTTTACTCCGAATTTTTCTAATTTTTTCTAAACTTGTGTAATACTTTTCTAGAAAGGATTCTTAAGTATTTGTTTTGATAAAATGTAACTAAATGTTTCCTAAATTTTCTTTTGCAAGCTTTGGGTTGGTTAGGGTAGGATAAAATGGATTACAAGTGTCATTTTTGTCCAATTCCTAGGTATATACCCTTACTCTAGTCTAGTTATGGGATTGTTAACTCAAAAGCTTATATTCTACTAAATCCATATGATGCCATGCCCTTTCATGGTGTCCATGTGTGATTGATATTTTGTTATAATTTTTCCTTAATTAATTACTTTGTAGTAATTATTTGTCTTATTTAATAATATATTTATGTATCAGATATATAACGTATATACTATATGACTATATATCCATGTTATATGTCATTTGACCCATAAATATTATTTTTATAATTTAAATAATTTAACTTTAATGGCTCGTTACGTTTCAAGACTCAAACGTCAAGTTTTCGATAATTAATAAACATCCTTGGTAAAAATAAGCTTAATTAAAATTAAATATTATGTCTATTATTTTGAGAAATTGATCCTACTAGCACTCTTTGTTTGACCTTTATGACCTTTTATTGAAATTTGACTCAATCAAATAAAATTGTCTGAAAGCCTTAATTCATTCCTAATGCCTTAATTCGCATTGATATCGAATAGTTCCGATATGGTCATTTGACTTAACCTATTTCGTAAACTTTTCTTAATGACTTTTCTTTATTATTTTCATTTGCTATACTTTCTACATCAAGTGGTCTGCTGTAAGGACCCTAAAGGAGGGCTTGGTAGGATTACCTTAAAATTTTCATAGTATGTATGCAGTTATGGTATAAAAATCGTCTTATAAGTTAGGGATTGTAAGACTCTAACTAATTATTTATTATTCATAATTAATTATATTACATAAAACTAACTTAATAAATAGGTAAGAATACTCAATTCATCCACTGTCCATCAAAACCATAGAAAATTGGTATCCCTTGCCAAGATAATGAAATAGACAGACAATTCCTGAAATTTTAAAACTTACTAAAGATGATAGACTTAATTGAGAGATTGGTTGTTTCACAAATTATTCTAAGTCAACTATATGCTACTCAACAGTCGTACTTTACACTTGACCCATCCCAATCCCAACTATCACTTGACTTACAAGGGAAAAATTGTTGGGGGTGTAAGCTTTTACTTAGGGAGCTAATCCTTCCATCATACCACACAAATAATTTATTTAAATGCATAACCATATGAATGCATGAAACACTCATAATGCTAATCAATACATGTAGTGACTTAGGAGTTGCATGCAACTCAAAATCACACTTCTTTTAATCGGGGTTAGAGATAATTAACTAATACAAACTATCAACCGAGTCCTAGTACTTGGGTTTTTATTCCACTTGCACCAACATGCTCAAATCAACTCAAACATATATATAATATATACAACTTTATTTTTTATATGGAAAATTTAATTTCGTTTTTCAAAAACTAAAAATCATGGTCAAAATTCCTAGGTCTAGTAGTGTAGTGGCCTCCGTAATCTACAATCATACGCCCTAAGTGGAAGTCACAAGATACGACCCTTGGCTAATAGTTAGCATCTCTTAATGTCGAGTAAACTTGAAAGCTGAGGACAAAGACTCAATAATATATATAAATAGCATAAATGTTACCTAATCCTTATTGGAGCCCTCGCTCCTACAAGTCCCTTCCCACCTTTCGCAAAAGGTAGCAATCAGTATCAGTATAGTTATGACGCAATCATAAGAAATCCATGACTCATTAAATTCCTTAATCAAATAATTACTTAATCTAGTTTTCATTGTAATCAAACAATTGCATTCAATAATAACAATACATATCTATCATCACAAATAGCTTCCTTTATTATCTAATTAACAAATTATGAAATTCAATCATAATATCACATACATGTATTTCTCATGTCTTACATGCATTCAAATTCATTATATAAATTTAAGTTCATCTACACTACAAACAAACCAAGCATAAAGTCCTTAGGAATCACTCCTTCAGCCATAGTTGATCACTTACTCGATCCCTTGAAAGTCATAAATACGATATTATAACTATTTCAAAATAAAATAATAAGGCTAACATAAAATTTTTTAAGTTATGTTTTTAACTTAGTTCTTGTATTTCTCCCGGCTATACTAAAACTTCAATCGCATATAATCTTTTCGTTTTAAATATGATTTTTAAGGTCTTATAAGTGATTTTCATCACTTTCGAGTGTACTTTAACATGGTGTAGTTAGTTTTGGAAGATAGGACCCACAATTCTGTTCATGGACCAAACTAGTGGCATTCCTTAGGTTTTAGTCTTCTTATGGGCATGAGATTATTGTTGGGCTTTTTGTTATCTCGTGTAATAATTTGGGCTTGGGCTTAGAACTTTATTTTAGACTTAATACTTTCTTGAGTTCAAGTTTTCGTCCCTTAATCATGACCTTAGTGCTATCCTAATTTTCTTGGATTTCTAAATGGGCTTAGTTAAAATGGGCTTGTTTTTGTACCAATCAATGTTTGTGACTTTGTTGGGCTTAAGTAACTTTGTGTGGACTTCTTATAGGTCTCATAACATTTTCTCTTTGATAGTTAAGGTGCTAGTTAGAAATTCCATGAAGACCTAACTAAAAGTTCTAGACTTGTTTTGAGTGTTTTAGGTCTAGTTTTTGAGTTTTGGGCCTTTAACCTCTATTTTATTAGTCTTGTGTGATATTTTCACTTTGTTTACTTAATTTTATTGTGTTTTTAAGTATCTATTATTTTGGATCCAGATTTGGTTATTTTGGTTTGGGTGGCTTCCAGCTTTGTTTTTCCACTTAATCCATCATTTCCTTAAGCCGAAGTGGTAAATCAAGGTTTTACACAACTTATACTCTAATTCTAACTTAACTTCTTCTTTGTGTAAGGATTCTTTTGTCATAATACTAGGTGAAGTTTATAGATCACATACTTAACATAGGTACTACACCTTGTTTTAGGTCGTTAGGAGTTGATTTCTACACCAAAGCATCATGTAGTGATTTTTCCTATACGTAAGGCTAAATTTAAGCTTATGAAGCTAAATAAAAGTAAATGTAACACTAAGTTATACTTAAATCTTGCCATGTCTAGCATGTTGTCTCATCATTCATGCACTAGTTTCATCATTTTCTCAAATAAAAAAATTCTACTCCAATTGATAGGTAGGTATTTTACAAACACTAAATCTAGCATACTCATATTCTAACATTTATGTGAAAGATTCATAAAGCTTAGCACCTAGTATAAACTAACTAAGATATCACCTTATGCACATAATAACATCCTTAAGAACATGTATGATCTCCTAGACATGGTATTCTAAGGGTACTCAAATTTAAACTTACTTCTTTTCCAATTGTGATGGATGGTGGACGTATACCAATAATGCCCTTCTTAGCTCCTTGTTTCCTTTTCCTTTTTGTGTGCTCCTAAAGTTTCCAAAGCTTAGGTGTTTAAGGTTTCTTGAATGGAGTTATATAAGTTTCTTAAAGTAGATCTTTGAGTGGACTAAAGTGAAGGAGAAAAAAAAAAAACACACTTTTATGCCATATGTATATGTGTAGATGTAGCATCAAGGAAGGGAAAGAGTGAGGCCTAGTTTTCCTTTTTGTTTATAAGCTTAAAATGTTGGAAAAGTGAGAGAGAATGAGAGGATTATGGAGTCAAATGGCTAGTTGGGAGAATGCCCAAATGCATTCCAAAACAATGTTCTTTTTGTTTCTTCTAGGCTAGTAAAGTAATAATTGGATGATGTAAGCAATATTAAGGAAATAGTGATTGTTAAAGACAATGGAATAGATGTTTGATTGATAAGGAATGGCTCCCCATCCCCTCTTCTCAACCAGTCATAGTCATGTCTTTTAAGGGCATAGGCTTGTTACAATAAGTTGACTTTAGTACATAATTAGTTAAACCACTTATCAATCCGTAGTATGGCTTATATAAAAACAAGGAAATTATCTTATCTTATATCTGTAGGAAGTTATCCTATGATAATTCAATCTAACCCTCGTTATTGTCTTTAACGCAAAATGATTTCAAAATGAAATATAATTGGTTGATTAGAAGTCTTACATGTATAGTCCTTTTAGTGTTTGGTTCTTATAGTAATTCATTTATTCTAATTTGCTTCTTAAAGGAAATTATAGTTTTCTTGAGTTGAGTAATATTTGGTTAAGTTTGAGTTTCCAATTACTCATTTAAGGCCTCAAAATACTTAATTGCCCATAGTTCATTTTAAGGTTTATGGTTTTGGATGATTTAGAGTTCATTGTTTTCATATTAGGGTTTTTAGTAGTTTAGGTCAATAATTCATCTTACTTAGGGTTTAGGATGACTTTTAGGGTTTTTATCGATTTTAAAACTTTTGGATTAAAACTAAGCTCAGTTTCTAAATGTAACTTTTAGTTCTTAGTTTAGTTAATCCTTTAGAATGATTGAGATGTACTCTTGATTACTTGTATATCAACTTATGTAGCAAGGTTTACATCTATTGCTCTAAGTCTCGGGTAGTAGGTTAAATATTGGGTCTTACAATTTATTTGTATTAGATATGAATCCATATGTAGGTTAAAATACCCGAAATTACCTAAAATACACAATATACTCTAGAACATACAAAATATGTTAAACAAAATGTATAAAAAAATCATGAAAAATTAGGTAGCACTCTATTATGTTGTCCTTAGGGGCGTAACACTAAGAAGGACATGGTTTAACAAGATTAGAACACAAGTTGAGCCTAGTACCATGTATTAACTCGAGTATTATAGACACTTGACATTGGAAAAATCATTACCCAACCCCTTAGCTCTTTCTATAAATTCAAAAAACTCTCCGCTAATTTAGTTTAGACACTTAGGTTATTGGAAAAATACAGAGAGCTTGAGGAATTTTTAAGAATATTTTTAGGAAATTAAACAAAAATATAGTGCAATTAGGGTTAAATTAGAGTGCAACCATTAAAGCAAGACTTGGGAGTGCATGACTCCCACCACTAGATAGTTAAGGCTACACCATGACTTGACAATAATAGCATGGTGGCCAACGGTAACTGGAAGGATAGATTCCGATAAACTCCCAAACCTTATTTGATATTCCTAAAATTGTTCAAAATAGTAATTTTTGTTTAAGAATTATGAAAAGTTGCATTAAGGCATATTTTTATATGTAGATTTTAGGAAAATTCATATTTTGTTAAAATTAAATTTCAAAATATATTGCCCTTAACAAATTGCTGAAATCGAGTCGATGTCGCTTTCATTTTCAAAAACCCTATTAACATTATTTCAGATCCAAATTTTTTTTGTGAATACCTTTGATGTATATTAAATTACATGAAAATTTTTCTCCATATTTTTTTCCAATTTTTATGCCTTAAAAATCCTATTAAATAACTATTTTTCTAAATATAATTGATAGTTTTCTAAGAAATCGAGTTAAATTCTAGCTTAATGATTATCCTGACATATTACGGTGTTAAGTAATGTAGGAAGAATCAATCTATAGTATTTGGAGTATTAGATTTGAATATTGAGTTCTTGGTGTTGATATTTGTGATACATACGAAATACCCCAAATAATGGAATTGAGTGCAGTTGGTTCAAGCTAGAGTAGCGTTGGATTGTATATTATACTTGCACTCTTATCTTTAGCTAGATTGTGGGGAAATTATGTGAAATTATAAAATATATGTAAATTAGAAGCTAATTCAAAACCTAAATCAAAGATAGGGTTAGTAATAGTACATTAGAGAGTTGATATGAACCTGAATAAAAAATGAGATTTACCTAAGTTAGAGATAGTTAAACTTTGTAGAATAAGTTAGTAGGCATTTTTTAAGAATATGAATAAGGTACCATCAACAACTAAATTAAAGACAAAATTAGAAAGTAAATCAAAACCTAGCTAAAAACAAGAATAATCACAAGAGACTTAAAACCTAAATAATTAAGAATAGTAAAACCTAAAATTAAAGATAATAATTTAAGTTGCAAGAATAACATTTATACATAGTAGTTATATAAATGCTAAAATGACATTTGCATTATAGGGATTGTTGATGAAGGTATATTGCGATTTGTCCTTAAGGGAGTAGGCAAGTAGTCTAAGTAAGTTTAGGATCAATATATAACTGTACTTCGAAGTATTGTTTCACTATACTTTAAAGTACTATTAAAATTGTACTTGTAGATAGTTTGATTGTACCCATGCCTGTATGTGCACGATTTTGAACTTAATTGTATCTTACTGGCTTGTTCCTCTAATTTGGAATTGTTTGTATTATGTAACATTGTTTAATTATCTTAAACTGGACTTAATGATATACAATTTCTAATCTTAACCAGACATGCAGTACAATGTACTAGGAGACGCTTAGGGTTCTCCAATTAAATACCAATACCTTTGAAAGGGAGAATGCTAGAGCACAATGGTCCCTTCTTCATCCTTAGTTGAATTATGTGATACAAGAAGAGGTCGTAGAAAGGATAAAGGCAGTTATTCAAAGGATAGTCATGGGAGGAGCAATGTCTCCATTGCATAAGCTTAGGTTTGATCATAAGCTATTACATGCGTTCTAAAACTCCTTAACCCAGATTATAGTAAGTGTAATTTCTTTAATCTTACGACGAACTGGATAACATCGTATGATCGTATTTGTTTGTCGATTGCATTTGAATAACTATTTGATAACCCTATATGTAGTTGACATATAATCTTATGTCTCCGTCTTAGCTTCCTAAGTGGCTAATTGCTCACATCACTATAAATGTTGTTATAGGTACTACTTAGGAAATGAGGATATAAAATTGATAAACAGTTACACTTCTAAAGTCTTGGTTCTTATATTTGTATCTTTTAGTATCAAATTATGTATTACTTAAGTAAGATTAGGTTATTGAATCATGTAAATATTACTTGGGTTATCTGAATCTTAGTGGGTATTTTTCATACTTCTTCAAGCAAATAAGTTTATTATTTCATAAATTGTTTGCTTCAAAATGGGATAGTCATAAACGCCTTATGTAAATCAAGTCTACGATAAGTTGTAAGGTTAAATTCTATTTTAAGATGGTTTACACGGTAGAATTATTATGACTCTATTACTTTGAAACATGATTGTTCTAAGCCGGTATTAGAGCGTAGATCTAGTGAACTCATTTTAAAGCATCGTAATCAAAAGATGTAGACATTATAGGAGCATAATGAAAGTGGGTAATAAAGGACCAGATTATAAATTATATAATAAGAAGTGACTATAACACTGAACTAAGATAAACATTAATTGATCTTAAATCCATCTATGGGGTCGCATGGAGAATTCATAGTTAGATGGAATAATTAAAGTGAAATGGAGAAGAGTCTTCTATATAGTACAGGTTGAGAGGTATGGATTATTGTTAGAAATGGTTGATTAGGATATGCTTAAGGCCGTAGAAGGAATTATTGATAAATTTATTGATGGGATGTGTTACAGTTGACAAAACTCATGGATAATAGCAAAAACTAATTCAGGTCTTTAGTACAATAGATATACTGTGATTGTTGTTGTTGAATAAAGATGGTTGGAAAGTAAAAGATTACAATTTAGATGATGTTGGTGAGACACCTTTAGTAAGAGTAGGAAAGGGAAGCCTCATCTTGTTAGTACTACTTGTATTCTGACTAGCATACCATATATCTTTAGATGTTACTCTTAAGGGATTATTGATTAGTTCCCATATTTTCCTGAAACAATGGGAGTAAGCATAAAAATTCCCTTAGAATTGAATGACCCTCACCCTAAATGTATAATACCCAAAGTACTACCAAAGGATCAATAATTTGTAAAACCTTAAAATGATGTTGAATTGGATGTATTAAGTAAACACAAAATGGTCAAGTAAAAGTAGGATTAAGGATGGTGTATAATAGGATTTAGAGGAAGAAGAAGAAATAATGGAAAAAAAAAACAAGAAGAATAACCTAAAGAAGGGTGCTAAAAGTGGAATTGGGTGGTAGTCCTAATGAGAACATGTACGTTGTATTGATGCAGATTATAGTAGACATGGGTGTTAAGTAAATATACAATAAAGTTGGAAGTTGCATTAAAAAAATTAATGTAAAAAGTAAGTTAGAACCTATATTAAAGGCACAATCAGAATCTAATTCAAAAGTAAACCCCTTCAGAATAAGAATGTAGCACATGAGGTAATAGTTAATGATGACATTGAAGAGTTTCATATGATAAGGTATACGAAGTAATTAATAGTCTTGACATTCCTAAGATAGTGTAGTTAAGTATTGAATCAATAAGTAGAATGATGATGGTTTAACTGTAAGAGAAATGTGGTGGAATTCTTCCGAATGAATGACTGATATTGCTAACTCGAATGATGAATATACTACGATAGCTAGGTCTATTTTGTTGGGACATTAGAGTTTGATCCTATCTTGACTGCACATATATGTAGGCATACTACTAATCCTATCTTGTTGTAATTTTAATGAATGTGCATCTTTTGGTTACATGTATATGCTATAAACATTTTATGTATTTAGTAGTTAGGGGCATAAAAGAATCAAATGTGCTTTGGTGATTAGTCTTAGAAGTCCTTTGTAAGTAGAGGTGGTTGCAAAATTTGTATTGTTTAATGTGAATGATGTTATAATCAGGTTGTGAATCCTTCAGCCCTTAATCAAATGAATAACAAATTGAAGGTTTACTTCCTTAGAGTTTATAAGAAAAATGAAAGTGAGCTAAAGCAAGTATAAATTGAATAGTAGGATATTTCTCTTATGTTGAGGAAAATAAAATGATATCATTATGTAGTGCTTATGCCCAATTGTAGGGGATTGTTAATTGTTACATGGTACATGGGAATGAGATAGGAATTTTGATAAACTTATAAGCGGATATGAATGTAAGCACCATAAGAAGTAATGAGATGAGTGATGATTGACAGTAGAAATGGAAATTATAGCAAAAAGTTTAGAGAGGATCGAGACTCTAAATCAAAAGTTTCTTCGCTATCCCAAGATCGATCTAGATGGGACATACCTTTACTAGGAAGTGAACTTTATAAGATAGTTACTCACTGGTATACTTATTATGATATGATAGCAAAGTATAATGAGCTAATATCTTGTTACAGCAAGAAATAGAGGGGATAAAAGGTCTCAAGAGATGGAATAGAGAGTTAATAGGTCCTAAGAGATTGGAAAGCTATTTGAATTCATTAAATAAGCGTAATGATTACAAAGCAAGATGGATAAATCGCTTTAACTGACAATTGACTACACAAGGAGGGTTTTAGAGTATCAAAGATTGACTCATGGTACATTTATGCTGAAGCCAGTAGTATCAGTCAAGTAAAACTTAAGAATTAAACAATTAAAAGGAAGGATTACTTAACAAGTACTTAGAACTAAGTTTAGAAAGGGATATTTCTATAATGGTGTTAAGACAGATGGTATAGGATTAGTTCGAGCTAAAGAAGGGAATATAAATGTAACTTGAAATAGGTTCTAAAGTATGAGCTAATGCTATATATCCATACCAGTTTGATATAAAGAGAAGCCTAAACTAAATGAAGGAACATTCATTATGGGATTGGGCCCAGTTATGTGCTACAAGTTAGAAAGGTGTTGTTTTACCCCTATCAATGGAATCAAAAGATTAGTAGTAATATTCAGTTATGGACCCTCACTTAATATATCTTAGTTGACTGTTAGTAATTATGATCAGAAAAGCTAGAACTAGTAAATTTGGCCAATAGACTTATTCAATCTGAATTTGGTTTAAGCTTTGTGATAAAGGATGAAATATCAAGTGCTGGAATTGGAAAGTATGTTATTTCCTTAAACATGGTGTTTAACTTAAGGAGAAAATATCCTAACTACAAAAATAAGAACCCTAGAATTCATAAAGGTTGGACAATAGAGTTGGTTAAGAGTTATCCGTATTGAAAGGTTAGATGTTCTTTTAAGCACAATCTACAAATTAGAGAATCCACTAATGCTACTACAATTGTTCGAATATTTGCTATAGAGAATACAAAGGCTGATGAAGAGGATTTTTGTTGATTGGATAAAAGAATAATGTTATGATGACTTTGAAGAGATCTTGAAAATTGGAGATAAAATTGATGGACCTATGGTGATTGCATACTCATGTCTCTTATTTTTGGAAACAATTGAAGTATAAACTGAATTAAATTCGCTAGATCTCAAATTATATAAATGAAAGAAATAGGCTAATAACCATAAGAATAACATATTGACACATAATAAGGTAAAAGGATGAATTTCAATTGCAACTTGATATTAAGGTTCTCATTCTCTGCAAATAAGAATTTTATGGGTGGAAAAGGAACTAAGGTGGTTGGGATTACCTTTATTTATTGAGTTAGAGTTTGCACTTTTGCACTAAACAAAGGATACTAACTCTAAGAAGAGAAAAAGAAAAAAAGAAGTGCATTATAGGTTATGATTAAAGTCAAGTCCAAGGAAAAGGTACTAAAAGTTAGTTAAAGATAGTCATTATTGAAGAATGTAATAGAATTAAGGAAATAAAGACCTTAGTAGGTGATTAGAAGTTTAGTGGATAATTGTAAGTGACAAACTAAAGAAAGTATCAACATTATTGGATTTTCTTAGAGTATGTGAATGTCTAAATGTATATTTGAAGACTTGTTTGGTGTAACTTTATCTTGAATATTAAACTTTATGACTAAGTTAGCTAAAAAGCGAACCTATAGCTAAAATCTTATATTAGGTATTGTAGATGGGACCTTAGAAGCTAAAAGAATGGTTTTAAAGAACTATTGGATAAGGGATTTATACACGTAAGTAATTCTTTGTGAAGGAAACCTATGCTATTGAAAGGAAAATATATATGGCACTATGAAGACAAGGTGGTGAGTAAAGTGAGTATTCAAAATAAATATCTTTAATTCTGAATTTAGGAAATGTTTGATTAATTATAAGAAGTGACCGTGCTATCCTAAAAAGACTTCAGGTTAGGATGTTATCGATTTCCAATTACATGAGAACCAAGTACCTAAAACTATATCAAGACATGATACAGATACAATGAATTTCTAGTAATACCTTTTGATTAGCAATACACTAGTTTTATTTTCAAAATTGGAGAATCACATGCATAGCAACTGTATATAAAGACACTTATGATATTTATTGATAGAATTTTGATTTACTTAACAACTAAGGAAGAATATATGGAGCATTTGTAGATGACATTACAAAGGTTAGGCAATGACAAGTAGTATGCTAAATTAAGGAAGTATGATTTCTAGATTGGATAAGATTTCTTTCCTAAACAAGTTTATTTGGAAAAGATTTCTATAGATATTGAAAATGTTAAAATAGTGATCAACTAAAGATAACTAATGATCATTACTAAGAAAAAAGATCTACTAATGTAATTAGATATTCAAGGGAGATATGAGGCAATAATATACTTCATATGGGCAATTGTAATAGGTAATCCAACAGAGCAATGGCAAATCTAAGACAATCAAATTTCTCATTTGTTAAGTCCCATGTCATATTAACAATAAAGGTGTATCATATCATGTAAAGTTTTTTCAAGTAATTAGTTCTTGATGGTGCCTCTTCTCTTAATGAGTCTATTGATCAAGGGTCACATTCATTCTTATTGAGTCAAGTTGAGTTGATCCAAATTGTCAACTATAACATTTGAATCTAAGGTAGAGGAAAGTCAAAATTTGCCATCTTTACTTCTATTAACCCTACATTAGGCTGTATGAAGAAACAAATGAAAAACTATGGCAATAGTATAGCCATTATGAGTAGAAAAGTATAAATAGGAGAAAAGATTGATGGCATGTGATGGACCGATACCACTAATGACCGTAAGTGAAGCTTAAGAGTGAGTAATATTGAGACCAAAATAGATGATAGGTTAGTAGGAGCATTTGAATGGTTATGAAGCTAAGTCATAAGATGGATAGTATAATGCGATTAGAAGGCTGTGGATGATGGAGTTAAAATAAAAATGGGATTCAAAATTTGAGAGATAAATGAAGAGTCAATTTAGAAGCTAAATTAAAGGATAATTCATAATCTCAATTAGAAGATAAATCAAAGGATTCAAAGTAAATCGTAACTCTAAGAATATATATATATATATATTTCTACGAGGAACAAAAAAGTAAAATACTGTAGTTTTGAAGATGAAACTATTTGTAAAGGGGGTAGAGTGCAAGACCTTACTAAATTGGCTATAAACCTACAATTTGACGGTTTGGGAGCAATACATAAAATTTAAGGAAATTGCTAAAGTTAATCGATCTAACTTGAATTTTACAACAAAACTAGGAATAATAATATAAGTAGCCCCACAAGGTTGAATTTAAGAAAAAAAAATAATAAAATAGTAAACCATTATATTTATAAAATAATAATATTTTACCCATTATTTATCATAAATGCATAAAACGAGTTTCGATATTTAACGAATTATAAAAGATAAATTATATGTGTAATAAAAATCATAAAATAACTTAAATAATATTTAAGAGTATTTATTTGTATTAGATATAAATCCATATATAGGTAAAAATACTTGAAATTACTTAAAATACCTAATATATTCTAAAACAAACTAAATAAGTTAAAGAAAATTTATAAAAAATTCATGACAAATTAGGTCATACTCTATTATGTTATCCTTGGGGGAGTAGCAATAAGAAGGACATGGTTTAGCAAGATAAGGACACAAATTGGGCTAAGTACTGTATATTAAACCAAGGGTTAAGGACACTTAGCATGGCAAAAATCCTCAACCAACCCCTACCTATTCCTATAAATTCATAACACTTTCTCCTAACTTAGTTTTGGCACTAAGGTTAATGAGAAAAATACAAAGAGTTTAGGGAAGTTTTGATATTATTTTTAGGAAATTAAACAAAAATATAGTGCAATTAATGTTAAATTAGAAGGGGAAAGGAAAAAAATGTGGAAAATAAAAAAATCCCAAAAATATCAATCTTGGGAAAATATTCTCGAGACTACAACACTTGAAATCATTTCTTTGAAATCACCTCTTAAAGAGAAGGTTTTACTAGTTAATACAGATCTTTTTGGGTAGTAGTAGATGGCCATTAAAATCACCTCTTGAAAAGACAACTTCAATTTGGACTTGAAATCCCTTCTTTAAGAGGTGATTTCAGTTAAGTGCTGTAATCTTGGAATTATTTTCTTAAGATGGATGTTTTTAGGTTTTTTTTTTTCTTGCTATTTTTTTTTTCTATTTCCCTAAATTAGAGTGTAACCATTAAACCAAGACCTAAGACTATAAGGCTACCACCACTGGACAGCAAAGGCTATGCCATGATCGAATGACAATAGCATGGTGGTTGATGGCAGCTGGAAAGATGAATTCCACTAAGCTTCCAAACCTTGTCCAATTTTCCTAAAATTATTAAAAATAGTAATTTTAGTTTAAAAATTACAAAAAAATTATTCTAGCATATTTTTGTATGCAGACTTTAGGAAAATTCTTTTTTTTTTTTGTTAAAATTAAGTTATGAAATGTACTTACTAAAACAAATTACTAAAATCAAGCCAATTTCACTTTCATTTTCAAAAGCTTATTAACATTATTTTGGCTTCAAAATTTTTCTATTAGATACCTCTGATGTATATTAAATTACCATGAAAAGTATTTTGTGAAAATTATTCTTCATATTTTTATCTAATTTTTAGGCCTTAAAAATCCTATTAAATGGCTATTTTTCTAAATAACTTAGTAGTTTTCTATGAAATTAAGCTAGATCTTAACCTAATTAGTATCTTGACATTCTATGGTATTGAGAAATAAGGAAAGAATTAATCTATAGTGCTGGTAGTATTAGATTTGAATATTAAGGGCTTGGTATTGATATTTGTGATATATATGAAATACTCCAAATAATGGAATTGAGTGTAGTTGATTCAAGCTAGAGTAGTGTTAGATTATACATTGTACATTGTACTTGTATTCTAATCTTAAACTAAATTATGGGGAATTTATGTGAAAATATAGAATGTGTGCGAATCATAAGCTAATTAAGAACTTGAATTAGAGATTGGGTTAGTAATAGTATACTAAAGAGTTTATCTAAACTTGAATTAAAGATTACATTTACATGAATTAGAGGTAGCTACACTTTGTAGAATAGGTCAATAGGCATTTTTTGAGAAATATAGATAAGGTATAGTCTGAAGTTGAATTAGAACCTAATTTAGAGGATGAATTAAACATGAAATTAGAAGTTAAATCAAAACTTAGCTAAAAACAAAAATAATCGCAAGAGACTTAAAACCTAAATAAAACCTCAACTAAAGATAATAACTTAAGTTACAAGAATAAATTTTATATATAATAGTTATATAAATACAAAAATGAAGTCTGCATTATAAGGAGTGTTGGTGAAGGTCTATTGTGAGTATAATTTATCTAATCTCACAACGAACCGAATAACATCATATGTAGCATTTGTTTGTTGTACTAAATTTAAATAACTATTTGATAACCCTGTATGTAGTTGACATATAGTCTTATGTCATTGTCCTAGTTTACTAAGTAGTTGATTACTTATATCCTTATAGATGTTGTTACAGGTGCTAGCTAGAGAGTGACTTACAACTACCTTAAGGCCAACGACTGTTAGATCCTGGAGAGTGAGGATATAAAATTGATGAATAGTTACACTTCTAAAGTTTAGGTTCTTATTTTTGAACCTTTTAGTATCAAACTATGTATTATTTAAGTAAGATTAGGTTATTGAATCATGTAAATATATCTTGGATTACTAAATCTTTGTATGTGTTTTTCATACTTCCATAGGCAGATAACATTATTATTTCATGAACTATTTACTTTAAAACAAATTAGTCGTAGATGCCTTCTATAAATCAGTTCTATGATAACGACTGTAAGATCAACTTTTATCTTAGAATAGTTTACACGATGAAACTGTTACGACTTTGCTACTTCTAGGCATGATAAGGGCCTCTTACCAACCATCATTTCCTTAACTCCTTTTGACTACAACCTTTTCTAGGTTTCTAGACTAACATTGCCTTTATATCCCCCTTTTTGGTTTTTCCTTCCTAAAGCAATTAATAAATGGCGAGGCTAATATGAGTTTGGTTGCTCATGTTCATATATTGTAGATGACCTATTTACCTTAAATTCCTTACAACTTACTATGTAATGGGGAGCTTATCTAGATCGATTCCATGCGGAAGCATCGCTTCAGTCCTTATTTAATAGGTGATAGACAATGTCATATTAAGTTATTCGGTGTTATCCTAACTCCTAAGGTCTTTTATGGTGATCATATTGATTATGAGCTCATGATTTAAGAGTAGGTTCCTATTAACATTAGGATTTAGCCACTCGATGAAGTCCAATTGAATTAATTTGGCACCAATGAGGTCTTATATCTTATTCTTATGCCTCTAGCAATTGTTAGTCGAGTACCCTACATACTATAAGTGATAGTTGCACCTTGAATTCGGATCATAATCCTTAGGCTTGTATCTTAGTAAGGGAACTTCAAAGGTCAACATATTTTCCTTTCTGAGCTACTCAAGTACTTAGCTTAGTAGTATCGAAATCTAAGTGTATTGCCTTTTAAGCCTTCTATTCTAACCCCTATTGTTATTTGATTCTAGGCCTATAAAGATAGTGAGTTAAGGATTGGTAATGGCAATATTACTGGCTCTTACCAAGCTTACCATAGTATCCTTAGGCTTAGATATAGTCTTAAGAGCGCTTGGCCTCTTGTCATGCAAGGAAGGGAGTGCTATCCAACCTATGGAAATAGAATCCATAGCCTATCTCTTTACTATTACCAAGTTGGTGAAATAAAAAATGAGGTAGGCCACCAAGAAGTTGTAATAGGGTTCTCTTAGGCTATTGATGAAAAGGTGGATCAAGTCCTTTTTTGCTAGTGGGGGAATGATTTTAGCTACTATGCTTCTATAATGTTGAACATGTTCGTCAAATGTTTCTTCTCTCTTTTTGTCACCTACTGAAGATCATACATAGTAAGAGTTGCTCCAATGTTAAACTTATATTGATTGTAGAATGCCTTGGCTAGCTTGTCCTAAGTGTTAAATTAATCTAAGTCCAGTTAAGCATACCTCAAAGCCAAGCCAGTGAGGCCATCTTAGAAGGTTTGAACCATGAGATGATCATACTTAGTATACTTGGCCATTTTGTGTACATAATGCTAGGTGTGTATTAAAGGGCACTTAGTTTGATCATACTTCTCAAACTCAAGGACCTTAAATTTCTTAGGAAGTCACTATTTGAGTACTTAGGCAACTACAAGAGATTCTTCTTTTCCATCATATCAGTGGTTTGAAAGGCCTTAAGCTTCTCTTCTACCTTTTTCTAGGATTTCATTCTCAAGTTTCTTGAGGTAAGTGTTGACTTCAAGTTCAAATGCAACATCTTATAAGTTCAGGTGGTGTCATCGCTAGTCTACCCTTCATTAGGGTTAAGCTACTTATTGATGGAGTGTGACTAGAGCTATTCCATAACTTGTTGTAGAGTCTTCCTAAGATTCTCCACTCATGGTCGCATTGTTCAGCTGTCTTAAAGTGAGAATGAGTGATAACTGGGCTTCAAATAAAGGTTAATCGCTTAGGAGCAATATTTTTTTTTTCCTATAAAAGGTAGAAACAAAGTTGAGAAGTTAGTTTAGGTTTTCAAACTTTTCTTCTTCTTTCTTTTTTTTCTTTTCTACTCTCTCTCTCTCTCTCTCTCTCTCTCTCTTCTTTCTCTTTTTCTTTATCATTTTCTTTATCATAAGAGAAAATAAAGTAAACAAGTGTAACGAAATGGAATAAAAAATCCAATGAAGGTATACAGATGCAAGTGTTGAACTAACAAGTAACTTGTAATGTGCTAAAGCTTTATTTTACTAAGGTTGAGTTTGATTACATAACTTTATTAAGAAAGAATGTTAGCCTTAACTCTTATGAGAACATTCTATTTTAAAGACTCAAATCCTATTTTATAATTTCAACTCTTATTCTTTTCTTCCTCTTTTAGCTTAACTCTCCTTTAAATATTCTCCTTTTATCAAGCTAGCTGGCTTCTACTGGGGTTTTTAATTCCTTGATCCTTTCTTAGGTCATTATCAGTTGGTCTATTAACCTCTCAACTTGATGGTTTGATACATCATATAAGGCCTTCCAAATCCTCCCTAACCTATTTGCATTCTCGTAAAGGACTTCTACCTAGGCTTGGACTTGATCGATGAAAGTCTGCATTTCTAAGCTAGGATTGGTTAGTATGAGTTGGAGTATGTTAGGAGCCTAATATTGTCTCCAACTTGCCTACTTGAGTTGGGGATAAATGTAATCCTAAGTAACTCAATACTTCTTTACATCACCTTTTAAGTCCTCTAATTAGAGTGTTACAACTAGAACTCATTTCCCCTCAAGTGTTTTGATTCTTAATAACTAGGACATATTCTCATCTATTTACACCTGAGGGCCATGATAATTTAAGGTCACCCTTTATAGTGAAGGTCAATCGATTATGCCTCGAATTGGCCCAACTTGGCAAACTATAATAGTTAGGTAATATTCAGTACACTAATTAAGGCCAATTAAGGGAATCGCTTCATAATCCTTGCAATTACTTGTCATCTTATTTACTAAATGCCATCTAGCCATCGATACTAAATCTTTTGTACTGAAGTTTTGAAAAATCTTAATCTAGTAACAAGTCAAGGCCTTAATTAACTTGACCTTTTAGGATTGAATCTGGTCAATTTAACAACAAACTCTATTTGATAGGAATAAAAAACCAATAACACAATCCATAGACGAGAGCTTGCTACCTCAATACACCGAGATGACTACAAAGACCTAACCGTAAAAGAAGAAGAGTTCTTCTAAGCTAACCTAATGTGTTCCCAAAGCTCTTCCAACCAATTCACAATCTCTCGAGTGGAGGAAGTTCCCATAGAAGCTTAAAACTCCCACTTACACTAAGATCCAAGCTCTCATGACCTCTAGTTATCATGCATCCAAGCCCATAACACCCTAGTGTCAAGCTAACCTCCTAAAGCTGAGCTCCTAAGTCTCGATAGTCAGGTTAAGTACCCCCTAAGTTCCCAAGCTACTAACTCGATGTCGACTAAGTCAACTTTACCCTATACTTAGCACTCGCTTAGGCTACATATTGAGAAGCCGATGCTTGTCTGACCCTCTAATAGCTGTACTATCCTTAAATAGGATATTCCTTTAGAGGTCCCACTCATATGCAGGTAAGCTCTCATTCAAGGAACATTATTTTGGTATCAAAGCTTGAGGTTCTAAGTAAGGGAACAAGCTTAAGCAACTTACAAGTAAGTTTTGGCACTGTTGAGGTATTCATGTCAATTGTCGACGTGGTAAGCAGTTGTATAGGATTATTTTAGTTATTTAGGATTTTCAAAGGTAAAGTAATATTTCTTTGTATTTGTTATTATTTTTTGCATATTTAGTGACCATGATTGAGTGCATGTTGTTATGCTCTTTTATACTCTATTTCAACCTTGTACGATAAAGTAATAGAAGAGGTGTAGTAATGATTCATAGTAGTTGTTTCTCGATATATAGATAGATTGCCAAGTTGCAGTGAAATTATGGTCGTTGAGTGGATAAAATGACTGACTAAAGTGTAAATGTGATGGTAAGAGTTAATGATAGTGATGTTCTTAGTCGTAGATGCCATGTAGAGCAATCCATTAACAAGCGGTTAGATCATATAGCTGTAATGATGGAGAACACGGTAATGTTAATGTAAGGGGTAATAGGTCCAAGAGTAGACAAGGCTAGTAGGGTTGATGGATGTACTGAATAAAACACCCTAGTTGAGAATTAAGCTGACCAAGATAGTTACGAAGCTTATGATGCTCCTCACATGGGAGTAGATCACCCAACTCATCATGTACGAGTTGGAGGAGTTAAATGATAAGTTAATAGAAGGTTGAAGCTAATTAAAGAGGATGAAAGTGACTTGTAAGACTTTTATGAAGTTGAGGAAAGAATTAGTAGAGCTCCTAAAGCTAATTGACGTGAAAACTAACCAATAAGACAATACCACTTTGTATAACCTTCCAAACTGCCAACCTATTTAGTGTACAACTTTGACTATCCCCTATCTATTTGAGTTGTTTATAACACTTGACTTAGTCTATTCGACTTACCTAAAAGATGTCGAACTAACAAGAAACTCTTCAAATGCTGACCTAATCATTACTTGTCAGAAACCGTTAGTAGTAAGCGTGAAAACCACTCTTACAACGACTCATGTCCCTACATCTACACGTAACACCTAACAAGTGGAATCTTCTCTTTGTAGAAGGTTTATGAGAATGTCCTTTCATCTTTGCATTAGCATTTACATGTATTTCTTACCCTTTTTAGTAAATCTAGCTAGTAATGTAACCCTAGTGCAACCGGGTATAAATACCTTATTATATCATTTATTGTATCTAGACTTGTTATCATTAATGAAATATTTCCTCAAAGTTTTCTTTCCTATTTCCCATTGAGAGTTGTTGAAACCTAACTCATAACAACCCTTGAGTAAGGTTGTACCTGTGAGTAGCCCATTTATCCTAAATCAATGAGTCACATCTAGCGATGAAGTGGTTTGTAAGTGCTTTAGCGGTGAGTCATATCCACAAGTAGCTTATGAGGCTTAACCCCTTTTTCCCCTTTGTGTTTGTTTTCCATCCAAAACCCTACCTAACCATTCTTTAGTAACTATTCACTAAAGGACCCATTCACACATAAGTAAGCCCTCATCCGAAGCACATTAGGTACTAGGTCTTCCTATATTGTTCCCTAGTATCTAAGGTATAAAGGATACAAGTTTTAGGATGCCTTATATCTACTCAATAAGAAGTTATTAGATATGGCCAATAAATGCTTTAAGGAAAAAAAAAAAAGAGGCCAAGAGCATAAGCTAATAACCATAAGTAACCAAACCTAATGCTATTGTTTCTCACTTTATGCTCTTCATTCTTTCCCCTTACTATTTCTCAATTGCCAAGTATTAAGATTACATAAATTTGAAATAATGAAAGTAAATTTTTTTTTTTTTTTTAGTTTCATATATTTCACTAAAGGTTTTCTAGGTTTTGCATATGAAGAATTTGTAATGTCACATAAGATTACTTTTTTAATATAATGTAAACTTGAAATTTATTGTAAGAAAGGAAAAAATTACAACTTCTATACCCTATTCCCTATAGGCTATAAAGAGTATAAGTTCTAATGTGGTTTTAGGGTGATATAAAATAGGTCATGGATCCAAAATCATAGACTCTGATAAGAGTAAGGCCTCATTTCCTATATACGTTGTATCCATTCAATCTTAAATATAAGTACTTATGCAACACTTTTTCCTTGTTTTATGCTTAAAGTAGGATCTTAGAATTTTATGTTGCTCTATGTAAAATTCTTATTAACTGTAGTTTTTATTTCCCTTTCTTATTTATTTATTATTTTTCTTTTTTTTTTGTCATTTCTAATTTATTAAGCACGATTGTCAAAATCACAATTTTATCTATATAATTCTATGAGTCTACAATTTTGGGATAATCCTTCGAGTTAACTTAGACATAAAATTATTTTCTAGTAAGCTCTAGTAGAATTACAAATTTACATTTTAAACTATTAGATTATTTAATTATGTTAATTAACATTAATTAATTATTTAGAATATATTCTATAGAATTATTAATAAATCAATTTTGTAAGTATTATTTAATTACAATACTTGACTAATATGGACATTATAATTGAACTTTTCATATAGATAGCCCCTAATGGGTTAGGCTACTACTTCATTGCCTAATAAAAGGTCTCAACTCTCATCTAACAAGGATATAAAAGCTACTTTTCTATTGAACAGTTTTAACCTAACTTAGTTTCTTATAGGAAGAGAGCAACATTTTTTACAATTCAATGTAGAAAACCGCAAGATTGATTTCTCTCATATTCTAGGCACACAAATCTTACCCTTACACTAATATATTATAATTAGCATGCTATAATCTTGTATTCACATGCATTTTCATCTTAATTTGCATATACATCCATTGAGAATTTCCAACATAAATTAGAGTAGAACTTACATTTTTAACTTAGTTTACCAATTTTACTTATTTGATTCAAGTGGGTTTAAAGATAGAAAAAAAACCTAGGCTTATACAATCTCATCAACTATTAGGGATTTACATCATCTTCTCTATCATTTTCCTTTTTTTTTTATTTTTTTAATGATGTTCGTAACCATCAGTTAAGTTTCACCTCTAATAGTAAGGTTTAAAAAAAAACTCTTTCTTTCACTTTTTGTCACCATTAACTCAAAATTAATTGAAAAGTTTGGTTCTCTTCACTACATCTCTTTTTTCAAACAATATAATTGAAAAGGAATTATTGATTTTGATTGCCTTTTTTTAAGGTTATATATTAAGGATTTTTTATGGATATAAAACTAAATTTTTTTAACAAGTTTTTCTCATCATGTATTTCAAACTTTTTTTTTTTTAAGTATTGTAAGCATATCTATAGTTTTATTAAACACTATTTTAAATAAGTAATAGAAATTGACCTTTTTATGTTACAATTCTAATTCCGATTCTATGTTTATTGACCGACAATAAATGAGGATCTCCTACTTTAGCCATTTTACTGTTGGGAAGTCATACAAGTAAACATGGTTTTGAAGGAACAAAAAGCTAATATAGTTGAAAAGATAAATTTTTACCATCAAAGTACGTCCAATGCATGCAATCTATTTCAATATGTGTCTATGCATTGAATTTATGAATCATCTAAAACATTGTTCGTATGGATCCCTCAATATAGGGATAACAATACCAATAGCAAATGGTAAAAATCACGAAACTACTAAGCGAATAACAGAATGCTTGTTCACACGTCTACAAATTTTGATTTTTCTTTGATATTATAAGATCCTAACAAGGAGGCAAATCGAGTGGAGGCGACTCTATTGACTGCAATTCTCCTACTCCATTCTCCACCAGGAAAGCCATTGCTAAACCCCATGTTATGTGAACATCCAAGTGACAATGCACCAGCCATACTCCTGTTTTTGCCAAAAATTTCAAATGCAACTTAGTCAGAGAAAGTTCATACGATTCATGAATACGTTCATAATGATCCAATCGTGTCGAGTTAGGTTGCCACTTGAGATATGAACTCGATTCAATAAGGATCGATAACCAAACACATTTCTCAATTACGCACAGTTAAAAATATAGCTTTTTATCCAACCAATATGATTACACTTAATATTATAAGCTTATTGTAAGGTCACAATATATCTTTTCTTATCGAATAGATGTGTTTTATTCTAATTTATCACAAAAAAAAAAACCTATATAGTATTTAAGTTGAGGCCAAATGGAACCCGTTTCACTATCCATTGATAATATCCTATCGGGTTTCTACTGAGTTTGCTTAGGTCGAGTATGTTACAGTTGCCCTACCCATTTGCATCTCTACATAACAGTGTATGTTTGTGCGTGCAACAAATGGTCATGAAATCCTTACATACTTACCGGGGTTGTCAGCAACAAATCTTATGACAGCCCATCCGTTCACCGGAACTCCAACGGTATTCCTCATAGGCGGATCAACTAGATTGAATTTCGATGTATCCGTTTTCGGATTGAAATTACCAAAACCTTGTGCAATTATGTAGAAATCATAACCATGAATATGAATAGGATGTTGTTCAGCTGTCTGAATATTAGTTCCTTGCAATACAACCTGCAGAGCTGACCCGTATTTCAATTTGTACACCTTAGTCCCAGGTACAGGTTGCCAAAGAGAACGACTGACGTTTCCAGTATAATCGAATTGGACGGGTGGGTTGGCGGGAAAATCGGTTGTGAAGACTCCTTGTATATTTTGGTAATGAGCTTGTAGGATGGCGAAGTTTGATGGTAGTTGGAATGAGACATTGTTCATACTAGCAGTGAACCTAGTACCGTTTGGGCCCTGACATTGGCTGGAATTAAAATTAGATGGACAATTATTTAGTCCTAGACCAACTGTGAAGAAAAGGTTTTCATCGATTTGAAGCGGGACAGGCACCTTTTTAGGACTCCTAAGGCTTTGAGCAAACGTTGTAGCTGTATTGGTGTCATTAAAAGCTGGAAGACTAGGCATAATGGGTGCACTAAGAGTGCCCTTAGTAGGAGGAGGGGCTGACTGATATTCAAGTATGGCAGTAGTTGTTGTATTGTCAAATGGTGCACCTTGGGCACTTTGATAGGCCCGCGCTGCAATGTAGTATCGTGCTGGTGGCTGATCGGCTGTTACTAAGACATCGGTGGTTTGGCCCGGGCCCAAAATGATGGTTGAGGTGGTGAAGGGCCTGAGATAGCCGGCATCAGCACCCACAACGGTGAATTTGTGGTTGGCCACCGTAAAAAATAGCTCTTGGTTTAGCGCTGCATTGATGACCCTAAGAAGGATTGTTTCACCAGTATCAATTGGGATTTTGACAGTGTCTGCAGGCATCATTCAAAATTAGTAATAATCACTTATCATTGAAGTTGCAATAGAAAACACAATTACTAATAAATTCTTTTCAAAAAAAAAAAAAAGGTGAGAAATCTTTATTATATAAAGATTAGGTTGCCATCTTTGAGTTGACTCACTTTAGAATCAAAAGGTCATGTTTAGTATTTTAAGAATTAATATCTGAATATTAAAATAAACGAGTTGGTATTCATTTCTTTCTTTTTTTAGCCTAGTTTGGCAAGGGAATTGGCCAATTTGGCATTGACTCTTAATTAAAATAAAATATAGCCATTACAATCAACGAAAAGGTCCAACAAAGTCAAACGAAAATGGAAAAAATTTTATCCTACGTGAAGAATCTAGATGTACTACGATAGAGGTCTTTCACCGGAGTCCTTAGATAAAGGACCAAAGATAAAGTTCTAATAGGCCATATCTTCCTATGACAATAGCCTCTAATACTACCTTTTCTTTAAAGAAAAAAAATGTATAATTTTTACATAGAAAAATTAAATGATAAAACCCCACTAAAACATAGAAGATTGATTTGTCTACAGTCAAAAGAAAAAAAAAAAGAACAGAAAATTGAAAAATCATAACATAAGTGAAGATGGTACATCTAAAATTTATGATCCACCACACTTAACCATATAATTCTTGATTCGGTTTTTAGCCAATTTCCTGCATGAATATCCCAGCTTAGACGCCCACAAACAATTATATTGTATGGTAAAATTGTGATCTGAACTATAATTTTTTTTTTTTTTTTTTTGCCCTCAATAAAAAAGGACATTTTTCATTCTTATGCCTTACCTTAGAGGAGTTTTAAAGATTCTTAATTACAATGTCTTCCATCTTAGCAGTTAATTCATATGAAAGTTATGCCTTCCTTAATTCGTTCCATATCGGAGAATGATGTATTTACAAAAGGCTCTAATGTAGTATTTTGTGGTGGAATTTGTATGCTATGAACTGAAGTGCATGTGTGGAGCGAAACATCGTATAAGCGAAAAGATAGATGTTAACGGATCTCGCACGAGCATTTATTAAGATATAAAATAAATTACCATTGCTGGAGCAGTTGTAAAGATCACCAGGCTGGCCATTAATAGCATAAGCATCAGAAACATTGGGAGCTCCTCCTGTTCGAGTGGCCTCTCTCACCACATCAATTGGGTCTGCGTTCCACCATTCACCTAAATCACCATGTTAATCAATTAATTAGTCGATCAACTCAAATTGTGAAGTAAGACACAAAGGCAAATACCTATTTGCCTTATTATTTGCATGAATAACCGACAATGATGAAAAATTACAGTGTATAAAATGTTCAAATGCGACTTTTCAAATATATAAATGTGATGTTTCAATATAATAATGATCAGGTTTTGCAGTTGGCGGGATAGCAGAAAATATAGCTTGAAGGGCTAATTTAATCGTGGTCGTTATTGCCTATAGAAACTAGCCAGGTTCATTATTCTGGAATGGAATGTATAACAAAAATAAAATAAAAAAAAAAATAATTACCAAGAATAATAGGAATTTCGCGGTTAGGCTTAGCAAAAGGATATGAAGATCCTTCTTTTGGATAAATGATTATAGCTCCATGAACAGTAGCTCTAAGCCATGAGCTATGAGCATGCCACCAAAGAGTCCCCTCTTGCCCTTGAATGGTGAATCTGTATTGGTAACGTCCTCCTGGTCTAATGGGACATTGTGTTATGAATTCTGGCCCATCTGCCCATCCTGATCGCATTTGTCTAACTCCATGCCTATGCAAAAAATTAAGTATATATTGTTTAGAAATTTTGATTATTAGTGCATATATATATATATATATATATTGAATTGCAAAAGTTTTGTGCATAAAATCATGAAATAATTGCAAATATATATCGAAATTATTAGTTAAATATGGATAAATTCTACAAACTTTCAAAACGTATTTAAATTTTCTTATAACTTTTGAATATATATACTATCCACCAAACCTATTAACCAAAGCATTGCTAATTAAAACCCTAAAATCATCGTTATAAAGATCATAAATAATGATAATTTTTCTGATTTTACCAATGATTTGGAGAGTATGATTGCAAAACTTTTGGTGAAGTATATATATTTTTCAAGAGTTTGAAGATCTATCTTTATTCAATACATTTTTAGATTATCCTAAAAATACATTATATAACTTAGCTAGAGTAACAAAAACACATAATTAACGAAGTATGCATTTTTAATTCCCTACAGTAAGCAAGTAAATGAATAGTATAACTATGTTTAAGATCTCAATAATTCTAACGTATCACCTTTTATTAGATGTCTATTCATGCACGTTGGTACTATTATAAACAACATCAAGTCAAGCATGCATCGGTCGGACCAAGTATAACATCATTATAAGCATGCAGGAAGAAATTAGTAAAAGTGGAAGGAATAAAGATAGATATTAATATACCAGTGGATGGTGACATTGTATTTAGCATTATTAACGACATTAATGATAAGGGTGTCTCCATCGTTCACTTCCAACGTAGGTCCTGGGTATTGCCCGTTCACCGTGATGGTACTGCGTGTTTTGCACAGCCTCTTCACCGGCGTTGCTTGTACCTATTTTCAATATACGGTTTTTACACTTTGCTAAATTAAATAATACAATATTATATATATATTTATATAATTTTTATTGGCCTCAAATGTACAAGATTAATTCATTAATGGTTTAATATAATAATTTTCCAGCAATTTAATAAAATTACATAACAATTCTAATTATACCAGATATGCAGTTAGTTAATGAAGAGATAGCCGATTTAATTATAGCTGCATCTTTCTATCACAAGAGAAAATGTGCATGCTAAAAGGTGCATGAGCAATGTTCCCACTATCCATCATATTTTTTGAAGGTAATCCTTCAATAAGAAATTAAGTTGAGATAATGGCATTCTTTCTCGGGAGATAAAAAAATGGATAGGATCAGTTGTATATAGAATTTAGTATATCTTCTTTTAAATTTTTTATATACAGGAATGCGTGAGCCGTACACTACCATCTCTATGTATGAAATAAAAATTTTATGTTTTGCTAAATGAATGAAAGATACTCTTAAGCTGGATACAACCATTTGCATCTATCCTGTTTCTTCCTTTCCGAAGTTGCAGAAAGTGAGAGAAATGTGGGAGACTGCTAACATTACTAGAACATACTCAAGTAACGATACTTACAACAAAATCGTGATGATGAACTTTGGCTTCTATTTTGGCAACAAAAGAAGCAGCACATAGAAGCAAAATTGCGAGCATAAGAGTGCAATAAAGCGCTCCACTAGATTTCTTAAGCGCCATCATCTTCAAATGCCAATATAACTTGTTGGATGAGTTAAGGATTGATGCATGAGGGAAACGGAGTGAACTAAACTCTCCTTTTATAGCAAGAGAAGGGGGAAGAGCGAGGATGTTTGAGGTTGGCAGGATTAGGTTTTGATTGAAAGTAAAATTTTCATGATACGATATTGGCCATGCTTTGTTTCAAACAAACAGTGGTTGTTGCACCCACTAAAATACAAAAGTAAATGATTTTCATGAATGCTTGATTTATAAGTCATCCTTCGGGTGGTTAATTTCAACAAAGCACCATTATTATGGTCATACGGTTGGACCGTGATCTTTTATAATTTTGGGATGGAAAAATAGGTAGTAAATCATATATATCTTCGATAAAAAAAAATTATACTCACTATAATAAGCACTTTTTATAATACGGTCCACGATAAATGTTACTGTTATTTCATTTGTAAGAACTTAAATTAATATATCAAATGCATTGTATCTTTAATTTTTGGATAACGTTTAACCGATCAACTATAAAAGGCTATGCTCTACCAATCGATTGTAAGATTACCAAAATTAAAACCAAATCTTAAATAGCCATCAAAACAAAACTAAAAATTTATGGGTTTCCAGTTCTTTAAATATAAAATAAGAGCATAACAGGAAAATTTAAAATGGGAGTCGGGACATATTTTGATGTTTTAGGTTTTTAGGAAATAGAAATATATTGTCTTATTATATTCTTAAGTGATGAAATAATAAGAAATACATACATGTCCTTAGCGTGTGCTACATTAGACTAGAAGTCTGCATAGAATATCCAACACTCCATATAAGCGTCCTATATTTATATCCATCAATATTATTTTAAATAAAATAATTGATCACTTTTGAGCGTGTTCAACACTAAAAACCCATTCCAGAAGGAATGTCCTAACTAGACACAATGTCCACCTTAACGCCATAGATATACAAAGGTAAGGGACCCCACCTAGGGCTCGTTCGGCAAACTTTTCTTTTCTTTTCTTTTCTTTTTTTCCTTTCTAAGGACTAAAAAGATAAAATAAAATCATCCGTTGGAATACATAATGTAAAATACATAAAGATACAGTAATGTATCTAACATTTAGTCTAAGGACACCCATACTATATATCTAAAGTTTGTAAGCATATTACCCCTGTAACAATCTTCACTCATTATGTTATTTAAATATCTTAAATGCATCAACATAAAAATTTATGAAAATTAAGGGAGAGAGATGTATCATGGTGACCCATCCTAGTGTTCACTTGCACTTGAGCTTAAGGTATGTTGACCTACCATATCATGGTGGCTAGCTATTGTTGTTATGATAGACTCCCTTTTTTTCTATAAAAATAAATGCTTTTATCATAATATGATTGATAATTTAATATGTATACTCATTATATTAACTAAATTAAGTATGTTAAATAATTAATTATGATTAAGATATAATCTAAATATAATTGAAATGCCATGAAATATCAATTTCAAGAGATGGATAATTTAGTAAACTTATATTCTCTAGTATCTTTTACTTAAATTTAATAAACTCTCTCCTTTTCTTTCAAAACAAATCCAGCAACTAAAGGTAAACTAGATTTAAAATTATCTCCTCCCTATATGCAGTTTTAGTAAGGAAAAAAAAAAAAAGACTTGTTTTCTAAATGATATGTACTTTTTGTCTCTCTATTCTATAAGTGCTTTCTTTCCCTTCTTTAGAGAGAATTCCAATTGCTTGTCAAACTAAGATACTACATCTTCTTTCTCTCATCTTTATCTCCATTTCCTTCTATTTCTCCTAACTAAGAAATTCAGATGAATTAGGGATGATTACTACTTTTATGTAAGGAAAGTAACATATAAGAACACCAATAAGCCTTTCTAACTCTCTAAGCATGGTAATTATTGAAGAATTTTAAATCAAAAGAGGGGATTTTAGAGGACATTGTGAATTGTGGTGATTGTAAAATGGTAACACTTGTGTCTTGTCAAGAATTGAAAGGCAAGTATGTTTTGATATTGCTTCTATCTTTAATTAAAATTGAGGAATTTCTAAGTTAAGCTTTAATTCTTTAGAAAGATGAGTAAATTTTCTTTAGGTTATGAAAAGTAGAATCGTTGTTATAAATTGTATAAAGTTGATATTTGTTGTTATTATTTTGTAATTGATATGTTATTGGTTGATAAGGATAGGTTATTGGAAATTAACTAAAGAGGAAGATGGATTTGAGACTTAATTCTACAAGAAATTTATTTTTGAAATTGTTCAAGGAAGAATAGAGAATATTAGGTCACATTTCGTAGTTGATTAGGCAAAATGGGAAGGCCAATCAACTCCCTACATCCCCCATTAGTCAATCCACAACCTTTTAGCCAATGGATTGCCACACCCTATTAGACCCTTAATTGACCTTTTTAAGCTTGAGGTCGATTGGCTTGACTTTTAGAAGGTTCTAGCAAAAGTTTTTGAGTTCCTAAAACCTATCCAAGTGTAAAAACAGCCTTTAGACATAAGAAAATAAATCTAAAATGCTATCATGCAATTAATTATGAAGTTATGTTTGGTGCCTAAAAGTTCAAAGTTTAGATTATTATTTTAAAATTGATGAGCACAACTTAGCTATCTGGTTACCATGTATTTAAAGGGTTATTAATTAGATTAGCTTAAATATGTTGGTACTTTGAACAATGTGTTGCTTATGTTTTGTTAAGATCAAATGATCCGAGTTTATCGACAATTGCTTAGGCTTTGACTAGTTATAAATGTGGAGAAAGTACTATTATTATAAACAAAATGGTTATGAATTGTTAGAGCATAAAGATTCAAGTAACCTAAGTGCTTCTATAGTTCAGAGTGAGGTCTTAAACTAAAGTAGAGGCTAGCAAAACTCAAACAAGAGGATAGAGGAGATATGCCTATGTATTTGCATCCCATTGTTAGCATGGCCATAGATGTGAACAATGTTATATGTACATCCTAATCCAGCATAATGTCTATATCTTATGTTACGCCTCGAAGTCACAAAGTCGTAATAGTCCCACCGTGTAAATCATTCTATGATAGTAATTGGCCCCACAGTACCTACCATAGATATAATTTACATAAGGCGTCGAAGACTCCTCGCTTTAATGTAAACAGTCCCATTTAAGTATTTAACTACGAATATAGTAATTATCATAATTTTTTAAATAAACATACATAATTATATATATATATAAAGTCCATAGAACTTCCTAGGAAACTCTACTTAAATATAACGGTTTACTAATTTTACATAACAACTATTAGTCTTTCAGTTTTAAACTACAAAGGACATACTAACTATATATCCACTGCTAAGCAAATTGATCTTCACATCCCTGGCTTCAGAAGAATTAACCTCTGGATAATTGTATAGCGGCATATTACTTATAGTAATCAGAAATCAGGACCTGCAAAAAGATCTATAAGGGTATGAGTAACTACAGCTTAGTAAGTTGAATTAGAGACTCATGAGAGTATACAAACACAAACAAGATTATCAAGCAATTATTTTAATGCAATGCAACAATCAAGTGTCATCGTACAACGTAGTCCGGTCCGTTGTGAAATCAGATAAATTTCACCCGTTCTAATCCAGGTTAAGGAGTTTCTATATTATACAGCAGCTCACAACCAAACCTAGGCTTATGCAATGGAGACATCGCTTCTCCCACAACTACCTTCGAATCATTAACTTCACTCTCGCCGCGACTTCCTCTCTTATCACTTAGTTCGACTAAGGATGAAAAAGGGATCATTATGCAATCCTGCACTATCCATTTCGAAGGGGTCAGTATTTAGTTGGAAAATCCAATGATCCCCTAACGAGTTGTAATCATGACATTTTTGGTTATTAAAGTTGAATAAGATTAAATTTCATTTAGGGTGTTCAAACAATTTCACACCAATTCAATAAATCATATTACAAATTTCAACACACATTTAGATACATCAAACACATGCGTAAACTACTTACGATCACAACTATATACAATCCTAAGTCTCCGAGTACCATAAAATAGCACTCTAATATAGTAAGTAATAACCCAACTTACTTGGAGTTTCTCAATCACCCGATCACTCAATTGCAAACCGATTCATCTCTGGATATCCTATAATACAAATAGGTCTTTTTAGTTCTTATACTTTAATGATTTACATTCTAAGTTATAATTTAGCTTATTTTTTTCATGTATACCTATTATTTACTATTATTCATTCTACCATATTTCGAGGTTTGGTTCCTAAATTAGATTTTAGTTTTTGATTTTGGAATCTTAAATATGCATGAATCTTAATGTAAAATTAATCACATTAAGCTCAAGTATTCTAATATCCTATTGGGTTTTAATTTAATATTCAAAACTGTTCGGTACACGCTAATCCTAATTGGAGTACCGGATTTATTTTCGAAGTAAGAAAATCTTATAATTTTTTATACAAATTACCTAAAATTAAATTTTATTGCAAATTTATTATATTCTGATTTCTATTGTTATATTATTTAATTAAACCTAATTCTTTAAAATATTCCTAATTTTCTATAATTAGCACATAATTCCTTCATTACTTACAGTTATCACTCCAAAGGCTAGGATTAGATTTCTACATCAGAGATTAACATCCCTAACCCTCTAATTATTATCTAAATCAGTAATTAATGTCTTAATCACCTAATTAACCTAAAATTACCCAATTTTTCTATCATTTTAGGGCTAAAAATTTTGAAAATTAAATTTAAAAAAATGGCTTCATAACACTATTCTATATCACTTAAGAATTCTAAAAAAAAAAAATTTGAGCTCCAAACTACACTCCTAAGCCTATTTATTTTATTTCTAATCCTAATTATGTTCGGTTTTGCTTAATTTCTTAAGAACCCTATATTTTCAAACGTGATTCTACTTAATCACTATCTTTCCCTAAATCTATATACAATAAAACCTTAGAATAATAAATTTCATAATTTTCTGGGCAAAATAAATAATTTTACAAAATTATACAAAATCGAAGAAAATAAGAGACTCACCCGGTCCGATGGCTTTTGGCCTTCTAACACCAGTCCAAGTGTGTCGGTCGATCTAAGCGGTAGGTCTAGAGTGGGGTGGTGGTGGTGACTCGGTCCCAGGTGGTGGTGACTCGTGGGTTTGACTCACTAGCCCTAACTGCACAGGTTTCCTTTTTTTTTTTTTAACTCTAGTTTTTCTCTTGGATTTTGATACTCCCTATTTTTCACTGATTTCTAACTGTCTAAAGGAGCTCTGTAAATTTTTTCCCTATTTATAGAATTTTTTGGTAATTAATATGCATTAAATTAGATAAGACATTGCCCAATTCCCTTGATTTTGGCTTTTGTGTTGCTTGATTTTAATTGGCTAATTTTTCTTCTTCAACTCCTGACTTGCCACGATCAAATCTACATCATTCCAGATTTCTCAGATTTTTTTTCTGATTTTCCCTTAATTAATTAATAATTTTCTTTAATTATTTAAAAAGTTTTTAGCCACTATAAGAAATTTCGCGTATTTTTATCTACACGTAAATACATGTGGTCTACATGTGAACATTCCTAATTATTATTTAGGTCGTTTTATGATTTTTAGTATACATATAATCTATCTCTAATAATTTATTAATTATTAGATTACACTTTTCGCCTTTTCGATAATTAATAATTATTATACTTAAAATTTGAAAATTTTATAGTCTCCTATTTTATTACTTATTTTCTTCAATTCAAGTTTACGGGATCATTTTTACTAACATTTCTATCCATAGTTTATAATTTAGATTTGATCGGATTCGTTAATCGATCGTGTTAAACTTTGTGTTCTAAGTTCAATCATACTGTCACTTGGCTTAACTTTAAGGCTTATATCTTATTTGATACTAACACATCATATTCTCATACTATTTGTGAATGCTTAATGTGCTGTACCTCTAGATGTCGACTTAGAAGTTATACCCTTTAGGGAGTAGTTCAATCTTAAATCGAATATATAAGCATGCAATATAGAGATAGAAGTAGGATTGATGGCAATAGATCGACTAATGATGAATATGAAAAACTTTAATGCAATACTTTGACTCAATTAGATAGCAAAATATCTATTGCCATAAACCCCTGAAATAGGAGTCTATTAGCTATAGAATAAAAGACAAGAGGCTAGTCAATCTTTGTACCTATTAGCTATGAGGTAAAGGAGCAAGCATCTATGACAATTGAGCTAAGCCAAACATCTAACATTAATCAAGTGCAAATTATGTGTAAGTACCTAAATGTTTCTCCAAAAGTTAGGTTAGCTTACCACTATATAAGGAGATTAAGTTCAATATGGATGTAATACTAAGTGTTATACCTATATCTAGAGGGTCATAGAGAATGACTCATAAACTTTTTGTAAAAACTAAAAACTCAACTACAAAAGTTGCTAGACAAGGGTTTTATTAGACCCATTGCATAACCTTAAAGAGCCTTAGTTTTAATTATGAGGAAAAATAATGGTAGCATGAGACTCTATCAATAATTAAAAACTAAATAAGGCAACTACAATTCTCTCCAAAGAATAGATTACTTGCTTGATTAGCTAAAGGGAGCTAAGGTATTCTCTAACATAATAGCATCATTTACAAAATTTATGGAAATAGTGCACAAGGACTACTCAAACAAATTTATAGTAGTATTTAATGACATCCTCATACATTCTAAGAGGGATTAGTGTGAAGAGCATTTGATGTTGGCTTAAGATAGGTTAAAGATAAGGTACTTAGATATGAAGTTTAACACATGTGAATTATGATTATGCTAAGTGACATTCCTAAATCATATAAACAACAAAAATGAAATGATAGTGAATCTTGAAAAAGTCAAAGTAGTGTTAGATTAGTCTACAAAAATACCATTATTGACATTAAAAACTACCTAAGGCTGGTAAGATATTATAGAAGATTTATAAAAGGCTTTTCTCATATAGCAACTCCCTTAACTTAGCTTACATGAAAAGAGGTCTAAGTTTGAGTGGAGTGATGAATGTGAAAGCAACTTTCAATAGTTGAAAAAGAAGTTAATAGCATCCCCTATTTTACCCTTACATGGTAGTGAGGTGGAAATTATATATAATGATGCATCTATCCAAAGGTAGGTATCTACTAATGTAGAATGGTAGGAACATTGCTCATACTTTTAGACAATTGAGGCCCTATAAGAGCATTCAAACACATAGTCTAGAGTTCACAATAGTAATTTTGGCACTTAAACTTTGTGAATACTACTTTTATGGAGAGAAGTGTAAACCTATACAAACCTTAAAAGCCCTAAGTATAACTTTACATAAAAGGAGCTAAACATGAGATAGAGTGGCATTGGTAAGACTTGATGAAAGATTATGACTTAGAGATTCTATCACACCTTAATAAGGTAGACATGATAGCTGATCTATTGAGTAAAAAGAAGTAAGGGAATATAGCTACTCTTATTACATAACAACAACAACTAGTTGAAGATGTAAATTGAATGGGCCTAGAAATATTAATATACTAAGTAAGAGTCAAGTTCGTAACCTTAAAAGTACAAGCTTACTTTGATTGAGAATCAAACTAATGCAGAATCGTGGCAACTTCACTAAGGGACTAGAAATCTTAGATTAGAATTGATTTGAGAAAACTTGGTCCTGCTTCTTTGATCTCACTAACCTAAGCAAAAGCGTCTCTAGGGGACTAGAAACCCTAGATTAGAATCAATTTGAGAATAACCTAGTCATACTCTTTTGACCTTACTAACCTAAGCAAGAGTATTTATAGGAGACTAGCAACCTTAAAATTAGAATCACTTTGGGAAAACCTAGTAGTGCTCCTTTAAGCTTGCTAACTTAGGCGAGAACGTCTATAAGAGCCTAGTAACTCTAGATTGGAATTGATTTAAGAAAACTTGATTGTGCTCCTTTGAGCTCACTAACCTAAGCAAGAGCATCCCTAAGGGACTGGTAACCCAAGATTGGAATCGATTTGAGAAAACTTAGTTGTGTTCAAGCTCACTAACCTAGATTAGAGTGTCTTTAGGGGACTAGCAACCCTAAACCGGAATTGATTTGAGCATAAACTGGTCGTACTCCTTTGAGCTCATTAACTTAGGCAAGAGTATCTCTTAGTGACTAGCAACTCTAAATTGAAATCAATTAAATAAAACCCTGGTCGTGCTCTTTTGAGCTCACTAGCTTAGGTAGGAGCATCTCTAAGGGACTGGTAAATCAAGATTAGAATCGATTTGAGAAAACTTTGTTGTGCTCAAGCTCACTAACCTAGATTAGAGTATCTCTAGGGGATTAACAACCCTAAACTGGAATTGATTGGAGCATAACCCGATCGTACTCCTTTGAGCTCATTAACTTAGGCAAGAGTATCTCTTGGTGACTAGCAACTCTAAATTGAAATCAATTAAAGCAAACCTGGTCGTGCTCTTTTGAGCTCACTAACTTAGGTAGGAGCATCTCTAAGGGACTAACAACCTTAAATTAGAATCGATTTGGGAAAACCTAATTATGCTCTTTTGAGCTCACTAACCTAAGTGGGAGCATCTCTAAGAGACTAATAACTTTAGATTGGAATCAATTTGAGAAAGCCTAGTCATGCTCATTTGAGCTCATAAACCTAAGCGGGAACATCTCTAGTGGACTAGCAACCCTAAATTGGAATCGATTTGAGAATAACTAAGTTGTACTCCTTTAACCTCACTAACCTAAGCAAGACCATCTCTCAGGGACTAACATCCCTAAATGAGAATCAATTTAGAAAAACTTGGCCGTGCTCATTTAAGCTTACTAGCTTAGGCGGAAGCATCTCTAGAAAACTAGTAACCCTAAATGTAAATATATTTAAAAACCTGGCCATGCTCATTTAAGCTCACTAACCTAATCTTTCTTTTTTTTTTATTTCACTAACTTAGGTGAGAGCACCTCTAGAAGACTAGCAACCTTAAAATGGAAACAATTTGAGAATAACTTGATTGTACTCTATTGACTTCACTAACCTAAGTGGCAGCATCTCTCAGGGACTAACAACCCTAAATTGGAATCAATTTGAGAAAACTTTATTGTACTCCTTTGAGCTTGTTGACCTAAGTGAGAGCGTCTCTAGGGAACTAGTAACCTTAAATTGGAATCAATTTGAGATTAAGCTAGTCATGCTCATTTGAGCATACTAACCTAAGCGTCTCTAAAGGACTAGCAACTCTAAATGAGAATCAATGTGGAAACCTAGCTGTACTCCTTTGAGTTTACTAACCTTGGCAAAAGCATCTTTAGGGGACTAGCACTCTTAAATTGGAATTGATTTGAGAATAACCCAATCTTGCACCTTTTTGCTTACTAACCTATACAAGAGCACCTCTCGAGGACTAGAAGCCTTAAATTGGAATCGATTTGAGAATAACCTAATCGTGCTCTCTTGAGCTTAGTAACATAGGTAAGAATATCTCTCGAGGATTAGCAACCCTAAATTGGAATCAATTTGAGAATAACCTAGTTATGTTCCTTTAAGCTCACTAACATAGGCAAGAGCGTCTCTAGGAGACTAGCAACCGTAAATGGAAAACGATGGAGGTAAGCAACCTATAGGCTTACTAGAAACATTGAAGAGAGTTTGGTGATCAGAAACACCATAACGGGCTCGCTAAGAAGTTGGTGAAGGAAAGTATCCTATAGGCTCGTTGAAACCCTAAAGAGAGATTGATGAAAGGAAGCATCCTATGAGCTTGCTAAGACCCTAAGAGAGATTGATGAAGAGAAGCACCCTTTGGGCTTGCTAAGACCTTAAGAGAAATCGATGAAGAGATGCACCCTATAGGTTCGCTAAAAACCTAAAGAGAGATTGATGAAGGGAAGTACTCTATAGACTCACTAAGACCTTAAAAGAGAGCTTAGAAATGAGAAGTGCCTTATGGGATGGTCAGAAAGATTGGGTTAAGATAGTACTCTATGAGCTGACTAAAATCCTTAAAAGAGAAATTCGAAATGGAGGTGCCCTATGGGCTTGCTAAGACCTTAAAGAGAGATTAGAAACAAGAAGCGCACTATGGGCTTGCTAAAAAGATTAAGTCAATATAATGCTTTATGAGCTGACTAAAAAACCCTAAAAATGGATTGAAGATGGGACATCACTCTAAAAGCTGACTATAACCCTAAGAGAAAAGTAAGTCAAGCCAACACTATATAAGGTGGCTAAAACCCTAAGGGTAAGATAATGCGCTAAAAGCTAGCTATGACCCTAAAGATAGGATAACGCTTTAAAAGTTGGCTATGACCCTAAAAGTATATAAAGATGAGACAATGCTCTAAGAGTTGGCTAAAACCCTAAAAAAGAATTTGGAAACAAGAAACTCCCTATGGGCCAGCTAAACCTTAAGAGAAGTAGTAAATCAAGACAATGCTCTATGAGTAAACTAGAATATTGTAGGACAATATGAGTTCAGATAGCGCTTTAAGAGCTGGCTAAAACCCTAAAAAAATGGATTGAAAATAAGATAGTGCTCCAAGAGTTGGCTAGAACATTAAAAATGGATTAAAGATTAAACAATGCTCTAAAAGTTGGCTAAAACCCTAAATGAAATATGAAAGATTGAAGATGCAAAGCAAAGAGTGTAACCAGTTTGAAAAACTTCCTTACATAAAAAATCTAAACAAAGAATTTGGTGAAAAACCATTTATGACACAAAAAAAAAAACACATTAAGGATTAGGTCCCTTAAAAAAAAAGGAGTTAAGGGGAATTTAAAACTTCGTCAACAAGAATAACCTAAACTATTGCGGTCGATTTAAAAGGTGTGATCACATTGGAAAGAAGTAAGTGAAATGAATTGAAAGCTTAGCCATTCAGGCTAAAATAGATTTGAAAATGGACAAAAAACTTGTGATAAGCCTTTACCTTTTCTCTCTCTCATCTTCTTCTTCTTCTTTTTTTCTTCTTTTGTCTTTTCTTCTCTTTTTCATTTTTAAGTTTGCTAATAAGTATAAATTCTTATTAAAGAAGAAAATGTTATAACCATCCCTTTGCTTGATAACCACATTCTTCTTGGTTTTTAAAATTGTCTCTTAAGCTTCTTAGTAGGGCTTTGTGATCATAAATGTTCCTTTCCTTAAGGAAAAGGTAACTCATGATTAGTTTAGTCGAAGAGGACTTTCTTATACACTCTTAGTTTAGATTTTACTCTTGACTACTATTTCAAAAATTATAGTTCATTTTATAGGTGATATATATTGATTAATCCATTAGGTCTTTTTTAGTCCAATATTATGAATTAGGCTTTTCGACTAATGGCTTCAAGAGGACTAATGAGAAGGGTGCTTTTGGTCTAATATATTGATCACTCTTGACTACTATTCCAAAAATTATAGTTCATTTTATTTATTCAACCCAAGTATACAAGTCAAGAACTTTTAGAAAAAAACTAGAAGTGTGCTTGCTTCAGTTTTAAAAATAATTTTTTATTAAAGATAAATTATCTTTTAGAATTAGAAGAGCTTTTATTGAGTATGGGAAGCCTTGTGAGTGGAGAGGCTTTGTGTGATTCAACATGGTAAGAAAGTTTTTTTTTTATTATTATTTTTTTGTGATTTTAAAGTATGATTCAAAGTGGATATGGAGTTTTTGTGTTTTAGGGCTTAAAATGTAACTCAAGGCCTTATGTTTTTGGGGCTATTTGGGCTTTGATTCCCGACCTTTTGATTCAATTTTGCTACCCCTACTAGGGTTTGATATATCTTTTAGAGCTTTTGTCTAACACTTAGGCCCAATTTTAAGGCTTCTTTTCTTTCTTCTTTTTCTTCTTCTCCTTCTCCTTTTTTTTTATTTATTTTTTGCCCCATTATTTTTTGCTCTTCTTTCTTTTCATTAGCCCCAAGAGTGATCATTTCCATTGCCAAGTTCATTTTTTTTTTCTTTAAAAGATTTAAGGCCTTAAATCCGTAGATCCCTAGTAAAAGGAGCTGGCTCTTCTTCATTTCAAAGAAAAATAACTTATCAAAAAATAAAAGCTATCTTTGAATTAATTTTATTGAACCAAGCATAAACTAGTTTTTATCCTTTTCTTCTAATCAATGACCTTAACTTCCAAATTTCCTTAGTATATGGTGATTCTCGATAGGGTTTAAATTTGAAAACACTCCAAATTAGTCTAATAAGGTTAACAAAAGATAATTGTGTTTTTGGATTTGAAAATGAATGCCTAACTTCATTTTATGTTGTGTATCAAATTCAAAATTGACTTCCTTTAAGGAATGAGTCTAAAGCATCCTTACCACAATGTCACTTAAGTCTTAAAGTATTTAAGGTTGGTGTTTAGGATTCAATTTACCTCTTTTCATTTTAAACTTTCAAAATAAAATACCAAAATGTATGTTCATTTGCCCTAATATTAATCAAATTGCAATCACCCAATTTAAAAGGTAACTAATAAGATAATTTTATTCTAGCTATGACAAAACCATGAAAAACATTTTCTTATGAGTTTATTACAGACTTTATTGAAAAGAACTTCATTCTTCTTAGCCAGTTCTTCTGTTTAAGCACCCTATTTAAGATAACGTGTGAACTTATTAGAGGGTATTGGTAGAATCAAAAGAATTGGAGTTTTAGGTGATTTAGCTAAAGTCCCTTCATGACTTAAAGAAGGACCAATTTCTTGAAGTTCTAGCTGAATAAACTTAGCATCAATCAAATCTTCAATCTTGTTCCTCAACCTCCAGCATTTTTTAGTAAATTGCCCCTTCTGACCCATATGATAGTCATATTGAGCTTTTGGGTTAAAGCTATGTGATTTGTAATTTGGAATAAAGCCTTCATAAGGTTAAATCTTTACCTCCTTTAAATGATGAAATATTTGGGTCATCAAGATCTTCAGTTGAGTGAATTATTTCCTTCGAGCCCTTTGGGCTTGTTTTTTCTCACTTATTCTTGGCTCTTTTCTCTTTAGGCCACTTTCATTATTTGGGCTTACCGACATTTGATTAGCATTAGATGTCTAGTGTTGCAGTCTTCCAAGCATCAGGCCTATAGCCATCTCTAAGTCTATAGTATTCTTTTGTAGTGTCGCCACTTTTTCTTCTAGATTTGAAAGTCTTTTTTCCAAGCTTAAATCTTGAGACACTTAGAGACTAATGATTATGGGAAATAAGATCTATAAGTATTGGGCCATTTGATGTACTATTTTTTTTTTAGGAAGGCAATCTTATCATTGACCATTTGAACCTAATTGGAAGAATCCTTACCCATTAGCAAACCTTTTTTTTTTTTCCTTTTTTCTGAAAGAGAAAAAGGACTAGCATAACTTCTTATAAAGAGAATTTTTATAAAAGTGGAGAAAAAGAAAGTTTATAAAATATTTCACAAGAAGATTTACACCAACAATATACAGGTGAAATATATTTAAATAAGAAAAACCTAGGTTTATAGACATAAATGAAACTTTTAAGAAAAAAAATAAAAAAAATTGAGAGTAAGAACCATTTTAACAATTTATGGTCAATAAAGAAAAGTATTTACAACTTATAAGTATTTAAAAGATTATTTACAATACTTATAGGAAGAAAAAAATTATTTTACAAAGGAAAATTTTATGAGACACCTAATATTTACAAATAATTTTTAATTGGAAAATCTACATATTGAGAAGAGTGGGTAAATGAGAACTAATGACAAGAGCAATAAAAAAAATGTAGGAAATGAAACTTACAATTGTAAGAGGACACAAATGAACATTTTTTTTTTTTATGAATTTGACAAGGGATCATAGATTTACAAATTTAAAGGTTGAGAGGGTTTATGAAAACATATGATAATCTATAGAATGGTGAATTATAAAATTTTACAAAGAGGGAAAAATTTAAGTCCAATTCATTTCAAAGGCTAATTACAAATTTCATCAATATAAAGGCTAGTTAAAATAATCTACAAGTATGCTTTAAAGCCTAATAGTCTTATTCTAAAATGGTGACTTAACTAATGGTACAATAATGCAATTTTTATAAAATAAAGGTATTGGATAAGTTTATTTACAAACATGAATGAACAAGCACTAATATTTACATACAAATAAATACAAGAAAAGATTGAGGCACTTGGATGCAAATGCAAAGGGCTAACAACTAAATAATAATGCAGCAATGAAAGGGACTAAGGTTAGGACTTTTGCCAAAATTCCATTATTACCGTACAAGGAAAGTATATTAATATTTTTTATGTAATAATGGAATTCTAATAGAGTTTCAAACTTTCATTAGTGATATGCCCCTTTACCATTTATTTGCAGGTCTAAAAGTCATATATGCAATTAGGGTAAGTTCTCAAAAGTCCTTTCGTAACCTTATATGCTTTCGAAGAAATGGTTCATTGGTCACATCGAAACTTAAGTAAGGTGACTGAATCAACCCTAACTGGTGTCTACACTACTATATCTAGAGCCTATACAATGGCCCCCCTTCTTAAGGCCCTAACATGACCTAGTTCTGATCGTATCTACTCGACATCCTTAATGGAATCATTCTCCCTAAAATCCTAAGTATGATGTATGTGACAAAAAAAATTATATTAATAAGAAACGAATAAACAAATAACATGGGTATTTTGAAAGGAAAATTCAATTTCAAAATGTTTTTTAAGTGGCTAATTCTCTTGATGTCCCTAGTAAAGTCATCAAGTTATCAAGCCTAATTTTTTTCAAATTTTTATTATTTTTCTTAACTCGATTAATATTAAAACCTAACTCATTTAATACTAATCCTTAAATAAGAATTAAGAAAAACTTAGTTTTTGGTTTTTAAAACTGTTTGGAGTTGCTACTCGACTAAATTCTAGAAAAAAAAGTTAAGTTATAACCAATTGAGTTGATTTGTTATAACCTAATTACTAATCTTTTGATAAAACAAATTTTAAGAAGAAAAAAAGTTTTGAGAACTAAAGATTGAGTCTAGCTATAATCTTTTTAAACCCTTATAAATACAACTATTAACTTTCAGAATTTAAATTTATTTTTCAAGACTCCCTTATAGTTTGAAATTACAATTTCTATATTACAAAAAAAAATAAATCAAAAATAGATAAAAGATCTAAATATTTACACGGGGGAAATAAATAAATTTTTCCATATTTTAAGTTGCCTCATAATTATGTACAAATGCTTACATATCCGTTATTCAGGCTTAAACTTCTATAGTTCGTTGGCGAAAACTTTAACTTGTAGGTGACATTAAAATTTTGAAAACATCTAGCTTAACATTTTTTAATCATTTATTTTCTTTAAAAAAATTCCTAGAAAAGGGTTCTAATTTGGATATTTTATTTTGGAATGTTATAATAGGACCTAATTTTAAGAAAAAAGAGTTTATTTAGTTTTTATTTGGAAAAAAAAGGATTTTTCTAAATAATAAAACAATTTTCAATTTTTATTATTTTCTTTATTTTATCATTTTATTTTTTCTTTGTTTATCTTTATTTATGTATAAACCGAGAGAAAATAAAAATAAACTTAAGCTTTTCTGTTCTTTTTTTTTTTCTTTTCCTTTCTTTCTTTTCTTTCATTTCTTTTTCTTTTTTTTTCTTTTTTGTTTGTCAATTAAAATTTACAATAGAATTAAACGAAACAATAAAAAAAATTACATGAACAAATAGCAATAATAGAAATACAAAAAAGGTTACACTAAAAGTCAAGACAAGGGGTACGGGTTAGATTAGCTCAATTGGGTTAAGTTTGATCTGAAGCTCCATAGGTCATACATTGAAGAAGGGGAAGCACCATACGGTGCAGTTCTTCAACTCAATCTAACCAGAAAATTGAAGGGGTGAGAGTAGATTTATGTTTTTCTTATTGGCAAATATAGAGGTAGGATAGATGCCATAGGCAATGGTGGCTATATAGTGGCAGTTTGGAGATAGGTACTGATGGTGATGGTTGTCTAAGCTCAATGGTAGTCATTGGAGGTCAAAGGGGGAGTTGGGTCAGGGGTTTTGAGACATGGCGAAGTCAATCGTAGTGTTGGTTTTGCTCTAAGGTAGCTAAATGTGGTGATGTTGGGTATTTTACATGGTGGCCATCGCTTTTACAAGCCCTCAATGGTGGTTCGCTAGATTAGAGAGGATGGCAAGGATAAAGGAAGATAGATTTCAACTACTTGAAGTGTGTTGGTGATAATGAGTAGCTTTACTCAACTCGATAAGGCTTAGATGAAGAGAAATTGTAGAGAGAGAAAAGGACTCACAAGTAAGGGTTTCTAGAGAGCTAAACTTATAATTTAAGCTCTAAGAAAGTGTTTTGAATGATTATTGATGCTCAAATGAGTTTTAAGGTCTCTTATTTATGCTTTTCTAAGTCGAAGGATAGACAGTGTACAAATGCAATTGAATTCAAAATTTGACATTAACGGCATTTGATAGATTTGAATGAAATTTGTTGAATTTAAAGTTTCATTATCAGTCAAGAAAGATTTTTGAACTCTTACCCTTACTTAAAATGTCTATAAGAAGCTTTGATTTCTATAATGGAAGCATGAATCCTGAAAGATTAACTTGGAGGAAAAAATAAGTATTTAAAATTTTTTATTTCTAATTTTAGCTCAAATTTTAACCCATTAAATGTATGTCTTAAGACATGATTTTGGATTCTATTTGTAGTACCACAAGTGTACTTTGCAATTGCACCATCACTTCAGTGAAATTATAAAGAAAATAGCTCTAAAATGGGGTTGAAGTAGGCATACCAAGCAACTTTTTAACAAGAAGGAGCTAGCAAAATCAAGGGAAAACATGGGAGAAAGAAAGAAACTGGGTACATCATGTGCCTTGGACATGACACACATGTCCAGTTGACGTGTAGATCCCATACGTATAAGCCAAAAAATAAAGCAAGTTCTTTTACGCCTACCTATTGTGGGCTTACAATAATAAAATCAAGGCTTTGGCCTTGATCCATAGACCAAGTCCTATACTTGGTCTACTGTAATACATTCCCCTTTCTTTTTAATAAAAAAAAAACAAAAATAAACAAAATAGTATACCTAGTTTGAAAATTTTTTATACTTTTCTAAATTTTCTATCTTTTGTCTTTTTCCAAAATTACAATCCTTTACCTGTTAAAAAATAAATAAATAAAATAAAAATACAAGGGGAGCAAAAATGGGATGTCTATATATGGTGAAGTTTGAGTAAAATTTTATCACAAAGACAAAAGGAGACACCATTTTTTCCTTGAAGATGAAATTTCCCTAAGAAGCACTACAACTAGCTAGTTGACCTAGGTTCGGTCCATTAGGGATTTGGTGAAAGTTAAAAGAGAGAGAAGGCACTTTAAGAGTTGATTGAGATACTAGAGTGAGTTTTAGAAAGTTCTAGCATATTAGTAGCTAGGTAGAAAAAAATTAGTTTGAAATCTAGTCGTGCCTTTCTATGTTGACTAACATAGGTGAAAGCGTCTTTAGGGGACTAGCAACCCTAAATTGGAATCGATTTGAAACCTGGTTGTGCTCTTTTGAGCTCATTAACTTAGGTAAGAACATCTATCGGTGACATACAACCCTAAATTAGAATAGATTTGGGTAAACTTAGCCATGATCCTTTGAGCTCACTAACCTAACTGAAAGTGTCTCTAAAGGACTAGCAACCTTAGTTTGGAATCGATTTAAGAAAACCTAGTCGTTGAGCTTACTAACCTAAGTGGAAGCATCTCTAAGGGCCTAACAACTTTAGATTGGAATTGATTTGAGAAAACCTAGTCATGCTCCTTTGAGCTCACTAACCTAGGTGAGAGCATCTTTAGGAAACCAGCAACCTTAAATTAGAATTGATTTGAGAATAACCTAGTCATACTCTTTTGAGCTCACTATCCTAGGCGAGAGTGTCACTCAAAGACTAGCAACCCTAAATGAGGATTGATTTAGAAAAACTTGGTCATACTCCTTTGAGCTCACTAGCCTAGGGAAAATGTATCTAAGGGATTAGCAACCCTAGATTGGAATCGATTATGTTTACTATGTTTGTAACCTATAATATGATGCTGAAGCGAGTCGCATTATGTAAGTTAGTGAATTTAATCTGTTTAGAGAGTTCTTCAGATGGTTGATCTAGTAAAGGAGTGACTTAAAATTCTTGGTACAAATACTGAACCAAAATGTTGACTTGTGTAAGAGTCTTTAATATAATAACGTTAGGGTCTTGGGTAGGCCAATGTTTGATAAAGAAGCATGGCTATGACAACTTCAAAGGCATGTTTAAAAGGTCAATGGATGAAAGGATTTTAACTCTAAATATGTTAGAGCTTCATTTAAAGAGTTGTTTGTAAAATAAGGATGATTATATTAAGTTGTATTATGTTTAGAGATTTGATTAGAAGGTTAGTTGGCTTGGAAGGCTTAGATGAAATTGCTTTAAAGATAATTTCAAAAGGTTAGACTGGAAAGAGGGGACCTAATCTCTAGTTTAGAGAGTAAATTAGAAAATTGGATGAAGAGAGAAGCTTAACTATACCCCCAACATAGACTTGTTTGGTAAGTATTTGGCAAGATAAATGTGGTCAAAATGACTTTAGAACTTGATTTAAAGATTGGTTGGTCAGAAAGTTTAGTAGAAATGACTTCAAAGTCTTGTTTAAAGAGTAAATTGGAGTAAGGCTATAATAGGGATAAACTCATAGACTTCATTAGAAGTTTCTAAGATCAGATCTTGATATTAGGTAAGCTTTTTAGAAACTTGTTCAAAGACTTCAGCAACAAGTTAGAACTCAATCCAAAGCTTACACCCCTCGTCAGAGATAAGTCATAACTATAGTTCAATTATTAAAACGAATTTATTTCACTTTACATTTAGTAAAACTAAAATGATTTTATTGATTATTTAGGAAACAATTTAAGCAAACAAGATCAACCATCAAGACCATCAAGTATCACATGTCCAGGTAAGTGGGATCAATACTTTATTGCACTTTGAGGTATTATTTAAGGATACTAGGAGGTCGTAATATATGTCTTAGTTGTGATTGTAAGTTACTTGCCAATGTGTATGTAATGTATGTGCTTGAATAATGTTTTGCTAGTTGGAGTACTGGATTTTATATATTAGTTGCTTTATGATGTTGTTAGATTAAACTATTTGAAATTACTTAAACACCCCAAAAAGCAATCTAAGTAAAGCTCAGCGTAACTTCTAATCAAACTTGCATCACAATACACTTAAGGAAACCATTAGTTTTATTTAGATAAGCACGGCTCCTTCGATGAGGATAGTAGAAATGATCTTTTTCCAACCATTAGTTGAACTAAGTAATAGGAAAGGAGCTCGTAACAAGCTTAAAGACTCGTGATTCAAAGGTAGTCTTAAGATGAGTGTGTTTCTCTATTGCACATGCTCTAGTTTGGTGCTAGTACGTAATGTCAAACTCTTCAAAACCTAGATCAGAGCGAGCATAATTTCTCTAATCTTACAATAACCAATTAACATCGTGTGATGACATTTGCTTAAACATGCATTACATCTAATTAACCTTGCTTGATGTTAGATATGTACTATTGTTTCTATCTCACTTACTGAACAAGTTGTCACTCATTCCCTTATTGTTTTTTTGCAAGTCTCCTAAGTTTTAAAAATGTAGAGAATGAGGTTGAGGAGTGAGATTCAAAACCAATTAACTAAACTGCTATTTTGTTTATTGATTTTACTAATCTTTAGGAAAACTAATAGGGTCTCTTTAAGTGATCCTCTAGTTTTCAGCTATTGCTATCAATATAATATTATATAAACCTATAGACTTTTATAAATCCTTATTATGTCTTTCTTTTAAAATTATTTATAAAACTTGTTTTCTTGTCAAGATTTTATACCACAAAATCTCTTTTGAAAGTTATTTTAGAGAATTACACCATAGGTTGATACCAAATAAATATTGAATTGGATAACTTAAAGTTGTAGAGTGGTAAAGGTCTGGTGTAAGCTGCAGCAATGTTAGTAGCTAAAATGGCAAACTTTCAGCTTAAGTTGGTTTATATAGTAGGGTTGTTACCACTACTTGCCTTAGGGCATAACATAAGTCGCAATCATCTTTTCCTTATTGTTAATGAATATTCTTCGTCCTTATGAGACACCACTCTCCAAGCACATATTTCTCCACTGTTATCTAATCTTACTCGTAGCTCAATATTAGCGGCGAGTAACTCTTAGGATTTACTTATGCATCATATCAAGAAAAAATTAAGCTGTATCATTGTTGATACACAATTTTTGCCCTCATTTTTCATAAAATAAGGGGCCTTAAATTAGGAAAAACACAAAAAAAAAATAGAAAACTAAAGAAAATCCAAAAAATAAGAAATTCATAAAACAAAAGAAGTTTAGAAAAATACCAAAAGTAGATAAATAAGAAAATGTACAAAAAAAAAAGAAATCTAGGATAAATATTTTAAAAATAGGAAAATAAGAAGAAACATAAAAAGGAAGAAATTTAGAAAATAAAAAATTGAAAAAAATTAGAAAATTGAAAAGTCACAAGAATAGAAAAATTGAAAAAGATAGAAGATTTAGAGGATTTAGAATAGAGTTTTAATAAACTTATTGAGCTTAAAATTTGAATCTAGTCTAAGCGGACCTAGTCCATATGTGCAATTTGAAGTAGGCTTAAACACATAAAGTTGACATTACATATAGCTTTGAGGTTTAGGGTTCGAGTCTCACCAAAGGTAGAAAAATGCCCTTTTTTTTTTCTAAAAGACACACCTACCACATGTCACAATATTACTAGGCCATGTACCCAATTGTGACATGTGGCGCTTCATGGTGTGCACTATGTCATGCACATATGTCAACTATACGGCATGATATGTATCTGCCACATGGCATAATAGGTCAGTTAGCCATATGTTACTCTAGACAAGTGGCATTTTTGTCATTGGACCCCACTGCTGACATGGTGCCACATCAGCTGTCCCCTTCTCTCTCTTTCCCTCTATTTCCCTTGCTTGCCTCGGATTTTCTCACTTTTTCCTCACTAGGCAGCTTACTTCCGTGCTGACTTTAGGACCTTCTCTTTCGTAATTTCATCAAATTAGCAATGCAATCATGAAGTTGACATGGTCTACTTGGAATTGAACCCCCGAACACATCTAAATATGAACGTTTAAAGGGTTAAAAGGGGAGTTGAAAATGACAAAAATTTGCAAAACCTAGATTTTCTTCCAGTTTCCTTCATGCTAATTGAGCTTATTTAGAGTAATTTGAAGTTTCTATCCAAAACTTTAAACAAGAACGAAACTCCAGGACGTGCATTTGAGCATATTTCAACACAATTCATTCCTAAAGTTGCGAATCGTGCCCCAAACCGTACGTCCTCATTCAAATCATGATTACCACTTATTATCCTTAATCCTATCTCAAATGCTATAAATTAAAGCTTAGGTAGGACGTTTGAGGGGAGGGGAGGGGAGGGAGGGGGGGATAATCATTAGAAATCGTCCAAGCTCACTTCAAAATGCATTCCCAAATACTTTCTCTCTCTGTAGTCTACTCTTTCTCCATTGTTACTCTCTCTCTCTCTATGATTCCCTCATTCTTCGATCACCTACGAGTCACTCCATCACCTAGACCAGCTTCCCTACTCCTTAAGCTCTCATTAGGTACCCATTCCCAGTTGAATTGGTGCTCTGAACAACCTGAAGCATCCCTCCCCTACCCTGCGATTGTTCTATCATCCAAACCAAACCCCTTATCTTGGTTCGACCCATACTTGGAGACTTAACCTATGCCCAACAAGCTGACTCGAGTGCTCCGGCTTCAAACTCGATCCGATTCTTGCTTGGTGTTTTCTGTTTTTGATTTGTTAATTTTTTAATTTATTTTATTGTGAAATGTAAATGTAGTAGAGAAAAGGAAAATGAAAAAAAAAGAAGAAAAAAGGAAAAGAATAGTTTTTTTTTTAAGTTTAATAGAAATAGATAAAACAAAAAAATAACATAATAATAATAAATAAGATAAAATAAAAATTATATAATAAAAATAAATAAGTTAATAAATAAAAATCGTTTTTACCACTTAGAAAAACGTTTTTATAAATAAGCAAAATAAATCAATCCATATTCAAAGTTAAGGCACTTTAGAATTTTCCAAAAAAATATAATCTCCATTTTAATACCTTTTTTTTAATTTCCTTTAATAAACCAAATTAGGATAAAAACATCAATCCAGCGTATTTTCAAATTAAAGCAAACTTAACCCACTAAAGTTTTATAAAAAAAAGAATTACATACATCTGATTGCGGATAGCAGGTAAATTGACACCTACAAGGTGATGGTAAAAAATAAAAAGATAATTTTTCTTCTTTTTTTTTTTAAATTACTTAAGTTGTCAAATTCAATTGACCAATAATCAAGTTCTGTTTTATAGAATTAAATGGTGATTTTTAAAGTTAAAATTAAATTTAGAAAGTTAATGATACCTATAAAGATCTAAAAAACTTAACTCCCGAATCTATATCTTTGGCTTCTAAAGTAATTTTTTTTTTTTATAAAATTGGTTTAATTGATAGACCAATAGCTAAGTTATAATCAATCTACTTATTTGGTTATAATTAACTCTTTTTTCCTAACTTTGGTCAGGTGTGGACTCCAATACATTTTCAAAATAAAAACCGGTTTTCTTTAAACTCTAGTTAAGGGTCGGTATTAAATGGGTAGAGTTTAATATTGATTAATTTAGAGAAAAATTAATTTACAAAAAAAACCAAGAGTGAAAAACCAAGCTCAACAGTCATGTTTGTTGGTGTGTCATATCTAATGAGTAGATTTGTGGAAGTTGCTATATTGCTAACTTGTCTCTTCTTTTTCAATATCTCGAAGGACTCACTAGTTAACTTTCCCTATGGTAAACCCTAGTGATTAACCGAGCTCCTAAGCATATTAGAAGGTGACATTTGAGAAATTTATTAAGTGCTTATATCTCTTTAAGCATAGGAGTTATTCAAGAACTCTAAAAGAGGAAGTGTTTTTGAAGGAAAATTTGAACAGTAGTGGTTGTAGAATAGGTAACACTTGCATCTTATCAAGAATTAAAAATAAGGTGTAATCCATTCTTACTTCTATCATTCAATCAAAGGTTAAGGAATACTCAAAGTTAATATTTAATTCTTTTGAAGAATAGAAGAATTTGCTTAAGAATCGATACATCTTATATTTTTTGTTATTATTAACCTATTGATATCTTATGAGTTATTGATTTGGTACTTAATTGGGAAGAATTTTATTTTTAGTCTCATTTTGGGAAGAGGAGTGAATGTTGGGGTTAGCATAAGTAGTGCCATTTGAGGCTTACTAAGATAAAATAAGTGGGATGGTCAACCGATCCTTACTTGCAATTAACCATGGCAGCCCAATAGTAGCTAGTTAGACTATAATCCTAATGGCCAATTGACCACTAACCCTTGTGGCATCTTCATTGATCTTTTTAAGTTGCCAATCAAGTAGCTAACTTCTTGAAATATCTTAACTAAATCCTTTGAGTTCCTAAAACCTCTTTAACATTGTTGAGTTCTCTCATTATTGAGTAAAGTTGCTCAACAAGTGTGCTAAGTGTGAAGGTTAATAAGCAAAGGATAAGATTTTGTTTTAGAACTTAATTTGAAAATCAAAATTAAATTTAGAGACAAATTCAATAACATAGTATAGTATTAGGAGCTACAAAATAGAATGATTTGTAAAGTTTATTAGACTATTAATTGTTTGAAGGCTCAACTCCACTTGTTAGATATGATTTGCTAATATATCCAATACATTCCACTGAGTTAGATATTAAATCTACGAGGATTAAGGAAGATTAATTAGATCACGTTAAGATAAGTTTACTACCTATTACCTAAGGCTTAAAGCATGGACTACTTCTACTACACTTAGGACATAGGAAGTATAGCAAAGGTAAGTAATAAAGTAAAGTTATTGAGATAAGCTTAAGAAATAGGTCAAGTTAAATTACCATACCCTAACTATTTGGTATCAACGTGAATTAGGACATCTGGAGTGATTTAAGGCTTTTAGATAATTTTGTCCCAATTGAGCTAAACTAAATATATGTTCATAAAAGTTAGATAGATAGCTTTAGCAATATGAACTTCTCTAAATAAAGCATTTGTAATATTTAATCTCAATAAAAAATATTTTTATTGGGTATGATTAATAATTATCGAAAACTTGAAATTAGAATTCTGAATGATTATGAAACCTTAGAGGCAAATTACCTATGTAATAAAAATATTACATAATACATAATAATATATAGAATATACGTATATATTTCATGTATAATTATTATGCATATATATACACTTGAAATTAATTAAAATACTCAAAAATAGCAATTTTAGGCGAAAATAAGTTAATTAAATGCACAAAAAATTAATAAAAAAATTTCATAGGACATCAAGGTAGTTGGATTATGTTAAAATGGGTGTATGGCAATAACTAGGATAGGTGTAGATGATTTAAGCTAAATAACATGCATGGTTAAGTTAGTATATACGCCCTTAAGAAATCGAAGAAATTAATAAAATTTCAATACTAAAATAAATAACTTAACGACATAGTTTCGCCTTCAAAATTTTTATTTAAACTACTCTATATTAATATTGAATTACTATGAAGAGATTTCTCACAAAAATATTTCATAAATTTTTATGTAATTTTTTAGCCCTAAATTGGGTATTAAATTGTGTTTTTAGTGGAAAAATAACATAGTTTCTTAACAATCTTACTTGAATTTTGAGTTAGATTAGTTAATGAAGTGTTTGTACTATTCTAGAGTGATTGGGATCAATAATTAAGTGAGAAGCTATGGAAAATGGTGAATTGGCCTTAACTAGTGAAGTTAGTATTTGATTAATTTAATGAACTTAAAACAATTGATAAATTGTGATGTGATGAATGTAAAGTTAAGAAATAATGAAACTGAGGAAAGTTAGTTTGGAGTGTTTTTTTATGTTTAAATTTGACTCCACAATTGTAACTTAGAAAGAAGTTGGTAAATTAGCTACTTATAAAAAATTGATTAAAGGTAAAGGATGATTCAAAGGATTCTAGTCATGAAATTTCCACTAGATTGATACTCAAAGAGTAGGTGAAAAGCAAAAATGATGAGTAAAATGAAAAACAGGAGACTAAAAAGCTTGGTAAGGGGGTTGTTTTTATTAAAAACCTTAAAAATAACAAAGTTGGTGGGTAACTTAAAGGATAATTTAGTTAGGGCCTCAAATTAGAGAAACTTAGAAGTTGTTTCAAAGGATAAAACTAATATTTTGAACGATCTCTATGTAGCTCAAATGGTAACTTAGAGGATTTTCGACTAAAGAAAATTACTATAAAATCTCTCAAAACCTAACTTAAAGGGTTTGACTATTTCAGGTAACTTATAAAAAACATTAATTGATCAAGAAATTATGGTTTGTGAAATAGGATAGTTCAATAAGAAGCTGTTTCAAAAGCTAACTCAAAATTAAACTTAGAGACTAAATCAAAACCAGCTTATAACAAAATAATTACCAAAAAGTGTAAATTTAACTAGTATAGGTATATCTATATATACTCATGACTTATAATTGATTCTAGGTGAATTCATGGGAAAGGAAGCTTATGTTAACAAGTAAGATTAGGAATGTATTACTAGCCAGGTAAGTTGATATTTGTGTGTGCTTGAGTAGTCTTATGTCTACTCTTAACTTTGTATGCTCTATGATGTTTTGGTTTAGCTAAACATTAATTGTAATTGATGTGTTATTCAATGGCTTGGCTAAAATAGGCTACAAATTGATGTATCACTTGGTGAATTATGTTACTTGTTATATTTGTCAATGATTGAATGGTGACCTAATATTAAACTTGGTTGTTAAGTTGGTGCTGATGAATACATATGGGACATTTCCTTGGATCCATATTATCTTGGAAAAGAATCTAAGAATTAATTCTATCTCCTAAGGTGTTTGCCTAAGGGAACCTGATACCAAAATCCTAGAACTGATGAAACTACAAAGTAAAGGCTAGGTAATGCATTCATGGTATGGCAAACAAAGACCGATGAGTCAAGTTTTCTAAAAACCGAAATGTTGCTAGGTTGGTTTCTATATGAAAGCTGAGTTTATCTAGTGAACTACTTGACTTGTAAAAGCAGGATTTTTGAGCATATAGAGATTGCATTATATCTATTGGGTTAGTTGAATGCTAGATTTTCTAACTACTCTATGTAGTTATTGCTAGGCTGAACTATTTGAGAAGTTCTTGGATATGTCATCCAGATGCCTAATTTGAGTCAACTAAACTGGATGAGTTGCTAGGCTGGGCTAGAATATCGGTACCAATGCATGTCGCGTGCATAAGCATAGCACACTCTTGTTGCATTTGCATTGTTTGGTTGGGAAATTATAAGATAAGGTAATTGGATTAACTACTTGAATGTTATGCCTATTTTGTTATGAATATTCTTGTATGTCCATCCACTCTCACTTAGCTCGCAATAGCTGATGGGATAAGTTTCTCCATTGCTCAAGTTATAAAATGAATAGATAGAAGAATTAGAGTGATAAGGAGACTTTACAACTTTAGCTAAAGACAGGCCCTTAAGAGAAGCCGTTGACTACATGATATGGGTTGATTACATGGAGATAGCTTTTCAGGAAAGTAGTAGGTGTTACTTTACCAAAGGTTTGGTATAGTCATGGTAGTCTAAAAACATGTATTTGTAAAAAGAGATACCATGTTGTATAGAAGTTTGTAATTGTGACACTCTGAGTATGGCTCGCTACTGTAGAAGCTTTTGCTGATGTTTGTCAAATTGAATGAGAAGTTCTTCTAAAAATAATTGTTTATAGGACAAAATAGCAGGTTAAATATAAGTTCTGTCTTATCCTTAACTCAAGGATGGTAGTGTTAAACTATCTTTAGATACCAAGAGTTTGAGAAAAATTTTTAAGTAGACATTTATAAGATGGTACGTTACAGTAGACAAAGCATTTCATGACAATAATCATATTGTTCAGTTATAGTAGATATTTATTGAATTTTTCACGAGATAGTTAATGGATTTTTTATAAGACAAATAGAGGATTTCGTAGAATCTAAAATTGATAATTATCTCATGTTTATATCAACATTGATAAGTGAAGTAGGCTCAAGATAAGGATGAATCTTATCCATATTAAAACAAAATTTTGAAATTTGAATTGAGTTGAGGTGACAAATATCTTGATGAGGATTAAATCAAGCAAATCATATTTGATATAAAGTTATTCATGCAGTTATTCATCAAAAAGATAGTCGAAGCTACAAATTCAAAATTCATGTTTATAAAGCATCGAGATTTGCCCCTAATTGTTAGGAGATATTTATTTTTAAAATGAGTTCAATTTTTCGAAAGCCATATTAGTGAAATATGAGAAGAAACCAAAGCACATATATAAGAATACTTGCAGATTACAAAAAATATAAGAGCAGCAATATAATGTTTGAATTGGATTATTCAATAAGATTTGGTGACCACAATTCAATGGATCACAATTACTAACAACTCAATCAAGATATTTCAAACTTATTAAGATGTGTCAAAGATTTATGCAAGATTCAAGCAAAGAGATATTGCACATGAAGATATAAAAAGAAAAAGAGTTTAAATTTTCAATATACAATTGAGTTGCATTCATTTACTAAAAACTTGATACTCAAGAAAATTCAGAGTCATATTTAGAATCTAAATCAAAGATGATATTGTATATTCTAGTTTTATAATATGATTTTATCTTATACTTTCATTGAGAGGATCACTGTATTTTTTCCTCATTGTCATTGTAAACTTTATTTTTCGAGTGGTAGGATTTGTGTTAGAGGAGAGACTTAAATTTTTGTAGATCTATATATAAGCAAGAATAACTTTGTGAGACAGAGTAGAAGACTTGTATTTGTTTCTCTCTTAATTGAGTTAGTGAAAAGTAGATAGTGGAATGTCACTGGTAAGAAATACCAGGTTTTCAATAGTGGAGTTGGAAAAGTACGGTATGCACAAGGCCAAAACAAGATAAAACATGTGCCTAATCTTCTCAACTCTACTCTCTTTAGTTTAATGTTTGATTTATTTTCATATATTGTTTTACACCACACTTGCTAAAGTAATCAAAGGGGTTATATTTAAGTTTTGATTTGCCAAAAAATTTAAAACTTTCTAAGTAACTAATTCACCATCCCCACCCCCCCTCTAGACTAAAGGAAAAATAAATCTAAAATATAGCTAGGCATTTAATAATAAAGTTACATAATTGGATTTAGGAGTTGACAATTTAGATTGTTAATTTGAAATCAACAAGCCCTAGTTAGTTATATGATTAATATGCATGTTAGGTGTATGTAATAGGCTACTAATTAAGTGAGTCTTGAATATGTTAGAACATTGAATAATCTTCTACTCATGTTTCAATAAGGCTAAAAGATCCAAAGTTACTGATGATTCATTAAGTACCTATTATTAAGTAATTGAGACGTCCCTAAGTAATATACCAGAATGATATAGTAATTAAGCATTGATTTGTTCATCATGTTATTAACTAAAGGTGTTATCATGATGCACTATTTTCGTAGAAGAAAGCTGCAGTTAATTGTACTAGCGATATAAAATACTAACATAGATTACTATAATGAGCCGATATTACTAATGGTTAGCTAGATAACTACTCCAAGATGACGTGACTAGTTGCACTCATTGGAGATTTGGGAAGTAACCAGCATGGAATATATATATATATATGTGTGTGTGTGTGTGTATGTATGTGTATGTGCATGTGTATGTACATATGCATGTATTGGGTAATATATATATATATATGTATATATATGTGTGTATGTGTATGTATCAATGCTTGTTGTTCTAAGTTTTAGGACTCTTAGACTTATAGCAGTCGAAATCATAATTCTACTATTTATTTGAACGCATAGAATCAGTAAAATCGTATTAAATCGATGAATTGTAACCTTATAAAATCGTATATTAAAATTTATAATTTTACCAAAAACCTGTACAAAACTAATTTTACATCTATTTTAATTAAGAAAAATATTATAAAATCATAAACTCATAAACATATATTGTTGACCCTCGATTTTAACAAATATATCTAGGTTATTAACAATAAGTTGTGCATACTACTCGATTCCATCATTCTCGCATGTGATGATGCTAATTATATAAAAGAATCTAGATCACCCTTATGGGATTTTATTCTTTTTATTTTATAAATAGGTATAGACACTTAATTTTTGCCTCATGTTATTTTAAAATTATTAAATTAAGGACCTTACCTTAGAAAACATACAAAAATTTTTTTTTAAAAATGGAAAAATTATAAAAAAATTTAAAAATAGAAAAATATAAAATATAAGTAAATAAAAAAATATAGGATTTTATAGAAATGAGGGTAATTGAGTTTCATTTTATGGATATTTTGGTTTTTCAAGGTAAAAGGGCTTGATTAAAAGTAAAATAGATATATACAATTTAATAAAATCATAGCTTATTAGCAAAAATGGGCATTTTATTAAAAAGTACCCCTTTTTTTAATCAAGTTTGGCTTCCTTATTTCTCAAAATATCTTAGAAATAAACCATTTAAGTTAATCATAACATCAAATGATAGCTCAATCGAACTTAAATTGAATATTTTGTGAGCAAATCATGTTTTAAGTGAAGCTAAGCACTAAATAGAACCATGCTCGTAATTTTATCATATTGATCTATTTTTTAAAATAATTTTTTACGTATGCCTAGTAGACCAAATAATTACATGCAAGGATAAATTGGTTTTTCTAAACTTAAAAGGCTTAGACCAATTTTAAGGTCAATGCTCATTAGAAGTTTTATTAAAAGTCAGTATACAAATAGATTAAATATTATTTTTGTTAAAGCATCATAAGAATCAAGTAGTAGCTTAGTTGGCTAAGTATTTGAACTAAAAGTTGGAGGTCTTTGGTCTAATCCAAAGAAGGTGCTATAAATGTCCATCCCTTATTGGTACATGCATCAACATCTCCAACCATGTCATACATGTCAGCACTATGTTATTGCCACATCATCACCATATCATGTTATCGCCACATCATCACCATGTCATGCCATGCCAATCATCATGCCATCACTACACCATTGCCACATCATGCCATGTCACTTACCACATTATTGCCACGTCATGTCCACATCATCACCATCTCGTTGCCACATCATTTTCCAATATACTTTTATATGTGGAAGGCACACTAGCACACTTTTATGCATAGTAGGCATGCTCCAACACATTTTCACATGCATTGTGAACACTTCGGGCACATCTTTCCATATGCTACCTTATATTTAGCATCACATATAGTTAAGGTCCATCCATTCGAAATTGGAAAAAAATCGTTTCTTATTTATGACAATTCTGGATTTGCCAAGCTCGAATGTTAGAAGAGTTCTATAAATAAGGACTCTTACACCCCATCTCATCACCAACCATTACTCAAAAATCACCCCTACTTTCTCTCCCGTCGCTACTTGGAACACTATTAAAGCATTAGGAAACCACCTTGTTGCAACTACTGGCTAACATAGATAGGAACTACTTTGTCTTTTTTATTTATTTTTATTTTCCATTTACTTTTTAGATTTATTCCATCCAAAAATTTCTTCTTTTTTTTCCTCTCTTGATGCCACTCGCAACCATCATTGTAGCTATGTGAAACCACCAACACTTATGCTTTCTCTCTCTTGCACAACTCGTGTGTTATCCACATGATTAAGACCCTTGAATTGCCTTTGACCTACGTATTACTCTTTTTTTATTCGAGTTTGAATTATTTATTTATTGGTTTGTTTAGTTTATTAATTCTAGGGGTAAGAGCATGTGCAATCCTTAGGTTTTATGGAATAACCACCTTTGGGGGACGAGTAAGGCCTACACATATAAAAATGATAAATGAAAAAAAAAAATGCATGTAAAAAAACCCCTAATAAAAGATTTTAGAATTCGATAATGTGTAGTCCATAAAGGTGCTATAGAGTAACTACCACTCTCAGCACTAATAAAGTCCATGTGCTTTTCAATATTAAAATAATAAAAAAAATAAATAAAAATGGAAAAAGCTACAATAGAAGAGAGAACTTTTTTTAAGAAATTAAACATTAATGCTTTTCCCAAAAGAAAAAAGAAAGAGATTGTATATTCTTAAAGTTCCTTTCTAAATAAATGTTCTAAGTTTAAATAAAAAACAATAAGCTTTAAAGAAAATGCTTTTTTTAGAAAAACCAATAAATCCTTTTTATAAAAGTGTAAAAAATTAGCACTTTTAAAAAAAAAAAAAATCCTATCACTTAGAAAAAGGTTTTTAAGAAGAAAAAAATTCAATGAACTCTTTTCCGAAAATTAGGAAATAAGAGTTTTTCAAAAATAAATACAAATAAAACTAGGGTCTTTTCCTTGAATTTTTTTCCAAAATTGAATAAACTAGTTAATGATATAAATCTAGTATTATTTTCAAAATTAAAATCAACCAAACCATTAGTGATTTGTAAAAATGAACTATGGTTGTCTGATTCTAAATAGCAAATACATAAGCACTTATGAAGCAACTATAAAAGGAAATAAAAATTTTATTTTCCCTTTCTTTTCTTAGAAAACAAAAACATTTGGAAAAAAAAAAAAGCTAAAAATGAAAAAGAAAAAGAGGGAAAAAAATAAAGAAAATGGTTTCTTTAAAGTTTAAGCGGTATTTTAAAGTTTAAGGCCCATTTCAATTTTGTAAGGTGGTAACCTTTAAGTTTTAATAGGTTACCCCTCAATCCAATTTCTCTAGGTTCTTTAAAAAATTTTTAAAACAAAATGCAGATTAGTAGCTAAATTTGAACCAGTACACCTAATTGATTCTAATTTGCTCATTTTTCCTAGTTTTATCGAGTGGCAACTCAAATTTTACAAAACCACAAGAAATCGTTTTTCTTAACTTATATCAAGTGTTTAAATTAAATAAGCATATGGTTTAATTTACCAAGTTAAGAAAAATAGAAAATTGAATTTTAGGCTCGATAGTAGGTTATGGGCAAAATTTATATTTATGATGACCTTAGATATTACTCATATTTTGAGTACTGGAATGACATTAAGAACTTTAAGTAATACAGAGATTAAAGGACAGTTACACTTAGTTTTATGTTTGTCCAACCTTATTAGATTGTAGGATATAAATGTAGATGTTTATGTTCGGTTTCTTTTTTTGACTTATTGATAGACTTAAGTTTCCTTTTAGTTTCAACATATGTTATGGATGAATCATGTAGATTGAAGTTAGATTTATATAAGTTACCCAATTACGTATTACCTACTTATAAATTATGGTTTTTAGTAGGTTTCAAAGCCTTTATATATACATACTAAGTTATATGTGCATGGTCAAGTTGTTGCACTCCAAGTTTCAAGGCATAATAATTATTGGTGTGTGATCTTCACTCCATAAATTTGTTAGTGAAATTTCCTTAGTTTTAGGCCTCCTATAAAAAAGAATATGGTTAGTAAGGCACCGAAGCTTATTCTAGCGCGAATAGTCTAATGCCTAAGTCAATGAGGTGTTTTGGAAGTGTGAAACCTTAGTAGAAAGAGAGAAGGAGCGAGAGACCAAAGTCCTTTATCTTGAGGCTTCTTCTCTTATTTATAAGAGACGAAACTAGGTTACATGAAGTGAGCTTATTAATAGCCCTAGGCCAGTTAGTTTGGACCTAGAGGAACATATACTAAAGTACCCATCAACACTTACCCTTAGTCTCTTTGCTGTTGTGTTGATAGGGACACTAAGTGTTCATATGGGCTCTCAAGGTCCAAAGTCTAGTGGCTACACCATGTAAAAGCTTCATATGGATATTGTCAGCTTTACCCATGATTTGATGAGTTTGAGTCTTGACTTAAGTGAAGTGTTGTGGAGCATAGAGGTTGATTTTCTCTAGGCTTTCATGCTAACAATAGTAATCAGATAACTTTAAGAGGAGATTCAAATTTTCCTCCAATTTATATGCTAGTATGGATGATCTAAGGAAGATTAGCAAACTTTTCCAAAGCATAAGTACCACAAGCTTATCCATATGAAACGGATTTTTCCTATGAATGTACGCCATATGATTATCTAATGAAGTGAGTCTACCAAGCACTATTGAGTGTAGGTTTTCGATGCCTTCACTAAGGTCTTTCCAAGTTTTCCCTTGCCTAGGACACTTGAAAATCTAGGCATTTGTTACCTTAAGTCTATTTTAAACTGTCCAGGCTTTTATAGCCATAGGGTTCTAAGTTACTCGAGTTTGTAGCCTTGGATATAATTTCATAGTTTGTAAATGACCAAGCATTCTTGAGCTAGGCTTAGGGACCAAGTTCTCAAAGAACCTCTCATGCTTCATTGTCTTGGAATTTCCTCAACACTTAAATTTTAATGTCTTTAAATATAAATAGCTTGGCGTTCCTCAATTAGGCTTGAGAACCTAGCTCCCAAGGCTTTCCCTAAACTTTATTACCAACAAACTTTCCTTGGCACCTAAGGTTCTCAAAATTAAGTGCGATAGATTTTTCTCCAACATGAGTGCTACAAAATTATCCCAACAATTCCGATTTTTAATCACACAAGTCAGATTTTTTCCCTACATGAGTACCATGGGATCATTCGAGCAATTTGGATTGTTATTCGCACAAGTAGGATTTTTATCCAAGGAAGTGCTTTTAAGGCCTCTTGCACCCGTACTCTCATCGATGAAGATTCAATGATGAAAGTTAACACATCAGTAGGTTTCCTTAAATTGAGTAGAGAATCGTACGTTCAATTTCTTCTTTTCATTTACATAAAGTCTCGTACACGTGTAAATAAAGTATAATAGTAGGACATATTTATTTTCATGCAAAGGTTTGGCTATCCAAGGAATCATTCATCAAGTACTTGTATTGTACAGGCTCTGATATGAGGCAAAGTAGCTCAAGACAAAAAGTTAGCCATGTCACGAAAGGCTCAGTCATGGTGTTATGAAGAACTCAGCCTCAAGGGATTTTTGGAGCTCAACGATGGAGTTGAAGGCCAGCACAGTTGCCATCCTTGGGCAATTGGAGGTAGGTTCGTCCCCGATATGGAGGCTTGACTTTTGTTGTGTCCTTGTGATGAAGCTCGGAGTTTATCTTGTTTCTCCATGCCGTTGGCAGCTCAGGTCGGAGTTTTTTATTCAAATCAACATAAGTGGCCCGGATATGGAGCTCGGATTAGGAGCTGCTCGGTAGCGTTTAGCTAGGTAGAGTAGCTTAGAGATAGAATAAAGCTCAATAATGGAGTTCAGCCGATGTGGAGCTCAGTGATGGAATGAAGTTCGAGCCTACACTTCAAAGTTTATTCCTTGTGGCATGAGATTATCTGTTCTCATATCAACATTTGCTTGCTGCTGAATGGGAAAATAAGCTCAGGTCAGTCGGATGCTCCATCATGCGCGTAGACTGCAAAATCAAATCAAGTCGTTGTTCATGTGGAGTTCCGGTAGAAAGTTAATTGCATGCTTGGGACTCAACCTTTACATAACTTGCCCTTTAGTTTGGCTCGGTATTTTTTTTTGCCAAAGTAGTCCGTGTTACTTGGAGTTGAATGGACCTTCGATCTTAAAATGTTAAGCCAGGGTTCCCTATGGTTGCTCAAGATGCGGCGGCAAGGTCAAAGCTTGGCACTCAAGTCATACTTGTTGTGACAACCTAGAAAATCAATTTGGTAAAAGAAATAAAACAAAGAAAATAACATTATATTGGATAGGGGAAGAAAAAATAATATTGAATTTTTAAAAGGGGCAAGGTAGTCATTTCCACGCTTAGGTATAAAAGCCCTCATAACATCCTAGGTCTCACTCTCTTATTCGCTTGCTCTATACAACCCGCTCGAAGAGATCTACATAAGCAAGGTTAAGGTAAGCCGAGTTTAAGTGTTTCTTCCATTTTGATTTCAGCTTTGCAATTCTCTAACATTAAGGGAATGTTTTAGATTCATAAAAGCGCTTGTTTGAGGTGTTGCAAATTAAAAGTTAAGACAAAATTTAAACCCTAGCCCGGTGAATGATCTTGATCTTAGTAGTGTAATAGTTGACTTAGGTATTATTATCTTAATGGGATTTGTTGTTTTGCGTGTATACATTCAATTTAGGTATTATAACGAGTTTGTGTAGTATAGGTTGTGTTTTGCGTCCTTCGTTTTTGGATCAAGGTATGTACCTTCTTGTTTATTTTAATTTGCTGATTGATGGGTATTTGGAACACAACTAAGTGTTCCATGTCATTAGTTGATGGATAAAAACAAACCTTAAGTAGAAATGAAAGTGTTGGACCTTTAGAGATGTTGTTGTTTGACTTGGTGAAGTTTAGAGTCGTAAAAGAGATGGAATTCAACAAACAGGAAGAACATCAGCAAGGATCATGGCTATAGTATTATTTATGGAACCCTTGCCAAAAATTTTAATCGAAGCGTAAAAAGAAAATTTGGTCCTAAAAGGAACACAGCTTGGGATCCCGGTTATGAAACTAGGTTATAGTCTTGTAGTGTGGTTAATCATGGGTGTGAACTAAAGTTTTTGTCTAAGGGAAGGGCCATGGTCCAAGAACACGGTCATGAACCTTAGGAGTGTTCTTGTAGATCTCTTTTGCCAATCTTTTTTCATTGTTTCTTACATCCAATCTTATCCTGACATTTTCTAAACACGCTTGGAAGCTTATATTGATCTTAAAACCTTTGATAAGATTAAGCTAAAATATGGATTCAAGAACACAATAAGATAATTAGGTGAGTCTAGTTAGAGAAAGACAATAAGGAACTAGGAACTAAAATAAATTATTCTTGTGTATATATTTCAGGTGATAAGATTAAAAGGACTTTTTAGTTAGATACTTGTTATCATTCTCAAGACCCAAGTATATGTTACCCTTGCTTGTTATATGTGCTTTATAGACTAGTATATAAATTGGAGTAATAATTATTTAGAATTTAAATTGTGACTATTGCTTATGTTTGGCTAGGCTCAAGGGGTCATGGTACCAGTATCTCTAAGGTGACACCTTGTTGATCCTTGGGCAATGTTGTTTCGAGTGGAGTACCCCTTAGATATGATATAAGGAAGAATTAGGTTGGTGTTTAGGGATTGTAGCACCGGTGTCTTGGAACCAAGTTGGTTAGGTGGCATTTGGGGGCCAAATGTCAATGTCCAAGTGCATGTTTAGACGAGTGGCACCTAGAAACTGTGAAACGGAGTCATAAGTTACTCTAAATTCAAGATTAATGCAAATGATCTCAAGCTGTGCTGTTTGTTGACTAATAAATGATGACTAAATGAAGTGTTTGATATTCTTGTTACATAAATGTGTGTGAATTTCTATGTATGATGTATGGCATGCTTATGTGATTGTAAGTTTCCATACTAGGCTTTGGTTCCATATTAATTTTCAGGTTTAGGTATTTATTATGAGATTACAAAAACTATTAAGTTAGAAGACTTTTACCAAGACCACCAAGATGGGAAGTAGCGATTAGTTTTATGAATAAGAGGTTGACTCTTGAGTTAGAATAGATATGATCGTTATTTATAATAAGTATTTATTATTCAAGCATCTAAGAATTTATGTAGATGCTATGATGAATTAAATTGGAGAAATAATTTATATGAGAATAATTTGAGACTTTCATTGAGATTTTTATTTTTATTTTATTTTTTATTTTTTTGAAATTTTAGTTGCTCACTTAGCCTACTGTATTAGTAAATTACTGGGGATCTATTAACACATGGTGACTTGTGGCGTTCCTAAGTTTGGGAGCTTTACAGTCAAATTTCATCTAAGTCAAGTAGCTCAACATTATGGCTACTACTTAGGTAAAGTGTAATGTTTAATAGTGGTACTTAGATGTCTCCAAGCTCAATCAATATGGTCCATTACGGTTCGATGGAGTAGAAGACTCGAAGGCCTACACTTTATAGCTTATGCATTGATGCTTGGGAATGGGGAGCCTAACTTCAACCTTTGGATTTTCTTAAAGGATAGAGCTCAGTTTTGGTACACTTTAATGTCCATGGCTATTGCTTGAAGCCTTGTATGTGAGATTCATATTAATACGACTAGCTTCTATAGCTAATTTAGGATTGGGAAAATAACCCGATTAAACTAAAAGATTACAAGGGGCTTCATGATATTAGTTGAGGAGTTTTTATAGACTCTGAATTTAAAAATATAATAAAATATTAAAAATATACTCAAAATCATAGAAATTTACTATATTATTATATTATTGTTAACAAGTGAATTAGTTTCAAAAATTAACAAATACTTAGAGATAAATTATAGGAGTACTACAATTAATATTGTATATAAAATAATATATAAAAGACATAAATACATATCAGGTATAATTATTATTTAAATATATGTACCCATAATTGTTAAGAATACCTGAAAATACGTAAATATTACCAAATAAATAACAAATAAACAGAAAAAAATTTAAGAAAATCTTCAAGACACTTAGAAACATAACTTTAGGCATGGCAATCAATTAGGAGAGCATAGGGATAAGAAACCTATAGTGTTGACACCTAAATATGCTTATACACTTTTGATATGGAGGTTAAAAAATTCAAATGCCTCTCAAATGAAGTATAAAAGCCATCTCTTGCTATATGAAACAAAGTTTAGGCATTTGTAACTTTAAGGAAAATTTTGGGGTGAGAAAATAGAGAGAAAATGAGAAAACAAAATTAGGAAAAAATAGTGCACAAAAGAGGCAATTTGTGAGATCCAAAGGAAAAAGACCAACTGAAAATGAAACAAGATGGTGCCTTGAAGGAGTGGTAAGTAACTAAACTGGCCAACAAACTTCCTTACCTTAGTGGTCGTCGAAGCTTTACATTCCTGATAAGTATTTGGTTTCCTGGATTTTAACAAAAATTTGGGAAATAGAAAAAAAATTCCAAAAATTTTGAAATTTGGTTTCCTTATATATTACATAAGTAATTAAATCTTCAATCAAATTTTCAAAATTTTTAGTTTAGATATGGTGTCCCTAAGAAAAATGCTACATGCAACAATTTTCAATCGGGTTTTTGAAAGACAAATCCATATAGTTTTAGCTTGAAATTTTATAGTTATTCTCCTCTGATATTAAACTTTGATGTTATGTGATTAGATTTTCAAAGTTTAAGAGTCAAATTTTAGGGTAAATCTATTTTTCACAAGACAATGCACTAGAAGTGGGTTTTTTCTAAAAGAGCTAAGTTAGGTTTTTGTAAAAATATGCTTTAATCTATATTGGCCAACATGCAGTAACAATAAGTGAAGGAATAGGAGCTTTAAGATGTTGATTTTCAATTTTAGGTATGCATTTGGTGGTTTAGGAGTTTCATTGCGAAAGATCCGATGAGTTGTATTAAGTGAAGGCGTAAGAGAAAAGTGTATATATGACGATAGTACTAAAATGTTGTTTTCTACATTTACAGATTTATTAAGACTATAGAACTTCGCATAAGTAGAATTTTATATGAAGTAGTTAGATGTACTGGTAGATGCAGGGTTAGAAACTATGTCAAAAAGTGCGTTAGAATGTAAACTAGTGTGAATAAGTTGAATACATTAGGAAAATGGAATTTGTACCAAAAAGTGGCTGATATTTATACTTTACCCTATTTCTTGAAACTAGCTATAAGTTAGGAACTTCCTAAAAAGGAATTTAACTTTGGATTGAGTATCAAAAACTTAAAGTTTGACAATAGATCAACTAGTAATTTATGTATGAATTCCACGCCTTTATTAGAGTTCAAACATGAGTCGAAAGCTACTTGAACAATAGCCCATACAACAAAACTATGTTAGAACCTAAGTTTAAACTTCAGTTAAAAAGTAGCTTGATGAAAGATGGAAAATATAAGAGCAATTGAAAGTTTGAAGATGGTTGGTACTAAATATCAAACCACTAAAAATTAGAGAGTAGATTAGAAAGTCAACTAATTATACTTTCTAAGAATTTATTGAAGTCAAAACACGAATAAAAAACTACTAGGCAGCAATTTGTATCAGGTCAAAACCTTAATTAGAAGGTATCCTATTTAACTATTATTTAATAAACACCTTAGAAAAACTTACCTAATAGAATTGAAAATGTACTTAAATACTCACAATGAACACATATGTTATATATTGAACACAAACTAAAGATGTCGTGCTAAATTTTAAAGATAATAAAGAAAGACGAGACGGGAACAACACACGAGCAAAATGAGCATTAATATCCAAGTAGGTAGGATTAATCTTTCACCGCACTTTAAAGTATTGTTAAGAGTACTTGGAGACCTTAGTATATGTTGTGTTTGTGGTTGTAAGTTAGTTACTTGTGCACATATAGCGTATGTACTTGAATACCGTTATGCTATTTGAGTGCTAGATTGATGTGTTGATTGTTTCATAATATTACATACTTTAAACTATTTGAATTTACTTGATCACCCTAAAACCAATCTAACACAAACTCAGCTTAACTACTAACAAGACTTGCATTACAACCCACTAAAGGTAACGACTAGGAAATGTAGGCCAAACACAAACCCCTTCATTAAGGATAGCACATATAGTCATCTCCCCACCCCAAGTCCAACTAACTGGTAGAAGAAGGGGTCGCAGTAAGGTTGGGGCCAATAGTTCAAAGGTAGTCTCGGGCAGAATGTGTTCTCCATTCTAGAAGTCTCGGTTTAGTGACCGAATTCATGAGTACATAATGTTAAATTCCTCATAATTCGGATTAAAGCAGGTGAAATTTTTCTAATCTTATGATGACCAATCAACTTCATGTGATGGTATTTGCTTGATTATGCATTGCATCTAATTAAATTGCTTGAAAACCCTAGTTACTTGTTGTTAGATATGTGCTACTATCTCGATCCCACTTATTGAGAAGTTGTGGCTCATTCCCCTATAATTGTTTTGCCGATTTCCCTAAGAGATTCACCATACTCTATGTTTCGGAAGGCTAGAAAATTGAGTTCAGGTATGAGATTCGAGATTACTTGACTAGAATTCCATTCAGTTTATCAACTATACTAACTTCTAAGAAAACTGATAGGGCCTCCTTAGGTAACCCGTAGTTTTTAGTCAATGAAATTAATTCCATGCTCTGCAAGCTTATGGATTTTAGTAAAATTTTGGTAGATATTATATTTTTCTGTAATAAAGTAGTTTTTTGGAATTTTTATTAAATACAAGAACTTTTAACTTGATTTTTTTACTCAAAATTTAAGTTGTAAAAAAAATTATTTTTAGAATCTATTTTTAAAAGTTATATCACAGGTTAATTCTTACCAAGTATTGAATGGGGCGCTTCCAAGCAATAGAGTTATAAATGCCTTGTATAGGCTATATCTACGTTAACAATTAAGGTGCCTAGCTTCTAGCATAAGTTGATTTACATGATAGGGCTATTACAATTTTTTAGTTTAGGGCATAACAGTTCTGAGTAGTATCAGAGCATTTTGCTTAAGAACTCGCTTAAAGTATAATTTTTAAGAATTTGTGTAGAAGTGCCGTAAATAAAATTTGTTAGATATCATAAGGGAACATTAAGAGTAGGACCTGAATAGGACGTAAAAGATTTAAACTATAGGTTATATTTACTATTTATATATATATACTAAAAAAAGGATAAGATACGCTAATATTACATTTAAATTATAAAATATGATAATTTCAAAACTTATAGAATAGTAACAAGGAATTTATAATGGCTTAATTGGAATTTGATCAAAATGAGAGCAAACCCTTTATGGAATATGAAATATTATTTTAAAGGTTGTTATTGGAAGTGGATTGGTTAAATAACATTGAAAAGAGAGAAAAGTTTAGATATATTAAGTAGATAAGTGTAAATTATGTATACATGGATATATTATATGAATCATTGGAATGTCCCCTAAATTAATTTCCTAAAGATTTATTTCTTATCTATGAAGTTGGATTTTGGGTTTAATCTGGTTTAACATAGAGGTAATGTGTTGAAAATACGAGATTTATCGAGTAGTTTGATTATGAATGAATATTGAGATGTTCAAACTAATTTGGTTAGGTATGTAAATAAAGGAGTTGGTAGCAGAATTGGGTGATTTAATGATTTAAAAAGTATTTTAGAAAGGTTACAATGGAAGTGGGACTCAGAATGTGAGTCAAAAGATTGAAAAGATGAAAACATGAATAACTAGTGATACAAAACATAAGTCAGAAATTGATGCAAGGAGTAAGTTTGAGATAATCTCGCAAGTATGATTTAACTTTGAAGTGTTGTAGAGTTAAACCTAGAAAGAAACGTAGATGATTATGAGATAAATAGGTAGAATATAATAACTGGAGAAAAAAAATCGTAGTAAACTTTAAACGATGATCCCTAATAATGAGTTATGATGGAAATGAAAGTATATGGTATGCCAATGGTGATTACTATAAAAGATACCAAGATGATAATATGTTTTATATAGGTAATGGTATCTTGTTTAGATCTTACTCATATTTGAAGTCATATAATTAAGCACTTGACTTAGTATCCTCTACAAATTAGATACAATCTGTTGTTACGACTAATATAAAAGGGAAACATTGATTTACAAGTTTTCAAGATAAATAGCCAACTTATTATAGAATTATTTAGAAGTGATACTCTTAACAAAATATAAATAACATACAAAAAGTGGCACCGATAGTAAGTTAAATAGAAATTCATACTTCAATATAACATTTCTTGAAAACCTTATCAAAACTGCATATTTTTTTTTATGGTATTGGAGTATATATATATAAATAAAATGTGAAGTGATAAAATACCCTATCAGGTATAATTATATAATATAATTAAGACACCTATAGGCATGTGTCACTCTTCATTATGAAACATACATTACCATACCAATTCCTTACATTGGTTATATATTCATATGTGTTAAATATATTAAGATGCTTACACCTGTAAATAAATATCACTACATGTGAAGTAAATTAATTAATAATATGGGTATATAAGTAGTGTAGAGTATGGATAATTGCTAAATATATTAGATTAAAAATAGTTAGAAGAGTACATAATTCAATAGGAAAAAGATTGTGATTAGACTATCTTAGCTTGAGTCAGAAATCTATATATAGAGTTAGGTGTTAAATTATTATGGTAGAAAATATTGGAATGTAAGCATGAAGTCTGGAATTTATTAATATTATAAGGTGTAAAGTTGAATCAAAAAATGAGCAAAAATTAATTTAGAAAGTCAAGAGGTGAATTGAAAGGAAAGGCTTATTTAAAATAATATTGTGGTAGGTGTTAAAAGAAAGGCGTATAAAATTATAAATATTCTAGTAACTAACAGAAGTATATTACCAGTTATAAATTCAAAAATTAAAAATAAAGTTAAGAGTTGTAAGGGTAATTGAATTGGATTTAAAAAAACAATTTATGTTATTATAATAATTGTATAGTTGATATTATGAAGATGGTGATTTTGTGTTAGAAAACCTAAAGTATATAATTGATTGTTTAACATGATAAGTTTAATAGCTTAGATATATATTAAGAATTAATCTAATTTGTGATAATATTTCTAATTCTAAAGATATTCTAATAATCTATCATATATTTTGGCTTTAAACACAAGATATTAACTTAAATAAGATGGTTAGTTTAGTGAAACAAAGTTACAATTTTATTGAGTATATCTAGGAACTAAGAATGGCACTAAACATAAAAAGGATCTAATCTATATCTCTTTGTGATATAATCATTCAATAGTAGGTAATTTAAATGTTTAGATATATAAATGTTAAATTTATTCATCTTAAATTATGTAAAATGTATAACCAATGCAAACCTACCATGAGTAAATATTGACGTAGTGTGTAAAAGGCAAGGAATACACTTTTTACATCAAATATGTAAGGATATGATGCTAATTTATGAAAAGATGATAATATAATGCTCATAAGATGATAGCTTACTACTTTTATGATATATCGCATGAGTAAGATAATGTCACCTAAAATAATGAGTCTAAAAATTTAACTTAATGCTAGAATAGAAAAAATGTATAAGTATTTAGAGAAATAATCTAGACCAAAAATATAGATAACCACCCTCCACTTTAAAGGATTAAAAATCTTATCTTGATTTACCTAATACTTCAATTATACCATCAGTCCAATAAAATATACCATAATATACACTAAAGGTAGGCCCTCAAAATTTCAAGATATAGTTATACTAACCGAGAAGGATACTAATAGTATGAAGTTCTGAAGATCAAGTCTATGAAGAAATTATCAATTCAATTAGTTGCATTCCTAAATTGACCACAATATGTTATGATTAGGATGTTAAAAAGTGAAGACTCTTGAATAAAATACATACCCCAACCTAAGAATAGTTAGATTAACTACATTTCTATTATTGTTCAAAAGGGGTAGTAAGGAATAAACACATACAGTAATTATATCAAATTATAACAATGAAAGATTTACTAAGTAACCCTTTTATTAACTTCATCTTTTGTAGTGAAAACTTGATGAGAAAAGTAAGGAAACTTTAAATCCATAATCTCTAATTAACTATATTATGAAAAAAGATAAAAGATAATTATGATACTAGATATAGTTAAAATACTACAAGGTAATATTTCTCCTATGTATATTAGCACATTTGAGTAAACATAAAAGGATTGGCAAATTGATGGTCCTCAAGTCTCTTCGATTGAGTCTTTAATTTTTGTTCTGTCCAAGTTATGTCATGTTTAAACAAATCCAAGTCATATCAGTCAAAGATGTTTCATAAATCCACTTGATCAAAGGTTGTATTAGTTTAATCAAGTTGTGTCAAGTCTAGCTCATTTAAGTTATCTACTATCTCATTTGTACTTGAGATAGAGAATAGTCAAAATTTGCTAAACCCACTACAGTTGACGTTTGTGCTAATAACATGAAATATAAAGTTAATGCTTGAAACAACGGTACAACAATCATAGAATGAAAAAATCACGTAACTGGGATAAGAATAAAACAAATTTGTATTAACTATAAAAGAAGCAATCAGGACATAAATAACTATCGATAAAACCTGGAATTTTGAAATAAGACAAAATATTGAATACATTAAATTTGTATAAAAGAATTGAGGATAATATATAAGATAGATAATAAATCAATAGATAATGCAAAGATTCTAATATAGTAATTAGAACAGAAAACCTTGTGACCTATAAAGTTAAGAATATCAAATGTAATGTATAGTATAAAAGGGTTCCTTTATTAAATGATTTGAAATATATCAAACATCATGAAAAAGAGTAAAAGAATTTAAGTACACTTAACGTAACATAAGAAAGTATAATAAGTATAACAAAACAACTAAAATATTCTTCATAAAGGCTTAATAAATAAGAAACTCATAGTACAAAGATGAAACTAAATAGGAATAAACCATTAATCAAATATTATGCCACTACACAAAGTTAAACAATCGAGATATAGGAATAATGATGGATCCCAAAATAGTAGATGGATACCTATATAATAAAACTATACTTTAGAAAAATAAGCAAGACAAGTAAACCATAATACCGAGATAATAAACTTGAGACTAATCTTAAATGCCAAGATTTGATCTAATCAAAACAACTAATAAATGTGGATAATGCTTCAAGAAAACGAAAACTTAAATATATAACAAATCTTATACCAAAGATTATGTCTAAACAAAATTAGGTAATTTCTTTTTATTGGAAACGTAAAATTTCCTAGACTTAAAATTTTATTTGGAAAATAACTATTCATAAGACCTAAATTAACAAACACTTGAATCTTGAATATTGAATCTAGCAAACGTTACTAAACTAATAAATTTGGTCCTATTAATTTGATTACTTTCAACTTAGTAAAATTAGAGGAAAGACCATAGAAATAAATTACTTATTAATATAATCAATTTGGAAAGTAAGGAGTAGAGGAAATAAATATAAATAAGAATAAGTTATACTTGAGACTTGGATTCAATGTTGTAGCAAATAAGAAAATTAGAGAAGTAGAGAAAAATATGAGTTCATAGAAGACCAATATAGGAGTAACAAGTAAAGAGTTAATTTAGAAGTTTGAGTAGAAGGTAGCCTAGAAAGCAAGGATAGAAATGACTTTTAGTATTAAGAAAAAGAATAAGAAAGAGATATTCTCTATTGATCCAAATACTATAATAATAGCTTAAAATATCACAGTTTCAAGGATGAAACTTTTCTAAAGGGGGCAGAATTGTGAGAGTTGTATTACTACTACTAGATTTAGTAGCCAATTTAGCACATTCGGGGGGAAAGTTACCCAATTAAGCTGGAAACCTATAAAGGACTTCATGATACTAGTCGAGGAGTTTTTATAAGCTGAAATTTTAAAAATATGATACAATCATAAAAATATAGCCAAAATCATATAAATTTACTATATTATAGGTAACAAGTGAATTAGTTTCTGAAATTAACAAACACTTAGAGATAAATTATAAGAGTAATATAATTTATACATAAAATAATATATAAAAGACATTTATACATATCGGGTAAAATTATTATATAAATATATATACCCATAATTGTCAAAAATTCCTAAAAATACAAAAATATTACCAAATAAATAACAAAAAATAGAAAAAATTATAAGAAAATCTTCAAGACACTTAGAAACATAACTTTAGGCATGGAAATAAATTAGGAGTGCTGAGGGATAAGAAACCTAGAGTATTGACACTTAAATATGCTTCTACACTTGTGATATGAAAGTAAAAAAAAAAAATCAAAAACCTCTCAAATAAAGTATAAAAGCCATCTCCTACTATATGAAACAAAGATTAGGCATTTCTAAGTCTAAGAAAAATTCTGGAGTAAGAAAATTAAGAGAGAAAATGAGAAAACGAAATTAGGAAAAAAATGGTATGGCGAAGAAGGCGATTTGGGAGATCCTAAGGAAGATGACAAATTAGAAGTGAAACAAGATGGTAGCTTAAAGGATTGGTCAGCTTCTAGACTAGTTGAAAACCCCCCCTTCCCCTAATGGTGGTCGGAGCTTCGCATTCCATGTGAGTACTCGATTTTCTCGATTTTAGGGAAAATAACAAAAAAAATTCAAAAATTTTAAAATTTGGTTTACCTACATATTTTTATATGAGGAATTCAAATCTTCAATCAAATTTTCAAAATTTGGAGTGTAAATATGTGGTCATTAAGAAAAATGTCTCGTGCAACAATTTTTTATTAGGTTTTTGAAAAACCAATCCTATAGTTTTGACTTGAAATTTTGTGGTTATTCTCCTAAGGTGTTAAACTTTGATGTTATGTGATTGGATATTTAAAGTTTGATAGTCAGCTTTTAGGGAAATTTTGTTTTTCACATGATAATGTGTTGGAAATGGGTTTTTTCTAAAAGAGCTAAGTTGAGTTTTCGTAAAAACATATTTCAATCCATATTAGCTAACATGTAGTGACTATAAGTGAGGGAATAGGAGCTTTAAGATATTGATTTTCAATTTTAGGTGTATATTTGGTTGTTTAGGAGTTTAATTGTGAAAGATCTGATTAGTTATATTAAGTGAATGAGTAAGAGAAAAGCGTATATATAATGATAGTACTAAATTGTTGATTTTTGTATTTGTAGGTTTATTAAGACTATGAAACTTAGGGTAAGCTAAATTTTATATAAAGTAGTTGGATATACTAGTAGCTATAGGGATATAAACTATGTTAAAAAGTAAGTTAGAATGTAAACTGGTGTAAATAAGTTGAATATACTAGGAAAATTGAATTTGTACTAAAAGTAGTTGATATTTGAAGTCTACCTTATTTCTTGAGACAAGTTATAAGTCAAGAACTTCCTTAATAGAAATGTAACATTAGATTGAAGGATAGAAATTTCGTAAGAAACTAGGTTAAAATGTTGTTTGGTATTAGATATCCGTAACCACACACAAAGTTGGATAGTAGATCAATTAGTAATTTGCATATAAATTCCATACCTTTATCAAAGTTGGAACATGAGTCGAAGACTACTTAGATAATAGCCCATACCACAAAACTAGGTTAGAACCTAAGTCAGAACCTTAGTTAGAAAGTAGTTTGATGGAAAATGCTAAATATAAGAACAACTAAAAGTTTGAAGATGGGTAGTACTGAATATTGGACTATTGGAAGTTGGAGAGTAAATCAAAAGTCGCTTAATTATACTTTTTAGGAATTTATTAAAGTTAGAGCCTAGATTAGAAACTATTAAGCAGCAATTTGTATCAGGTCAGAACTTTGGTAAAAAAGGTATCCTATTTAATTAATATTTAATAAACACCTTAGAAAAACTTACCTAACACAATTGAAAATGTATTTAAAGGTCCACAATAAACACATATGTTATATATTAGATACATACTAAAGATTTCATCTTAAATTTTAAGGATAATAAAGAAATATGAGATGAGACGAGAACAACATATGAAGAGAATGAGCATTAATATCTAGATAAGTGGGATCTGTTGTTGGTAGATTTTGGTGATTGGAAATGTCCTGCAAAGAAAAAAAAGTTACTTGGTGTCAAGGCCAGTCTAATGTAATCACTCTAATACTTAAGTTATTAAGTAGGAATAAGAAAGGTAAAGTAGGTGATCAAGAGTATTACAGATCTCTTACAGTATATCCTTCCCGTATTTACAGGTGAATGTTGTGTCTAAACTCACTATTATCATGGTAACTACCGAGAGACGTAGAAGCCTTTTGATTAAACACCTTCCCTAAAATGTAAGAAGAGTAGACAATTATGTAATATAACCATACTTGTGATAACTATTTGCGCCATAAACTTGAATTCAAATCAAGAACGGATTTGTGTTACTCGGCCAAATGCCGAAGATGTCAATTACTCAGTCTATCAGCGAGTAAATGGACGAGTGGGTGATGCTTTCATTATCAACGCTTGTCTAGCCGAGTGAATGAAAATTGACTATCAACATTTGCCCCTAACTCCCGTGTTCAAGAATTCAACAAAGGGAGTGACATATAATATAGTAAAGGTTGAGTAGGGAGTAGCTCCTTAGATGCTGAGCAAGGTAGAAAGCAAGACAAATCACATCCGAATCAAAAAGTCGCAATTTTTTATTTCTTACCCGTCAAATAGACCAAAAAGTAGGAAGCATGATACCTATCACCTTGGTCATTATTATGTTGAGGGCCTAATAACTATTAGAGACTTGTCAACCATTGAATTTCTATCTCGAAACACGCATCAACAATCCACACAATTGTTAAACTAGCACATCATTATCGTTAGAAACACATTTGCAGTTACGAGGATGAATTGTCCATATTTAAGGGAGACTTCAAAATCAAATGTAAATTTCTCCAGTTGAATCTCGAAACTGTCATTTACTTTCGGTGTCTCATCTTTACTCACTCAAATTCTTCAACTTTTGTGGCATCATTCTCTATAACCATTTAGGTATGGTTCGTAACTTAATTTGTCAACTCATCCTTTCAAATTCAGAAGTGACTGAGTTTGAGACTACTTCTCCCCCATAAAAGAGGAGTGAGGCAACATGTTCTTCTATGGCTTGGTTGATAGTCTTGAGGAAAGGTAGGATAAACTTAGTTGGATTAATGCTCTTGCAATAAACAATTATCCCGAACACAAAGAAGGGAGATTTTCGGAAAAATATTTATACAACAATATAGTTTACTTCCGTAACTCTCAAGACAGAGTAGCTAATGCGATTGATCTGGTCTTTGTCTCGAAATATAACTAGTACTGGTAAGACCTTCCAAAGGCATGGAATCTTAGGAGGCCAAGAAAGGAGGAAAGGGTATGTTTTCCAAGGGAGTGCGAATTTTACATATACTTGAAATATCTGGATTTTAGGCTATACTTTCCTTTCTTAGCATTCATGAAAGGCTTCTTCAACTACTTTCTAGTTACACCGAGTATATTCTCACCAAATACATATCAGCTTCTGGCAGTTTCGAGATAATCTATGAAGAAATCGAAGTCAAGACTATGCCTCAACTGTTTCGGTATTTCTTCACAATTAGGCATGAGCATAAGCTCATAGACAGGTTGAAGTCCAAGATCCATAAGTGGCACGACAAATTTATGTTAATAATGTTGAATGAAGAGTTGGACTTCTGTACTCAATAGACTAAACCAATCTACACAAAGGATATAGATTTGATACCAAATGATACTACAACGACAAAGAAAATTCAAGAAAGGAGGAAGAACAAAATGTTCTTCTAGGATGCTGAGTGAATTATAAGGCATTATGAAAGCAGAGAGCTAATCTTTTCTGAAAAGGAAGGTATGATAAAGAGTAGCCATAATGCCGAGTATAGCTACAAGAGGAAAGTCATTTTCGTGACTTAAGGAGAGAAGTTGCCTTTGAGCATTGTTCAGTACAAATAATGTAAGCTCATTCTTTTTCCTCGCATTAATATTAACATGTTTACTCACATTGTAGATATGGGTGCTGGCAAAGTTAATCCTGCTAAGCTATTAGCCTAAGCTAAGGCTAAGAAATCAAAGGCTGATAAGCGAGCAACTACCGCAACTACCACCACTTGGCCAGCAATCATGAAGAAAGTGGTAAAGGAGGATACAACAAAGCAAGTGGCAACATAGGAGAAAATCTCCCAACCTACTAAGAAATAGAAGGTGAGTGAGAAGCCTGTAATGGCTAAGGTTGCTCAGCCTAAGGAGCCTCCTATTCAAGTTATTTAACCTATTGCTGTGCTAAGAAAGGGTAGTCAAGAGACCGAAACCTGTAGTAAGGCTGAAGATACTACTGCCACCAAATGATCATTGTTGATGGTGGAAGCAACGTCAAGTGCTAATAAGAGACCAAGAAAGGAACTCGCTAACCAGCTACCTGCCAAGAGGTCTAAAGATCTAGATAAGAAGACGAAGGAGGCAATGCACAATAAAGCTCTCGACATCAGCAGTGCTGAATTCGTCCCCAATACGGAGATCACCGAGTATTTTATATGTCACTCCCTTTATCGAATTCTCAAGCACAAGACTTAGGAGAAAAATGTTGATAGTCACTTTTCGTCCACTCGTCTAGATAAGCGTTGATAATCAAAGCATCACTTACCTGTCCATTCAGTCACCGAAAGACTGAATAAGTGATGCTTTGATTATCAATACTTGTCTAGTCAAGTGGATGAAAATTGATTATCAATAAGATCAGTATTTCACCATACTTTGAAGTATTATTAGGAATACTTAGATACCTTAGTATATGTTTTGTTTGTAGTTGTAAGTTAATTACTTGTACGCATGTAGCATATATGCTTACATATTGTTATACTATTTGAGTACTGGATTGATGTGTTGATTATTTCATGATATTACATGCTTTAAACCATTTGAATTGCTTGATCGCCCCAAAAGTAATCTAACATAAACTTAGCTAAACCATTAATTGGACTTACATCGCAACCCACAAGGTGTAACGACTAGGAAATGTGGGCCGAACACGAACCCCTTCATGGAGGATAGCAGAAATGGTCCATTCCCAATCCTGAGTCAAATTAACTGATAAGAGAGAAGGTCGTGGCCAAGTTGGGGTCAGTAGTTCAAAGGTAGTTTCAGACAAAGCATATTCTCCACTGCACAAGTCTCGGTTTGGTGACCAAATTCGTAAGTGTGTGGCATTAAACTCCTTAGAACCCAAATTAGAGCGGGCATAATTTCTTTAATCTCACGATGACCAGTCAATATTATACAATGACATTTGCTTAATCAAGCATTACATCTAATTAAATTGCTTGGAAACCCTAGTTGCTTAGTTAAGATATGTTCTACTATCTTCGTCTTACTTATTAAGCAAGTTATCAGTCATTCCCCTATAGTTGTTTTGCAGGTTTCCCTAGTAAACTCATCGGTATTACTCTAAGTTTCAAAATGCTAAAGAATTAGGTTGGGGAGTGACATTCAAGATTACTAGGCTGGATTTCTATTTGATTTATAAATTGTACTAACTTTTAAGAAAATTAATAGGGTCTTCTCAAGTGACCCCTAGTTTTTAGTCAATGAAATTTATTCCATACTTTGCAAGCTTGTAGATTTTAGTGAAATTTTAGTAAATATTACATCTTTTTGTAACAATGTAGTTTTTTGGAATTTTTATTAAATACAAGGTTTTATCTTTCATACAACTTTTAACTTGATTTTTTTTACTTGAAATTTAAGTTGTAAAAAAATTATTTTTAGAATCTACTTTTAAAAGTTTCACTATAAGTTGATTCCTACCAAATACTGAATAAGGCACTTCTAAGTAGTGGAGTGATGAACAACTTATGTAACCTATACTTAGCTAGCTTCTAGCGTAGGTTAGTTTACATGGCATAGCTATTACGACTCTCTAATTTAGGGCGTAAAATTGTACATGTGCTATTGCGTCGAAGATGCTATTTGAAAAGAGCTCACATAAGTTAGTCAAAAGGGACTTGGTCCTACATATATTACTTAGCTAACTTTATTAGTACCCATTCAAGGAGCAACCAGCCTATTTATTTGCAGTTCAAATTGCCTCGAAGTTCATAAATTTGCTCACCGCTGCTATAGTGGAGTTTGGATAAGAGCCAACTTCTTAGATTTGTTTTGCAACACTTCCATTAATCTACAAGGAAATTGATTTATTAAGGCTTTACCATTCCTTTTGCCGATTTTTGGCTTAATATTGCAGCTAAGATCAATGGAAAGGCCCCATTGTTGGCATCATCAAACCTTAGAACCCCCTTCTTTAGTTCTTACATCAATAATAGAAGAAGCCTTCTCTTTTTCTCTTTGAGTAGGGTTGAGCTAAACTCTCCAGGTTTATCTTTGTTTTGAGTTAAAAAAAGATTAAGTAGTTTCTCCAATTCTTTGTTAAAAAGTAAAACAGATTATAAATTTATGAAAGAAATCGAACAAAAGAGAGATTAGAGTAATTAATAAGGAAGACAAATATATATATATATATATATCTTTGATTGTTTCTCTCTCTATCTCTCTCTCGCTTTTACTACCTCTCTACAAAATCGTAGATGAAAATTTCACCTCATAAAACTCTCGTTGAATCCTTTCAAAATTATTGTATCCTTTTCTTTATTCGAGAATCTCCTCCTTCCACTCCATCTCCATCTTGATGCTTGATTTATTGGAAAAAAATTATTCCTACAAGTTTTCTCACGAGGGATCACTCAAAGCATAATATGAAACTTACAACATAAGTGCATCGTACAAAACCTAATCAGAAAATGTTTCTAAATTGCAATACACTTAAAGCCAAGATAGTTGTTGCGAAGCACAAGCTAGAGAGCATAATGTGTGCACTGTTTACACCTTCATAACCTGAGCCCGAGGTTTTAATGTTTTCAAAGTATACCTCTTAGAACCTATAGTTGATAAAAATATATGATTATGTGGATTTGACGGATGAGGTGTTTTCTAATAATTCGAAATCATAAATGAAAGATTTGTCAAAGAAATCATTTGTTCCTTTTCTATATATGATATAGAACATGGCACCCTAAGTTCTCATGTGATAGGCCCATCTAATAAGTTTATTTTGTAGAGCTATAATAAAGCCTAAAAACAATAATAATCATCAATAATTGTCCAAAAAGAAAGGCCGAGATGAATTGTAGTCAAACACATCCTTTTTCCCTCCGATAGAAGAAAGTCTATAATGTGTATCAAAAGGTTTTCGAGAAAGGTTCAACGCGTTAACTTATTACTATAACTAAATTTAATTAGTGGAAGAAAATTTATGTTTGCTAGCTGATATATGTTTTAAAGATTACTAACATAGAAAATGTTACGACATTTAATCTATATAGAGGTAGAGATATTTGTTCCAAAATTTAAATGGAGGATGAAATTTTACTATATCATGTGACGCATACAGAGAGCATATAGAGATGTACTTATAATTGAGCTAATGCAACAATCATCTACGGAATGCATCATATTTCATAAGTAAAACTTAGCTGTAGTTTATGCTACTTAAAAACATACATCCTCTATTTATGCTAGTCTCCTTGTAATTATCTCTTCAATAAACTAACCGAGAGTCTCATTATTTGATGATCACATAATGTGATATTTTAGATACCAAAATCCTATATAGATTGTGAGAAAACATTACCATCAAGATAGCAATATCAAATGAACACTAGTTAGGGAGTTATTAACCAAAGAAATAGTGATCCATTAATTATTCATTAACTTGATTATTAGTGATCATGGAACTATGGCGGTTACATATTTTATACGACAAATATGCAACGAGCTCGTCGATTGATTTCTCTAATTAGGGATATTGCAACATATGGCATAATTACACAAGGCAAACCATATGGAGTCATGATTATTGCCTTATTATTATACAGGAAAGGTCAATCTCGAAATCCCTGTGCCGATGTAACTTCTTGGAGTCGACTAAATCGGCCATATATGATGTGATAAATAATGTCCCTCTAGATAATATGGAGTAAAGATTTGATTTCTATATAATATATAACAACTATAAATTGATTATTGTAGAAACAAGTAATTTAATCAGCAGTTTTTTTATATTTCATTCTCAAACTTATAAGAGAAATCGCTATACAGTTGAAATATCTATTAAAACGAACCATGCATCAAACTAATTACAAGATGTAGTTCTTTTATGATGTGATTCTATTTAACCCTCCAAACCATTTAAAGTAATATAATCCAATACCAAAAACAAACCAAACTACTTGAAACATAATCGAATAGCATTTCTAAAAAAAAAAAAGATCTAACTTGTATGGAAATATCTCAAGCCGCATTTTCTATTGCTTATTTTATTTTGATTAGTTTATTCTAATTTTTCTATTGAATCGAAATCATTCCAAGCCTAAAATCTCTCATATTTATTTCTTTTGGTATGCTATTGTTTACCAAATGAGTGAAAAATATTTGCATTTTTTTATAACAAAATATGATCGCGAAGTAAAAAAAAAAATGTATAGATGTAGGGATCCATTTATATAAATAATAATTTTTCATATCTTATTTTAATAAGCCTATCACTTGGATCCTGTCGCCTATTAAATTATTTTTCATACTCAGCAATAGGAACTTGTACTAAACTAAGTCCCATTTGATACAAATCTTCCTATATCAACAAGGATCAAGTTATATATAAGTAAAATAAGATATATCAAAATGTAATCGTAACAAAATTATAACAATTGAAATTAAAATAAAACGGAGGATAAGCAAAAACTATGGCAGTTTAAATTGAAATTCGGTTGTGATAACATGGGACAAGCTCGCTCCCATAAGTGTTTAGAAGAGTTCAGTTTAAAAGGAAGCTGTAAACTGAATCACACTTTTACGATCCTATTATATTATTAATATGTAGGACAGTATACACACCCCATGTTGCAATTGATCCTACCACAAAGTCAATATATGCAACAAAAGTATATTTTCAACATTTGGCGTGCATCAAGGTGGTGACGACGCGTAAATATACATATTTAGCAGCAGCCTATGCGGACTTCCATTACTGTGTTACTTATTTCTCAACAAATTCCGCATGATTTTCAGATCTATTTGACGTTGTTTTCCTTGTCTATCTATTAATAACTTATGATCATGACCATGTAAATTTCTTGATTTTGGAAATATGGGTTGACGAAATCTATATATATATATATATATATATAAATGTTATTATATATATGTATGTGTGTATGTGCGCGTGCGTATATATGTGTTATGCATATTATGTAGAATAGGCGAATGATGAGCCTCCATGGATGAAATAATATTATGCAATCATGGGAGAGATAATTATATTGTTGCTACTACGTTATAGTGGATTCTTACTCGTAGTTATTTATTCTTGTTTTCTCAAGGTTTTTTATATAAATTTTGCATGTCTTTCTCTTTCTATTTACTTGATAAGACCGTCATGTTTCCGTAAAAGAATTGTACGATCCAACTTTGAACTTTAATTTATTTTCTGTAACTTCTTCTTACCTTAGAAGGAGTATAATGAAATTCTAGAACGGATTGACAGGGTGAATTTCTAACAAAATCTTCAAAATTCTCCTTTCTCGGTCCCCATCAACTACACACAAAATTAGCTAGTAACAATTTCAAGATAATTAAACTTAAATCATCTCATAACTTATATACAAAAAGGGTGTTTATCTTAGCTATTTGTATCCATCTCCATAATTCGTTTCCTCTTCCTACTCCTTGTGTCCTTAAATCAATTCTGAATAAATTCTCTTTAGGAATCTAATATTAATCTTACACTAAATGATACAATTATTTTTCTTACATTAAAGGTTTGAATATATATATATATATATCTATATATATACATTCACACAATCACGGAAAGAGGAACGGGTTCGTTGGCTAGGCTAAAGAGGAAGAGAAAGTGCTGTTAATCCTCTAGGTTTTCTAAGTGACAATTTTTTATCTGTAGGAGAGGCTAGGAGCTGAAATTACATGTTAGTCCCTGTTTTTGATTTATTTTCAAGGCCTCTCATTAGTTATTTTTGAGTTTTAAACAGCTTCTAGACACACGTCATATGTGTAATACTTTTTTTTTTTTCTGTCTTCTAAAGTAAAAATTATATTATTAGCATGTAAAACCGATTCTTTCAGTATATATAATCAATTTTTATGAGTAAAAATAAAATATTGTTTTTCGGCATGCCACCCTTACGCACCGGCCAGAAATGATAATAATAGAATTTTGCTTTGTCAGTTTTATAGAAGCAATAATGGTATTAAGCTTTTTCTACAATGGTGATAAACTTCTGATGCACCTCAATGCACCACAGAACCATTTTTAGTATTACTCACAACCTACCTTCCAAACGATGATAAGGTATTATTTGATAAAAACTTAATTTATCTCATTCTGAAAATCTGTTTATACTATTAAATTATAATAATTTTCACAGTTAAGTTAAGTTAAGTATACATATAATATTAGGTAGGGATATATTTATCTGTTGCCATAAAGAAACTAAAAAGCAACCCTTACTTTTAATGGGCATACCATAAAAGCCAATCGTTTTAAGCAATGTTGAAAAATTGAAATTGACATGTAATAAAGGAAATGGACAATTTGTCCAATACCTCCCCCACCTCATTCCCAGAACCATACGAACACATGTTAACAACTAAAATCTTTTTGAGAGTCATTTCCTGGAAAATTAAATTGTTTATGAACGTGGAACTTTCTTTATTTAAGGAAGTTCTAACTTCTATCTTTTTTCCTTTTCTTTATCCTCAGTTCGTAGCTTCTCTTCTTCTTCGGTTTGTCTCTATTTTCAAATTTATTATTTATGGTGTAGTCTAATAATATTCCTTTTTTAAATTAAACTTCACGTGAGATATGCTATGTGTGAGTGTTTTTATTAGAATTATAGTTTTCTTTAGTGTATTTTCTTTTCTCGGTTCATCTAAGTAGCATCATTTTATTTACAAATTTTCTTAACCAATTCAGACATTATTTAGATGGCTTTATTATATCATTTTTTTTTAATATGTAATGCGAGAGAATCTATATTTGCTAGTATATGAGAAATTTTATATTTTGAACATTATAAATTTGTACTCGTGATATAAGAGAACAGCATATATTAATTGGCCTATCACTTGCCTGCACATATATTTGGCTCCCCCAGGACCATTGTATTTTTCTCCGAGAGTAAGTCAACGATTCAAGACTTAATTTAGATCCAAATGTTTTTGAATTACGTCACAATCTAGAAGATGAGAACATTAGAGGATTTTTATTTAAACGGTAGTGTGTTTTCGAACATTATTAAGGATGGATGTGTAGGTAGAAAAGTAGATGAATAAGAGATCTATCTGTTTTAACAAACTCTCTATTAAAAATGTGATATATAAGAAAACAGTTCTAAATGTAATTCTGCATGCCAATCCAATTCTTTATATGCCAGACCCTCAAACGAGTTACTGCTAAAAGGTCTCCCTATCTAATGCTTGGACATGTATGCTCAAATAAGTGGCACATATATAAATCCGCCCCTTGAATTTCCATCTTCTCTCTTTAGTTTATAAAATTAAGATTTGCTAGAACATCGAAGCACGCATCGATATATTCATTAAATAATATATATGACTCTCAAATAGAATCGAAAGAAGGTTGAGGATTTAAATAAAAAAAAAAAAAGTGAGTAAAAATTGAGATTGAAAGTGTGTTTTTCTTTAAAGATAACGGTGATGACGGTGAATCAAAAAGGCAATAGACTGATAAAAATTATGGTAGTTAATTAATTAAACAGGAGCTGTCACTACTTATTATATCCATCGAGTTATGGTTTTCAAAGCAGGAGGTCGATCATCTTAGAAACTAGAAAAAAACGCGTAGAAGTTTTCCAATGGATTGAAACCAATATCTTATGTTGCCTCGATTTGCGTTGAAACTAAGAGCTAAATCCTCCTAAAAGCTGAAGTATATGGTCACCTTTCACAGCTTACTAATATTTTCACTATTTTCAAATGTGACAGACTGTACTGAAAATGATTTCTACAATATTTTAAGAGTTCTGCCTTAATATCTTAGATTTGTTAGGTTATATACTCATACTGTAGTTTGTAATGGTTCAAAAATCAATTATATTCACAATTAGATATATAGCAACCAAACTCTCACGATAGAAGTTATCACAGTCTCAATATAGAACAATCAACATTACTAGATCTGAAAAGTTAACTAAAGTAATGAGAAACGGAAAGCTAAGATAAAGTCCCCTTAAACTGTAATAAACTAATACGAAGTCTATCATTAATGACCATTTTAGTTAATCTTCTTCTGATTATCAAAATAATTAAGATTTCTTATTGTCTTAACTTCCATAATATCATATCCGAGCTCACCATAAGGTTCCTTTGTAACAATTATTTCTAAAAAATATATCCCATATTATAAAGAGTAACTCAAAACTCAATAAAAAATTTACCTCGCATGCACGTATGCAAGCCATGCAAACACATCCCATGCAACTTAGTACTAATGCAACATCAATAAATTATTACCTTGTCTTAGTGAGACATATAACACGTTCTTATCATTCCGAAACTTACTTACTGTTGGTTCACTTAATCGAATAGATAGAGAGAATGAAATTGCTATTTCTCCTCTATTCCATAAAAGAGGGTAAATTCCATAAAACCAATAAAAAAAAAACATCTTTTATTTAATTAAAAATACAAACGACGTGAAATTTAAGAAAGATGAAAATTTGCAGTTAAGATGATGCAACAGTCAAATGACCGTAAAGAAAGATATGAAGGGGTGCTTAAAATATAATTTACATTTACAATGTTTTTTGCCTTGAAAAGCTTGCCCAATGATTAATAATAGAAAACTAACAAAGTATGCAAGCTGAGCATATTTCATAAAACTAATTAAAATATGAACTTTTTCTTAATTTTTTTCATTCCAGGTCGATTATTGGCGATCCTTACTCTTTTATATATCTAGGTCAATTTTCGAATTGAGTCTAGTAACATTAATTTTTATAGGAAATTTTATTTTCGACATGTATATATTTTAGGGAAAAAAGGAATACTGAAATCCGTTATGCATTTCTTTAGAGAAAGCGACTCCAAATTATTGAGTGAAGTCAACAATGTAAAAGAAAAGAGAAGCACCGTAAAGAAGGATTAGTAACGATAAAGTCGCATCATTAATTTAATTTGACAGAAACAGATGTATATTTCAGTGAGATTTCAACAACTCAATTGTGCTAGAAACTCCACGCGTACCAAGAAAACTAAATAGATAACGTAGAAAATCATCATATAACATCAAAGGGGGTTGCCTATCCGTTGAATGAGAGTACATACGCGGAAACTTCCCAGATAAAGATTTTGTCAGTTCTACGTGCACGTTTTCATAATTTCAACTTTCCAAATCCCAGCTTTTTTTTTTTTTTTTGGGGGTTTTGGCCTTTTCATAACTAACGTAAGATCCACGCCGCGAGAGAATTTCCATTTAAAGCATATACATTTATTTTATGAAAATAATATATTTAGTTAAAAGATTATTACAATTAATATAGTAATAATTTATTTTCATAAATTTTTAAAATATGCTATAATTACTATGATTTAATATAATTATTGGTTGTAATGACGTTGATGGTCTTTTTACATCAGCATATAAAATGTCATAACTTTTTAAAGAAAACTAGAGTTAGGTCATTTCATGTTAAACAATGTAAGAGTTATGTAAATTCACGAAGGCACCAACAAAGAAAATATGTAAATAATAAAAATTAAAAGTTATAAGTAATTGAGAAGTATGAATAAAAAGTATTATTAATGAAGAAATATAGATGACTAAAGATTTCAAAATTATATATTATAATTGATTATCCACAATAGATAAAGTAAAAGTTTTATGGTGAAGAGTCACTTTTCTTTGCTTTGTTTCATTTTATAGGCAGAGGATAATGAAAGTGTACAAAAGGGAAATTTGGTGGTCATGTGCATAATGTTATCCTACATATAAAACATCTATGAACAAACCACATAACTGTTTTATCATTACATACTTGACACCAAAGCTACCTAATGGCTCCATCCCAACTTTCTATCCAATTCTATAAATTATCATGAATTGGTTCACACAATTATATCTCTACCCTACCCTATCTTATGTTTTCAAGCCATGTTAGTCATTTCATCTAGATTCTCTAAGTTGTTTCTATGGCCAGTGTTGAATGGTCCTCCATGTATATACCTTGCTTCATATTAGGCATAATTCAATCATCACAAAAGTAAATATAGCTAATTGATCTAAGTTTCATAGATGTAATAGCAAAGAAGAAGAAGAACTAAGCACAAACATAATTAACTAGTAAACAAACCAAAAGGCCATGTTCACTCTACATAAACCTTCCATGTTGCCATAGCTTCAATGAACAAGATCATGATTGTTTCAAAGTATTTGACTTAATATAGAATCAAACTCATAAGAGCATTATAACGATTATTCATAGAATCAAATTGAGTAGAATCAAGAAACAAATTGAATGTATAAAACTGCAAAATGTAGTTGATATATACATACTTACCTATTAGTTCTTAAATTAATTAATTGCGTATATGTTGCTATTAAATAATATAGGTACGAGTCTAGTATAAAACGAGTGAAACTAAGTTCTTCCTGTAAGAACTTATATAATTCTATTTACTAGTATTTCCCCTACTTTCTATTGTTTAACTAATCATTTAAGTGCAATGATTCAAAGGGCTAGTCTAGATTAACATTAAACTAAATTAATCTAATTAAATCAAAATGAGTAAAAGCATAAAATAAAACAAAAAAAAAATAATTAAAATTACTTAGTCTTAGTATTCAAACATTGATTGCTTAGAACATCTATATAAGCTATCAATCTCAACCTAATTAACTGGATTATGAAAATTCCTAAATTAAGTTAATATCTTTCTTAAGATTATTAACTCTTAATTCTAAGATAATTAACTGAAATTTCTTTCTAGTCAAAATCTTATGCTAATATCAAGTTACATGAATTCTATTTAGGTTTTATCCTAATCTAAAGAAATCATGCCATCATATATCTTGAATTGCATTCTAATTACACTAGATTAATCACACATATAATCTCTTGACCAATATATATGAAATCAAATATTAAACTAATATTTCAGATATTAATTCAAAAAAACGAATAAAGAATACGTAATTAGGTCACACAAAACTAGAAATCATGGATTGCTTGTAAAGAAAGAAAAAGATAATCTAATTACATAGACTTCTAGGGTTCACAATATTCAAATACTAAATTTATCTAACTAAAACATCTAAAAGATAAAAGAACAAACAAAAGAAAAGAGAAGAAGAAGGTTTAGAGGAAAACACTCTTAGTCTTCTTGAACCTTAGCTTCTATCCCTATGTAATGCATGAACAAAACATAATGTGTTACAAGGTGTAATACCTAAAAAAATATTAACAAAAATAAAAGGGGATTAAAAAATAAGCAAGGACATAAGGGACTTTAGATAAATATTACATGAAAACATATCTAGAAAAGCCTATAACCTTTTAGAAATTATCTCATGCATAAAATCCTATTACCATTCTCTTTATCACATAGGATTTTATCTCCTCCTTATAGTAGCATTAAACCCCTCAACCCTTGGCCCTACATGCACCAAAGGTAAGGGTGGAACATGTTTTCTTTTCAGTTACGTTATTTTATACATACTAAGAATTTCTTATATTATCAACACAAGGGAAAGTGGTTTTTCGAGTATAGATTGTATCAATAGTCGTATCTTGGAAAAGGTACAATCGATAAGTGCAGTTTTGATGTTATAAAGGGGTTTTTCATCATGATCTAAAGGGTTTTGCATTAATATATGAAGGTAGAATAAAACTCTTGAACAGTAAGAATACGTATAAGATCGCTTTAGGATCTTCACAACTTAAGTAAAGTAATCTTCATTGCACAATCGTAGTTTTATAACAGATCTTAATTAAAACTATGTTTTGGGTAATGTCAATGTTCAAACTGATTAATGGATTCAAGTTTCATGTCTACAAATGTGTTGTGATGAATTAAGGTAGAGGAGTTAGGATTTGGTGAGGCAAATCTTGAGAAAAAGTAGAAGTTTAATTGAAGTAAGTGGTTTATGGTTAGGAAACATGGTTGTACTTCTAGCCATGAAGCCCATGAAAGAGTAAGAAGTCAATGGAGAGGAGACATGATGACATAAGGTTTACAGTTAAAGATCATGAGCATGATCTTAACTGCAATCTAAGAGTATGATGCTATGAGGGAACCACGGCTAAGAACCATGATTGTGCTCTTCCCTACAATCTTGTTGCTTTTAGTTAAAAGAGAAACACGGTCTAGAACATGGCCTCGCTTCTACTTGTGATCCTTAATCGAAACCTTTACCTTTGAGTTTCCTTCCCTAGTTTTTTTTTTTTTTTGTTCTTTTCAATCTAGTAACCCTATATTAAGTGAACCCATAGGAGACTATATAATAGTACGAAGTTAGTTTATTCTTCTTTGCTTAAAAGATTACTCCTTTGATAGTTGTGGATAGTTTAATCAAACTCCTTTAGCTATGTAACACATGAGTGTTGAATGTGATTGTTAAGCTAATAAATTTTGAACGAGCTAATTAAATATCTGGCTTTAAATCATGGTTTGCTACTTGTATTTGGCTCTTCCTTAGGGCTCATAGTAGCATTTCCTTATGAGGCACCTTAATTATCTATATGATATTTGTCACTAGTTGAATTTCACATGGAAAGAATCTAAATAGACTTAGGGGTATTAGGGCTTAAAGTGGTGGTTCTCGACACCAGTTAGATGGGCCCAAAATAGTAGTTCCCAAATAAGGTTTTTAGATGGAGTACATAGTGGCAATTCCTAACCTAGGGACTTAGATGAGGCCTACAGTAATAGTACCCAAATTTAGGATCTTTTATTCATATTTTAAGCTATGGTTTGAGCAAGGTCCTAAGAACTCTTTTACATGTACTTGACTTATCGGGTTAAAAGCAAAAGATAATTAAATGAAGACATGATTACTTGTTTTGTATTTAATGCATGTTCATTGCTTTGTTTAGTATGCACATTTGCTTGGTGTTACATATTAGGCTCTAGCTTACCTTTTATTTTTTTTACAGTTACAATATAACAAGATGACTAGGCCAAATATGATGAATGGCAAAATAGTCACTAATACTAGGACGATGGATGCAAAGAATATTATTAGTATTATGAGGATAAACAATATTAGGTATATGGAAGAGTGTTGGATTAAGACTAATTTTGAATTGTAACTTCGGTTTAGCAATTCTTTCATTGGAATTATGTCATTGGTTTTTCTTTTATATAGATATCAATTAGAGTGAGTGAAGATAGTCATTGATTTTACTATTATTTTTATGTATTATTTATTGAGGCATTTAAGTACCTTGTATTTGGAGGTTTTAGTTATTAATAAAGTTGGTAGATGGTGATTTTTTATTTGGGGACTTTAGTAGTAGATTATAGAACCTTAACGTGTAAAGACACATTACAAGTTGTGGCATTACGATTCTGGGAGTATTATATATTGCCTTTATCTATTTATGGTGCAATGGAATATTGCATTATTTAATTACCAACATGCCCTCCACATGAACCTACTAGTGTGGCTTGTGCATCTCTCTAGAAAAGTATTCAATCATCAGTAAATAAAAGTAACACACAATTAAGGAAATAAAGAAGACAATTCGTGTATCTTTGTCTATGCAACATATAGCCTTCCAAAATAAGACATAGCATGGAAATGCACAGCAAATTAATTGTAGTATATAGTTGTATCATTTGTTAAAGCACCACATATGGCCAATTATGACACACAAGCATCTATTCCTTTTAATTGCTTCATACGTATTTTGTTGAAGCATCATACATGGTCAATTATAACTACAAGTGTATATTCCTTTTAACTGCATCACACGACATGATTTCATGAATACATAGTGTAATTATCTCAACATCCAATTTCAATTCAATTCATGTACAATTCTCTAACATTTGATCCCATTTTTATGCAATATCCTTCTAAAAACATGAAAATAAAATATAAGAAAATTAAGTACCAAATTACACTAAAAATACTTTAAAAGTCTATAAAAGTATTATTGTAATACTCTAGGCCAAAAATAGTGAATAACTAAGCCAACAAATATCAGTGAGCCTATTTCAACCACTTAGCCTAAAAATTTTAAGTTTATGTTGACAAGGTGTTAACAATCATGGCTTTGTAAGCTAACATTACAACCTCTTATAACTTCTCACAATCTAGATGGAATACTTAACCATAAGGTTTTATAATCTCCCTCCCCTACCACAAACATCCTCCGCCACCTCCGCCCCCTTCCCTTAAACGTATGACATTACAATTAGGCCTAAATCTTTCCCCTTTTTAGATGTATGATTTGAGCCACCCACTAGCTATAAATTATTATAGAAGCATGCATAAAGTTACACCTTAGTGATACTCCTAATCTTTCTCGAACCTCTTCTCTAAATTGGAGTCAGACCTAAATCATTCACCTACTAGCAGAAAATCCACCCTAATACCATTTATAATGTCTTAAGCCAAAAGTTATGAATAACTAAGCCAACAAACATTTATCGACCTATTTCAACTAATTAGCCTAAAAGTTTCAAATTTATGTTGATAAGATATTCACAACTATAACTTTATAAACTAGTACTGTAACTTCTCATAATCCATATAGGATACTTAACCATAGTTTCTTACAACTATAAATACAATTTCTAAAATAGTTATAATTGGGCTCTATTAGCAATTCTTATATATTTTAGTACATTTTAGAGATGGTCAAATAATTTGTGGTTCAATTAAGGGTTCAAACTAAATTGAACCACTTTGACCTAAACTAAACCACTTCATCTTTATTTTTTATTATTTTTTTATATGCTCTTTTATATGTATTAGTGCTTGTACATAACATATATGTTGAACTGTTTGCTTTTCATCTTTTATGTTGTTTGAATAAAGTGTTTAAAATAGAGTATAAAAGCATGGTTAAGTTAAACACTTTAAATTAAATGAGGAGTTTAAAAGTTAGATGAGATTTGTGACCCTTTTTCATCAATTTCTTAATTTTTTTTCTTTTTCTTTTCTTTTGTTTTATTTACATACTCAAAATTTTATTTATTGAGTTAAGGGATTGTATATCATCAAGGAGAATGGGCCTAATAAAGGAATGTATTTGTAAGCCTGATACTATTTCTAACCTAAAACTCTACGACATTAGGTATGGGCCTTTTCCACTTATATATTCTTCACATAAATCTTACATTGCCAATCTAGGATTACCTTTTTTTTAACCTATAATACTTATATCCCAACAATTTATCTCTTAAGTGTAAGTCTCTTCCACATTAGGAATTACATTTTGCTCTCCCTTAAGGGAAAACCTCTTAAAGCCTCATCAAGAACTTGTTAATTCACTCCATTAAGCTTGCAGTGTAAGCTATGTAAGCGACTTGCAGTCTGCCTTGCTTTAACCTTACATCATGGTGCTTCACTGAGTCACCACCATACAACTCTTCATTCAATATGAGATGATCATTCATAAGAGCTAAATTGACACATTTGTCCTATCTCATCTTAACCAAACCATCAACACCAATTGCTATATTATGAGAGAGTGTATCACCAAGGTGAATAGGCTTGGTGAAAGAATATATTTGTGAACTTGACAACATATTTAATAAAAAAAAATTTAAAGCATTAGGTTATGTGTCTTTTCTATATATATAACCTTAACTTAACTCTTATATTTTTGCTGTAAGATTTCATTTGTTTCACTAACCAGTATCCAAATATTATCTTATGATACTTTCATAGTAAGTAAGGCCTTTTTATTTGTAGTTTTATAACAAGTTATTCATATTATGTATTGTGAATAGACAATACATTAGGAAACAAGGAGAAATAAAGCAAGTTCATTATTATTATATAGTTTTTTTTAAATTTATTTTTCATCTAACTTGCTTATTATGCAATTTTGTAATCTCATAAAGAATTCATAGAATAAGTTTGAACAATAAGTTAAGCCTGTTCGAGAATAATTATTATCCATAATTCTTTGTTTTTATATCTATATATGCAATTATAATTCAATTATAAACTTATGTTTTATACATGATTTCTTTCTTTGAAATGTATAAGTAAAAATTACAATGATTGATGTATGTTCCATGAAGAGAAATGAGATCAAACAATTGGATATTTATGAAAGTGGTTTGATCTGAATTGATTCAAACCAAATGGCATTTAAAGTGGTTCATTTTAGAACTATAAATTGTTAGAAGTAGTTTGGTTCATTAGAGAATTTGATTAAACTGCTAATTCGTGTTAACCAATTTCAAGATTGGTCAATTGATCAAGCCTTACAAAAAAAAGATCTTATTTTAACTTTGTTTAGTCTATTGATAGACCAATCAGTCTCTCTCTCTTAAACTATAAAATAAATCAATAGATCCAATACTACTGATTTAACATCCACAAATTTATCACTATCGATCTCATATCTAATTTTTATTTTATTATTCTAACCACCATAAATGTAGTCAATATTACATTTTCCTTACCACAAGTTATGCATACAATTCTAGTTCATTTGAAAATTACGATAATTGAGTTAATATTTTGACTATTCATAATATTTAAGGTTAGATTGGCCACCATACTTCAACCCATTCAGTGTAGATTAAGATTCTTTTAACCTAATTTGCTCCATCACATATTAGTGAGTTATACAGGACAAACCATCAACTCATTATATGATAAAGATATTTTACACAAATAATTTGATATAATACATAATTTGATGTTTACTTTTTAGAAAAAGGTTGAAATACTAAGCTAAACTCAAGAGGGTGTGAATTGAGTTTGATGATAAAAATTATGAACTTTCAATTTTAATTAATATTAATAATCAAATAGATAATCAAAATAACAAAACAACAATAATAATGCAAAAAGTAGAAGAGATAAAAATAAAGAAGATCAAACATGAAAATAAAATGGATTTTATACCACCCCTAATCCCCATAAATGCAAAACTGCCTCTAATTAAGGACTCTATGTCACTTTTATTAATCACACAAACTCAAAGCTCCAAGAGCTATATAAGGTTTTTACATGCTTCAAGTATCATAAATATAATGCTCTCATACTTAATGTACATTACAACTCAGTAGCTCAAAGCAACATACAAAAATTCTCATAAAGATTTGCAATGTAGAACATAAGAGACAAATAGAAAAATAAATAAGAAAACAAAGAAAATTTGTAACTGAATGGCAATTGGAATTTTCTCTTTAACGGATTGTTGGAGTATTTGTAGCCCCTCTTAAATCTCTTCCCATTTGAGTGTTTAAATGAGCTCCCACTGCTAGTTTTAACATTATCAGTTGCATAGCTCCATTAAGACTAATAGAAAAGTAGACTTGTTTTTCGTACTAACTTCACACCATCCTCATTTCATCATCATAATGGTTTTGTGATAAGAATACTCAAAATCAATTTTATATAACAAGCATGATAATAGCTTCCATACTGGCAAGATGGTGGTCTAAAAATTGGCATCAAACCCTAATTCTGTATTACCATCTTGATAGTTCTTAAAGAACTAGCCTACCATTACTCCTCGTTTAGTTCTTCTTTTCCTTATACTTTTTTATTTTACACTTTACACACATAAACTCATAAAAGTATAAAGCATTGAGTCAAGATAAAAACAACCAATTCAAACAAATGTTTAATGACTTTAAATTGTGATAAAAAAATTAATTGTGATATTAGGATATTGAAAGCTAAGTTTATTTTACAATTAATTCATTTTTTTTATACACTAAGTTTTGTTGTCATCAAAATCATACATGAATCTATTGTTTCAACAAAAGTCAATTACAAATTTTGTTTTTTGGGTTTCATGATGATTTGAAAAAATGATGATTAATGCAATTCATTGATTTTGTGTGTTATGTGAGTTGACATGTAGCTAGTTTGTTCTAATCTATTTAGTGGGTTAATTAAGTTAACCTGTAAGAAGGCCTGCTCTATCTAGTTTAAAAATTAAGATTAATGGGTTGAATGGACCAATTTGTAGAGAATAGATGGAGGGACACGTCTAGTTGTATGTTAGTATGATTGTGGTGATCATAATGGAGATTGGACTCCTTTGTCTATTGTTGTTATGATCTTATGCGATGTTTGTTATTGGTTTTTATTCATGTTATGTTGAAGCATATAGACTTCATTAGCTTATGCTATCTACATTTGATGGCTAAGGTGAGACTCATGTGAGCCGCTAATGATTTGGAGAATATTTAATATATATGTTGCGCTTTGATTATTTAATTGTGGTAAGCCTTCACATGTCAACACCTAGCATTGACATGTAATAGACAATAACTTCTCAAGCATAAACCATTATATATATAATATTTTACCCAATCTAACGGAAAACACTATGAATACATGGAGTTGATATTCCACTTTCACCTTTCTTTTCACCAGAATCAAATGCCCCATTAAAGTCAAATCAAGGCAATCAAAGAGAGAAATAAGATGGATGAGCAATAAATTGAATACGGTTGTAAGTGGGGTTGGCCAAGTTTTGTTATTGACTAAATAAGAACTTATGATTACAACATCAAAAATGAAAAAAGCAATGCTTAAAAAGTTATTCCGGAATAAGAAAATAAATTGATGGAAGGACAAAAAGTATGTTCTTATTGTCAAAGGTGGCTGTTGCTTGGTCTTCCATCAAGTGACCCTTCGAATTTTCAATGTCCACAATCATGACGAAAATTCCCAGTTCTATTTTGTATACTGTAGTTTATGGACAAAGTTTTCAAATTTCGATTATAGTCTATAATTATCTAAGATACTTGTTTGATAATAATTTAATGGACGTTTCATGTCAAAATTTGCGTGGGTCTGTTTTAAGTGTATCTTTTAAGCATTAGATAAGAAGCTATAAAGAGGAAGTTTTTTACACTTCAGGAAAAGTAAATACTTAAATGGAAAATTTTCTCCTTAACATGTGGTTTTGCGTTATTCATAAACTTTTTCATATTTTCATTTATTAATTACAAGACACATGATCTAGTCACATTCCATAAATTTCTAGCTATGCAATAGAATAAGTAATAGCTTTCTTAAATATTCTCCGCACTCGTCGCTCAATAAAATGAAGATTTTTTTTAGTCTCGTTTATATTTTTTACAGGATTGGTTTTGCCCTCCATCTAACCTTTGATTTGATATTTATTGTATCTAAACTATTTATCTGATTATATTTTTAACCATATAAATCTAGATATCAAATCTACGGTACGGGTTTAATCCCATCAAAATAAAGTATAGAATTATGGAAATTTTCAACGAATAATTAGAAAGGTAACATATACCAATATGACTCTGAATTGATGATTTATAGTAAATTAGAAGCCTGTGAAGATAAACTTATTTACTATATTAAGGTGTATATTTTAGCGAGGTTGGGTTTGTACTTTTTCTGGTTTTTTTTTTTTCATTTGTTAATAATGGGAAGGAGAGTTGTCTTAAAACAATAATTGGGGAGTGAAAAAAAAAAAAAAAAAAAAAAAAGAAGAAGAAGAAGGAGAACAACAAAGGGGATTGGAATCGATGAGACGGCTATAATGGAATGGTGCAACTTCCTACAACCGTCTCTATTATTATTTTAGGTTTTTGCATTGTTGATTATCTTTTCCTTCATTAGGTTGGTTCATCTTAAGTCTCAGCATTGTCGGTAGCAATGGAGGAGGGTGAGAATTGAGAAACTTCCATGCTAATCTTTTCTTCGAATTCGTTTGGAAGCATCATTAAAATGGACTTCAACAAACCGTTTACGTAAATATCAATAGATTGGAAAATTATTCCCATGTTTGGTAAGGAACGGCATATCTTTGTGGTGTTGGCAAAGGTTTGACTATACTTCTTTCATGTGGAAAGCAAGTTAAATAATACCAGCACATTGTACCTTAACCGATTGCAGGGTTTTATGACTTGATTAGGTAAACGCGGTCCTCTAGGTTGGAATGCATTTATATATTACTAGTATTATCCTGCGGTAATAAAAGCTATTTATATATTTGTCCCCTAAAGATCGTATTTCGGTGTTGGTACATATGGTTCTGGATAATACCTTTTTTAATTGAAATTGGAGCAAAGCTAACTCTAAATAAAATAAAATAAAAAATTAATAAAGTAGATAAATAAAAAGAAAGAAAAAGAAGAGTAAATATTAACAAGACAAAGACATGCAATATTATGGCTGAGAAACTTTGTGTAATATTCTGAATAGTAGTCTAAAGTACATAAATCTTTAAAGAAGGAAAGAATCAGTTTGGGCCACCATTGAGATTGGTTCTTTCCCACCCATGATCGTCCTTGCTATAAATCCAATTCTTTTGTTTTCTTTTAATTAACTAAAGAAACATATACTTGATATTTGTGTATTTAAAATAAAAAAAATCAATAGATAATATTCGGATTAAGTAAGCTAATGGACTCCTTTATATATTAAATGAACTTTCTTACAATGTATTTAGGCTAAGCCTTTTATAAACTTAAGAATATTAGGATGAAAACTTGGCCTAGCTCAAGCTCAAAGGCTATGGATCCATAACATGTGAATGTGAAGGTTTCAATATTGACCATCAACGACTTCTAACAACGATTTATCTAATTTATCCTTCTTAATTTCATCAATTGATCAAGATCAAGAGCTAAACTCTATATATAAATCTTCTCATCCTCATTTACAATATTTGAAATTTCAATAGGTTTTGTTATTCTCAAACATAATAGCTTCATAGATTCATAGAAGATCAAATATTAGAATCCACTGAGAACAATTGAAAAATGAATCAAAAACTATATATTCAATTTACTATCATAATGTACTCTCGGAATATGAGCTTACCTATGGCTTCCCTCATGCCTTTCCATGACATACCTCCATGTGTCATCAAATCACTGACTCCTCCAAATCTTACTGGCATGTCTGTCATGCATTAACCAGTCATAATAATTCCTTATTATCTTGCCAGATGTTGCTATAGTATGTTCGCTTAATAGGGACGTGCTCCTATATTAAAAGTACAATCATGCAACACTACACAACTCTCATTCCTTTATATTTTTGCTTTTGCGAATATATATATATATATATATATATATATTATGTTATAAAAAGTTTGATGGTCAAACTTGATTTAACAATATAGAAAAATATTAAATATAATCATCATTTAACGTAAGATTAAAAGAACTGATTAACCTAAGCATAAAGCTAGATCGACAAGAATGAACGATAAACCAAGACATATAAGGAGCATAAGCTGGATCAACGAGAATGAACTAGTTCATTTCTTTTTCTTCTTCTTTTTTTTTTTTTTTTTGGCCTTTGTATTCTATCTTTATTAAAATGTGCTTATATCAATCAATTCTATATCAAACTTTTATTTATTTACTTTCCATTTTTTTATTACAATAAATTAAAATTTACAATTAAAATGCTTTTAGCTTAACAGTTCATTCCCTTTTTTTTTTTTTCCTTTTTGTAAAAGGTTGACACGTATAGTACTACAATTTTCTGTTGCCAAACAAAATGGGTTTGCCAATGGAATAGGTTTATAGAATGTATTTTATTAAATAATTTAATCTTGGTGTTGCCAGTTACAACTCAACAGTTTCGAACTGTTCTAATATACTAATTAGCTTATATATATTATAGATTGCAATGTATTCGTTAGTTGGACTGTTTTTTCTTTTTTCTTTTCACCAACGAATGGAAGTGAGATTCGAACTTAACCTATTCCAATGAAAAACTAATAATAATGCTATTAGGTTGTAATGGTCTTAATATATTCGTTAATTAGTCTAATTTCAATATTATCAATATTAAAATGCTATTAATTATTTTCATTTAAAGTTTTTCATATTTGTTTTAGGATTAATCGGAAGAGATCAAGGCTATTATCCTTTTGATAATTTGATAATGTGATATCCATCACAAGTTTTAATCATGTCTTTCAAACACTACTCAAATATTGAAACGCCTTAAGTTTATGGATATAGTGAAAAGAATGAAGATATAGTGTGCTTATATACATACTAACAGACACGCATTGATATTCTCTTGTCCTCAATCATTGATGGCATTACCAATTATTATATGCAAGCGATTGTTTTGCCAGCAAAAACTATTCAACACATTGAATAGATGAGTCAAAGTATTTTGTGGAACTCGTTAGCTGATAAAAAATCCTTCGTTGGGTTTGTTGGAATAGATCATAGCAGCCTAAAGAGCGAGTGCGACTTGGTTTATCGAACATCAAAGTTAGAAACATGGCGGCACTCTCCAAACTAGGATGGCAAGTGATGAGGTAAAATAAACTATGGTTGAAGCTCATGGTGCAAAAATATAAAATGTATCGGTTAGATGGATCTTTAAGAGTTCCAACAAGTATTGTAAAAGCCATTCAAGGTATCCTCCATTGGGTTGAATCTAAAAGTAAAAGAAATGTTAGAGATGGGACAAGAGTTTTGTTCTAGCAACAAAACTGGGCATAAGGAGAAATACCAAGGCATTTTTTTATTGGACCTTTGTTATAGAATAATATGACCCTAAAGGTTGTTGAAGCTCCGCTAGGATTAAATGAGTGGCTGGAAGATCTGATAGGATTTCCTTTAGATCAACATAAAACGACAGATTAGGAAATATCATAATTGAGGAAAGCTTATTGAACAGTATTAGTAATGCTGATGTTGTGTGTTGTAAGCTTTTGCCTACTGGGTAGCTAACAATGTGCTCATCATATTGTAAGTTCTTAAATGATCGGAAAAGCATAGAAGTTAAACTGAATATAAAATGGATTTGGAGAATTCCTACACTTCCTAAGGTGAAATACTTCATTTGGAGAATGTTTTGCCATGCTCTTCCTACTTCTGACGAATTGCACAAACGTAGAGTCATGGTTGATCGACTGTGCAAATTTTGTAGGTCTCAGCTAAAAAAAAAAATCAGCACCTGTTACAAGACTGTCCCTTGATCAAGTAAGTTTAGCTTCAAGTAAATTCATCTGCAGAGTTTCGAAGTTCCTTCACTAAACCTTTTTCTCAATGGGTTCACTTAAATTGTCAGCTGCAGTCAAGGAAACACAAGCAACTCACTCCTCCTTGGGCATGTTTACTCCCGAACATTCTTTGGCCAATTTAGAAACATCGCATCTAGATGATTTTCTCGCCTGATCTTTCGAATCATCTTATGAACTGGTTGCTAGTTGCTAAGCTTGTTGCAGCTGATTTCTTGATTGCAAGGAGGAAATTAATGTTCCACATTCCTCAAAAAACCAGATTTAGTAGGGTACAAATAGGGCATGGTAATATTTGCTATTTATACACTGATGCTGTTGTTTCCGATATGAAAAATGCAGGTATATGTGGGATTTTATTGAAAGGTAATGAATCGTACTATGTTCGATATGCAAAGCGCATAGCTGATATTTCTCCTTTGGAAGCTGAGATGTGCAAATTTGTTATCTTATAGACATATTATGATTATTTGTGATAACTTAGACGCTATTACAATGTTGAAAAATCACAAGTTAGATGAATTGTATTTTCATGATGTTGTTTTACCATGCAAGGATAGGACGTCCATGTTTGACACTATGGAGATGAAGTGGAGAATTTGACAAAATAACATTCTTGCCAATGCTTTAGCAAAAGCAAGATCTACTCCTATTAATAATGCTCTCTCTTACCAATCCCTACCTGTAGGGCTTTTAGATCTAGACTTTGAGAGTTCATATATAAGGGATTATACATAAAGGTGTGCAACTGGATTAAATGAGCCAATCTAGCATGACTTACTTTTGCTTGCAAGTTAAATGGGCTAGCCTTGTTTAGCCCTATTTAAAATAGGCTAAAAAATATCGACTCAGATCCATTTAAAAAACAGGTTAAACAGCTAATCTATGAGTCAAAAGTGTAAATGTGCTAAATAACCTGCTCAAACTAGTTCACTTTAGCTCGTGAGTTAAATAGTTTAGGTTTATTTGACTTGCTTTTTAAACAGGTCAAAAAACCTCCACCCAGACCTGTTTAAAAAACGAGTTAAATAAACCAACTAATAAGAAGCCTACTTATACATCTCTAATTATATATCCCAAACTATGGCTAAATACTATATTTGTATGAACTTTTAATTATGTGAAATATCTTTATTACTAAAAAAGAAAAACAGACACGCATCTACAAAGCATGTATAAAAAAAAAAAAAACAACAACAACAATATAATCTAAGTTAAAACATAAAAAAGAAACCAATTGTTTTACTATAAATTTATAATGAATGAAATTTAATCTCATCAGATTTTGTGAAGAAATAGAGGGTAAAAAGTAAAAAGAGAATTTCATTCAAGTAACACAAAAATAAATGCAATTTTGAAAAAAGAAATGCCTTATATAAGAATTAAATCCATGACCTCTTACTTATAAATTTAAAGAATTAACCTCTTAACTTTGTCTAACATCTTATTAAGTATGGCTCTTTAAAATATGAATATGACACATATTTTTCTCTTTTTAAAATAATTTTTAATAATCAATTCTTTTGCTTGAAGCCTTCAAAGGCCCCCTCATTCTCATGTTAAACCTCTTAAAAGTTAACTTTTCACTTATATATTCCTTTGGTTATCCCTAAAATCAAAAGTATCTCCCTTATCTCCATAAAAATTGAAGGCTAGCTAATTCCAATAATTTTGCTTTTCAATACATTACATTCTCCACTTGACTAAGAAATTAAATTCCAGCGAAATCATGACATGAAACTCAAAAATAAGAACCATTCTTAATAAAAAAAAATAAAAATTTATTTACAACCTTTGAATGACATCCAAAAGCTATCATAAAGTAAGACCTTGAACACATCTCAAACATTATTTATAGGACTCTAAATCCTTTATCTCACATTACTCTAGTTATGGGATCCTTCATAAGATAGGAGAGAAGAGCACCATCTCAAGGTTACGGTAGATACAAGGTTAGACCATAACCTCAAACTCCTTTTAACTGAAAATCATAACTTTTGTAAGAGCAAAATTCTAAAATCTAAACCAAACTAAACAATTAGGAATTGGGCATTTTATCCTAAAATTGACTTAAAACCATAAGCCTAACCTACACCTAAGATCTAGGGCAAAACATCATATACTGATGTCAATTTCTAGAGTAATTTGATAACTTAAGAACTTTAAGGAAAAACTCGTAACCTAAACATGGTTTGCAGAATTTTAATCAAAAGCTATGTAATCATTAAATTAGAGAGTCAAATTAAAATTGGATGAATAAAACCATACATTCAATGCCTCAAGAAACATTTGTAAACTTTAACATAATGTTTGGCACCTATGTGATCAAGGAGATTTAGAATCTAAAACATCTAGCTTAGCCTCCCAAAACTTAGTCATATAAGAGACTTAAAACCCCTAAAGCTTAATAAAAAAATCGACTAAAACCTTAAAAAATGTAAAAGGTGCTCTATTGGATTGAAACATGATGTTAGATTCTAACTTAAGCAAAACATAAGTAAGAGAAAGAAAAATGAGAATAAACATATTTGAATAAAACCCAATTTGGTCAACCATAACTACTAAGTGGTCAATTGCCCTCCCCAATTGATGGACTGTAAATCTTAAGAGCCATCACCTAAGCCTGACTCAATGGCTTTTAAGGTCTTGTTAGGAAGATTCAAATATCTTAGCTTGACCATGACGAACTTCAATATCAAGATGGCATACTGCTAAATTCCTTGGGTGCTCAACTCATATACACTTTACTTTGCTCAGTTTCCTATCCAAATGCCAAACTTCCTAATGCCTATTCAATAAGTGTTGAGAACTCAGATGTCAACCTACCAAGTGCAAAGGTTGAGCTCCTTGACACCAATCACTAAGCTTTCATATGCCACTCTATCCTATCTTCTACCAAATTGTTGTCTTATTTGTACACTATAGCAACTCTCATCAAAATAGCTCAAAGCAATAGTCTAGCACCTTACCATCTTCAATACAACAATAATAAAAGCATGCCACCTATCATTCTCTTTTTCTAACATTATACTATATTCCTTTTGTAATATTTGTCCCATTTACCCTTTCTGAATTGTATTAGGATTTCTTTATTTCACATTACCCTTTTTATGTCATTTCATGCACATTTTTGAAACCTTAGGAGCTTACTATAAGGAGCCTTTATTATTATAGCCGGAATCATCTTACATCTATGATCAGGTAATGAATATTCCTCTTTATGTCCTTACAAGAAAATCCTCTCCAAGTTCATATCTTACATTCTTATCTAATCTTGCTAACAGCTTAAGATTAATGGTGAATGGACCTTAACTCTTCATATCTTACACTTTTATCTAGTCTTGCTAGTAGGACGAAATGGTAGATAAGTAGACCTTAACTCTTGCTTATGCATCATATCAGGTAACGGTATAGTCTTGTTGAGCTCATTTAGTGCATCATATCCAATGAACTACTTCATGAAGCTATGAAATTGTTGACCTATCCGTTGAACCATTCTTTGATATCTCGAATGACCCATTTTTTGTTGCTCTTACAGTAAAACCTTATGATAACTTAGCTCCAAGGCACATCATATATTCTAGTATCAGAACTTGAGGTTATGATAGATAGCTAAGTGTTTGTAGTGATTGATTTTTGTGAGTAATTTACGCACTTTGTTGTACTCTATTTTCCTACTGCAAAACAAAGCAAGTATTGAAATTGTTGATACAGTGTAGTGTTTAGTCATATTCTGTTAAGTCTTTGTTAGGTAGAGACTTTGTTGAAGTTCTATTAAGAGAATGTCGAACCCTAATGTGCAAGGAGAAATTGTAAATGTAAAAAGAGATGCTCTTAGTCATGGTTATATCAAACATCAAACCCTTCAAAGCAAAAAAGAATAGATACAGAACCTCATTACCATGGTGACCAACTTGGTTGTGACCGTGCAAAGATTAGTGAAAGGTCAACCTCAAGAAAGAAATGTTGAATGAGAATGAGAATGAGGTATGCTAAATACGTTGAGAGAGCAATGTATGGAAATATAAGCTCTTGATGCTATGAATGTACCATAAGTGCAACCTATTTAAGTTGAAAGATGCACACAAAGAAGACTTGAATTAGGAGAGATCTAGAACGTAGAAGATGATGAAGATGTAAATGAGCAATTTCCTAAGTATGATGAGCATGAGCTCCGAACTCCTCGAGGGACTGAGCATATTAAGGTGTAAGTTCCAATCTTCTTTGGATCCGGTAGTGCCAATGAATCTATGGAATGGGAAGAGAAGGTTGAGATGATTTCTTACTTCTATGAATACGAAGATTCAGTGCATATTTGAGCAGTTGCTTTAGAGTTTTCTAAATATACCATAATGTAAGGGAATAAGTTGTAGACCATATGTCAATGATCTCGACAACAAAATGTAAACCTAGAATGAGATGGAATGAGTTTTGAGGAGTAGATTTGTTCCTAAGCATTATGAACAGGACACTTTCTAGTGCCTCCAAGAGCTCAAGTAAGCTAGCTAATCAGTGAATGAGTATGTTCGAGAGTTCTAGTTATTAATGATTCGATGTGACGTTAACAAGCCAAAAGTGCAAACAATGGCAAGGTTTATTTCTAATTTGAAGCTAAATATTAGGAACATTATGGAGGTAAAGAATTGAGACTCTAGATGAGACTATCCGAATTGCCCAAAGAGTTGAAAGGTAGAGGCAAAGCCAATTCAGCCCAACTCAGAGCAACTGACCTGGTATGACGAGTAAACTTGACATATAGAGCTAACTAAGATATGATCGAGCACCATATAGTTCTAAGGTGGACCACCGATGATGTTGGTTGATGTAGATGAACACATAACCATGATATCACACATAACTAGGGGGTGGGTGAGTCTAAACCTTGAGATGATTCGAAGGATAAATGATAGTTAAAGGTTGAGGAGTCTCCATGCATTAACGGTAGATATGATGCACTAACACCTCATACGAGCTTAGGTTATACTTGATATTACACATAAGTATAGCCAGAGGTTATTTACTACTAGTCCATGCTCAATGAACTAGATAAGAGTAGTCATTAGTAAGTAAGGGTACTTAGCTCACGAAGGAAGAATATGTTTGAATATCAGTTTCATTCACTACTACAGCTATTAGAATTTACAGGTATTTATATAATCCAATTAGGGTAAGTCCTAGGTTACTATAAATTGCATAAAGATTCCTATCATAAAGGGAAAAGGAATAATTTACAACGGTAAGTTTGTAATTAGACAAAAGAGGAGCATTCAGTTACAAAGGATAATACGAATATCAGAAAAATAAGGTATGTATTAACTATCCATTCTATAGTCCTAATGATGTAGTTTACTAAGTAGAGCTGGTTTTGAATAGGTTAAGTCGAGCTTAGCAACTTGGATGATCTAGATTAAGGTAATGTTGGTTCGAAAGGTAGTCCATTATTGGGTCGACCTCGGCTAGTCAGCTAGGGATCAGGTTCAGCTTGGCTTCAGCCATGTATTACGTTGGCAATATGCGAGTTTGATGCTTGACCTTGGACTAACATATTGTGAAGGGGTCAACTTAACAGGTTAGACTAGAGAATGCATTGCTCTTTTGGGTTTAACTCCCTTTAGACAACTCGGCGAACCATATGAACAAGGCTTCGAGCTCGAGAGCTCATGATTAGACTACGTTCCCTATCATCCCCTCCTATTGTTTGAGATTTGGGATCAAATCTGGCTCTGCTCTACGTTACTCATCTTTAAGAGTATACGAGTTTAGGTCAATAATGTTAAAGGAGTTTAAAACTCCTAATCTTCAAGTAGTTTAATCCTATAGGCATTAGGATTGATCTTTTCAAGCACTTTAAATGGCCCTTCAACCTTGGGAGATAACTTACTCTTCCTTAAACTTGAGAATCGTTCCTTATTGAGGTGAATCTAGACCAAATCACCTAACTAAAACTCCATGTTCTTCCATCCTCATCCTCATCTCTTAGGCTTAGCAGTAGCTTGGTTTAGATGTTCTATAACCTTCTAATGCATTGCTTTAATGGCCTCGAATCCTTCTATAGTTGATTGATCATCTTCCTAGCTCAATAAAGGCATCTAGTCTAATGGCAGCTTAGGATTGAACCCATAGGCGACCTCAAATAGCAACATGTTAGTGATATTATGGGCAATCCTATTGTAGGCAAACTTAATTATAGCCAGGCACAGATCCCAATCGAGCATGTTCTAAATAACAATAACCAGGAGTAAAGTTCCTGTTATCCTATTGATAACCTTGGTTTGCCCATCTGTTTGTAGATGATAGGACATGCCGTACAATTGTTCAATTCCCATTCATCTCCATAACGTTCTCCAATAGTAGCCATGAAATTTAGGCCTCAGTCTGAAATAATAGTCTTAGGCACTTCATGGACAACAACCTATAAGAAAAGAAAAGAGATAGCAAAAGCATCATTAGTCTTAGAATAAGGTATGAAGTGTACCATCTTGCTAAAACAGTCTACTACAACCATGATGGAGTCCTTCCCTAAGGATATCTTAGTAACCCTGACATGAAGTCCATGCTCAATTCAGACCATGGTTCGATTGAGATCAACAATAGTAAATATTGTCCCGTTTGGTTCGTCGCTTTGCCTTTCTGCAGGTAATACTCCTATCCAATACAGCTTAGACATCCCTCATCATCTTTAGCTAAAAGAATCTCAAAGATGGTACCTCATGAGTTTGATGCTTACCAAGATGTCTAGATAATGCTCTACCATACACCTTGTACACTAATAACTCTCTCATTGAACAATTCGAGATACACAATTAACTTTTCCTAAATAAGTATCCATCTTTCTTGTGATCGTTATGAAGTGTTTGGGCTTCTTTAAACACAGCATAGATAGGACTAAATGTAGATCCTCAACATATAATTCCTTAATCATAGAAAATCCCAATAATCAAGTTTCTAATTTGGTCAAGATGGAATGTCGTCTAGATAGGGCATCGACTATTATATTTTTCTTTCTATTCTTATACTCTACGACATAGGAAAATCCCTCTATAAACTTAAGCCACCTAGCTTATCTTCAAGATAACTTAGGTTAATTCTTCAGATATTTCAAAGATTCATAATCAGTGTTAATCACAAATTCTTTAGGTAACAAATAGTATTGCCACACAATTAAGGTTCAGATCAAGGAGTAAAACTCCTTATCATAAACAAAATAATTAAGTGTGGCTTCTCGAAGCTTTTCACTAAAGTAGGCAATAAGTCGGCCCTCCTACATCAGCATAGCACCTATGCCTAATTCGAATACGTCATACTCCACTTCAAACACTTTATATCAAAGCTCGGTAGAGTTAAGATAGGGCAATAGTCAACTTTTCCTTTACCTCTTCAAAACTCCTTTGCTCCTTCTCTCCCCACCGAAATTCAATGTTTTTCTTCAACAATTTGGTGAATAGGGCCATAATCATACTGAAATTTTTTATAAATCGATGATAGAAGGATGCCAAGTAGTGGAAGCTTCACACGTCGGCTAAATAAGTCGACATAGGCTACTTAATAATTACCCGTATCTTCTTGTCATCAACTTAGATGCCACCACCACTCACAACAAACCCTAAGAAGATTACCTTGGGCTAGTAGAAGTCACATTTCTTTAGATTGATAAAAAGCTTCTCAACTCGGAGTTTTAAGAAAACTGCCTAAAGATACTCTTCATAGGTCTCCAAATCGAGACTTTAGACTAATAGTCATCGAAATATACCACCACAAATTTCCCTATTAGTTCTTAGAGTACATGGTTCATTAGTCGCATGAATGAACTTGATGTATTTGACAACCTGAATGGCATCATAAGCCATTCATACAATCCATGGTAGGTCTTAAACGAGGTCTTCCATCTATCTCCCTCTCACATTCAGATCTGATAGTATCCTGATTTAAGATCAATTTTGGAGAACACTCTTGCTCCAATAAACTCATCAAGCATATCATTAAGCCTTAATATAGGGTAGCGATACTTTATGGTAATGAGATTGATTTCTAGGCTATCTATACACATCCTCCATGTCATATCTTTCTTTAGTACTAATAGTGCTGGCATGGCACATGGGCTTAAGGATTCTTGCATATACCGTCTCTTCAAGAGCTCATTCACTTGCCTTTATAGCTTAGTAGCTTGTTTAGCATTAAGCTTATAAGCAAGCTTGTTTCGTAGTACAGCTCCTAGCTACTAGTCAACTATATGTTCAATACCTCGGAGGGGAGGTAGTTCTCTTGGGGATAGGTTGGCAAATTCATCTAATAGGGTTTTCACCTCGGTAGGTAACAACTCCTCATCTAATCCCCTTACCTCTGGTAACCTTCTGACCAACAAATAGGTCAACTCTTCAAGCTTAATCTCTCTCTTCAACTCAACTTAGGTCATCACCAAAGCCTCTTTCTTCATAACTCGACTCTATTGAGTCTACATGCTTTTAAGTTCTTTAGCAGTCATAGGGCTCAACTTCACCTTCCTACCCTCATGCTTTAAGGAACATGTGTTCTTCCTCCCATCATATATCACACTTTAGTCAAACATCCATCATTGTCGAAGCAAAATATGTGATGTACTCTTAGGCAACACATCACAGAGCACTTCATCTCAATAGTTCCAATACCGATCGGTACAAACACTTGTTTATTTACTTGTAGGGCTCCTTTATCATTGAGCTAGTGCAATTTATAAGGTTTAGGGTAGGGCTTAGTCAATGACTTTAATTATTGGACCATGAAAGTAGATGCTACATTAGTGCAGCTACCACTATCAACAATTAGTGCACAAAATGATCCATTCACCTTACATTCAATGTGGAACAGATTCTCTTGTTGCTTGTCCTCTGATACAAGACTCACACTCATTGTTTTCCTCAATACCAAGATGGCAAGCATAAAGTACCCTCCTTAATATAGATGACTTCTTCCTCCTTAGATAGTTTAGTCTATTTAGTCTCTTTTGACTCTTCTACTTCCTCGTTAATATTGTCTACCTCAATGGTTGACACTTAGTCTCATATCACCATGGTTCTTCTATTCGGGCATTGGGCAGCCATGTGTCCAAATCCTTGAAACTTAAAGCACTTGATCTTACTTATCTTCTTTCCTGAACTTTCGTCCTTCTCAAAATTCCTCAGTATTTTCTTCTCCTCTACTCAAATAGCTTAAACAACTCAAGTCTCAACAATTTTACTTAGTTCCAATCGCACAGGTCTATTTAGAATAGGTTGGCCAATAGTAGGTTGACTGACAGGAGCTCAGAATCTCCCTAATCGATGCCTCTTGATTCTCTAAGCAGCTCGAATAGCTTCATTAAGTTATCCAATGTCCATAGTCTCTAGAATATCTCCAATCTCATACTTCAATCCACTTATAAACTGAGTTACAGTTCAATCTTCAAGCTTAACAACCTCACATTAGATCATCAACATCTAGAACTCCTATACATATGCATCAACACTTGAAGGCATTCTATAAATAATACCTCAAAACAAACCTTCTCCACGTGACTCTCTTCATTTCGTCCTAACTCTTAACTTCATACTCTCCTTCTCTTCTATAATTTTCTTGTAAGTTCTACCACAAGATGGCATAGCTAGTAAACTCCAACTTAGCTAGTAAAGTCTAGCACAGCAAGTCTGGTCTTAGCATTGTCAAGCACTTCATAGCATTAAAACTGTTTCTCAATCTTATCTACCTAACCTAAGTAGTCCTCAACATCATCAATTCTAGAAAAACTAAGGATATGCATCCTTAACCTTTCCACTCTAGAAGCTCAGACATTCCTTTCCTCAAGCTCATAATACTTTTATGCTTTATCTACTTTTTCCTCGTCCTCTTCTTTGATCTCTTCTAAAGATAATCTATGTCCAACAAATATGCCTACTCCTCCAGCTCAATGAGGTTAAACTAGGGCATTAGCTCAGCTATACTAGTCATTATCTTTGTCTAATAATTTATTAGCTTAACCTCTGTAGGGACCATTTCCTGTATCATCTATCTTCATTTATGGTAGTTACTATATGATGTGCTTAGGAGCTCAATTATCATTAGGACTTACCATAGGAGATTAGAACCAATGGGTCCTTCGAAATATCGAAGAAAATAGTGTAGGTAGGTTGACGAATTGGAAATAGTAGCTAACGTGAAGCTACATGGAATATATGACTTACCTATGAACACAACATGACTTGGCACTTCACTTGATATAACGCATAAGCTAATGTTAAGGTCCACTCACTACTAATCTTGAGCTACTCAACAAGACTAAAAGAGATTCCTAATACATACGAAAAGAGGTAAATAGGACAAATGACAAAAATGGAAAAATAGTACAGCGTTAAGCGAAAGGACAAGTGGCAATAAGATATTGGTTCCATACTAATAGCAAATGTAAGCGTCGCAATATAAATTAATAGAGATAATAGGATGAAGGGTAGGGGTCGTCGTAAAGGGGATCTCATCACTGACCAAGTAGGCCTCAACACTCGATGCCTCGACCTTGGCATAAAAGGGGTCTAAGTAATAGGTGCAGTGTTGTATGAAGAAGGTCCTCGACTTTGGCACTAAGTTGGTCAACTTCAACTTTCAGCATATAATGTTCAACACTTAGAGACCAACAAAGTAGGGTATGACCAAGATAAGCCCTCAAGGAGTTCTTCTACCATTATCCTATAAACTGTACCTCATCTTCAATAAGCTAATCAGAGAGAATTCTTTTAGTGAGTGACTGAAAGCCTCAAAGGCACGTGTGGGTAAGAGGACCGGTGGTTAACAATCTATTAATTCCCCAGGGTTATTATAGATTTGCCATCAAATCTTGGCTCCCTTTTTCATCAAGTGCATAAGGTATCAAGTCAATGACAATAAAAGTAGTAGATGCACCATATCCATCAAGCAACTCAAGCTCAAATGCATTGTCATTGATGTACTTAAGGATCTTAAAAGGTCCATCTGATCTAAGGGAAAGCTTGTTCACCTTCTTCCTCAAGGAAATGCTCCTTGTAAAGGTAGATCCAGATAAGGTCTCTAAAGGTATAAACCGCTCATCTTCTTCTTCGAGTTCCTTGCTCCTTTTGTCGAGCTATGGTCTATGTTAGTTATTCAACAACCTTTTAATGCAACTTTTGGAATTCTTCGGCACGCTATAAGCCGAATTTTCTTTCCCATTAAATAGCCTGGTTAACAACCATATCTAGGGGTAAGTTCAGGTTAAGTTCATAGACAACTTTAAAAGGTGACCTTCCTGTCAAGCTATAAACTAATCAATTGTAAGCAAACTCAATAATAAATAAGCATAGGTTCCAATCATGTAAGTTCTTCCCAACAGCTACTTGTAGGAGGTTGCCAACTATCCTATTTACTACCTTGATATGGATGTTTGTTTAAGGGTAGCAAGAAGTATCATACATAAGCTTAGTGTTGAGTTTCTTCCATAGGGTTTTCCAGAAGAAACTCATGAACTTCCAGTCACGATCGGATACAATACTTCTTAACAGTCCATGTAGTCACACAATTTCCTACAAAAAGAGGTTAGCAACAAATAAAGCATTATTAATTCTGTGGTAGGGAATGAAGTGGCTCATCTTGCTAAACCAATTAACCACCATCATAATTGAGTCATGTCTTCTTAGCGTTTGGGGAAGACTAAGCATGAAATCCATGCTTAGGTTGATCTATAGGTTCTTAGGTATGGGCTAGGGTATGTACTCTATACATGGCTCTCTCCTTCATTTCATAAGTTTACACACCTCGCACCTCTCAAGAATTCGGTGCACATCCTTCATTATCCCAAGCCAGTAGAAATGTTCTTTTAATATTTCAGCTAACCTCTTTTCTCTAAAATGGTCGGCTAAGCCTCCAATGTGAGCTTCTTGAATGAGTAGCTTTCTAGCCGAATCACACGGCACATAAATCTACTTGCCCTTCATCAAGAATTCATGGCTTATGTAAAACCTATCTACAACTCCTCCAATGCTGAACTTGGCCACTAAAGGCCTAAAATGTGAATCATGCTCATATTGATTGAGCAGGGTGCCAAATCCAAGTACTTTTGCTTGCATTGTAGTAATGAAAGTATGATAACGAGAAAAAGCGTCAGCCATAGTATTTGTGCTCCCCTTCTCATATCGAATGACATACCAGATCAACTCCAAGAACTCGACCCATTTGGCATGATGCAGAGAATTTTTTGTTGCCTTCAGAGGTGTTTGAGAGATTCATGATCTGAGTAGATGATGAATTCTCTCAGTAACAAGTAATGCTACAAATTCTATAGTATTCGAACAATAACATAGAACTCCTTGTCATATGCTAAGCAAGTCAAGCCAACTCCTCTAATTTTCTCATTGAAATAGGCAATGTTCAACGTTCTTGCATAAGGACAGTACCAATGCCAGCTCTAGACACGTTACATTCTACCTCAAAAACTTTCTTAAAATCTAATAGGGTGAGTACTGAGGCTGATGTCAATTTGGACTTTCTCTCTTCAAAAATCTTCTAAGCTTTCTCCGATACTTAAACTTAAAGTTCTTCTTAGTTAGCTTAGTTAATGGTGTTGTTATAGAATTGAAGTTCCGAATGAATCTCCGATTGAATGAAGCTAGACCATGGAAGCTCCTAACTTCTGCAACATTAGTCAGTATAGGTCATTCATGAATAGCTCTAACTTTCTCGTCATCAACTTGAACTCCTCCCTCCAAAACAACATATCCGAGGAATATAACTTCGCTTTGGTAGAACATACATTTCTTTAAGTTGTCGAATAACTTTTCAATATGGAGAATGTCAAATATTGATCTTAGATGTTGAATATGGGAGATGTGATTGGCATTGTATACTAGAATGTCATCGAAATAGACTACAACACATTTGCCAATTAGTTACCTAAATACATGATTCATGAGCTGCATAAAAGTACTCGGTGCATTTGTCAAACTAAACAACATCACTAACCACTTAAATAGATCATCCTTTATTTTAAAAGTAGTTTTCCATTCATCGCTAGGCCACATTCATATCTAATGATAACCACTCTTCAAGTCAATGCTTGAAAAAATGCAAGCACAATGTAACTCATCAGGCATGTCATCAACTGGTAGGATCGGGTATCAATATTTAATAGTAATCTTATTGATGGCTTAGCCGTCAATGCACATTTTCCACGAACGATCCTTTTTTTACACTATTATAGTTAGTTGGTACAAAGGCTTATACTCTCATGCACATATCCACGATCCACCTACTCATCGACCTGTTTCTTCAACTCTGCTACTTACTCAAGATTAAGCCTATAGGCAAGTCAATTCGATAACATAGCTTTTGGCTAAAGGTCAATGCAATGTTCAATGCCTCTTAAAGGTGGTAAGCCTTTCAATATCTTAGTAGGAAAAACGTCAGCATACTCTTATAATATCATCTACACTTTGATAAGTAAGCTCTTGGCTTCTCTCAACTCCAAAAGTTTTCTAAATAAAAGGAGTACACACTCCTTGAACTTAACTTCATGGGCAAATTACGCTTAGGAAATCACTATGGACTTCCACTATAGTGATTTAGTAACCTTATCTTGTGCCTCCTGTACTTCCTTAAGACTCATAGGGATCCGTATAACCATCTTCCCATCCTTTTCAAACATCTAGGTATTCCTATACCCATTGTATAATACTCTCAAGTCAAATAGCTAAGGTCGATCGAGTGAGATGTGCAAAGCGTACATAGGAAGGACATCACATAACATTTCATCCTTATACCTATCACTAATGGCAATCAATACTCTAACCTACTCGACAATGGGTATACCCCTCTCATTCATCCAGTAAATCTTATATAACTTAAGGTATGAAAGGGTCCGCAACTTCATAGCCTTGACTACTCTCTATGCTATAACATTGGTACAGCTTCCTCCATTAATGATTAAGGTGCATAGCTTTCCATTCATTTGGCAACTCATGTGGAAGAGATCCTCCCTTTACGCATTCTCGTTGGATACAAAAGTGTTGAGAGATTGACATACAACAAAACAGATTAAGCTCTTACTTCAGGAGGTGTAAAGGCATCGAGGTCTCCTTGAAACTCCTCTAGCATTAGGCCAACCTCTACTTCCTCCTCTTCTTTACTAGCACTCTTTACTTCAAATTAAGGCTTATCTCCCTTAATTATCATGACATTCGGTTCAGACATTTAAAGCATTTGATATATCAAATCTTCTTTCCTAAGCTTTGACCTTAGTCTCTTCGAACCTCAAGCTTCCCGGCTTTACCTTTACCTTAGCCCTCTTCAAGTTGGCTTGACACTTTCCTACGATAGTCTACCTCTGAATAGTTTAGTGCTTGGCCATAGTCTAATCGACTCGACAATCTAAGTCAGCTAATCTGGCTCTTCCTCTACCTCTCAACCCTCTATGCCACTTGATGGCCTCATATAGACTCCTAAGTCTCTACAGCTCTATAATATGACCAATCTTAGTCCTAAGGCTAGAAATGAATTGAGCTACAGTTTGGGTTTCCGATTCGTCAACATCATATTAAATCATCAATAACTAAAATTCCTATACATACTCATCTACTAACTTACTGCCTTGTTTCAAATCTTGGAGGCAACAAAAGGTATCTTGTTCATAATACTTTAGAACAAACCGATTTCTCAAAACTCTCTTCATTTCATTCCACATCTAAATCTTACAGCATGCTCTCTAGCACATGTTCTACAACTTTTTCCACCACATTGCTGCATATCTAGAATACTCTAATGCAGCTACTCTAATACGAATAGTATCCTTATAGTCATAGAGTTAAATATCTCTTCAATATTTTCCTCCCAATTTAAGTAGTCCTCAGTACTTCCAGATCCATTAAAGCTAGGACTCTATGCTTTAAGATGCTCGATTCTTCGCGGTGCCCTCAGGTCACTCTCCTCAACAACATCGTATTATTCCTCCTCATCAAACTCCTTAACTTCATCTAGATCAAGTCTCCTTCTCGCTACCCTATTTGCACATAGAGATAGAGCTTGGTTCGTAGGGATAAACTTTGGAGCTCGTTGTTCATTCGTTTTCCTTCTCAACCTATCTCTTACATCTTAGCCCTATTCAACAATAACTATCTCTTATAGCCCAGTCTCTATGACTCTATGTCCTAATAGAACTAAATTGACCACAACAGCAGCAAGTTATTGTACCTACTCATCATTAGTACATAATGTTTGTTGGGTAACACAACAACGACCATGATCATAACTCACATCATCATTAATCTCCTCTTAAATGCTAGGATTCAACATTTTAGTAATAGAACTTTCAGGAAATACTCCACTCGAGATTTTTCCACACTCCATAGAAAATCACCAAACAATAGTAATTGTGGATTTATTCTATTCTTGTATTAAAACAAAGTAAAACAAAACAATATACTAATAGTAACCAGTCTATACAACCTTTGGGCACAAGCTCAAGCTCTAATACCAGAATTATATGATGTGCTTAGGAGCTTAGTTATCATTAGGACTTACCATAAGAGATTAGAACCAATGGGTCATTTAAAATATCAAAGAAAGTAGTTTAGGTAAGTTAATGAACTAGAAATAATAGCTAACGTGAAACTACTCAGAGGATATGACTCGCCTGCTAGCACAACACTACTTAGTACTTCACTTGATATAATGCACAAGCTAATGCCAAAATTCACCTGCCACTAATCTTAAGCTACTTGGTAAGACTAAATAAGAGTGTATGAAAATGGACTTAGAAAAGAATATCTCACAAGAACAACTATATTCAAAGTTTTTAGAGGAATGTAAGATGATTCCAACTATAAGGGGAAAGGACTATTTATAGTACATCCCTAAGAAAACATTACAAATAAAGAAAATTATAAAAAGGTATACACTAAAAGAGATTCCTAATACATACAAAAAGGGGTAAATAGAACAAATAACAAAAAAGGAAAAATAGTACAGTATCAGGTGAAAGGACAGGTAGTAATGAGATATTGGTTTAGTCTTAGTAGCAAATGTAAGCATTACCATGTAAAGTAATAAAGATAACAGGTTAAAGGGCAGGGGCTATCGTAAAAGGGATCTCATCACTCGATAAGTAGGCCTCAACACTCAACACATTAGCCTCAGCATAAAAGGGGTCTAGGTGATAGGTGCAATGACATATGATTAAGGTCCTTGACCTTAGTACTAGGTTGGTTGGCCTTGGCATTCGGCAAATAATGTTTGGCACTTTAAGCCAAACAAAGCAGGGTATGGTTAAGAAGAGCCCTTAAGGAGTTCCTCTACTACTCCTATACGATAGCCCCTTTTGACTTTATCTATTTGGAGTGCCACTCTCTTGGTTACCAATGGCTCCTTAAACACTAAAATCAAACATTATCATCTATTTCAAGAGATTATAGTTGATAATACTACAAATAACAATAAAACAACACCTAACACTCCTACTACTATATCAACTACATATGATAAACAAGTAGACACTATACTCTGCTTCACGTACAAGAAATAGGAGAAAACAGAGCATAAAATTCTTCAACACTACTCAGCTTACAAACTCTCACGACAACAATAGAACTTCTAAAAAACATAGGAAAGTAGTAATGAATCACTTAGAGGACAAAGTAACAGAAACTTACTAGCCAAGCTTTAATACCAAGATGATACGGATTGACATGGATGAACATATGAACTGTGATATCACGCGTAACCAAGGAGTGGGTGGGTCCAATCCTTAAGATGGTTTGAATGATAAATGATAATAAAAGGTTAAGCAGAGGTCTTCATGCACCAATGATGAATATGATACACCAACGGCTTACACGAAGTCATGTCACACTTGATATTACGCACAAGTGCGACCATTGGTTACTCGCCACTAGTTTACAATCATTAAGTTAGATAAGAGTAGTCGAGAGTAAGCAAGGATACTTAGCTCATGAAGGAAGAGTATGTTAGAATATCAATGTCATTCACTGTTCTAGCTATTATAATTTATAAGTATTTATATAACCCAATTAGGATAAGTCCTAAGTTAGTATAAATTAGAAAAAGATTCCTGTCAAAAAAGAAAAAGGAATAATTTACAAAAGTAGAGTTGCAATTAGACAAAAAGAGGAATATTATGTTATAGAGGATAGTACGGATGTTAGAAAAATAAGGTGCGTATCAACTGTCCATTCTATGGTCCTAATGATGTGGTTTGCCAAGTAAACTAAGCTCTGAATAGGTAAGGTCAGGGTTAGTAGCTCGGCATCTCAAATGTTCTAGATTTAGGTAATGTTAGTTTATGAGGTAATCCATTGCCAGGTTTGCCCAAGATTAAGGTCAACTTAACCTTAGCCATGTATCAGGTTGGCAGTATGCAGGTTTGATGCTTAACCTTAGACTGACGTATTATGGAGGGGTCAGCTTAACAACAAGTTGGTCAACTCGACAGTCTCTTAGATGAGGTAGAGAGTAGAGTATCTCGACAACTTGGATTGGAGAATGCATTGCTCTTTTAGGTTTAATTCCACTAAGATAGCTTGGTGAACCATATGAGCGAGTCCTCGAGCTCAAGAAGACAACATTTAAGATGGTCTCCTTAAGTGGTTGGTAATGTCGTTTAGACTTTTGAATGTGCTGAGCACTTTTATATGACTTATGAACCATATTTTAAGATCCTTGATTGGTAAGTGTGTAATAATTTATTTTGATGACATTTTAGTATATAGAGCTAACCTTTCATCACATGTTAAGTGGTTACGTGCTGTATTTGTTATCCTCTAAGCTAAACATCTATTTGACAACTTAAAGAAATGTACCTTTTGTTAGAGTGAAGTAGAGTTCCTTTGATATGTTAGATCTAAAGGAGATATCCGAGTTGATGATGAGAAAGTTAGAGCTATGCTTGAGTGACCAATGCTGACCAACACTATCAATATGACGAGCTTTCATGGTCTAGCATCATTCTACTGAAGGTTTATTCAAAACTTCAATTCCATAGCCACCACTTTAATAGAGTTGACTAGAAAGAACTCCGAATTCAAATGGTCAAAGAGAGCTCAAAAAAGTTTCGATGAGATTAAATCTAGGTTAACTTCTACCTTAGTGCTTGTGTTGCTAAACTTTGATAAAGTCTTTGAGTTGGAGTATGATACATCCAGGGTAAGCATTGGCACCATACTTATGCAAGAGCGCCAACTTGTTGCATACCTTAGTAAGAAGCTCGGAGGTGCTGCTATGAATTACTTGGCATATGACAAAGCATTTTATGCTCTTATCCAAGTTCTTCTGAATTGGTAATATTACTTACTACTTAGGGAGTTTACCATCTACACGAACCAAGAGTCCCCTAAACACTTACGAAGCTAGGAAAAACTCCCTTTATGTCATGCTTAATGGGTAGAATTCCTCAAAACTCTTTGTTATGTTAACAAATATAAGAGAGGAAGTACCAACAATGTGGCTAATGCCCTATCACATTGGCATGTGCTCATAACAACTCTACAAGCTAAAATACTTGATTTTGGTACCTTATTAGGCCAATATGAACAAGACCCATACTTTGGACCCATTTTGGCCAAATGTAGTTTTGGAGGTGCTATGGATGAGTTCTATTTGAACCAAGTTTTTTATGAGAGGAAGATGTGTATGTGTACTAAATAGCTTGACCTAAGAGCTACTAGTTTGGAAATCCTATACTAGAGGCTTAACTAGTCATTTTGTAGAGAAGAGGACTCTTCAATATTGAAGGGGCGTTATTATTAACTAAGGATAATGAATAATGTACATAAGGTTTTAGAACGATGCTAGGTGAGTAAGCACGCAAAAGGAGGGAAGGAGCCCTATGGAAAATATACACCTCTTCCTATGCTTAATCGACTCTAGACTAATCTAAGTATGGATTTTATGCTTAGATTACCTAGGATAGCTTGGAAACATGACTCTACCATGGTAGTAGTTGATCTGTTCAATAAAATGAACTACTTCATTCCTTGCCATAAGACTAATGATGCTTTATTTTTAGCTAAAGTCTTAGAGATTGTGTGTCTGCATGGCACCTTATGGAGTATTGTTTTTTATCACGATATAAGGTTTACGAGCTTCTTTTGGCGAACACTATGGAGAAAGATTTGTACTAAATTAATGTTCAATACTTCTTGCCATCTATATAGAGACGACTAAACCGAGGTTATGAACAAGATAGTAGGGAACCTACTTCAAGCTATTATTGGAAAGAGTCTGCATGATTGAGATTTACGTATGCCAATCATCGAGTTCACTTACAACCACTCTACCTACGGTTCAATAAGAAAGTCACCTTTTGAGGTAGTCTATGGACTTAACCCAAACTTTCCATTAGATATGATTACTAGCTTAACCACTGAAGGGAAAGTCAATCTGATCTATAGTGTGCCGAGGGATTTTAGAAATTTCATAAGAAGAGTATTGAGCTATAAATGCAAATTATACTCCGATAACAAGAGTAAGGCAATCATGGTCAGAAGATTATTGTTTGTAATCCCGAAGACCTTATTTAGATTTACCTCAATAAAGAAAGGTTCCCAAGAAAAAGGATGGGTAAGTTATCTCCTAGGTTGGATGGCCCCTTCAAAATTCTTCAAAGGGTCAATGACAATGCATACAAGCTAAAACTACCTAAAGGAAACAAGGTATCATCGACCTTCAATGTTGCCTACCTAACACATTATGTAACAGAAGAAGAAGACGACCAAGATTTAAGGTCAAATCTTCCATACCTTCGGGTAGTTGAAGGATTAGTCATGGTCTTACAAACCGATACAAAACCGTGACCAAGAACTGATAAAGCCGACCATTGGGGCAGGTCCAATCTTATTGAAGGAAAGAAAATAGAGTAGGTTTAGTGAAAGTTTTAGTGAATTCATAAGCAACCTAACCATATATGACATACCAACTAGATTCTACATAGCCTAAGACTCACTCAATTTAACATACCGATCCAAGTGATAAGGTTGCCCACCACAATTCTTGCTAAAGGAATTGATAAGAACTGGTAGGAGAGAGCTTTTTAAGAGAAAAGACTTAAAAAGGGGAGGGGGGTGGGGGTGGGTTCATTAATGTTCTATATCCATATTGTTACAAATGTTACTATTTATAATACGTCCTAAACCCTAGTGACAAAATTGTAAAATTGTAAATAATGTATAAGACTTTAAACCTTAAAGAATTGGACCGATAAATAAAATGAAGACAAACATGTACAAAAATATAAAGCTGTACATTATTATAGAGGGAAGTTGACATGCAGTCAGTTAGCATGCCTTGGAAGTAGTCCCGCATTGCTTGACCAAAACACTAGAGAGGTCAGCCCATAATTGCCGAGTTATAAAGTTAGTCAACATTAGTCCCTTCATATCTTGTTGAGTGCATCCAGCTCTCGGAAATGTAATATCTTGGCATATCAGCAAACGTAAAGTCAAGTAAATAATTGGTTAAGCATAGGTAAGGATCAGGCCTTTTGCTTCTCAATACTTTTTCTACGAGAAATAATGTCATCCAATTCAGCAAACAAAATGAGTCAGTAAGTAGATGAGCTTGGCTTTGGCAGTCAGGTTAGGTCGATACCTCGAATCATATTACAAACTCTACCGACTAAACTATCTCATGATGTTCTAAACCTAGCTTACATACCACTTCAATGGGCTAATAGCCCAACCCTTGAAACATATTATAGCCTCAAGTAGCAAAGAGTTGACATTGAGGTACCAAACCTTTCCATTAATGTAAGCACTTAGACTGCTGACCACAAGACCCATCACTCAAGCCAAACTCAAGGGCTTACAAGGTCTTGTTAAGAGGATTGAGACATCTCAACTCAGCCATGATGAACTTCAGTATCAAGATGGTAGATTGTTAAACTCTCAAAGTGCTTAACTTTAACATACACTACTTTGCTCAATCCCCTATCCAGATGCTGAACTTCCAAATGCCTATTCAACAAGTGTTGAGAACCTAAATGCTGACTACCACTCTTCAAATCCACTTTTGAAAAGATTCATGCATCATGCAATTCATACAACATATCATCTGATCGAGGTATCAGATATTTACTCTTGATAGTGATCTTATTGATAGCTTAGCTATCAATGCACATCCTCCATGAGCCATCCCTTTTGGTACCAAAACTGCTAACATGATACAAGGGTTTATGCTATCTTTGACATATCCTCGACCACCTTGTTTCTTGAGCTCAGCTACTATTCTAAGTTAAGTCTATAAGCAAGAAAAGTTGCCTAGGTTAGAGGTTAATGCAATGCCCAATGCCTCTAATAAGGGTAACCCTTTCAATAGCTTGTTAGGAATTAGGTTAGAGTACTCTTAGATCAAGGCCTCTAGTTTGACGGCCAATGCTCCGACCACTTTTAGCTTAAGTAACTTTCTGACTAGTAGGAATACAAACTCTTCCTTCTCAACATACTTAGAGAATCATGCTTAGGAAATCACTAAAGACTTCTTCTATAACGATTTCGAAACCTTGGTTTGGGATTGTTAAACTTCTCTAGGGCTCATAGGGGTTACCACAACTTTCCTTCCATCCTTTTGGGACATATAAGTATTACCATATCCATCATAGAGTACTCTTAAGTTAAACAAGCATGGTCAACCAAGTAGTATGTGTGAGGAACAAATGGGTAGGATGTCATACAGTACCTCATAATAGGAAGTCCTCTCCTCTCATTAAGCCAATATATCTTGTAAGGTATAGGATGAGGATAGGTTGGCAACTTTAGAGCCTTTACCACTCTTTGTGCTATCTTATTGGTCCAGCTCCCTCCATCGATGATCAAAGTGTATAGGTTGTCATTCACTCAAAATTTTGTATGAAAGAAATTCTCCTTCTATTCATCCTTATCATTAGTAAAGATATTCAGAGATCTTCAAACAACCGTATAATATTCTCCTAATTCAAGTAAACTCATCCAATAGATGCCCAACATATACCTCTTCTTCTCCTTCACTTGCACTTTCCGCTTCAATCTATAGGATTTTACCCTTAATGGTCATCACATGTCTATTCGGATACTAACTAGAAACATGTTTAAACTTAAGGCATTTGAAGCACTCAACTTCTTGGGTCTTTCATCTGAAGCTCTAACCTTGGTCCTTCCTAATCTTAGGCTCCTAAGACTTAGCCTTACCTTGACATTGATGGGACTGCCAACTACTGGTCCTCTCACCCCACGCGTACCTTTAAAGCATTCAACCGTTCACCAAAAGAATTCTCTTTGATCAACTTACCAAGGATAAGGCGCAGTTTACAAGAAAATGGTAGAAGAACTCCTTGAGGGCTCATCTCAGCCATACCTTGCTTTGTCAAGCTCCAAGTGTCAAACATTATCTGCCGAATATCAAAGCCAAGAAGCTAAGTGCCAAGGCCGAAGACCTTATTCATATGATAATACACCTATCACCTGGACCCCTTTTGTGCCGAGGCCCACTTAATAAGTGATGAGATCCCCTTCATGACAATCCATGCCCTTCAGCTTGCTATCTCTATTACTTCATAAGGTAATGCTTACATTTGTTGCCAGTATGGAACCAATATCTCACTGCCACCTATCCTTTCGCCTAACATTGTACTATATTTCCCTTTTTCTCATTTGTCCTATTTACCCCTTTTCATATGTATTAGGAATCTCTTTTAATGAATACCTTCTTGTTATTTTCTTTATTTATAATATTGTCTTAGGGACTTACTACAAATAATCTCTTCTCCTTGTAGCTAGAATCATCTTACATTCCTTTAAAAACCTTGAATGTACCTTTTTTTGTGAGATATTCCTCTCTAAGTTCATTTTCATACACTCTTATCTAATCTAGCCGAGTAACTCAAGATTAGTGGCAAGTAAACCTTGGCATTAGCTTGTGTGTTATATCAAGTGAAGTACCAAGTCGTGTTGTGTTTGTAAGTGAGTCATATCTTCCAAGTAGCTTCAAGTTAACTAATATTTCTAGTTCGTTGACCTATCCACACTATTTTCTTTGATTTTTCGAAGGACACATTAGTTATAATCTCCTATGATAAGTCCTAGTGATAATTAAGCTCCCAAGCACATTATATAATCCAATTCCCTAAGGTAATTGAAGATTTTCCCTCAAATATTGGCTCTCTTTTTCATCGAGTACATAGGGTATCAAGTCAACAACATTAAAAGTAGTAAATACACCATATTCGTCGAGCAACTCAAGCTCATATGCATTGTCGTTGATGCGCTTAAGGATCTTAAAAGGTCTATTTGATCTGGGGGAAAGCTTATTCGCCTACTTTCCAATGAAACACTCTTTACTGAGGTAGATCAAAACAAAGGCTTTGAGGCTATAAACCACTCATCTCCTTCCTCAGCTTCCTTACTCCTTCCATTAGACTATGGTTTGTGCTAATTGTTCAACAACCTTTTGATGTAACTTTTAGAATTCCTCAATGCACTGCAAGCCAGAATGACTTTCCCATTAAATAACCTAGTTGATAGCCATATCTAGGGGTAAGTTTAGGTAAAGTTCATAGACGACCTCAAAAGGTGACCTTCCTATTAAGTTGTGAGTTAGTTGATTGTAAACAAACTCAATGACAGGTAGGCATAGGTCTTAATCATGTATGTTCTTCTTAATGCTACTCGCAAAAGGTTGCTAACTATCCTGTTTACTACCTTGGTCTAGCTATCTGTCTAACGGTAGCAAGAAGTACTATACATAAGCTTAGTGTCGAGTTTCTTCCATAGGATTTTCCAAAAGAAACTTGTGAATTTCGAGTTACGGTCAAACACAATACTTCTTGACAATCTATGAAATCGTACAATTTCCTACAAAAAAGAGGTTAGCGACAAATAAAGCATCATTAGTTCTATGATAGGGAATGAAGTAGCTCATCTTGCTAAACCAATCAACCACCACCATAATTGAGTCATGTCTTCTAAGCATTTGGGGAAGGCTGAGCATAAAATCCATGCTGAGGTCGGTCCATGGGCATTCAAGTATGGGTAGGGGTATGTACTCTCCATACAGCTCTCTCCTTCCTTTCACATGTTTACACACCTCACACCTCTCAAGAATTTGATGCACATCCTTCATTATCCTAAACCAGTAGAAATGTTCTTTTGATATTTCAACCATCCTCTTTTCTCCAAAATGGCTAACTAAGCCTCTAACATGAGCTTCTCGGACGAGTAACTCTTTAATTGAACCACTCAACACACAAACCTGCTTACTCTTCATTAAGAATCCGTAGATTATGTAGAACCCATCTACAACTCGTTCAACATTGCACTTGGCCACTAAAGGCCTAAAATACTAATGATGCTCATACTGATCGGGCAAGGTACCAAATCTAAGTACCTTTGCTTACATTATAGTAATGAGGGTATGACGATGAGAAAGAGCTTCAACCACAATGTTTATGTTCCCCATCTTATATCAAATGACATAGCAAAAAGACTTCAAAAACTCGACTCATTTGGCACGATGCCAAGAAAGTTTTTGTTGCCCTTAGAAGTGTTTGAGAGATTCATGATCTAAGTAGATGATGAATTCTCTCAACAATAACAAATATTGCCAATTTTATAGTGTTTGGACAAAGGCGTAGAACTCCTTATCATATGCTAAGTAATTCAAGATAGCCCCTTTGAATTTCTCACCGAAATAGGAAATGGGTCGGCGTTCCTACATAAGGATAACACCAATGTTGACTCTAGACACGTTATATTCTAACTTAAAAACTTTCTCAAAATCCGGTAGGGCGATCACTAGGGCTAATTTCAATTTAGACTTTTATCTCTTCTAAGCTTTCTCCATCTACTTAAACTTAAAGTTCTTCATAGTCTGCTTAGTTAATGGTGCCATTATGGAACTGAAGTTCCAAATGAATCTTCGACAGAACAAAGCTAGACCATGGAAGCTCCTGACTTCAGCAATATTACTTAGCACAAGCCATTCAAGAATAGCTCTAGCTTTCTTGTCATCAACTTAGACTCCTCCCTCTAAAACAACATATCCGAGGAATACGACTTTGCTCTGGCAAAACACATATTTCTTTAAGTTGCCAAATAACGTCTCGGCATGGAGAATGTTAAATACTGATTTTAAATGCTCAATATAGGAGATGTGAACAGCACTATAGACCAGAATGTTGTCGAAACAAACCACAACACATTTTCCAATTAGTGACCTCAGTATGTGATCCATGAGCCACATAAAAGTACTCGATGCATTCATCAAACTAAACAGCATCACCAACCACTCAAACAGACCATCCTTTATTTTGAAAGCAGTTTTCCATTCATCACCAGGCCTTATTCATATTTGATGATAACCACTCTTCAGGCTAATCTTTGAAAAGATGCGAGCACCATGTAACTCATCAAGCATGTCATCAAGTCGTAGGATCAAGTATCGGTATTTAATAATAATCTTATTGATCGCTCGGCTGTCAATGTACATTCTCTACAGCCCATTCTTCTTCGGCACTAGTATAAATGGTACAGTATAGGGGCATATACTCTTACAAACATATCCATGATCCACCAACTCGCCTACCTATTTCTTCAACTCAGTTGCTTGCTTAAGATTGAGCCTATAAGTAGGTTAGTTCAGTAATACAACTCTTGGCTAAAGGTCAATGCAATGTTCAATACCTCTTAAAGGTGGAAAACCTTTCGGCATCTCGGCATGCAATAGGTCAGCATACTCCTGTAATATAATCTACACTTCGGCAAGTAAGCTTTCGGCATCTCTCAACTCTAAAAGTTTCCTAACTAAAAAGAACATATACTCCTCGACCTTGACTTCATAAGTAGATTGAGCTTACGAAATCACTAAAGACTTCCATTGTAGTGATCTAGCAACCTTATCTTATGCCTCCTATACTTCTTTAAGACTCATAGGGGTTAGTATAACCTTCTTCCCATCCTTTTAGAATATATAAGCATTCCTATATTGATCATGTAATCCTCTCAAGTCAAACAGCTAAGGTTATCCAAATAAGATGTCAGAAGCATACATGGGAAGGATGTCACATAACACCTCGTCCTTATACCTATTGCTAGTGGCAATCGGTACTCTAATTTGCTTGGTTATAGGTAAACCTCCCTTTCCATTCATCTAGTAAATCTTATACGGCATAAGGTATGGAAGGGCCGACAACTTCATAGCCTTGGCTACTCCTTAAACTATAACATTGGTATAGCTTCCTCCATGAATGATCAAGGCGCGTAGCTCACCATTTACTCAACAATTTGTGTAGAAGAGATTCTCCCTTTGTGCATTCCCATCGACCACAAAAGTGCTGAGAGATCAACACACAACAAAACAGTACTCGACTCCTTCTTCAGGGGGTATAAGGGCATTGAGGTCTTCCCTAAACTCCTTTAGTGTTGGGCTAACTTTTACTTCCTCCTCTCTTTCACTAGCACTCTCCACTTCGAATTGAGGCTTGTCTCCCTTGATTGTCATGACATACCAATTTAGACAATGACTAACTATGTGTCTATAATCGAGACACTTAAAGCATTTAATCTATAGAGTCTTCCTTCCTAAGCTTTGACCTTGGTCTCTTTGAACCTTAGGTTCCTCAACCTTACCCTTACCTCAGCCCTCTTCAAGTCGACTCGACACTTGCCCATGACAATCTACCTCAGAACAGTTAGATTCTCGACTATAGTCAGATTGACTCGGCATGCTACTTCGACTCAGCAATCTAAGTTAGCTGATCTAGCTCTGCCTCTGCCTCTCAACCCTTTTTGCCACCAAATGGCCTCATCCATAGTTGTCGAAATCATGCATTTACCCATACGATTCTATGAATTTACGATTTTAGTTTGCTCTTCCAAGTTAACTCAAGTGCAGAATCTTTTTTTTGAATAAGAACTTACATTTTTAACCGAGTTTACATATAAACTTGGTATAAACTTATGTTTTTAACCGAGTTTACATATAAACTTATGTTTTTAACCGAGTTTACCCTTCCTATATATCTAAGTTGAATGAACTAAAAAATTAAAAAAAAAAATACAACTAGGCTTTTACAAGCCATCAACTATTAAAGCATTATAACATCTATCCTATTCTATTCCAATTTTTTATTTCTTTCTTTCTCTCTCAATCTCTTATTATATGTTCATAACTTTTATCTAAAATTCAACTCCAATAAGAAAGTTTATAAAGAAAATTATATACTTTATTTTATACCATCAATAACTTAAAATAAATTGAAATATTTAGTTCTCCTTAATTTATAGCTTTAAAAAAAATTAGGAAAAAATTTAGTTTCAACTCTATTTGTCCTTCTTCCAAACATGTTAGATTATATATTAAGAATTTTTATAAAAAAAATCTTAATTTTTTCTTTTTTAAAAAAATATTCATCATGTATTTCAAGTTTTGAATAACTATTATAAGTATATCCATAATTTTTTTAAAACTATTTTATATAAGTTGTAGAAACTTACATTTCTACGTTTCAATTTTATGTTTAGATTTTAAAAACCCTTTAACAATTCTAAAAAGAATCGTAAGTTTGACAACCTTAGCCTCATCTAGACTCCCAAGTCTTTGCAGCTCTACAATATGACCAATCTTAGTCTTCAGGCCAAAAATGAATCGAGCTACTATTCTGGTTTTAGGTTCGTTAACATCACATTAAATCATCAGTAACCAGAATTCCCATACATACTCATCTACTGACTTGCTACCTTTTTTCAAATCTTGGAGGCATCGATAGGTGTCTTGTTCATAATACTCCAGAACAAACCAATTTCCATACATACTCATCTATTAACTTGCTGCCTATTTTCAAATCTTAAAGGCGTCGAAAGGTATCTTATTCATAGTACTCTAAAACAAACCAATTTCTCATAATTCTCTTCATTTCATTCCACATCTGAGTCTCTTGGCATGCTCTTTGGCACACTTTCTGTAACTTTGTCCACCACATTACTGTATATCTAAAAAACTCTAATGCAACTACTCTAATACGAACAGCATCCTCATAGTCATAGAAGTCAAATATCTTTTTGATCTTTTCCTTCTAATCTAAGTAGTCATTAGTACAACCAGATCCATTAAAGCTAGGAATCTTCATGTAGAGATGCCCGATTCCTTGGGGTGCCCTTAGGTCACATTCCTCAACAACATCATATTGGTCCTCCTCATCAAACTCTTCGACTTCATCCAACTTGAGTCTCCATCTCGCAACCCTATCGGCATGTTGGGGTAGAGCTTTGTTTACATGAATCAATTCTAAAGCTCCCTATTCATCCATTAGCCTTCTTAGCTTATCTCTTACCTCTCAGCCCTATTCAATAACAACTCTCTCTCGTGGCCTAGTTTCTATGAATCTTTATACCAAGACAGCTATATTGGTCACAATAGCAGCAAGGTCCTATATCTACTCATCAATAGTATGTAGTGTTTGTTAGGTAATACAACCAAGACTATGAGCATCACTCTTAGCATTGTTAATCTCTCCCTAAACACTAGGATTTGACATTCTCAAAACAAAGCTTTAGAAAATACTCTTCAAATAAGAAACTTTACACTCAAAGGAAATACTAAACAAAGACTGAACTATGAACTTACTTTGTTCTTCTAAATGAAAACAAAGTATATCAAACAGCAAACTAGCAAGAACTATCATAACACAACTCTTAGTCATAACCTCAAGCTTTGATACTAGGATTACATAATGTACTTAGGAGCTTAGTTATCACTATGACTTACCATAGGAGATTAGATTCAATAAGTCCCACGAAATATCGAAGAAAATAGTGTAGGTAGGTTGATAAACTAGAAATAGTAACTAACATGAAGCTACTCGGAGGATATGACTCACCTACAAACACAACACATTTTGGCGCTTCACTTGATGTAATGTACGAGTTAATGCCAAGGTCCACCCACTACTTGGCAAGACTAGATAAGAGTGCATGAAAATGGACTTAGAGAAGAATATCTTGCAAGAATAAGTATATTCAAAGTTTTAAAGGAATGTATGATAATTCTAGCTATAAGGACAAAAGACTATTTATAGTAAGTTTCTAGGGCAACATTACAAATAAAGAAAATTACAGAAAGGTATTCACTAAAAAGATTCCAAGTACATACAAAAATGATAAATAGGATAAATGGCAAAAAGGGAAAAATAATATAGTGTCAGGCCAAAGGATAGGTAGTAGTGAGATATTAGTTCCATATTAGCAGCAAATGTAAGTGTCGCCATATAAAGTAATAGAGATAGTAGGCTAAAGGGCAAGTGCTATCATAAAGGGGATCTCATCACTTAGCAAGTAGGCCTTGGCGCTCGATACCATGGCCTCGACACAAAAGGGGTCTAGGTGATAGGTGTAGTGTCGTATGAATAAAGTCCTAGGCTTAGACACTTTCTTGGCCTCGACATTTAGCAGATAATGTTTGACACTTGAAGCCTAACAAAGTACGGTATGGCCAAGATGAGCCCTCAAGGAGTTCTTTCACTATTCTCCCGTACACTGTACCTCGTCCTCGGCAAGCTGATCAAAGATAATTCTTCTAGTGAGTGACTGAAGCCTTCGGAGGCACGTACGAGTAAGAGGACCAGTAGTCGGTAGTCCATCAGGTCCTCATCAAGTCTACTTGGTATTTGACCTCAGCGATCTACCTATGAACTATATGGCGCTCACTCATATTTAAGTCAACTTAACATGACGAGTCTACTCGACATACTAGGTCAATTGCTCTAAGCTTGGTTGAACTAACTTCACCTCTACCTTTAAACTCTTTGGGTAATTTGAATAGTCTCATCCAAAGTCCTAAGTCTTTGTACCTCCACAACATTCCCTATTCATGGATTCAAGTTAGAAATATACCTTGCTACTATCTATGCTTTTAGTTCATCAACGTCACATCGGATCATTAACAATTGGAACTCCCTAACATACTTAGCCATAAATCAACTACCTTGCCTAAGTTCTTAAAGGCGCCAAAAAGTATCATGCTCATAATGCTTAAGAAGAAATCTACTCCTCAAAACTCATTTCTTCTCATTCCAAGTCCGTATTTCTTGTTAGGGTCATTGACATGTCATCTGAAACTTCTTCTACTATATTGTATCATACCTAGAAAGCTCTAAAGCAACTACTTGAATATGCACTAAATCTTCATAATTATAAAAGTAAAAAACCTTCTCAACCTTCTCTTCCCACTCCATATATTCATCGGAACTACTACATCTAGAGAAGCTCAAAACTTATACCTTAATGTGCTCAATCCTTCAAGGAACCTAGAGCTCACACTAGTCATACTCAGTAAACTGCTCACCCACATCTTCATCATCTTCTATGTCCTTGACTTCTCTTAATTCAAGTCTTCTTCATGCACATCCTTCAACTTAAATGGGTCACACTTGTAGTGCAATCATAGCACTAGGAGCTCAAATTTCCACACCTTGCCCCCTCGGCCTATTGGTATGCCTTGTTCTTATTTAGCATTTATTTCTTAAGGTTGAGCTTCTACTAATCTTTACACGATCATAGCTAAGTTGGTCATAATGGCAGTAAGATTTTGCATCTATTCTTTTGTAATTTAAGGCGTATATTGTTTAACACGACCGTGACTAAGAGCATCACTTTCTACATCCTCAATCTCTCCTTGCACACAAGGGTCCAATATTCTCCTAATAAAACTTCAACAAAGCTTCTATCTAATAAATACTTAATATAATATGACAAAACACTATACTCTATCAATAATTTCAACACTTACTTTGTTTTGCAATGGGAAAATAGAGTAAAATAGATTACAACAAAGTACATAAATTACTCACAAAAATCAATCACCACAAACACTTATCTATCGGTCGTAACTTCAAGCTTTGATACCATAATATATGATGTGCCTTAGAGCTAATTTATCACAAGGTCTTATCGTAGGAGTAACTAAAAATAGTCCTTCAAGATATTAAAGAATGGGTCAATAGAGGTCGACAATTCCAATATCTTCATGAAGCAGTTCATTGGATATGATGCACTAAAGAAGCTCAACATGACTCAACCCTCACATGACATAGCGCACAAGCAAGACTTAAGGTCTAATTGCCACTAATCTCAAGCTACTAACAAGACTAAATAAGAGTGTAAGATATGAACTTAGAGAGGATTGTCTTGGGAGGACATAAAGAGGAATATTCATTGGCTTATCGAAGATGTAAGATGATTCCAACTATAATAATAAGGGCTCTTTATAGTAAGCCCCTAAGGTTACAAACATGTGCATGAAATGACATAAAAGGATAATATAAAGTAAAGAAATCCTAGTATAATTTAAAAAGGTCAAAGGGGATAAATACTACAAAAGGAATATAATATAATATCAGAGGGAACAACAAGTGGTATGCTATCATTGCAGTCATACTGAAAATGGTAGGGTACTAGACTAGTGTTGTTGAGCTGTTTTGATGAGTGTTGCTGAGGTGTATCAATGAGACAGCAGTTTGACAAAGTGGTGTAAGATAAAGCGGCATATAAGAGCTCCAAGATCTATATCAAGGATCTCGGTCTCAACACTTGGCAAATCGGCATTTAGTTTCTCAACACTTATTGAATAAGCATTTGTAAGTTCAGCATCTAGACAAGGGACTAAGTAGAGCAAAGTGTATCCAATCTCAACACTTAAGGAGTTTAGAAATATGCCATCTTGATACTAAAGTTCTTTATGGCTAAGCTAAGACATCTAAATCCTCCTAATAAGTCCTTATAAGTCTCTGAGTTAGGCTCTAGTGATGGGTCTTGAGGGTCAACTGTCCATTATTACCTTCAACTCAGACAGTATCTAGGTTCCTTATAGGGTTAAGACCCAAGGCTTGAAATGTAGTAGAACTTTAGTAGTTCGCTACCTAAGATAAGGCCATAAAGATTGCCTAACAAGTAGAGAGGCAAAGGAAGAATAAGCCAATCCAACCTATCCAGTCCATCCAACCTATTCAATCCATCCAACCTATTCAAGGCGATTGCTGAACTCAATATAGTACCAAGCCAAGTAAGAGAACTAAAGTCATAACTAAACAAAAGAATTACCCTAATGTCAATGAAGTGCCAAAGAGGACATTTGAGAAAGGATAAGGTTCAGGACAAAAGAAAAAAAAAAAGAGCCAAATTAAGTGCTCTAACTGTTAAGTTTTTTGATACATGGCTACCTAATGCCCAAACCGACGTACTATGATCATTAAAAGTAAGGTTCTAACCATTGAAGTGGACAATACTAACAAGGAGCCTGAATAAAAGCTTGACTGGGAGAAAAATACTGGGGAATGTAATGGAAAGCTAGTTGAAGATGATGTGTTCATTAACGACCTAGAAAAGTTGACCTTAGTTGTCCAATGAGCTTTAGGCATCAAGCCATCTGTCGAGGAGGAGCAATGAGAAAACTTATTTCATATTATATGTAAGGTGAACAACTAAGTATGTACACTCATTGTAGATAATGAGAGTTGCACCAATGTTGTATCTACCAGCTTAGTACAAAAACACAAGTTGCTAACCTCATCATACCTGAGGTCTTACAAATTGTGTTGGTTAAATGAGAAAAGAGCTATTCATGTCACTTAGCAGGTATTGCTGCCGATCTCAATCAAGAATTATTATGATGAGATTCTTTTTTATGTGATACCCATGTGTACATTTCATGTATTATTCAAACAAGTTTAGTCATTTGGTTGTAAGGTCATACATAATGGGTTCATGAACACATGTATTTGAGAAAAATGGAAGAAATATCACTTTGAACCCCATAACCCCAAGCTAAGTTAGCAAGCTACAAGCTAAGTTAGCAAGCTACAAGCTAAGTTAGCTTGAGGATCCAAGAAGACTTCAATTCTCAATCATTTCGAGCTCTAAGAAGCTATCAAGTCTAATGTGTTGAACTTCTTATTGATTCGAAGACTATTGGAATTAAAGGAACAAGTTGTGATGCTTAATGAGGTCCAAGAATTGTTTAATGAGTATGCTAATCTATTTCCTAAGCAAGTACCTGAAGGACTGCCACCTTTTCAAAGAATTATACATTGTATTAACCTAAAACCTAGTGTCGCTTTTCCTAATAAGCTCACCTATTGAATAAGCGATTGAGCTACAAAGACAAATCAATGAGGAAGATTACATTCAAAACCAAGCATGGTCTATATAAATGGTTAGTAATGCTATTTAGACTATCCAATGCCCCAAATATTCTTATGAGGCTAATGAACCATGTGTTGCGAAATTTGATTAGTAAGTTTGTTGTGGTCTACTTTAATAATATCATCATGTATAGTGTCGACCTGCCTAGTCACATTGACCATCTCCGAGTTGTATTTGATGTGCTCTAAGCTGTATTTGATGTGCTCTGAGCTGAAAAATTATTTGGTAATTTGAAGAATTGTTGTTTTTGTTAGAAAGAAGTAGTCTTCTTTGAATATGTAGTTGGTGGACTACGAGTTGATGATGAGAAAATCTAAACTATTATTGATTAATCAACTCTAAGTTCTTGTACTTGAGGTGAAGAGCTTTCATAGATTAGTTTCCTTTTACCAACATTTTATTTAAGGCTTCAGTATAATTGTTACACTACTTATCAAACAAACAAAGAAGAATGTAGAGTTCAGATGGGGAGAAAAAGAGGAAAAGAGTTTTGCTGAGATAAAGGAGAAATTAATGTCTATACGAATCTTGCCTTTGTCTGACTTCAAGAAAGTGTTTAAGATTGAATATGATGCATCGAGTGTTAGCATTGGAGCTATATTGATTCAAAAAGAATGACCTCTTGCATATCATAGTGAGAAGCTAAGAAGAAAACAATTAAACATCTCCATACATGACAAGCAACTTTTGGCATTAATCTAAGCTTTTCATGTATGGCAACATTATCTTCTACCAAGGGAATTCATCATATAAACCAATAAAGAGTCGTTGAGGTACCTACGAAGTTATTTTAAGTTTTTAAAGAGACAGGACCAATAGATAGAATTCTTAGAAGGATTTAATTTTGTGATCAAATATAAGAAAGGCAAGTCCAATGTAGTTGTTGATGCTTTATAAAGGAGACACACTCTTCTCATTGAGCTACAAACTATACTTCTAAGATTTGTAAGTATCAAAGAACAATACCACAAGATCCTAACTTTGGTTTAATATATGAGCAATGTATGGAAGGAAGGACAGTGGATGACTATCATGTCACAGATGGGTATTTGTTCTAAGACGGAAAACTCTACATGCTAACCTGTTCTATTAGGGAACTATTCGTGACAGAAGCTCACAATGGAAGGTTCTCTAGGCATTGTAGAGAAAAGAAGAATTATGAGTTATTAAATGCTCAATTCTTTTGGCTAAAGATGAGACAAGATGTGTACCATGTAGTTGAGAGTTGTATGACCTGTAAGAAGATGAAAAGTCAAGCTGAATAAAGGAGAGCAATACCTTTACCCATCTTGACTAACCCATTGATTAATTTAAGTATGAATTTTTTCCTCAATTTTCCGTGAACTACCTAATGCAAAGATTCTTTGATTTTTGCAAATCATGACCACGAACAGACAATGTCAATCGCTGAATGGGTCTAAATTTACAGAAAGCTTGAAATGGAAATGGTAGGGAACATACGGAATGATAATTACAAATGAAGAACTAAGCAAAACCTACGAATAGGTCCAAAGGATATAATGTACTAGTGGAACTTTCGAGGATTTACGGCATAATTCGATATAATATAAAAATTGGTCTAGTAAGGTTACTTGCCACCTAGCCTTGCAAAAGAGTTAGGATAAAAGTAATGCCAAGAGTAAACATAGTGTTTATACAAGGAAGAAAACACAAAAGTGCATTAATGGTAATCTCTCTCAATGTTACAGCTACAATTATAAGGATATTTATACTCATAAGTTAGGGAAACTTACCTAAAAGGAAAAGACAAAAAGAGTATTTCCTAAGGAAGTAATGCACAAGATACAGAAAGGTAAAAATGAATATACAAGGAAAGCAATTATTGGTACAACCGATTTTACACATGATAATGTGTACGTAGTGATGCCATTAGAAGATGTAAATTAAAAGTACAAACAACTTGCTTGTCTAACCAAAGGTGGTTTGGTTAGTTCGGACTCTTTCTCTCGGCATCTTGACAAGGGTACGATTGAGTAACTAATTGGCTAAGCATATGTGAGAATGAAGATGGGTTGTTGTCTCGACCTTCTGCCTCTCGGTACACAACATGTAAGAAATATGCAGTCACTCAGCTCAGTAGGCAAAATGGGTAGGTAAGGAGATACTCGGCCTCCGCATGAGTTGGCTAGAATAGAAGGATTCGTCTTGCCAGTCCCTCTAGTCCTCAGGCTTAGCTGTAGATCAATGGCTCGGTAGCCTAATTCCCATCATTCCTTTTGGGTTGTTTTAGATTTGGTATCCAATCCAAACAGTCTTTGTTTAGCTCTCCATTAAGGTGATAGGAATTGAAGTCGACAATGTTGAAGGTTTCAAAAACCTTATAGTCCTTGGGCAACTCCAACCTATAAGCATTGTCATTAATCTTCTAGAGGATTTTGAAAGGTCCTTCAGCTCTTGTAAATAATTTTTTCCTCCTCTTATTTAGGAACCGTTCCTTATTGAGATATAGCCATGCTAAGTCTCTTCGCTGGAATTGTTTAACCGTCCTACCCCTAGTCTTCTCCTGCATTCTTCTAGTAGCTTAGTCGATGTGCCGAGTGACTTTATCATAGATGTGTTGGAAGAATCATGCTCTAACCGAGGCGTCAAGGTCCTCTTCCATTGGTGCAGGTACAAGGGTGTGGTTGTAAGGAAACTCAGGGATTAAAACCATAGACCACTTCGAAGAGAGTCTACTTAGTAGTTTTATGCACTGTTCAATTGTAAGTGAACTCGACTATTGGTAAGCAAATGTTCCAATCAGCCAAGTTCTTACCTACTGTATCTTGGAGCAGTGATCCTAAAGTATGATTGACAACCTCTGTTTGGCCATCAATTTGAGGGTGATAGGAAGTATTGAATAGTAGTTTTGTCCCCATGTGATGCCATAAGGTCCTCCAAAAATGACTCAAGAACTTTAGCTCTTTATTGGAGACTACACTTCTCAGTACGCCGTAAATCTGAATAATCTCCTACAAGAAAAGAGAAGCAATAGTTGAAGCATCGTTAGTTTTAGAGTAAGGTACAAAGTGTGCCATTTTGCTCAACCAATCTATGATGACCATTATCAAATATTTACCTCGAGTAGTTCGTAGTAGTTCAAGAACAAAGTTGATGCTCAATTCAGTATATGGTTTTGTTAGGACAGGCAAAGGCATTGCTTTCTATTACTCAACACAGCACTTAGCCTTCTTACACACGGCACAGCTTTCGACATCTCAATGCACATCTCTCTTAATTCTCAACCAAAAGAATCAACCATTCAACAGTTTACAAGTCCTTTCTCCAAAATGTTTGGAGAGTCCCTACTGTGGGCTTCCTTGATCAATAGATACTACGGTGACCAGGTCGACACGCATAATTTTCCACCTCATAACATGATACTCATCTACTGTTCTTCCATCAACACATCACATGATTATGGGTCCAAAGTGTGGATCCTCAAAATACTGTTCTTTGATACTTGCAAACCTAAACAACTGGGCCTACAACTCAGTTAAAAGTGTATATCTCCTCAAAAGAGCATCTGCAATTATGTTGCTCTTTTCCTACTTATATTTAATCATGAAATTGAATCCTTTAAGGAATTTAACCCATCTTGTCTACCTCTTTAATAACTTCACCTGACTTCGAAGGTATCTTAAAGATTCATGGTCAATGTAGATGATAAACTCTCTCAACAGTAGATAATACTGCCATACTTGTAATACTCAGATCAACATCAAGAGTTCTTTATCATACATAGAGTAATTTAACTATGGTCCTCTAAGCTTTTCACTGTGGAAGGCAATTGATCAACCTTCCTACATTAAGACAATGCCTATTCCAATGCCTAACAAGTCACATTCCATCTTAAATATTTTCTCGAAGTCAGGTATAACCAACAACAGGGTAAAGGAGATCCTTTCTTTTATCTTGGAAAAGCTTCTCTCCTCCCTTTCTCCCCATCGAAAGTCGATGTTCTTCCTCATGAGCTCAGTGAGTGGTGCGACGAGGATGTTGAAATTCTTGATGAACCGTCTATAAAATGAAGCCAATCCATGAAAACTTCTCATGTCAACACAAATAATAGGAGTCGACCGCTCTACAATTGCTCGAATCTTCTTACTATCTACTCGTAAGCCTCCTCTACTGACTACATATCCTAAGAATACCACTTCCTCTTAGCAAAATCAACACTACTTGAGGTTGCCAAATACTCTCTCAGCACAAAGGGTGTCCCAAATGGCTCAGAAGTGTTTATAATGACTCAGCATGTCAACACTATACATTAAGATGTCATCAAAGTACACCACGACAAACTTTTCAATTAGATGTCTCAACATATGATTCATTAGTCTCATGAAAGTACTCGAGGAATTTGACAAGCCAAAGGGCATGACGATCCATTCATATAATCCATGTCGAGTCTTGAATGCCATTTTTCATTTGTCTCCTAATCTCATGCGAATCTAATGGTAGCAAGACTTAAGATCAATCTTACTAAAAATCTTGACTCCACTCAATTCATCTAGTATATCTTCCAACATTAAGATAGAATTCCTATACTTTATAGTAACTTTGTTCATGGCATAGCTATCTACACACATCCGCCAAGCTCCATCCTTCTTCAGCACTAGAAGTGCTTGTACAGCACAAGAACTAAGGCTTTCCTTCACATATCCTCTCTCTAGTAACTCATCGACTTGTTAAAGCTCAGTAGACCGTTCGAGATTCATCCGATAGACTAGCTTATTCGGCAATACATCGTCGGGTACTAAGTCAATGTAATGCTCTATGCCTTACATTAGGGGCAACCCTTTGGGTAATTGTTCTGGGAACAGATTGACATACTCATCCAGTAACTCTTTGATTTCTTAGGGTAGTTTTCCATACTCCTTCATTTCTAATAAGCGCCTGACCAACATGAAGGTCAACTTATCAACATCGATGGCCTCTTAGAGCTCGACTCTACTCATCACTAAAGTAACTGGTGAGGGTTCTCTCTTTGCGTCTTGTAAGGGTTCCATGTTCATAGTATATCAGCCAATCATAAGTAACCGGTCCAAGTCCTTAGTAAACACATCTTCTTCAATCAGTTCTTTCTTTTCACTTTCTTTATCGATAGAGATCTCTTCTTCCTCAAGCTCCTCATCAGTTTTGTCTACCTCGAGCTTCAGGTTATCTCCCTTGATGACCAACATTCGTCAGTTCAAGCACTAAGCAAACATGTATCTGAACCCTTAGCACTTGAAGCACTTGATCTGGCTCATCTTTCTACTAAACCCTTACCCCTTCTCATAAGTTCGGGTCGGCCCTTCAATTCAACTCGGACATTAATCTTTCGCCTTAACTTAGTATTCGACTGAGCTGGATGGCTCGCCTATCTAGGTCGGCCAGTTGGCATCTTGGTCGTTAGTCGACTCTTCTTTTACCTTTCTACTCACTGGGCAATCCTAACAACTTTATCCAATGTGTCAAATCATTGGAACTCCACAATTTCTTTAATGTCTCCTTTTAACCTTATAATGAATCTTAAGATCATTCAAGCTAGTGGTTCCTCTATTTCACAACAGAACATAAGCATTTGAAACTCTTAAACATACTTGTTAACAGTCCGGCCTCCTTATCTCAACTCCTGAAACCGAGTAAAGTATTTTGAAGATAAGTTTCCAACACAAATCTGTTTCTAAATACTCTCTTCATCTCGAGCCAAGTATTAATCTCTCAGTAGCCCTTTCGTCTCTTCATGGCTTGGAAATTCTTCCACCGCATGACAGCTTATCCAGAGAACTCAACAACGACAGTTCTTACTTTCTCGTACACGCTCCACTTTCTCTTCCCACTCCAAATATCCATCAGCATTCCTAGATCCATTGAAGCTCGAAATTTGTAGCTTCACATGGTCAGATGCTTTAAGGACTCGTATGCACTCTTCTTCAAAATACTCTTCTTCGTCCTCTTCATCAAGCTTTCTTAAGTCTATTCTTCACCTTACTCGTACGCCAACTCCTCAACCTTAAATTGGTAGAGTTAGGTTCTGACCTCTAATAGGTTGAGCAGCTTATGGGGTATTTTACACTGCCTCAGTGGGTTAGCAGTCTAGTGCATGAATAGTTCAGGTCAGATCTACTAAGAGGTTAGCCACCTCATCGAGTCTCTCATTAGTGCTTCTCAACGGTCCTTAGGATTATCGTCCATGGTAGACAACTCTACTATTGTCATCTTTAACACCAACATTCACACTTGGATGAGTTATTTTCTTCACTAATTCAAAGATCACACAAACACTTCAAGAAATTAATAGTTAATAACACAACAATCAAATGAACACAGTAACTTGCTCTATTTTACACATGTAGAATAAAGTGTAAACATAACTTCAAAGAAACTAACAAGTTAAACAAAACCTCTGCTCTGATACCAAAATGTTGCGAACCGTGACTAAGAACAAACAAAGCCAATCACTGGATGGGTCCTAGCTTACAAAAAGCTCAAAATGAAAATGGTAGGGAATGTACAAAATGATAATTACGAATGAAGAAGTAAGAAAATCCTATAAAAAAACTCCAGAGGATATGATGTACTAATAGAACTTTCAAGGACTTATGACACAATTCGATATGACGAACGAATTAGTCTAGTAAGATTACTCACCACCTAGCATTGCTCAAGGGTTAGGATAAGAATGATGCCGAGAGTAAACAAAGTGTTTACTTAAGGAAGAAAACACAAAAGTATATTAATGGTAATCTCTCTCTGTGTTATAGCCGCATTTACAAGAGTATTTATACCCATAAGTTAAGGCAACTTATCCAAAAAGAAAAGATAAAAAGGGCATTTCCTAAGGAAGTAATGTATAAGATACAAAAGGGTAAAAATGAATATACAAAGAAAGTAATAATTGGTACAACGGATTCTATAATGATACTGTATACGTAATGATACTATATTGGTGATGTCGTTGGAAGATATAGGCAAAAAGCACAAATAGCTTACTTGTCCGAGCAGAGGTAACTCAGTCAGTTTGTACTCTTCTCTCAGCATCTTAACAAGAGTACAGTCGGTTAAGTAATTGGCCAAGTGTATGTAAGAATGAAGATAAGCTACCATCTCGGCCTTCCACCTCTTGACACACAACATACGAGACACAAGGAGTCACTCGGCTTAGTAGGTAGAATGGGTCGATAAGGAGATACTTGACCTCCACATAAGTCAGTTGAAATAGAAGCATTCATCTTACCAGTCCCTCTAATCCTCTAGTTTGGCTACGAGTCAGTGGTCCAATAGCTTGATTCTCATCAATGATGATCATTATGGATAGAATTAGTAAGATAATACACTTTGTGTCTTATTCCAAAACTAATGTTGCTTCGGCTATTTCTTCGTTCTTCTTACAAGAGATCATTCACTTACATAGCTTGCCGAGGAGCATCATATCAGATAAGGACCTAAAGTTTCTAAGCCATTTTTGGAGGATACTCTAGCATCAATTAGGAACTAAGTTACTTGTTAGTACGTCCTATTTTCCCTAAACAGATGGCTAGATTAAGATCATTAACCATACTTTAAGATTACTACTTCGAGCTACGGTCGAAAAGAACGTAACCAATTGGGATGTTTGCCTACTCATGATTGAATTTTCTTACAATTGAACAATACATAACACCACTGGACATGCTCCCTTTGAGATTATCTACAACTTCATTCTCGAACTTCCCCTTAACCACACCCCAATAGCCATATCTGACCAAGAAGAGCCCAAAGCTAAAGCTTAAGCTCAATCCTTTCGAAAGATCTACCTCATGCTACCAGAAAGTTAAAGTGAAGGGCCTAAGGAAGGAGAACCAAGCAGTTTTAGTCTAGCAACCTGGTTTGGTATAACAAGTTATCTACCTAAGTTGAAGGATCCTTTAAGAGACTCTAGAAGATCAATGTCAATGCTTACCAAATAGAGATGCCTAAAGACTTTGGAGTTTCTTATGTGTTTAATGTCACTGACCTCAGTCCTTACCAAGTAGTAGAAGATCAACAAGTAAACCATCCGAATTTGATCCTAAATTCTAACCAACTCAGAAGGAATGATAAGAACCAACCCACTAAACCCCTAACCTAAGGACGAGCACGTAGACTTAAGGGTCTTGCTAAGCATATCCTCTCTTGCTAACCAATACATGAAAAGTCTAAGCTCTTGTTTACTATTGAACTCTTATAACTACCAAGCTAATCTCCACCCTACTATTAGTCAATTATTGCTAAACTCTAACCTGATGGGATTCTAGATTGCCCACCCTTCAGCGGGGTAAGCTTACTCACTAGCTCGACTGTCTTTGCTTCAAGCTATAAAGGTCCTCTCTATGCTAACCTAATCCAAGTATAGCTACAATCCAGCTCGACATCCACTTAATTTAATGATATTATATTTTCTGTATCCTTAAGCGTTCTCCAATAGCTACCAACAGCGTGTCTCAATCCCCACTTGACAAAATCTACCATCCGAAGCCTCTATTTTTACGTTTACTTTTATGTCTTTATCTATTTTTTGTATTTAGCTTATATTGGACAAAACCCTTTTTATCTTTTCCATGTATAGAAAGTAACCATAATATTTTAGGTATAAATACTCTTTTTACATGTAGTCATAGGAAGCAATCCCAATCATTGAATATAGTAAGTTTCTTACTATGAGCTATCAACTCATTCCCCTTTTACTCTTATCCTAACACTTGAGCAAAGTTAGATAACGTGTAACCTTATCGAGCTATTCATACATCATATCGACTAGCCCGTAAGTCTGTAAAGATTCTTTGATATGTCATATCTTTGGAATCTTTTGTGATTTTGCTTGTATTCTTTTATTTTGTGCATTTATCACCCTTCTTCTCAAGCTCTATATAAGCCTGGACCCACCCTCATATCGTGTCGCTGTCTATTCTTGACATGGCGTGTCATATGATGTTAAGATAAGTAACCATTTCAAATAAGTAGGTCATTGACCATGTCACTTTTATGTATAGGTGATATGGTTTGGATGACTAAACTAGTACTTTGGCACTAAGTCTTATAACTACTCTATATAAGCAGGTCATCAGTACGATGAAACTAAGGTAAATGTAAATTGGGACACTCTTAATGAAATTGTCGATGAATTTGATTATGGTATGAAACAAATGCTAGACAAGGGAAATGAACTGGATTACTCATAGCTTATACAAGCAATGATTCTTGTATAAGATGATCTGAGTGTGATGTGCCATCTATGGATATCAAATGAATATCACGTCACGTGTTGGCCATTGAATGCTTAGGATGTTCTTTGCTATTTGTTCCCCGTATTAAATAACCACTGGCTTGTGTACCACAGCTGTTTAGTTGTTGCATTTAGTAATAATTTTAGGTTGCATGCACTACTTCATAGAATGTATTTATAGGTAGAGCTTCCACTTATTGGGCTTTATAGCTCATTGTTGTGAAACTTGTTTTAAAACATTTCATATAACAAAAACTTTTGGATAAAGAAGACTTGAAGGGCATACGTTTCCAAGACGTACATGTACTTTGCAGGTAACGAGAAATACATGGCAGATTATCATACCCTATAACAAGCTGTAACATATGTAATCTTGGATAAATGGATCCATGGATCATCACTTTGAGCATATAAAAAGCAAGATAGAGTACATTAGAAGGAAATATACACGAATGGGCCTTCATTTTTGTCTACTTTACTGTTTAAATATTTTATTTTTTAACTTTGTCTGAATCCTCCATTTTTTACTGCTTTTTCTTTTTGAACTCTTCATCTTTTATCTTTTATAGCAAGTCCTCTTAATTTTCATTTAAATTGTCGGTGGGGATCTTCGATTTAAAGAACTAGAGTTTTTATTGGCATCAGATGCAATGATTAATAAAGGGAACTTTTTCCTTTTTGTTTTGCAAAGGGGGAGGATTTAAGCTAAAATATTAAAAGATAAACAAAAACTAAAATAGAAAAATAACAAAACGGAAAGAATATAAACGGAAAATTTTAAAAATTAAAATAGAAAAATAACAAAACGAAAAGAATATAAACGGAAAATTTTAAAAATCAAATAGCTCAAACGTAAGAAAATATCAAAGGTGAAGGAACTACATTTATATTTTCCTCTTTCCCTCGACGAGCGGAGCAAGTGAAAACACATCGACATGAATGTTACTCCGTACGTGAAAAGACATGCACTGATGCCACCACCTGGTTGATTTTTACTTGTTCTCGAGAAAGCTACCTCCCAACGGCCAAATGACTGACAAAACCTCGTCTTGTCATGTATGTCTGATCCAATTACAGAGACACTTTGGAAAAGGAAGCGGCCCACAAGAAGTTAATATTAAAGGACATCCTATTGGACCCTTAGCCTAAATTTTGTCGCGCAGTTGTTAGTAACGTTGAAAATCACCAATCCAACTATAAATGTGATATCAAAAATATCTTTGAAAAAATTACAATCAAGTTCCCAAAATCAAATTGAGGTGTAAATATTTACCTTAATCTTTCAAAACTATAAACAATCTGCATAAATTTTGGCAAGTTAGCAACATAAAAATGTTTATTTTTTCAATTAATAAACACACACTATGATTTATATAAAGAAGTCATTAAAATACACTTGATAAGTTTGAGGAAATGTTTTCTATTATAGTTCAAAATTTAGGAGTTATTTACATCTAAATATTATTTACCATTTTATCAAGGATTAAAGAGTTATTTGTAACATTTGAAAAAAAATTTAGTATATTTATACTAATATAAAAATTCAAGAAAGTTATTTACATTTTCCCTAAAAAATTGAATAGCCAACACATAAGAAGGGTTACAAGTTTTTTTTTTTTTTTTCAAGAAGGATTATAAGTATAATGGTTAAAAGTTATGTAAGTTTAATTTTTTTTTTCTTTTCACTATCTTTACAATTGTTATATCATTATTATGCTATCATAAATGATAATTAATAATTAAAGCATAAATCTATGAGTCATGTTTTGGCATTCTAGCAATCTCATGAATCATATTTTGGTTTTTTTAATAAATAAATGACTTATGTTTTATTTTATATATATATATATATATTGATAGTCAATTCTTGGTACACAAAGCACCTAAGGCTTAAGCCTACCAAATTGCCCAACCTAAGCCTCAAAAATTGCTAAGTAACTCAACTCAGACCATGAAAGCCCATTAGGACACATGCACATGTCCTAAGCATATCTAAGCTTTGTTTTTTGTTAGAAAACCTTTGCACATTGTCGACGTGTTCAATCACTACCCATAATGCTCGCTTAAGGCTCATGCCATCTAAAGATTGTAGTCAAAGGGGGTGTTCGACTTTAGAGCTAAGCATTAACTCCATTTGTTGTTCAACCTCCTTTTCCCTCTTTATTTAATGCTGATTGACCTCCTATCAAGTGGGCTACTACTTATCCATCGAATAAGGGTGATCACTTACCCCCGATGGGACAAGCCCATCTTCCTAACCTCTAACAACTAGTAAAAGGCAGAATTTCCCATCAAGAGCTGACTATGTTACCTCTTCAAATCCTGCATTAGCTAGCCATAGCCCGCCACGTGCTAACAACAATAAGCACCACCTTCAACTTATAAATAAGAGTTAGCTCACCAAGGAGATTGCTGCTTACAATACTTAACTCTTTATCTTAGGAACTCATTCATCCTAGTTACACGTCCTTTCCCTTTTTGTTAATTTGAGTGTAGTAGAGCCCTTATTAACTTAGCCATATAGGCATAGTATAGGTAATCCATTGCCCATAGTCGAAAGACCACTTAGAGTTGATCTAAGAGACCCCATAGTGATCACATCATCACTAATATCAACATCTAATTGGTCTATAATAATTAATTAGTAATATAATATTTCTAGATATATTTAATTAAATAAAATATAATATGAATCCTAAAAAGTACAAAAAGAAAAAGGAAAAATTTTAGAAAATAAAAACTGGAATTAATTTGTATCCCCTCACCAACTCCCTTAAGTTTTGAGATAGTTAATCAACGACTCTAAAGGAGTAATGGATCGTAACCTAGCATCTCGTAAGAGTTGTGTAAAAATCAAAAACTTGCCACTCAAGTATAACTCATATAGATTTTTGAAAAGATTTTATCTTTTTTATTACATTCAAGGATATTGGATTGGCTAGTCACCAACATAAAAGAACCGTATCACAACCAGGATGAGTTGCGCTCCATTAATCTTTTAGGGCCATTGGTGGTTCTAAGGCCACAAATTCATTTGAAATCCTTTTCTCTAAAATGCTTGCCTTTATTTATTTATTTTTATGTAATTTTACTACTTTACTATGTTTTATTTAATCAAATATATTTATTTTATCAAGTTATTTATTATGGACCAACCAGATGTAGATGCATGCCCCTTAACTAAGATAAAAAATTAGCTATTAAATGTAGGCTATGTATTTGTTTTTTTTTTTTAAAAAAAAAAAGAAATAGGATACATATAAAGGGTTTGCAAGAACACCAAAATGCTTGTCACATTTTTGTAATTGGTCTATAAAAGAATTAGCATTGTATATCTCGTCATCCATTTTAGATATAACACTTTATGTTAACTAGTAGCATTTCATGTATAGATGTAAACTAATTTGTCTTTGAAAACCTCAATTCATACTATGACTCACTTATTAATTGTGTTTGAAGACATAATAACTAATTTAACTAAATGTGTCTTATATCGAAATTAAACCCATTATCAATTAACAAGAATCCAAATGACCCTATCATAGTTACCAACTCTATTATAGAATTATAAATGTTCATAAAATTAAAATTAATAAAAATAAATTACATAAACTCTCTAAAACAACAAATTACAATGCGACAAAAGTTTTAACTAAGGTAAGACCAACCAAACAAATGAAGTAAAATGTTCTTTTGCTACATCACATAGCTGTATTAAATTGAGCCTTACCCTAACCAAATATTAGTGCCAATATCTAAATTCACCTTATCTTCCATTATCTTTTTAACAGAAATTGCCAAATGGTCTACATAGAGAAAATTATTTATACAAATATAAAAATGGTATAAAAATAGCTTATCACTATCATTTTCTTCTTCTAATTACACATTATCATGGCCAACTAATTGTTAGATCTAAAAGACACATAAATTGTTTCAAAAATCCTTTTGCATGTGAAGCATGAGTAATTTTATGGTATAAAGTTTCTAAAAGAAATAGGTATAACATTTTGGAAAAACTAAATGTAACATTCTAATGTTTCTATTAGAAACATAAGATATTTTAAAAGCAATTCATATATTATATTAAATACATGACCATAACAAATAGAAATTCTAAAAGCTACTTCATTAATTAAGCTTTAAGCCCAATTTAATACTATAGACAAGCTTTTTGTGCTAATTGTAGGGCTTAAGATGTTGGACCTGATTTCAAGAATATCTTAGGGAAATTTTGGCTTGATAGGTTTGAACAAAAATTGTTAGACAAGTTTGTTTACTCTCTTCCTTCTATGGTGGCATCACACACAAAGAAAGGCCTATTAAATAAGTTTTGATTCTTCATGAGTTCTTATAGACTTCTTTTATAAGCCATTAGGTTTCTTCTTAAGCTAATGACTTTTTTATAAAGCATTGGGCTTGGCTAAGCTCATCTACCATCAAAAGCCCATGGGAGTTACAAAAGGATTAAAAAGACTTCATCTCATCTGTTGATCATCAGAAAGTATCTAGGGGCGTCATTAACAACTCATCTCATCAACCCTTCTCTAAAATCATCCAACAATTAAGATTTTTATGACTTCATTTGCACAATTTAGAGCATTGAAAAGAATTCATGAAACTTCATCATTCTACTAAAATTATGTACTATACAAACATCAAAACAGCTAATCAAGCAAAAATGGAGGAAGAACAAGCAAGAATACTCAATCCAATCCATTGTCACATGCCAACTTTAATAAACCAAGTTTATTTATTCCTCTTGAAGCTTCTCTCTAACAATATCTACTCAGCATTGAGTAGCTATTTAATCCAATAAATAAATGTTGTCATAATTCCCAAGTCCCTCATTCCATTATGGCCCCAAACTCCTTCTCTCCTTTGGAAATGCCACCATTGTCCACATCATCACGTGTCCTCTCCACCACTTGCAAGTGACGCCATCACAACCACTCTCTACGGTTTGCGTGTATCTCTAGCTAGAAAAGAAAACAATTAAATCTTCAGCATAATGGCTAGAAGTGAACGTTGTCAAGTTCAATCACAAAACTAGATGTAATTCAACATACCCCATAAGTTGGATCCAGACTTCTGTATATGTTTATTGCTTGTTCTTTATCTTGTTCCCAATCAAAGGAAAATTAAAAAGGGGGGGGGGGGGGGGGGGGGGGGGTGTGGAAGAGAGAAATTCAAACAAATAAGAGGGAGAGATGATTGGTGGGTAAGAACAAGAGGGACTAGAAAAGGAAATATAGAAATGTACTGGAACAGACAGTTTACTAACATACCATGAATTAATAGGTTATTTTTTTATTATTTTTTATTGAAACTAAAAAACATAATAGGCTATTATAGTTCTATCCAATTTCTAAAATAGTACAAACTCTATTGCCAATTTGTTACGTTTGATAAAGTAAATGGATTATGAATAATCAAATACTAGCAGACATACACTAATATTGCATGTGAAAAAATTAAACATCACAATATAATAAAATTTTTTATCTTAACACAATTACAAATCAAATCATTTATAGGACCAATGGTTTTTTTTTTTTAAAAAAAAAAGAAGATTAATACACAATTGATATAAAAAATACACATATGAAAAAAAATATATATATAATTTATGTCATTTATAATCCCATCTTAACATTGAAATTATCTATTAAAATAGAAAAGCAAATAAAATTGTAGAAGCAATGCTAAATTGTCATCTACAATCAATTAAGGTAAACAACATTAAAGAGAAAAATCAAAAGTACTAAAACAAAGACATATCAAAAGATGGTAAAGAACAGTAAGGTGAAAAATAAAAGTATAACATAAATGGATAAAGAAAAAGAGAAATTTACACTTATCTTTACCAATCGACCCAATTATATTCACATGATGAAGCATCAAATGGATGATCGAAAGATCTTTAAAAAGATGGAGTATGAAGTTCACCCATTTAGCCATTTCTTTACTTTCACTTTTATCACGTTTTCATTTCAATACACATAGAAATGCACAACTCTTCTTTGAATTTGAATTAAACATGCAATCGGAACTTAAAATGAGTGCCACATAAAGGGTTACTTATAAAGCATCCTTGTGAAACTATTTGAATTTATTTGATGTCGATCAATGCATAATCCCAAAGCTTCCCAATTTTTCTTTAACTCTCATCTTCTATTAACTCTATACTTTTTCATCCATCATTTTCTTCTTCTTTTTTTTTTAATCTATAAAATTGTTAATTATACATTTTTCTTCTCAAATTTTCTAATATAAGAATTTACCCTCCATGCCCTTTAAAAAATAAAAAAGATCAACAATAAGCTCAAATGACAACTAATGAGAGCTATTTTTGCAAGCCAATACTACATTAGTGCTTCTTCATGTGCTTTCTTGTTGTTAATAAGTTTTTTACATGATAGACATATGAATATTAAAAGCTTGGATATAAATGTAATAATGAAAGATACTTTGGCAAATTAATAGGAAAATTAAAATAAAAAAGCCATCCAAAAGTAAAAAAGACGAAAAATAAAAAGGCTAGGAGTAAAAGAAGTGTGGTAGATTTTATCTCCACAAAATTTATTTATTATTTCAAAATTATTATGAAATTGAATAAACATACTAAATATATGAAAAATTATGAAGACCAATCATTTTCAACACAATTTTACTTGGAGAAAACATTAAAATGTAGTAGGAAGAACTAAAAAAGGTTAAAAAGACTTTAGTCTTATAGAATGCATAAACAACTTCACCTCCAAACACATTAAAAACACTTTACATGATAACTTACAAATTCACAGAATATACAAAAGTCATCTATACATGTCACATAATTAAGATTATATAATATTAATATCGTTATATATATATATATATATATTAACAATAACTCAAACATGAAATAAAAAACAAACCTACATATAGATATAAACATAGAAAGTATAACTACAATAATGCCAAGGAAATTATGAAACATTAGCTAAGAAAACCCACATCTCCAATTACAAATAGAAGATATTCAAAATTAATACAAATCCAAATCATATTCAATATCAAAACACAAAAAAGAAAAATCAACAATCACATGTTATATCATGCTCTCAAATTGAATATAGCCAACTTTAGCAATATCATATATGCTCTGAGCCTTTCTTATTTATGTTTAAATGTGGTCCAAGAGACTCTGACCAACCTTCATCTATAATGAGGAAACACACAATCAAAGGCTAGCAAACTAACAATAATTTAAGCTACATTGCTAACCATATCAAAGGAGAATGTTTCGATGAAATGGAGGAAAATATATTGATCAATCGATATTCTAATTCATGCGACCATATAAGAGTTCATAATTTATGAACAAGTATAACTTTGTGAGAAATATATGAAATTCACCATGAAATAAATTGTGATTAAGTGTTGAGCTTTGAATAATTGTAAAGAGAATCAAATTTATAACCATACTTATCCTTATCGGTAGAGCCTTAGGGAAAATTTTTGTTCATAAATAATAACAAATTATACTATATTTAATATATTCGACTTATCATAGAATCATCATTGAGAGCGTCAATTTTTTCTTAGTTGAAATTCAAATCAATAGGACAAAATATAATGGTGACTTCATGCTAACAACTTAAATTTATTTGTATAATTAGTTCAAAAATGTGTACCACTAACTATAACTACCTCTTAAGGATCCAGCATTTACAGCTAATTTTGTTTCATGTGATCTTTAATGCAGGATGTATATAAATATAATTTAGAAAATTTTTTATACATATAATTTGAAGTACTTTTTAATAGAAACTAATGATATGCTAATTTCAAAAATACGTGATCATGAATAGGGGGGATTATGGCATTTCCTCTTCTAGTTCTCACTTAGGGCACATAATTGGTGGATGCAAGGTGTCAGTGTCCCTTTTCGTAAAATACTTATATTAACAAGGGGTCATTCTTTTGTACATATTGTAACATAAGGGGAAACTTTATTTTTGTATAGTTAGGGCGTTACTATTATTAGAAAATTCCACTTTTAGCAAGTGGTGCCATTTCACTAGTTTTAATGTCTCCTCCTGCCAGGCCCAATAATGTCCATAAAGCTCTTTACGAGAGTGTGAGTACTCTTCTGAATTGAAGCTCTTACTCACAACGTTGGTTAATCATGATCAACGGTACCTGTTACATACATTGTACCCCATATACACACATTGCAACCTTGTATTACTGTCGGAATTAATAAAAGTGTGTTGTTCCTTTTTTTTTCATTCGTGATCGTATCCCTTATAATATGTTGGCTTTCTTCCTTGGTTTTGTTGCTTACAGGTTTAAGCCTTGTTACCTAGCGTTGCATGCAAGTTAGATTTACTTACTACTGCAGAGCGGGATAGTAAGTGCCGTACGGTCTGTTTTTATGCTAAAGAAAGCCTTAGACCGTGACACAAGGCAACTAGAAGAATAGCAAGCACTCTTATCTATGGAAGACCACAAACCAAAACAAAGAAAAATTATTAGGAAATAAAAATAATATCTCATAATAAAAGAAATACTTACATACAAACATTTTCATTTTATTCTTAACACATATTGCACATAGAACTAAAAAGGAAAAAATCCCAAAATGTTGGCATTGTCTATAACAAGTTTAAATTAGATGTCTTATCCCAACATATTCATCTTATTATACTTAGTTAACACAAAAAAGTAGTTCACATGAGATAAGCTTTCTAGATAAGTAATCATTCATCTCTTAGTATCGTGTTCATTTTCTTTTTTCTTGCCAAGAGATAGTATTGAGTATTGAAATAACTGAGAATACTTACAATAAGTCTAATCTAAAATGATTCAGCATTTAACTTTTACTTACTTCAAAAAGAAAAGAAACTTAATTCATTCCCTATAAAAAAAAAAGGAGAATTAAACCCTATTAATCCATTGGGATCCAATATTCCTCATTTATCCTCTATCATTCATATCAAAACACAATTTACAAACACGGTTAAAAAAGAAAAATAAATATTAGAAGTTTTTTCCTTTCCTTCCTTCTTCACATAGCACATTCAAACAAACCATACTTTGATTCCTCGTTTAAAATTATAAAATCCAAATAACTTTTTTTTACTAGATTTGATAACTCGTATATAGAAATGGGATGGACACATAGACAAGACATTCTTCTTTTTCCACCATCAATTCCCTTTTTCCTTCATTGCCTAGCATCAGCACTTGTAATTGCCACTAAATAATCAGAACAAAAGGAAAATAAATAAATTAACACTCCCTGATTTTGCCATCAAATAAAAAATAACTTTTTTGAGAAAGTCAAAGAAGATTATATAACATATACAAACAACTCAATACTCGCATAACTACTTTAATGCCCTTACTATAGTCATGAAACAAAAAGGAAACAAACATTAAGACAAATTCATATCTCATATAAATGAATATAGACATGCAAATACTTATAGTTCTAGGAGGAATGGTTAAAACTCTTCTCTAATATTTCAATCAACACCATACAATAATATTTGACATCGTGAACTTTTAACGTAATCATAAAAAATTATTCTTCAAATAATGGCAAAAAAATAAAAGAAATGAAAGATAAAGAGACTGTGGTAGTTTTCAACATGAACTCATGCTTACCTAATTGTATTGTAATTGGAAACAAAGATGGGAAAGAGAGGTTATGAGAGAGAAGAGAACAATAATATTGTATTTGTGACTATGAGTGAAAAGAGAGAGAAAGTAGTGATTAAGTCAATTACCATTTACCATTATTAGTGGTGTACAGTGGAAAACATGAATTATTTAAATAACGTGGGAGAGAGAATGTGTAGAAATGAATATACCCTTATTAAATTAATTAGTAATTAATATAAGAGTTGGTTTTATTACTATATTATTAAATTGAAGACTAAATAGTAATTTTAAGATATGGAATTTATTTAAAAGTTCATTGGCTTTAATAATATAGATAACAAATGAGTAATGAAATATTAGGAGTGAGTGCAAGGAATCAAATAAATAAATATTAGAAAAATAAAGAAGAGAGCGGAGAACATCAAACCCAATATTTAAAGTAAGATTCCATACTACCTAACATACTTCTCGGTGTCATTAATGTCTCCCAATAAGACTCCTCACCAATGCTTTGATATTTAAATAAAAGCTTATTTAATTCATTAGACTTATTGCTTTAAATTTATGAGTAACAAAAAAGAGAGATAATAAAAGGCTTAAAAATATGTTTAGCAGCAAGTAATTGTATTTTAATCCATTCATGGATAATATAAATAGCACTCTTGTATAATTGTTACATTGAAAGTATTTGGGATCGGTTGATTGTTATACATTAGTTATACTTAAAGAGTTCTTTTCAATACTTTGTTTGAGCATGGCTTAGATGGTTAAACTCTAAAGAATTATAGATTAACTGAGAGAAATTTGTTCGAATGATTAAGAGGACCTTGGAATGAAGCCCCACATTCTCCTTAGAAACCTTCTTGAGGAGTTCGTCTGAACTTGCAGAAAGTTTCCTTTTGATAAGCTTCATTTGGAAGCTGCCAAATGAAATTTTTTATTTTATTTTTCAGAAACTTCATTCAACAGTATCCCATGATGTTCAATAATGTTCCTTTTTTTTATGCAAAAGACAACTTAATAAACACAAAAGTTTATGCATATATCAATCCAATCAATTTGTCTTTTGTTTAATCAATTTACTTTATCACTTATAGACTAAAAAGGAGTATTAACAATGCTTCAAGAAAAAAAGTTTTACTAAGAGTATAAACAATTGGTTTACGAATGGAAGAAAATATCCACATAAGTGATAAAAGCCTAAATTGAAAGAAAAAAAAATGGAAATGCCTAGATCATAGAACGAAGCAAAGGTGATGGTTTTGCATAGGGATGCGACTAGACGAGTCGTAATAAGGTTCCTAATTCACTCAATCTGTTAAAAATGTTATAGGTATTACCCAATAAGGTTTTGGGATAGATTATGGGAATTACCTAAAAATCTTATAGGATTTCGGAATGAGTTTTGGGTTTTAAAAAAAGCCATCAAGAAACTCGGTATCAATTGAAAAAAGAACTTAAGTATTATATATTAAATTAAATAAAAAGTATTAGTAAGGGAAAAAATGAAAAATAAAATATCAACCTCTATACTTCTAGTTCCTAAATCTATACGTTGGACCAAATAGATGTGGCAAATATATGAAATACATTTTACTTTGTTTCAAAAACAGTATTCCTCCAAGTATGTTAAGTAGTATCTAAACGTCATTAGTTAGTATTGAAATTTGAAAGTATGAAGGCTTGACTGTAAGGACTTCTTGTAGGCCCAATAACATGAGACTGAAGCATCACAACTATAATGAGTTCTTAAAATCCATGGTTGATATCCAATCCAATCAGTTGTAGCCCCATAGGTAATAATACCCTAGATGAGACAAAAAGCAATGTAACCTCACTTTGACACTTCTTCTGTTGATGACGATCACTCGCTTCAAATGTCCGAAAATGAGATACATATTTTTATTTTTTAAAACTACTTTGCTTTAATTAGCCACAAAAAAAGGGAAGACGATGATATAAAATATAATCAACATTAACTCAAAACCTCTTTATAATCCTTTTTACATGTCAAAAAGTGTCCAAGAAGACTATAAATTGTACACTTTGTTAAAGAAAACAGGTAAATTTTCTACTCAAATGAATCTACTATTTCTTGAAATTGTACTTGGAAAGGTGATACGGAAAATATCGATAAAGATTTAACAAATTAAATAATGAAACTTTTTACATTTTTATACATATACTTTTTCATGAAACATGTAATCCTTAAACCTTTTATAATTTATCTATGAGCATTTGCTAACAAACCTATAGTAATATTTTTTGCAATTTGTTAATTAAAAATAAATAAATAAATAAATATTGCTTCCCTTTATATAGCATTATTGGTTATCAACATTCACCTTTATATTTCACAATATGTTATATTATATTATCAAATTAACTTAATGAAGGGTTGTTATAAAATTGTATATAAGATTGACTTTGATATCAAACACCTTTTGGCTAGAAAAATGATCTAGACATTATCTAATATAAATCCAAGTTATAATAATAAAACTTCAAAAAACGATCTAATATCATGTCTCTGAGAGGGTAATAATAATGCATGGTAGTAATACTAACAAGACTTACGGTTTTTGAAAAAGTTCATGATGATATTATAATTTCATTTTATCATCAACTCCTAGCTAAAACTCAACACTATTGATGGTTGATTCTATACGTTGAATGGGGACATCGCTCTTGTCACCATCATTTAATGATCTCTTTTTAGCTTCAATTTTTATTTTTTTTTTCAAGTAAGTAATGTATGTATTTGTTGTTTTATGGAGTGGCATGTATATTAAAGAGGTTATTTATATTATGTTTGATGTCACTTTTGTTAGATTCTTCTAGGACGATTTCTTTTAGAGTAAAATGACAACATCTTATTTTCATTAAATCTATTTTATTGATATTATTGTCAAATGTTGGATAATGTAACGTCCCTTACTTGTTTCTAACATTAATATTATCTAACAAGAATTATGCTAAGCAAATAATATGTTGATTTATTATTATTATTATTATTATTATTATTATTATTATTATTATTTTTATTTTTTTGCCAACGTAAGGTACATAAATATAGATGCCAATATTACTGAAGAAAGTCTTCTTCTTTTGTCAAGCTCCGAAAGGGAAGTATCATCATTAAGACCAACAACTATATGAAGTTCTCAAGCAGGTGGTAATGTTTATCAACACGATATTCCTAATCAATGTAAGTTAGGTTTCCCTGTATGGAAGGATATGGTGAAAAAAATTATTAATGGAAGGAAGTTGCTATTTGTAATTATTGTTCTTAAAAACTAAAAGTTAATAGTAACAATGGGATAGAACATTTACTTAATCGTTTAAAAAAGTACTTGTAGAAGAACAATAGACTTAAAGTAATATCTACTATCAATAAAGAAAAGACAAAATGGGAATGAGAGTGCTATGATAATAAGAAATTAGGCATTTAATCAAGAAGCTTCTAAGAGACATCTTGCTAATACAATTGGTTTTCATGAATATGTAATCTCAATTGTTGAGCATGGGTATTTTAGGCATTTTGTGGATAGTGTTCAACCTCTTTTTAATCATGTGAGCCATACTATGGTGAAGAAAGAGATTATGAACATCTATAAAGGAGAAAAGGAAAAATTGAGAGGGCTATTGAAGGGACTTCATTCTCGAGTTGTAGTAACTATAAACATATTGACTTCCAATCAGAAAAAAGGATATATAAGAATCATTACACATTTTATCAACAATAATTGGAATCTCTAAAGTTGACTTTTGAAGTAAGTTTTTTTTTTTTTTTTGAATGTTTCTTCTAAGTTTATTTAATAGAGATTTATATATACTTTTCAATAACACTTACATTTTTATACAGTTTTGTGTATGTCCCAACCTTACATACAAACGAAATTCATGCCAATTATTTGTTTAATTCATTGACAGACAAAAAATTATCTACAGTTATTATAGATAATTGTTCTACTAATGATATTGTGATAACTACTTTGATGTTGAAATTACAAAATGATGAGTTGGTACTTTATGGGGAGGATACTATACATGTACTGTTCTGTGCATACTTTAAATTTGATTGTAAAGGAGGGTATGGTTGTGATAGAAAGTGCAACTGAGAAGATCATGATAGTGTTGCGTTTTTCCAACAACACCATCACTAGTAGAAAAGTTTGGAGAGGTGTGTAAACAATTGGATATTTTATATGATAGAAAGCTTTGCTTAGATTGTAAAACTAGGTGGAATTCAACATATAATATGCTGGTAACAACTATTGCATATAAGTAGGTGTTTTACACTTTCAGTTTATGGATAGATAATATAAATGTCTTCTAACAGATGATGACTAGGAGTTAGTTGACAAAATTTGCAAGAAGCTATCCATTTTTTTCGAGGTAACTAACCTTTTTTTTTTACTTAATATTCGACTGTAAATTATTATTTTGAAAAAGTGTATAAGATTAGGGAAGCATTAGTTAATTGAAAGAATTCTTTTGATGTGAATAGTAGTTCAATAGCTGAAAAAATGTTTGAGAAGTATTGAGGAGATATGCATAACATTATGGCTATTTGTATTATTTTGGATCCATGCTTTAAGATGAAAGCTGTGGAATTTGTGTTTCCTTTTGTTTATGGCCCAAGTACATTAATTAATATACAAAATGTTAGGAAAACATGTTATTAGTTGCTTTAGGAATACCAATTTAGAGCTAAATCTCATTACACCAAGAGTGCAAGTAATAGTTCTTCATCAAAGCCTTCAGTAGGTTATATCGTTTCTATTGATTCTATGAAGAAGTCAAAGTTAGTGGAATATTGATGCAACACTAATACTGATGGCCATGTGAAATCATAATTAGATCATTACTTAGAAGAGGTTATATTACCTTGGTGTAAGAATTTTGATATTATTAGTTGGTGGATATTAAATGGAATCAAATATCTAACATTACAAGAATTAGCTAGGGATATGTTGGCTATTTTGGTGTCCACAGTTGCTTTTGAATCCGCATTTAGTATCAGTGGATGAATAATTAGCTCACATAGGAGTCAGCTCAATCTAGAGATAGTAGAAGCTTTGATGTGCACTTAAAGTAAGTTAGCTAATGAAAACAAAGTTGAGAAGTTTGTTTTCATAAAATACTCAATTTTTTATTCATGAAAAAACACCTTAGTTAATTATCTTCTAATGTATTTTATTTTATTTTTTATTTTTTGTCCATTTTCATAAGTATCAATATATTTGATGAAGAAAATGACTTGTGAAGACTAAGAATGAAGAGGTTAGTTGAGGTATGGAATGGATGACTCTTTTATTCTTTTTAATAGAAGTAGTTTATTAAATCAATAGTTACCGTAAAGTTATTGGCAAATTTTATCATGTGACTTTCGCTACGTGTACATATTGTTATGTGATTTTTATTCTTATTTGCAAAAGAACCAACTTGGTGAAATGATGAATGAGTACATAACAAAGATGGAAAGAAGAACAACAATTACTAAAAGGATTGAATAATTGAATTGTATGAGTTGCTTTTGTTTATTGGAGCTTGTATGCTCTAAACTATAGTTCATCTCATTATTTTTAGAGTCTAGTTATTTCTCACCATCTACCTTTTATCATTTTGTCTATTGGAGCTTGTACACTTTATTTTGTTTGTTCTTGGATAGCTTGTGAACATTAAACTTATCTATTGCTCAAATTATGTTAATCAGGAGTTTTTATTTTTTTTTCGTAAAAGTGATTAGAGCAACTCTTTCTTCAAATATTGTATAAATTTGTTGCTCAAATTATGTTGACATATTAGAGCAATTCTTTCTTGATCTATACTTTATTGTATAAGTATGTTGCATAGGTTACATTAACTAAGAGTTTCAAACGTAAACATTGGTAACATTTGTTATTTTAAATGTCTCATTATTGTTAATAATTGCTACGACAAATGAATGAATACCAAAGTGGATGGAAAATAAATTTAAAAAAGAAAAAAATGGAAAATGCTAATAGGTCGGGTTGTATTCGGGTTTGGGTTTGGGATCTTACAATACTTAGCAGGTTAGTTTCGAGTTAGTCTCCCAAAACTTTGCAGGTTTTAGGTATGCCTACAGGATAATGGGAGGAGAAATAAGAACACTAAACCCATTCCAAATCTATCCCGATTGCATTCCTAGCTTGTACAGTAAAGATAGCAAAGACAATGATGATTAAACTTAGGAAAAGATCGGTTCCAAACTTTAAACTAGCCTAATTGTTTATTAAATCAACCTAAGATCAAATTGGGCGAGCTTAAACTACTAGTTAACCCATCTAGCTTGGCAGGTCCAAGCAGTTTCACCTATAGGACCAATCAAACTAGCAGAACTATAAACCAGTGGGTTGGCTTGGGGGGAATGGTGGAAAGGAAACAAACATATTACATACATATAATATGTACCAATAATTGCTATAATATAATATACGTATATAATATACTTAGACTTTGAAGAGATATTAATATGTTGTATAGTACATAAATATAATATACATATATAATATATGCAAGGTATACATGTAATATATTAATATATATAATATAATACATATATTATACTACAGAATATATGTTAATAGATGTTTATATTTTTAAACAATATATTTATATATGGATTGAAGTCATAATCTAAAAAAAAAACGTGGAATAAATACTAACAATCAAAGAAGAAAAAATTCACGAAAAATTTAATTAAAATAATTTGACAACCAGTTCATAGGGCATTGAATCAACTCATGAACTACCGATTGCGGATCATCAATTTTATAGCCCATGAACCGACATATTGGGGCCAATTTAGCCCACTTCTCTGGTTTAGTAATGATGTTGAGGAAATGGTAATAGCCATAGAGATGAAGATGGGCATGGTTATAAGAATCAACAAGTTTGAAAATAGACAAAAGACGATTTTGTTTAGTGTTACTAAGATATGCTTTATTAAAATGGGATGGATACAATTGGGTTAGGTTAGCAAAATTAGGATTTTCTTTACTAATTACGATATAGAGGAGAGAAGAGAAAGGAACGACCATTGCACCATATTAGTTGGAAATAAACAACTTAGAAGAAGTATTAGAAATTCTAAATCCTAGAATAAACCAATGTTATTAAATTCAGATTGGAAGGTTGATTTAAGAATGGGAAGGAGTCAAAGGTAGAGAGGGTCAAGTAAGTTGAACCCAAATCAAATTGGAGTCAATAAAAAAATTAGAATATAATTCATATTTATTTATAAAGTAATAAAAATTACTTTCATCGTTAAGAATTGAAGTAGAAAGCCTTTTACAATTTATTTATGTTTTTTTTTTGTTATCTGTTACTTTCTTAGTAAATTGATGTATTTTCTATAGAATACAAGAGAAATAACATATTTTAACTTGGAAAAGCCCAGTAGGTTTTTATAGGAATCGAGTTGAAACGATTAGGTGAATTGGGTCAAACCGAGATCATTATCAATAAAGGTAAAAAGGGTGGCTTGAATCAATTTTGTAAAGAGATTAAGTTAGATCTAGTGAGTCAACTCAAGTCTAACAATACTGAAATAAACTATGACTATTTCACAAATTGATTTTATGCAAAACCTCTAAAATAACCAACAATTAGTGGGAAGTCGATATTAATGAACACTCACTACAATCATAAAAGGGATTAATAAGAAAAAATAGGTAAAAAGTCTACACTAGTTAGGCACTAAGTGATGATTTTCAAAAGATATATAAATACAACTAAAGCAAGTTTTAAGGAAACAAGACTTGAGTAACTAATGAAAAAACAATAAACAATCAATTAAATAAACTAAACAATTAAAAGTGCATCATTTTCCATCTAATATGAAAGCTACAAGGTTTCATTTGAACAAAGTCCCATAGAAGTTGAAGGCTTTGGTTTATTGAAGCTCCATTTGAAGGCCTCCTTAAAGCATTTAAACAAGCTCTTCATTCAAAATCACTAGATAAAATGTTTGTACAAGACCCTCCTCAATTGAATAACTTGATTATTCAATTGAGGAATTTATACTTTTAGATCATCATTTGACTGAAGCCTTAATAGTTTCGCATTATGCAACTACATACTCTTATTTCAATTTAGCTTCTCACTTGATGAAACATGTATTAAATTCAAATGCTTGTCATCAACTCAATGAACTATCAATTGATCACTCTTCTCTTCTCTAAATACTCTAAAAATTTTTAGACTCCTAACCACCCCAAACAACCATACTAGTGACATAATTCTTTTTTAGTGTAGAAACATACATGATAAGCTTGGTTCTCTAGCTAATTGCAACAAATTACACTCAATTTCAACTATAAAATTTCTAAAATAGAAAAGAAATAGTATATTTCTAGTTTTCAATGTTTCTCCACTTTTCCATTTCAATTTTAAACTTTTATTTTCTTGCATTTGAGTGATCAATATTTGGACCACTAGCATATTGCACATGGCTCCTTCTCATTTATTCATGCAATTATATAAAAAAATACAAAAATAAATAAATTTCTAGACAAAATTTTTTGTAAAATAAAAAGTAAAAATTATACTCGCCACCATAAAGGGGATTATACAACACCATAGGATGGCTATCGCTAAACCTACCCAAATAGTTAAACCAGCCTTAAACTATCAGTTCATGAGCTAGTTTCACTTTCACAGTAAACCATGACTAGCCCGTATGTTGGCGATTTTGAGCTAGTTCAATCGACCCGGCGATTTACGAGTCGGTTCGCAACCCTTAAACCATTTTTTTTTATCCCATCTTTTCTTTTTATATCTTCATTTCTTTTTTCCTTTGTTTTTTTTTTATCTTTTTTCCATTTTTCCTTACCGACCATTCAACCCCTTTTCTTTCCTACCTTTTTTTCTTTTTTTTTTTAATCTTTTTTTCCCTTTTTCCTTACCTACTTTTCAACCCATTTTTTTTTTCTTTCCTCCTTTACTAAAGCATACATTCCAAACGATCAAAATTTAAAATATAAGGAAGTCTCTTACAATACAAAGAACTAATCTAATCAACTAGAGTGAAGTGGTTGGAGAAAAAAAATATTTTTTAGTGTATTTTATAGGCGTTTGGTAGGTGCCTACGTATTGAATTTTTAGAAAGCCTTCAGTTTGTTGGTTAATTTTACATTTTACAAAAAGAATCCTAGTGTATGTAACTATTCGATTTAAATTTTTTGAAGAATAACATTTTCACTTGATTATAATTTGGAAAATCTTAAGGCTAGATCACTATTTTTGGAAAGACCATGCCATTTAGTTTTTTTGAATAATTAGGAAAATGTTTTTTTACATGATAAAACTTTTCTGAAAAGGGTGAAAAGAAAACTTATTATGTCTCTTCTTAAGGTAGCTATTTATGTTTGTGACAATGAGTGAAACTTGCAATTGAGTTTAGGTTTCCATCAAATTGGTTCCATTCACTAAATTAATCATTCTCTTCGCTTGATATCCCACATAGTTCTTGCCATCTATAGGTCACATTGTACTAGTCTTTTGTACAAGCACTTGCCTCAATGTTTATAAATAGAGAAGCTTGTCATTCATCGAAGATGAGGCCTGTTATACTAAACGCTTGCTCAACGGTGACTGTTGAAGTTAGAGCAACAAGTACTTCATGGGCAATGTGAGATAGGAGTAAATAGTCCCTTGTGTACCCTTACCATCAATCTAAAATATCGAAGTTCTTAATGGAGATATTCTCAAAAAACTCAAAATTAGTATTAGTGTAGTCCTGCATCTTAGACATTAAACTACCAAACTGTTGTAGCTTCAATTTTTGCGCTAATAACTGCTCACCCATAAATGAATAATGTCACTGCTTGGTAGGTAGCGAAGGATAGACTGATGACTAGTTGTCATACTGACTTTGGTAGTAGTTGATGTTTCTTTAATAATTTTAGAGATGTTTTGCATCATGTGGCGCTTGTTACATACCCTTAAAGCTAGTAGATATTTATTGAGTTGCTAATTATCTACTCTCCAGTGAACAGTAACACCCATATAAGAATCATTACAAAAAGGATCTGCCCATATGTCTACACATATGGACACATGCATATCAAGTGAAACAAACTTACCTACGAGCTCTCTCTTACCTTAATGATGAAGCTCTTGTATGGTTTAGGTTAACGTGCTATGGTTAAGTTGTCGCAAGCTAGGGTTAAACATCTCCCATTCGTATTGGCTTTACTAATTTGATGCACCCGTGTTAAATGACAAGTGCATGTTTGCTAAATACTACGCCAAGTTATATTTGTGCCTCTCTTAATCATACTTTATTAGCAGTTGACCGAATGAACCATTGCCTCGGACAATCTGTTACTGCGTACTATCTATTCTCACATTCTCGGGATGTTTCAACCTTAAGTACTTGTTAAAGGTACCTTATCTCTTTCTCGTTTTCTAATAATAACTCACGTTGCAGTACTTGCAAAATGCTTTTGAATTCTCCCTTTCATGTGTATCTTTATGAAAATGCATAGTAAAAATATTAGACTTACCAAGTTTAGGGGGTTTACTTGAGCTTAAAGATCTCGTACTACTAGACTCATGATGTCTCATATGTTGCTCCTTTATTTCGAAAATAATTTTTTTCTCATCCCCAAACATACTTATAGGGCAACTCATCCGTGAGGATTCAAATCTAACGAGTTGTGTAGGGATACTCATGTGAGAAAGCTCGAATCTAATAGGATGTTTAGAGACACTCATGTATGGAGGTTCAAACTTGGAATTGGTGTATCTCGGTAACTTATGCATTGAGGTTCAACATCAAAGTTAGGAGATAGTATGCCACGATTACTCGTTCGATAAGGTTCCACATCGAAACTAGGAGGTGGTGTAACTCATTTTTTAACATTTTTAACCATATCGTGTGTCCTCTACTTTTTTGAGGCGTACTCGTAATCTAGGTACGCCTAAATGTTATCAAACTGTTGTGGCTCAAACAACGTACCAAATCTAGTGCTCTGACTCTTACTCTTATCAACTAACCAAATAATTAATGCCATTATGAAATAACTCATTTATAAACTTTTATAAATGTTAAGAATTTCAATGAACAAAATGAAGGCTTATGACTAAGATAGAAAAATAGTGTAACAATAAGAATTGAAAAAATACTTTTCGAAAAAAAGAAAGAAAGAAAGTAGGAAAATGCAATATTACCTCAAGCTCATAAATATATAATCACTTTCTAGAAATAACCCTAATTCATCAAAGTATCAAGTTTTTTTGGTGAAATTCAATTATCGGACTCACTTGCATGAATTAGTAAATGAAACTCATTCATTCATAGCTTATCTAACATCCAACTTCGTAATGTTGAATTCAATTTCACTAAAATATACTTTTTGGAAATTTCCTTTTATTTTACGTACACGAGACAAATTTTTGCATGCATACTAAATTTGAAGATTTTTCTCACATGCAACGAGATAAACCTACCCAACGGACCCTTAATTTTATCCTTAATATTTTGATTTCATCAAAACTCATTTTTTTCTTCTATTTTTTTTTTTAATTCACTTAAATTGCATAGATAGTACTTCAGGGTACGAATTTCTTAAGAATACACGTGCAAAGTGATAAATGTAAATGTTTCAGATTTAGCAACTTGAATTTCTATTAATCTTTTTTTTTTGGCCCAGAATTTCTAATAATTTAGTGAACTAGAAGAATTCTGGAATTCTTTTTCTCTGAATTTAAACCGAAGCTGGGCTATTATATATTCTTTATGAATGTGGTTTTGTTTAAAAATGGAATTTTGATTTATCTTATATATGTAATTAATTATGCTATTATACTTGTTAAAGAAAGAAAGATCATAGGGATAGATTTGAAATTTTAAATATTTAGGTGCTAAAGTAGGAATTTCTGAAATGATGGGGCTCGAATCGTAATTTCGAAGAAGTTGGGACCTTAGATGAACAATCTAAAGTTATAATTGGAGCTCACGGAATATTTACGTATTGATAATGATCTAAAATACCACATTTCTACACGCTAAAACCCAAAATTTAGCCATTATTCAATGTGATTTTATCTTTACATAGGCGTAATTAGGATAAATTCATCAAATATCTTAGATAGGGAACATGGATTCAGAACTAGAAAAAAATGACAAATAGGCATAAAACGTGCCTTTTTTTTGCCTAACCATGTCCAATTGGGCAAGGTTCTTCCTGGTTATTTCAAAAGAAAGAAAGAATTTAGTAATAGAACTTAAAAGTTATAGAAACATGACCTCCACACAAGCGTCTTACATATGATTCGCCCATAAACACCATGGAAAAAGGCATTCAAATATAATCAATGCTCAAAGTCAATGCAAGAATTCTTGTCCATGCACTCCATTCAAATGCCCCATATTATGTAAGAATTAGGACTTTGCTTGAGTGCCCCTTCAAGGAAACTAAATAAAGTTTTGAGCCTTGTTTGTGCACTTACTACTTGACTTTGTTTGAATGCTTTATTATAACATTCGAACAAAATCTTATTTTACATATTGCAATCATTTGCTATTGCATATTCAAATATACTAAACTCAACTATGGATAGTGGTTCCTAAACATGGAATGACCTCCTTAAGTCTATAGACAAGCATCTCAAACCTAAAGATCACAAGCCAATGAAGACCAAGGCCGACTACCTCAATCCTACAAATGATGGGCCTAACCCACAAGATGCTATTCCCGATAAGGACTAGGCTAACCCACTTTAGGCCTAACACCCTCCTAGCTTATGAGTCTAAGAGGTTGAAGGGCCCAATTGAGTGAAGTGCCATGTAACTAGAGTAGTGGCCTACAAGCTGACCTTTGAGAGACACTTAATAATCTCTCTTAAGTAGCACTAAACCCCTATTTAGTCCTTTACGAAAATATTTCCAAGCTTATTCACACAATACTCGCATTGCATTAAATGAGATATGATCATCGACAATTCACCTTTTGGAAAACCTACGTAGCTACTAGTGTACAACACTAATAAACATTTATGAAGAAAAGACAACGCAAAGCTCAAAAACAATCATTCCTATCACATTAAAAGAATCTTACCAACTTTGAGCCCCCTTCGCATATCATGGGTTGATAGGAACTCAAAGGGTTAAATATATAAATACCCAATCTCTCACTCTTTTCAACTAAGTTTTCTCTTTTAGCATCCATTTCTCACACTCTTTACTCCATCTCTTGTCAAATTACATACTCTCTTACAAGTATCATTAACTCAAGTATTAAAGTGATTTTATCGAACAACCCTTTGATTATGCTACTCATCCTTATCTATTTTACAATTAAGCCCAAGGTACACTGGCCCTCCCTTATTTGGTTAATCCGATTTTACAAGCCCATTACCCTCTATCGACTTAAATCTTAAGATAAACATGTTTTCCTCTTTTAAGTTATAGAAGACCTCAATCTCTATATTATTATTTGTTTAATATAAATTAAACTATACATATATAACTATGAAGGGAAGAGAGAATCGAACACCACCCATCTTATTTAGAAACTAATGTTTACGTCACTGAATATAGTACAACTTATTGCCATCTGGTTCTTTGTAGTGTTATCCCTTTTTCTCTCTCTAGAGTCTTGTTGAAGCTTTATTATTGTTAAGTTCTTGTTAGCAAGTTATGTGTACTTAGATAGTTTAGGGATTCACAATGTGATACAGAGGCAGTAGCTCCATAATTTTACTAACTAGTAAACGGGTATTTCATAAATTTAATGGTTTTACTAAATGTCGGTCCTAATAGATTGTGGAAACGTTTGCTTACTGCCAACAATATAAAAAAGGTGAGTTCTCACTGTAGAACTTGTTTTTAACAACATTAAAGAGGATGAAAAACCGATGGATCCAGGCCAAACACAGGGTTCATAGGATCTTTAAGCGGTAACAGAGCATATGCTTGGAGTTCTGTTACTAAGTTAACTAATACTCGAGAAAAACTAGTTCATAGATCTAAGAGTCATCAAATTCCATAAAGTTCCCTTTTCCGAAACTGAATGCCATAAGTCATGTATTCATAAGACTTTACATTAGATGAGACACCCACAACACAATCTCTATAGTATCGATTAAGACCGATGAAGTAACGAATGGTACAATAAGGCTTTTTTTCATCCCTATTCAACAAAATGGAAAAAGTAAGTGGTCGGATCAATCTAGAGATTGATTATCATAATGGTCTTAATGTTATGGATAATAGACTTGCCGTGAATTGCCCGATGGACAGTAGCAGCATACATTCCGTTTTGCGTTAAGATCTCTCTGGGTGGTATGCCCTCATGTAACAGTTGTTACGAATTTGTCTATTTATCTTGTTGATGTATTTTGTGGATAAATCATATGGGGTTCCTTTTGACTTAGTACTGATGTAAATATTTGGTACACAAATAAAGTTATTCTTGAACGTCCACAAGTAACGCTTCCGTTAACTCGTACATTTGAAGTATTGGTGCTGTTATTCGAACTTGCTTTCATTTGGTGTTGCTTTCGTTTGGTCTGTATTCAGACCAATGGCATGGTATTAGGATAAATCACGAATGGTGACTTTAGAATTCTCCTGTTGTATTAATTCATGAGTTAATCTCCGCCATCAGACCTATTCCGTTAGATCTTCTTCTTCTTCAAAATCTCCACCCTCAAGTATTTTCAAATCACCAAATGGTGATGTATTACAATAATTTCCCAAATAGATAAATCCTAGGTTAGAATTATACGGACAGGCAGCTATGACTAGGATATAGCAAGAAGCATGACAATCATGATGGGCATTGAATAATCAACTCGGGGTTTGGACCCAAAAATTTGGCAAGTCATTATTAGGTTGCAAACGGCTTTCATACTATGATGTTAACAGCTAGTAAAGATCAATGATAAAAAAAATTAATGATGTACAAAGAAATTTGCATGTTTCTCTTGATGATCAAATCCGTAAAGGATGCATGATTTATTATATGGCATCTGCAAAGCCTAACAGATGTCCAAAGTATATTCTATTTTTGGTCTTCTCCATGTTTAATGGATTTGCACGATACTTTAAAATGCCTAAGTGTTGAGCACCAATAAATGACATTATATACATCACTTTGTCACCGAACGTTTTAGTAAACCTACCTGAAAACCCAAAATAACCGCCATATATCAAGTTTTAATTTGCACTCGGCCATATTAACGAACATAAGTGGTCCATGCCTCTAATTCTAACCCACCCCTAAAGCCTTTGATAAAGGTATTCAATAGTCCAAAGAATGCACGTTTGAATCTACTTGATATAGCAAACCATGATAAAGGAAGGAGTTGTTGGGTTCAGTCGGGTTGCCAGGGCAAGTAGCATTGTTTCTCATTAGAAACCCACTCCTAATCAGCACACAAGCCATCTCAAAAGAACATTCTCCCACTGGAGAGGGTGAAGCTAATTAGTAAAATCACACAGCCTGCTAGAGCAGCCATGAGCGTGAGCATGATGAGAGAAAGGGAACTAAGATGTCTTTTCCTTTTAACTTAACCACCCAGGGGGAAAAAGACTGTGAGTGAAAAATGGAGTGTACAGGGAGACTGAAATCCCTTCTAAAACTAAAAGTTCATTCCTTTCAGTAATTCAAAGGAGTGTTTATAAATCTATTCCAAACAAACCAACTAGATCACTGCCATGTCGTGATGTATGGATCCAAACAGGACATCTTATATGCAGCATTGATGAAATTAAAGTCAGGCAACAAACTACAGGGAGCAGTGCAATTCCAGTACCATCCCATGTGACAGCCATCAGTTCTAATAAAGATACATTAGTAAGAATCAGCTGCCTTGTGGAATGTACAACCTAGCCATTCTCTGTAAAAAATGGTCCAAGCAGGCTAGCAGCCCCATCACATCATTTGCACCCTAAGACTTACTGACCCGAAAAAGAAATGGTAACGAAAAAAAGAAAAAGAAAAAAAGAGAAAATTGCACTTTAGCAATGATTTTAGGGTTTTAGCAACAGTTCAGATGCGTGCATATTTTCAAAGCCATGCAGAAGTAAAGTCACACTTTGGGACTTCAAAAGGTCTATCCTTACCTAGCCAATAATTTTTTGAATGTATTTGCCATTATCCCAAAATACAATGACTAATTACTGGTCGTCCCAGCTGGCATTCAAGCTCATTAATGCCAACCTGCCTCCTAGATTGAGGAAATTGATGACTTGAAAGAATTTTAGGGGAAAAAAAAAATGTGATGATGCTTCCTCCTTTCTGAGCTTTAACAAACATGGATAGGGTGAGGAACAGGCACATAAACAAGGCCACCATTCAAGGAAATTAACTATGATTTATAAAATTCAAATAATCGCCACGTATAGACTAAGAATAATATGCAGTATCTTTAGAGAGCACCTAAAAAACAGATTATGAGAGGGTGCAGCAACTTGGGGTAGAATTAGTTGAGACATGCACACCAGTCAAGCATAGACCATGAAAGGGCATACAGCAGAAGCTCTGTTTTCATGAGAACATCAGGTCTTTTTTCCCAAAAATATTAAGAAGACAAAATTCATGCAATAACTAGAGTCAAAGGGCACATTGAAGAGCTTAGTCCCGACATTGGTCTTAATAGACTCAACCAAAAGAAAAAACAGAAAATAATATTTTCACAATATATTCATTGCACTTCCTATAAGGCACAATAGTCTTCAAATTTCATTCTCCTCCTCCCACTCTATCACCGTTTCCTCAGTCCACATAAAAAATGTATGCTGGGAATCAAGTGCCAAAAGAACAAAACAGGTCCCAAGGACCTAAGGTAATTCCTTTCATCTTGCATATTCATGCCACTTAGGCTTAGGTCATTTACACCAACTGTTGGCTAACAAGACTTTCACGAATCCTAGTTAGTTAGCTATGCACTAGGAGTAATTTCCCTCTTCCATTTATCCAAGCACTTGTAGCTACCTCTAGCAGGTTAAAAGGAACTGCAAAAGGGATCGAAACAGATAAGTTCTGATTCTAGGGAATGGATCAATAAAAGCTTTCTGATGGACCATATAATGGATCCAAAATCAGCAAAAGTACTACGAAATGACAAAAGGGTTCAGATTATTCTAACCAACCTAAAGTTTAAAACAGGGAGGAAACAGAAAAATAAAAAAAATTTTATTCATCCAAGGGGAAGACAGTGGCAGAGAGCACTGAAGGTCCACAAATCCTCTACCATACTGACATTTATGTGATTGTCAGTTCTTTATGGATTTAAAAGGAAAGGTTCCACTAACAAGTGGCCTAAAGACACTCAATAAGAACCGAATAAGGCAAGTTCACCTGCCTTTTCTACAAACACTGTAATAATCATATGACAGTAAACCAATGAAAATTTCTATAAACAAGCAAGTAAAAGTTGCCTTATTCAGATCTTATTGAGTGCTCCCAGTCACTTGTGGAAACTATAAAGAATAATACAAGAGAAGTTGGTCTTCGGAAACTTGATGAGAGAAAGTTCATGCAATTCCATATAACTTTCCTTCAACCATGCTAACACAACATTTGGTTGGACGGAAATGAAAGAACAATTTGTCTTCGGCAACTTAAATAAAAATTAGAAATAAGAAGCAGAACAAAAACATTTTTACTTTGCAGGTCATGTCTTTTATCTCCAAAATTGAACAAAATTAGGTAGGTGTAAAGCAACATTAAGATAAGATGGGGTAATTTTGTTCAATACATAATTTACTTCTTCCATTTTGTAATACCAAATAAATGAAAAATGAAATATTTCTCTCCATTTCTTCCCTCCAACCAAAGATCCTTCCCCATCATTTCTGTTTATTTCCATTAATTTCTGCTCATTTCTTTATTCTTAAAAATTGCCAAATATACAGTAAATTTCAAGTGGGAAAAGTATATCATAAATGGACCATATAATTTTTTTGGGTAAATATGGACCATATAATTTCACTAGAGGGTAAGAACAACGACAGTTAAATGATGAACACCCAAAGAACATCTTAATTCACTTCCATTTTCTTTCTGCTCTAAATCACTTGACCGCTTTCCTAATCCTATTTTGCAAACATAAGGTAAAGCTCAACATCCCTACTCTTACTCCTACAACACGTCTTTCGCAAGACCCCAACCCTGACACTCCTTTCCTATAATGGAACAAGTAATAAGCAGGCACAAGCCATAATTACTTTCTTTTCGCTATTCCTTCATAACATAGTAAACCCTTTTTCTATCAAAGTCATCTTGCTTCAGCTAAATCTACCAAATCAAGAATTTAAAAGAACAGCACATAGATCGGACTTTCCGAACCAAACCAAATAGCAACTTAATTCTAGATAGGAATAAAAAATATTCTGAAGAGATAATATATTCCGCATACAAACAGATAAAATCCATTAACAAGTCAAAACCCTAACAATGAATAAATGTCCATTATGTTCTACAAAATGCTCAAAATATATAGATCAGATTACTCCGATCGACGAACCTGAGAGCGAATCACCGCCCCATTCTACACGCGCGCAGCGACGGATGGCGCAGTGGAGGCGGCGGAGGAAGCAGCGCCACCAAGGAATGAAAGCAATCCGGCATTAGCCGGCTCCTGAGGCTCGTCCAGGAATAGATCCTCCGGAACCCTAAACGCGCCGTGCGTACACACGATCGCGACTCCAATCATCATAGCGGAGATCAGAAGCGATCCGACGGACGTTAGGAATACAACAATAACAGTAGTGAGCACCAGAAGCCCTAGGACCTCACGATCGGAAAACGTACGACCAAAGATGACAACAGGCTGATCAGACGATTTGAACAAGTAGAGGAAGATCCATGCGGAGAGGAGAGCGAGTAGGACGACAAGAGAGAGAGGATGTGTGATGAGAGAGAGAGCGAGGACAAGAGAGACAAGAGTGGCATAGTTGACTTTGAAGTAGGAGAGGTTCTTACGGATACGTGAAGTTGCGTCGGAGAGGTTCTCGGGACGCGAGAAGGAGGAGCGGTCGAGGAGCTCGGACCAAGGGCGGCGCTGAGAGAGGCTTTGACGGATGGAGGAAGAGAGCCGCGAGATGAATGCGCGGAGGGCTGGTGTTGTTGTGAGTTGTGGCGGTTGGGGCTGGTTTGTGGTGGGGAGTGGTGATGAAGTGGACATTCTGCTTGGCGGATGACGGTGCCGGTAGTCGCCGCGAAGGAGGGCAAGTGATTAGAGTCCGACCTTCCGAGTAAAGAGTCGCGTGAGAATGGTGAGGTGAGTAGAGCCAAAAACTTAACTATGCTATGTTTGGCTGGAGAAATAGAAAGGGAAGTGGGAGTAAAGGAAACAAAGGTCTTATTTGGATTTTTCTTTAAAAAAAAATGCCATATCTATATATTTTTTATTTGTACTTAATAATTAAGATGAAATATTAAAATTAAAAAATAAAAATCAGTTTTGTCAAGTATGGATTAGTTTGTTACGATCGAACCAATTCAACTTGACCCTTCTATAGAAAATATCTATTTTAAAGGTAATCCAACGTTCGATCAAACCTAATTTACCATTTTAACCCTTAATCTTTTCATATATATAAGTTTACCATCTAGATCGAGTTTGACATATTAACGAAAATTTACTTACTTTTAAAATAAAAAAGATTTTAAAAAATATATTTTATAAATCAAAGTTGATTATTTTAATTTGTATTTTTTAAATATAAATTAAGTAACATCATGTTTACTTATGTCACATTTAATACATAGAAAAAGGTTAGAATAAAATTGGGATTCTAGGTTTCATTCTTATTCTTATGTTTGGATGTATATTTTAAAATCAGAATTGTGATTTTATAGAATTAATAATTCCGATTTTAAGGAGGAATTCAATTTTACTTTTGAGAAGATGAAATTGCAATTCCACTTTTACTTCATTAATTATAATAAATTAAAATTACTTTTCTAACTTTTAAGTAAATTATAACATACATTAACTAAGGACATTTTGGTTAAATAATATCATTTGATCACTTAATATCATTCTATTTTATTTCAATCATTGGCATCTCCAAATACAGAAAATGAATTCTCATTCTAGTCCTCATCTTATTCCATTCCATTTCACTCTATCCTATACCCGCATACTAAAAGCAACATTAGTTCCGTCCCCTCCTTATTATTTATTATCTTATTCACTTAAACTTTTAAGCTTATCCAATAGACTAACAATTATTAGACAATATGTAATTGCCATTACATAAGAATAAAGGGTAATATGGTAACTTTAATTTCATTACAAATTTATTACTTATAATTTTTTTTAAAAAAAATGAAAAATGCAATTGACATTATGGCATTATTAACACCAAGAGTTAGTGAAAAAAATTAAAAGGAAAATTGATCCTTAATTAATAATATTTAACTATCAGAGCTGTAATATTGTGAAAATTAGTAAGTACAAGTATTGTTTACTTCATAGATGACAATCCACATTCATCTTAAGAATGTGTATTGAACAATTTAAAGAAAAGAAAGTGATTAAAAATAAGTACAACAATAAAATAAAGCAATGTTTCTTCTCCTTTACCTTATCTAGTAGTGATCTAAAGGAGCTATCCAACTGTATTAGGTTGCCTTCACTAAGCAATTCTTTGATTAGAATCTCCTTTTCAATGCATCAACCACTACAAACTCATACCCTATCTACAAACTACATAGTAGAGTTCCTTGATTCACCTCCACATTAGCCTATATTATAGTTACCAGCATATCTCCATCACGACTTATTCCAACCTTAAAAACATTATCTATCAAAAGACCAATTCGTAATACTAACCCAAGCCTATAAAACAATATTAGGCTTGGGAATGAAGAAAAAGAGTGCTTCTCAATATGCCTTAGGGTTTGATACACAAGGATATCAAAGATACGTGAAAATAATGGGTCCTTTTAAGATTAGTAGAAAACGTAAGGGTTTTAATATGAGTTTATCTATTTGTTAGCTACTTATAAGGATATTATGCACTTAACAAGCACAACAAGACCTAATTTTATCACTTAATATGATGTATAAATGAAAAAACTAAGATCACTCATCGCTATTCCTTATTAAAGCAAATAGATAAGAGCTAAAGTTACTTGGGAGCAAAACTCATTAGAAACAAAAAGATTCGATAAAAGGTTGTGTCCAGTTTAAGGACATTATTTATAGTAAGTTTCTCGAGGCAATTACAATCATGGAAATGACAAAAAGGATATATTCTCAATGATGTAAAAATAGACAATCTTGAACTATCCTAAAAAGTGTTAAAATAGAGAAAGTGAACGAAAGAATTCTTTTGCTAATGTCAGTATTAGTAGACATATATTAAATTATCATTTGTGCATGTCTAGCAAATAAGATAAACTCTCATTGATTTTGTTCAAGTGGGAGATGTTAAAGATGTATGAAACAGGTTGGACAATAATAGAGGCAACTTAGAATAAGTAAAGATTATGGGTAGATGATATTGGCTAAGCTTACTCAAGTTAGACATATGGGGAATTGGTTAAAAAGCATGATAGTAGGTTAGAGAACAACTCAACTATGATGGTAGTTAGTTGTTAATGCATAAGAAAGTAGCTGAAGTTGAAGATGACATGTCGTACTAAGAACTAACAAGGGCAGCAATACTGAGGTAGATTTAAACCTAATACAAATCACCGAGAAGGGTACATACGACGACTAATATCATGTTTAACTAAGAGGGTGGATCTAAACCTCATGACAGTCCAAAAAATAAATGGAAGTTGATGGATTAGCAATTCAGTCCACTAACTCTATGAATATGATATACCGTAGAACCATACATGGACCAACTAACTTGCTAGATATGATGCACTAATCCAAGCTAGGTAAGTTATTTGCCATAATCCTTGCTAAATGGATTGACAAGAGTAAGGGAGACCATGCCATAATCCTTGCTAAATGGATTGAAAAGAGTAAGGGAGACCGAGCAAAGAAACAAATTAGCTCGTAGAAAAGGGATGTTCCATATTGAATAGTCTTGGTGATGATTACAACTAATACATTTATTGAGTATTTATATGCCCCAATTAGGCTATGTCCTATGATTCCTCTAATTGTAAAATTAGATACTTACTTGAATTGGAAAATGATTACAAAGAAAGGATAAATTGGTAATAATAGAAAAAGAATATCCTTCACTAGGACAATATAGTTGTTAAAGAAAGAAGACATATATTAGCCTCTCAATCTGGTGGTCTAAATTGTTACTGGATGTGAAGTAGAGTTAAGATGGTTAGGTTGGTTTCAAGTTAGTAGCTTAGTAAGTTAGTAGTTTGGGATGTAGTTGATTAGAAAGTGGAGGCTTAACACCTCAGGCTTAGTAAGTTAGCTCAGTAATTGGTTGGTTCGATAGTAGGTGGGTTCATTATTTAACTTTGCCAATGCTTGACAGGGTCACTATCTCCTTCTTCTATCTGTAAGATAGTGAATAGTTTAGAGGAGCTTAGAAGATTTGCTACATTGGCGTAAAGGAGCTACCCCTCTTCTAGAGTGAATTCCTTCTTAACAGATCGAAGGATGAGGGCAATAAGGTTACACGCTCAAGATCGTATGATCAACCCTTGATTCATATCATCCCTTAGGCTGTTTGAGATTTGGGATTAAATCTTGGCCAACTTCAGGCAGCCCATCCTCGGGGAAGAATGATTGGAGATATACAATATGAAAGGTATTAGAGGCTTCATACTCCTCTGGCAATTCAACTCTATATGCATTTGAATTTATCTCCTTGAGCACTTTAAATGGCCCATCTACTCATAAAGACAACTGACTTTTCTTGAGATTAAGGAATCAATCCTTACCGAGATGAATCCACAATAGATCATCGGTTGAAATCTTTCAGTTCTTCATCCTTGACCTTTTCTTTCAAGCTTAGAGGTAACTCTAATTAGATGATTTATAACTTTTTGGTGCATTGTTTAAATGGCTTCTAATCTTTCAACAGCTTGTAGGTCTTTAAGGTAACTGGGTGGTGTGATCTAGTCAAGTGAGAGCTTAGGATTATAACCATATGAGACCTCAAAGGGTGACTTCTTAGTGACATTATGGGTGGTCTTGTTGTAGGCAAACTCAATGATCAATAAGCACATATCCCCATTAGCTGGGTTTCTCCCAACTGTGACTTATAGTAGGGTCCCTAAGGTCTTGTCCATCTTTTTTAGTACAGTGAGATGTACTGAACAATAACTTAGTTCCCAGTCTCTTCCAAAGGGTCTTAAAAAATGGCTTAAGAACTTAAGGTATCGATCAGATGCTATAGTTCTCTGTACTCCATGTAACTTTACCACTTCCTACATAAAGATAAAAAAAAAAAAATAGCCAAAGTATCGTTAGTTTGATTGCATGGCATAAAGTGTATCATCTTTCTAAACCGATCTACAACTACATTGATAGAGTCCTTCTCATGGGACATCTTTGCCAAACCTAAGACAAAGTTTAAATTGATGTGCTTAGGAGCTTAGTTAGTCACTAGGGCTTACTATAGGTAGTTGTAACCAGATGGATCTTTCGATGAATTGAAGGATGCTCTTTGGATGTGACTCATCAATGAATACTATATGACTTAATGCTTCACTTGATATGACACATAAGCTAATATTAAGGTTCATTTTCCATTAATCTCGAACTATGGTTAAGATTAGATAAGAGTGTAGAAGGATGTAATTAGAGATCGGTATCCCATAAGAACAGCAAGAGGAATATTCATTAATGTCTTAAATAAGATGATTATGGCTACAGTAAAAAGCACTATTTATGGCAAGTCCTTTAGGGCAACCATAAAACGAAGGAAATTACACAAAGGGTAATGTATGAAGAAGATTCCTAGTATTAACAAAACGGGGTAAATATGATAAAGGACAAATATATATATATATATATATAGTACAAATGTAAAAAAAGTGAGGGATAGGTGGTAGTTTGTTAGTAGATTCGTGTTTTGGAATCTTAGGGCATCGTATTTGAACTAAGCTAGTATTGGGGCTGTTGTTGCTGAGTTATATTGAAGGTTGCTAAGGTAATAGAATGATGTCGTAGCTTGGTAGTAGGATAGGAGAGCTTGGTGTACAAGGATCTTGGCCTTGGCACTTTATAGGTCGACATCTGGATAGTAGATCAAGCAAAGCTGAATACGTCTAAGTTAGGCCCTCAAAGAGCTCAGCAAATGGCCATCTTAATACTGAAGCTTGTTAAGGCTGGGCTAAGATGCTAGAATCTTCTTAACCAATCCTTATAAGCTTCTTAGTCAAGCTTAAGTGATGGGTCCTAAGGTTGGTAATCCATCAGCTCCCTGAAGGTGTTGAAGAGTTTCCCTCAAATCTTCTTAGTTGTCTTCTTCTTCTTTTGGGACATAAGGTGTTAAGTCAAACACATTGAATAGGGGATACCCCATAGCCTTCAAGTATCTCTAACTCATAAGCGTTGTCATTTATCCTTCGTAGGACTTCAAAGGGGGCATCTAATCTGGGGGACAACTTGCTTATCTTACACCTTGGGAATTGTTCTTTGCTAAGGTAAACCCAAACAAGCTCTCTGGGGTTATAAACGACATGCTTTTTTCCTTTATTCCCTCAATCTTGCTATTGAGCAACCGTCTTGACTAACTATTGGGCAACCTTCTAATGTAATCCCTAGAATTCCTTAGCGTGTTGTAGATTGATAAGTATGTGAACTATACACTTATCTAAAGAATTTCTCTGAAAATTATATATGATTCAATAGATTTTTAAGCAAAAATGTATAAATTTTCATTAAAATCATATATAATTTCTCAACACAAGTGTAATTTATATTTTTGTGTTTTGATGCTCAAAAGTAACATATATTTAAAGAATTTAAGGAAACTTCGAGTTAGAATTAATGGCAAGATGGTAAGCCTATCTAACAAAATTGAATCAAGTAACAAAACTAAAAGGGTATACTGGTATGATGATAGTCAGCTACAGTCATGATGGTATACTTGACTTCTAAAGCAAAAACATGCCATTTCATTAAAAGGAAAGAAAAGTGCACAACACGTATCCACGGTCATGATGGTACCTTTGCTTACCATCATGCCGATACTTAGTAGGTATAAAAGCTTTTTCTTCTTCATTTTCTACAAATTTTCTAAGGTTTAGGGTTCTAGTTTTCCACCATTCTCTCTTCTTGAGGCTATCTTATGTTACTTTTAACATATTTTTATGATTTCCATAGAGTTTTGTTGTATTTTAGTGATCATAGCGATTAACTTTTAGTGGATTTTAGCTCTTTTCAAGATTTGGGTATGTAGATTTTCATTGCATTCATGGAGATTATTAGAAAAATCTTAAGGAACTCCATTGTTGAGGTTGAAGAGCTCAATTTTGTAATGTTTCTCATATGTTTTCCATGTTAATGTAATGCTTATTTTCATGTTCATGTGCATTATGTGTTAAATGTTTATTCTACATGAATGTGATAAATAAAGCTTATTATGTTTATGGGTAGTGTGTAAACATGATAAAGTAATTGTAGCTATTGATATTTTTGTATTATGATAGTATAAATTTGGAATTTTACTTAGTTATATGGTGTAATTGGGTATAACTTGAGTATTGGGTTAATGTTGAACTAGATAATTGTAGAGGACCAAATTTAATATTGGGCTTTCAGCCCATTGATTAAATGTTAATTGGATTTGACTCTTCGAACTAGGTGATAAAGCCCATGGAGCCAAGCTCATAAATTATTAGGATGATCAAAGGAGATTTGGCATGGTTGGCTTAGAGTAAGCCTTGTTAGATTGGTCTGTCCAATTTAAACTTTCTTGATTTGGCTTACACTAAAAATAATAAATAAAGCCTTTATGTAGGCTTAAACCCATTAAAATAGCCTATTTAAGATCTATTAATAAAAGGCTTCAATCTTAACTACTGATCACCATCACGATCTAATGGATGTGATCAACTATCGTTTGCTATAAATACTGCATTCACATCCTCATTTGAAGAAAAGAAAAACCCTCATTAATGCCGTTACTCTATCGAAACTTTATCTAAAAGATCAAGCACTTAAACACTTTAAGAACAATACCTTGTTTTTCATTAATCTTGGAGTTTGATGCCATCATGCCCCTTCACCTATCACCATATATGTTAAAGCCTTACTAAGATCGCCTACTTCTCCTGCCTATGCTTCTCTACTAATCAACCCATGCGAGTTATTGAAGTAATTTCCCTAGTCAAATATAGTGCGACTTCACATGTGGCACATACGTGACACTTGCATCCATGCCTACGCTCTCACATTTTCTAGCGATTCTACTAGGGAAAGAAGACTTGATACTCATATCATAGTACTTCCAAGGCAAAGACAACCTAACCCTATTGATGGAATTAATCAAGAGCAAAATGCTGCTATTGTAGCTAATGACCAAAATCTACCCCTAACTGGAGACACTAATCAAGGTGATGGTATACAGGAAGGTATCTTTGATAATGTACAATTAATGTATGAGTTACAGGAGACTAATCATTACCTAAGTGAACTCATGGTGATGTTTACTCAATGTATGCTTGCTTTGGCTACCTTTGCTACTGCATAACAAGGAGTAACTTCCTTGAATACTTCTAATGTAGTGCAATGACATACCCTACATAATCTTCCTATTGTCAATGAGAATGTCGCTCCTAGGGTTGGAGAACAACTTCCTGTTGTGGAATCTACATCGATGTAAGATTCATTACCTAAAGTAAGGAATCAAGGAGTTTAGATTAAAGGCTTATCATCCTCACATGCTATACCACGTGTCACAATTGTTGACTCTATGTAACCAATACCAATGAATCCCATGTTTGTAAGATCTATACCTACATATCTCACGCCTATGTACCCTGCTCTTGCGATGTCACTAAGAGTGGAAGCATCTACTCAAAGAGGTTCATTTGTGACTAAAGAAGATTTGGACATATATTTGAAGGAGATATAAGAGAAATCTTTGATTAGGATACCAAAAATGAACCTTCCATATCAGTAATGCATTGTCGTGAAGCTATACCTTAAGGACTATGTCAGTCTGAAGTTCATGCTATTTAATGGTAAGAAAGGAAGTGCCAAGGAACATTTGTTGAAATTCATCGAGACGTTAGAAGTATATGGCTTAAATGATGATTTGAAACTAAAATAATTTTCTAAGTCACTCACTAGGAAGGTGTAAACCTGGTATGTTAACCTTCCCCCAAGGTCGGTTGATTCATGGGAAAACATGTGTAAGATGTTCTTGAAGAAGTTCTTCTCTAGTGAAGAAAGAGTTACCCTTACTAACACAGGGAGGATCCGTCAAAAGCCAAAGGAATACCTTATGGATTACATTGAGCACTTTAAAGAGCGTTCTTTGGAAATATAAGACATTTGTGATGAAAGAGAGTAAGTTAAGATTTGCATCTAAGGGATATTTACTGAGTATGCAATGCATCTTGAGAACCTCTCGTTGGTTTCTTTTACTGTGTTGGTTGAGAATACGCAAAGGACTAACAATTCAGTAGCACAACAAAGGGGTAAAAACATAAGATTTAATAAACACACACCATCAGTGAACTTAGCCCAAGAGGTGAATTCAAAAGAAGCAAAGAAATTTAGAAGTGAGAAGCTTATGAGCACTAAACCATCTTTGGCATACCTATGCTCAACGGGAAAAGTGTACATATTCCTCAACAAATGGTTACATGATGGGAATAGTAGACTCCCAAGGGTTGAGTGTTTACTAACAAATGAAGAGAAGGGTGACTCTAAATATTGTAGATTTCACAGGAGTATAGGCCATCCTATAAAAGAATGTTGGATTTTGAAGAAGATAATTAATGAACGAGTTCAAAATGGAGAACTGATCATTGAGGGTAATGATGTCAGTAAAAACCTACTTCCAGCTCATAACACCCAACATGGTGTTGTGAATGTTATCACTCATGATCCCATAAAGGTAGAAAGTATGGACATATAGCCAATTGAGGCGTATGAAGCTAAGCATAAAGGATTTGAGATCAAGACAAATGGAGATGACAATACTGCTCTTTCTTTGTTAAAGACTGCTAATGTTAGGAATTTCTTTTATTTACTTGGCTTTGATGAGGATGCTTGACTCGAGGTAGCAATTGCACTAATGAGGATCTCGTAAGATAAATACAAGAAATATCATGTAGGGCATCCCACAAAGGGAATCGTTTCAATGAATAAGGGAGTAATTACATTTACAAATGCTGACATTTGTATAATGAATCCTAACCACAATTGCCCTTTATATGTGGACAATGTACTCAATGGTCATTCTATCAAGAGGACATTTATTGATAATAGATCTTCACTTAATGTTTTGCTAATGTCAACTTTTAAAGTTGTAAAAATAGGTATTCAAAACTTAGTGAGACAATCAATCACACTAAATAGCTTCTACGAGTCTTCCATGAAGACAATGGGGCATGTTGAAGCAGACTTTGATATTAGAACCATCTACAACTCCACGAGGTTCTATGTGATTAATACACCTGTATCTTACCATCTCCTTATAGGAAGGACATGGCTACATGATCACAACATGATACCCTCAACATAGCATCAATGCATGAAGGGTTATTGGAATGAGTAAGACATTTTTATTCTTGCAACAAAGGATCCATTCATGCGTAATGAGTCTCACTTCATTGAAGCAATATTCTTTGATGAACATGTGAATGAAAGGGAAACATTCTTAGTAAAACCCTCTGAGGTACAACTACCTATAGAGGAAGAGGTTAAAACTCGACCATTTAAGAAAAAGAGGATGCACAGTTGTTGTGGGGGAGTGAAGAAACGCAAGCAAACCAATATTATTATGAAGGTAGAAGACACATTATAAGTTAAGAAGTATGAGAACTATTGGTAGCTTGGATGTGTTCTTACTAGTTTTATCCTAGTTTTCATTTCATTTCATATGTAGGCATAGCAATGATTGCTTTTCATTAATGAAAGTTCATCTTCCCATCACCGATATTTTCTAATGAAAATGTGATAAGTGTTTGGGTATCTTCATTTTATTACTATTGTCACTGCAAAGTAAGAGACTAGTCTCCTTAACACGCAAAGTTAATTTCACAAAACGTTTAATGTTTAAATGCGCGCGGTGGCCGGGGGGGGGGGGGGTTATGGAATTAAACCCCTTAATTAAACAAAAGGAAGTAATAATTAACATAATATATAAACTGCAGATTGTTGCTAGCTAATAAGAGCCTAGTCTCCTAAGCGCATGATGATGAGTTTGGCTTGTATCTTGTAGACTGGTAAGAGCATTGGCTCCTAGACATACATCATGCCCTAATAATCATCTATAGCTTTTATGTTAACTAATTGTTATGTTTCTTGCCATTAAGTAGTGGAAACAATCTCGTTGATGAGCACCTTAATATATTGACATTCAAACCCAGGTAACATCCTAGTATGCCATGCTACGTAGTTAAGTAGTAGAAAATACCCCCTTGATTGATGAGAAAGAATTATTGATCCCAAGTAATCAATGCCATTGTCGTTGCATATGTGTGATTGAATACTTCTTAGAAGGGATCTTTTATGCATTATTAGTAACAAGCAAAAGTCTTACTTCAATATGTAAGATGACATGTGAGATCCCTAAGATAATCGAGTCTAAGCAGTTTTGTAATTATGCGTATCTTAAAAGAGAACCCCCTTAGATCATCCAGTTTAAGCAGTCTTATAATTATATTTATTGTATGAGAGCCCCCTTAGATCAAAGAGTTTAAGTAGTCTCGAAGTTATGTCAATCCAAAAGGATTGCTTAACACTAGTGTAGCTAAGTCGAGTCTTTGCTCCCTACCGCATGGTGTCATTTTTAAGAAGAAAGAATAGTTAATAAGACAATCTTACTACTTTATACTAAACAATAGTGCTACTTAGTTGAAGCATTGCTCATAAGCATGTGAAGTCTCTAAGATATGCTTCTCACTATCTATTAAGACATTACAAGTCATTTACGAGATTGAAGCTACTACACTACATTATTGTCTAGCATACTACTACTAAGTAAAGAGCTATTGCTTCCAAGTGCATAATGATAAGGCACCTTCATAAAAGCTAATGAAAGCACTAAAGAGATAAAGAAGCATGAAAGTTAGTCAATGAACTTCATTGTTGTTGATTCTACATATTTTATTGCAACTCGTATTTATAAGGAAATATAAGAGCTACAATCGAGTGAACAAAAAGATTACATAGAATAAGGCTAAATCATTGTGTGCCCCTCAAGATATTGTGACTTTCAAAGACTAGTGTACCACAATACGACAATAGGTCCTTGATGGTGTTATAAGGGAATGAAAGGCCTTAAGACTAGATGATTATCCGTTCTCCACATGTCAATAACTGTGAGAGGGAAATTATAAATGAATATGGTATATGAAGAGATTATTCTTTCATAGTAATTATCATTACTTATTATGTTTGCTTTATGCAATACTCCTTATGCATGATGTTCGATGTGTGCATGTTTGCAAGGCTTTATGCATGTGTACTCGAGATGCTCAAAGCGCCCCGTACACACAAGGCTTAATGCACATGCGGCACTCGACACATGAGTACTCTAGATATTCAATACGTTACGCTAATTTGTAACATCTCCTTTGCCCGATGTAAAGGAGAAGTTCATTACATGAGGTTACTCACATACAATGCTATGTTATCTCCTCTTATTGATTCTTGAAAGTGACAGTAATGCTTACATGTAGTTACTACCACTTAAGGGAGGAGGAAAGGTTAACTACATGTAAAAACCAAGGAAAGTAAACAAGTTAGTAAAGTGAAGCGCAAATGTGATAGAAATTATACAACTATACAAATGGAAAGTTGAAGGAAAAATGACAAGGGTAATATAAGGAATGAAACCTCATTGAGGACTCATGTTTAACTTGAAGATTTAGCTCATTGATGTTCATATCATAGGACAACTCACATGTTGCTATTAGGTTCATGCTTAATTCACATGTTCAATCGTAAATGCTCGATGAAGTCTCATATTGTACTTAACTCTCATGTTCATTTATTATGTTAAGAAGGCTTATGATTCTACTATTCACATTTAGTTCACATTTTAAGCGCTATGCCTATCCTCCAATGCCGGGACCTAGATCATGCTCAAGCCTTACATCATGTTCAAGGTTTATGTGGTGTTTAGGCCTTACATGATGTGCATACCTCATATTGTGTTTAGTGCTTACATTGTATTAAGGCTTTGTATTATGTTCAAAACTCACATTATGTTCATGCTTCACGTTGAGTTTAAGCCTTACATTGTCTCATGCTCAAGACTCGTGACATGTTCAAGATTTATTTTACATTTAAGGCTCATGTTACATTTCAAGGTTATGTCAAGTTCAAGGCCCACATCATGGTTAAGCTTATGCTCGAATCTCATTATTAAATCATGTTCAAGGCTTATGATTATAGCTTTTGCTCACTCATACTCAACCTTAATGTTTAAGACTCATATTCAGCATCGTGTTCAAGGTTCAGATGTGACCCTTATGTTTACTTATGATCAAGGTTCACATATCAAGGCTTCTGTTCAACGTACATGCCAAGACTAATGTTCAGCTTAAATAACCAAAAGTGCTATATTTAAGTTACATACTTAACTTACGCATGATCATATAGAAAGTTTGAAAGTGCTACATCTGCTCATGCCAAAGAGACTATGCTGAATCGAAGTATTTGAGGCTCATGCATTCATGTGCAAGATCTATGTTTGGTTCTTATATTATGAGCTTACGAACTCATGCTCAATTCTTACGTGCCTATATTCAAGTTTTATGTTCAAATTCATATTTTATTGTTATGTGAGGCCTCATAGTTGTTCTACATGATCAGTCCATAAGTGTTTGCATTGATGGGCAGTGAAGTTCATTTCACATATCACCTTACGAGTGCTTATGTTAAGTAGAGGCTATGTTAACTCAAGTGTGTTACTTTCATACGCTCATGTCTAAGACTCATGTTTGAATTTTATCTACTTAGCTCACGCTTGACTCTCATGTACTCATGTGTACATGTCCTTACGATTTGAGACTCATGATTCAATTCACATTTTAAGTTGCAATTGACTTTATGGAGTTTACAAGAGGAGGCCACATATGACCTAAGTTTTATACCTCTTTTATACCTCTTTGCTATCACCCATTGATGAAGATAGGTACTTAAGTCATGATCACAAACTCTTAACCCTCAGTTGGCAAACAGTTATGGTCCGGGTGGTAAAGAGTCTACCCTTTTTACACTGTGCCAATTTACTAACTATTGCTAGTTTGAGATGCAGTACTCAAGTCATGATAGTAGACTTTTGGCCTTTAACTCTAAACGGCTACAATTTGGGTGATGAAGAGATCTTCTTTGAACTAATTCTCAAATATTAATGTGTTACCCACAAAACATAGACAGTGAAGAGATGTTAGTTTCAAAATTTAAAGAGAAAAGGGGGGAGAAGGATATAGTAATCAATTACTCTAAGACATAACATCTATATAAAACCCAAGGAAAACCTTCTATAGGTAGATACTTCATAGAGGTCCAGAAGAATAAAATGTTCTTTCGTTGCATAGGGGACGTTTCGCTCATGATCTTCTAAAACCAAAATATCTGAGGATCCATCTCCTTATAGCCATTATACTCTGCATGCGTCTTCTAATCTTTGACAAATATGTCACATTCACTCCCATATAGCATCCAGTCAAGGTCTTTAAGCACTAAACTTTGAAAAAAAGAATTTTTGTAGCCTTATGTTTGTAAGAATATCACTTAAACTCTTTTAGGACTTCACCAATGGGAGTTGTTGGGCATTTTTTACTATAGCGGTAGTTGAAGGAACGAACCAAATAGTAATAGGCAACCTAACTTCATTGTCGGAGCAAGACCTCATAGATTATGACAAACCATACAACAATGGCTGTAATAGTGCCCTTAAGAACTATGTGTATGTATTCATTGTACAAAATAGTAGAATCTACAAGGAAGAGGACTACTCTTATATAGTGGAGGAAGGTACCTATGAGATGACCAAGGCCGAATCATAAGTAGTGACGATTAGTGGATACCGGATATGCCAGACAACCATGTACAGAGTTTATTGAAGGCAATTGCTAATCAACCCCTTAGTGTCTTTGTTTTTCATCTTCGTCTCTGAAAACCAATCAAATGGAACCCTTTTGTCTTTGTTCTCCGTCTCAAGAATGAAGCTATCGTCTCCAAGAATGAAGCTACCATCTAGAACCCCAAATGTTGCATCTCTTCAATGAGCTCATCCTAAGAATAGACGAAATAGGAGGAAGAAATACATGGCCGCCCTTGCATCTAGTCTTGGAAAATGGTTGATAAACCCTTAGCTCCTCTACATTGCTTGAATAATGTTAGGCACTAGGTTGCGGGCTTAACAAGTGGATGTCTAATTTTTGTGGCTTCTTTTTAATGAAACTTCAAGCACTGTGTATACTACATAGGTTAATTAGAAATGTATGCCTCAATATTTTTGGGATTGGCCATGACATCTCAAAAAAAAAAAAAAATTCACTTTCAACATTAAGCTCTTAAAATGAAGGTTAGTTGTTGATAAGGGCACTTTCTTAAGGTGTTTTTTAAAGGGGTTTTCCAAACAAAGATTTGAAAATTTGTTGAGCTTCCGAGACATTACCTCAAAAACCCTGCAGGGAACGTTGTCCCCCTTGCTTGCTAACCGGCTAGCGAGACCGCCATGCCTACTAGTCATAGTGCAACAAATAAATTTTGGTTAGTATAAAGCGTTACATGATATGTGAAGACTTTACAAGAAGAATGTTCTTATATGAGAAGAAAATCAAGATAACATTGATATATGGAGTCACCCCAATGAGATTGCTAATGTGAACTCAGCATATAGATTCAACTCAACGGAACTAGTAACTCGTATGGATCAAATCGAAGAAACAATTTAGCTCAAGAAGAGGTAGCTTAAAGAAGACTCATTTCAGAGTGTTACCTTAGAGGCAACATATAACCTAATTCGGCTAAGGCATGACATATAAATAAGAAGTGCTGCGAACCCGTGCATTAAGATAATTCTCAAATTAATTTGGTAGCAATGCAGCTATTTAATAACGTGCATGTGCCTGAGTCATCTGAATGACTCATTTGATGCCTAAACCCCTTTGACTTTGTCCAAAAGACTTTGGTCAAGGGGAAAAATGTAGAGGATTAAATTTAATATTAGGCTTTAAGCCCATTGATTAAATATTAAATGGATTTGACTCCTTGAACTAAGGTAACTAGGCCTGAGGAGCCAAGCTCATAAATTATTAGGATGATCAAGGGAGTTTTGGCATGGTGGACTTAGATCGATCCGTCTGATCCAACCTTACTTGGTTTGGCTCATACTAAAAATAATAAATAAAGCCTTTATTTAGGCCTAAACCCATGAAAATAGTTCACTTAAAATCCATTAATAAAGGGCTTCAATCTTAATCATTAATCACCATTATGATTTGACGGATGTGATCAACTATTATTTCCTATAAATACCTCATTTACATTCTCATTTGAAGAAGAGAACCACCCCCCCCCCCCCCCATTAATGCCATTACTTTGTCGGAACTTTATCTTAAAGATCAAACACTCAAACACTTAAACACTTCAAGAATACCACCTTGTTCTTCAATAATCTTAGAGTTTGTTGCCATTGCGCTCCTCTGCTTATCGCCATATGTATTAGAGCCTTACTAAGATCACCTAGTCCTCTTCCCTACGCTTCTCTCCTGATCATCCCATGTGAGTCACTCAAATCATTTACTTAGTAACATATAGCGTGACTTCACATGCGGTATGCACATGACACTTACATCCATACCCATACCCTTAAAATAGTATTTCCTACACATTGGGCCTTCCCTCTTGCTATCCTAATAAGGTCTAGATACCATAATAAGATTCAATAACCCTAAATGGAACCTAAGGTTCCTAATTTTAATGGATAATTCTTGAGAATTAAGACTTAAATCCTTGTACTCACCTAGAGCTAAAAATTGGTTTGAATGAGAAATCAATTTTAAATAGTTATTTGAGTTGTGACCGGACTTGGATAGCTAGCCGATAGTGTAGATTACATATTGATAATACAATGCTCTTGTTATGCGATAAAATTTACAAAATGAGAGTTGGATCAATTCAATGAGTGTGAGCAAAATCCATCTTTAAACTATAATAAATACTCTAATAGCATAACTATAAAAATCTTAGATGATTGTTTACTCATTGTTCATACATCTTTTCTAGAGAAACTCACATCCTATACAGCGATATTACTAAAATCTACACTTAATTCCATTGTAGTTTTTATTTCTATTTAGATAAGTTAAATGTTCTTTCCTTTAAAATTGCTTAATTGGTTGCTTAGATTAAAGTAGAAATAGTAGAATATAGTATTTAGTTATCTTTCTAAACTCTATTCTTTTCTTCACCATAAAATATAACCCTAGTTATTCTCTCTATACTATCAATAGACCGATATGCTTGCCATTTTTTCATAGTTTCTACTAAAATTTATTCATTTCTATCCGTAAATGATCCCATTGATAGTAAATCATCCCATTTTTTTAAAAAAGGGGAAAATTCTTATTTATGCGTAACGTTAGTAGAAGTAAGATCACAATACTACAAACCTGACTAGCTTTCTCTTAAAGAGGTTTGGCTAGTAATCATATTTGGTAGCAAATTCAGATTAAGCCCATATACAACCCCGAAAAGCAATTTTCTTGTCGAGCTATAGATAGAGCGGCTATAAGCGAACTCGATAATGGGTAGGCTTAAATCCAAATCATGTAAATTCTTCCCAATGGTGGCTCAAAGGAGGTTCCCTATGGTTCTGTTCATAACCTCAATCTAACCATCTATTTATAGGTGACAAGAAGTAATGAAGATAAGTTTAGTGCCAAGTTTCTTCCATAGTGCTCGCTAGAAGAAGCTTATAAACTTCGAGTCACGATCTGAGACAATACTCCTTAAAATGCCATGCAGCCATACGATTTCCAATAAAAAGAGGTTAGCATCAAATAAAGCATCATTTGTTTTGTGGCAAAGGATGAAGTAGCTTATGTCGCTGAGCTAATCAACCACTACCATAATAAAATCATGTTCTTGAGGTGTTCTAGGTAGGCTAAGCATGGAATTTGTGCTTAGATTGCTCTGTAGCCACTTAAGTATAGGCAAAGATGTATACTCTCCATTTGGCTCCTTTCTTCTCTTCGTCTCAATGGCTATTAAGGGTTCGAAGTACAGATCATGCTCATACTAATCAGGTAAAGTACCAAACCCAAGTACTTTAGCTTATAGAGAGGTAATAAGAATATGATAATGAGAAAGGGCATTGACTACTATGTTTACACTTCCTTTCTTATATTTAATGATATAACAAAAGGTTTCTAAGAACTTAACCCATTTAGCATGATGTCAAGAGTTTCTATTGGCTTTGAAGGCGTTTAAGGGACTTATGGTCTGTGTAAATAATAAACTATTTTGGTAGTAAGTAAAATTGTTAGTTTTGAAGAGCTCAGACAAACGTATAGAACTCCTTGTCATATGTTGAGTAATTTAAAGTGGCACTTTTGAGCTTCTCACTGAAAAATGCAATAGGTCGAAATTCTTACATAAGGACAGCATCAATACCTACTCTTGAATCTTCACACTCTAATTCAAAAGCCTTCTTAAAGTCAAGTAGCACAAGTAATGGACTAGTAGTCAACTTAGATTTGATCTCATCAAAACTACACTGGGTCTTTTCAAACCACTTGGATTCAAAGTTCTTCCTAGTCAGCTTGATTAGCAAGGCTGCAATAGAACTAAAGTTCTGAATGAATCTTTAAAAAAAAACGAAGTTAGATAATGAATACTCTTCACTTTGGCAATACTAGTTGGTGTCAGCCATTCGAGAATAGCTCAAACTTTTTCATCATCAACTTTGATACCTCCACCAGACACAACATATCTGAGGAACATAACCTTGTTATGATAGAATATGCACTTCTTCAAATTGTCGAATAATCGTTTAGCTTAAAGAATATCAAATATTGATCTCAAGTGCTAAATATGAGAATTGAGGTTAACATTATTTACTAAAATATCATTAAAGTAAACAACAACACATTTACCAATCAAGGCTCTTAGAACATGGTTCATTAGCTGCATGAAGGTGCTTAGTGCATTGGTAAGTACAAATGGCATCACTAACCACTTGAATAGACCATCCTTCTTTTTAAAAGTGATCTTCCACTCATCTCTAAATCTCATTCTGATTTAGTGGTAGCTACTCTTCAAATCAACTTTCAAAAATATCCGTATACCGTACAACTTATCTAGCATATCATCTAATCATGGGATCGAATACTGGTATTTGACAGTGATCTTGTTGATAGCTTGGTTATCAATGCACATTCTCCATGAGTCATTCTTCTTTGGCACTGAGACAATTGCAAAGGCATAAGGGCTCACACTCTTTCTAACATACCCACACTCAATCAACTCATTAACTTACTTCTTCAATTTGGTTGCTTACTCAAAATTGAGCCTATAGGTAGGTCAGTTAGTTAGGGCAGCTCTAGGCTGGGGGTCAATGTAATGCTCTATACCTTTGATAAGAAGTAAAACCCTCGACAACTCAGCTGGAAACATGTCAGCATAGTAATGGAGCAAGGTTTTCACCTCGAGTGGTAATGTTTCGACCTTTTTAATCTTAAGTAATCTTTTGACAAATAAGAGTACAAACTCCTCCTTCTTAACATCCTTAGAAAATTGCGCTGGGGAAATTACCAAGGACTTCTTTTATAAGGATTTGTGAACCTTGACTTGAGATTCCTAAACTTCTCTCGAGCTCATAAGAGTTAATGCAACCTTCTTTCCATCCTTTTAGAACATATAAGTGTTCCTATATCCATTGCGGAGCACTTTCAAATCAAATAGCCAGGGTTGGCTAATTAGTATTTGTAAAGTATACATAAGTAGGACGTCGCACAATATTTTGTCCTTATATTTGCCACCAATAGCGATCGGTACTCTAGCTTGCTTAGAAATAGGTCAACCTCCCTTCACATTAAGCCAGTGAATCTTATAGGGCTTAGGGTAAGGATAGTTTAGTAACTTCAAAGCCTTCACTATTCCCTATGCTATGACATTGATACAACTTCCTCCATCGATAATTAAAGCACATTTATTGCCATTTACTCGGTATTCCATATGGAAGAGATTCTCTTTCTATTCATTCTCATCAAAGGTAAAGGTACTGAGAGATCTTCATATAACCATACAATATTCTCCTATTTCAAGTCGGATCTAAGCATTAGAATCTTCTTGAGACTCTAGTATAGATGATTAACATCCATCTTTACTTCCTCTCCTTCACTGGTACTTTCCACTTCGAATTGGGGCTTCTCTCCTTTAATGGTCATGACATGCCAGTTCGAACATTGATTAGCTACATATCTAAAACTAAGGCACTTGAAACACTTTATCTCTTTAGTCTTCTTATCAAAGCTCTAACCTTGATCCTTTTTTACCTCAAGCTCCTTAGTCTTTCCTTGACCATCATTAGTTGCTCGGCATTTGACCTTAACGGTTGACCTTAGAACTGTACTGAGCTCGATCAATTTGTAGGTCGACTTGGCATACCAATTCTACTTGGTAAGCTAAGTTTATTACTTTATGCTCGACTAAGTTGATTTTGCCTCTAGCTTGTGACTCTTTATGCCACTTAGATAGTTTCATCCAGATTTCCAAGCCTCTATACCTCCATAATATTACCAATCTCAGCTCTTATTCTAGATATGAACTTAGCTACTATCTGTGCTTCCAGCTCATAAACATCACAATGGTTCATCAATAGCTGGAACTCTTAAAGATACTCATCTACAAATTAGCTGCCTTCCTTCAGTTTCTTAAGACATCAAAAAGTATCTTGCTCATAATATTTTGGCATAAATCTACTCCTTAGAACTATCTTCATCTCATTCAAAGTTTGGGTTTCATGTTAGGCTCATTGATGTACAATTTGTAATTCCTTTGACTACATTGCTACATACCTAAAAAATTCTAAAGCAGCTACTTAAATAAGCATCGAGTCCCCATAATCGTAAAAGTTAAATATCTTTTCAATCTTCTCTTCCCAGTTTAGGTAGTCATAAGCACTTTTAAACCCATTAAAGCTTCGAATCTACACTTTAAGATGTTTTTCTCTTCTAGGATCGCAGAGCTCATGCTCTTCCAATCCGTCATACTACTCTTCCTCTTCCTTGTACTTTAACTTCACCTAACTCAAGTCTTCTCTTTGTAAACCTCTCTACATGTCAGGGTAGAGATTAACATCTTTTGATACTCTATGCCCAACTACTTGTCTTTTCGGCCTATCTCTCACAACTTGGTTTTGTTCATCAACTCTCTCTTAAGGCTTTGTCTTTATTATTGTCAATACATATATAATAAGATTGGTTGTGATATCCTATAAATCAACAATCAAGACATGAATATCTAAGTATTAGGACAAAGCCCTATCCTTGTACGATTTAGGTCAACAGTCGATCTAGGCTATTTGAGAAAGTAAACCGATTAAGCTAGAAACTTATAAGAAACAAGATAACTCTAATCGAGGAATTCCCCTACATTTAGAAGTCAATAATATAATAAAATATTAAGAATATAATCAAAATAGTGAGGATTTACTTTATATGAGTTACTAAAATCTCATATAGGGCCTCTAGGAAAAACTTATCCGATTGGGCCCAAACTTTACCATTAGGATGGAAACGTTAGTCGAAATGACTTAGTAAAGCTAAATTTCAAAAATAATGACAAAAAGTCTTAATTTTAGCCTTAAAAGCGAGATTACTCAATATTGTGTAAAAATTATCAAAACCCTTAAAACCGAGCTTAGAATGTGATGAGAATTTATAGATAAATTAATTAGGTTATAAAATGAAATATTATAGCATAATATACTATATGAGTATACACTTTTTTTATAAGTATATTTAGTATATATAATAAATAAACCCGTAAATTAAACCAAAATTATATAATTATATATAATAAGTGATAAATTCAAAAAATTAAATAGGCAATATATTTTAAAAATAAAAGACATGGTAGAAACATGATTACATGTTTATAGTTACTCATTACGTGTATGATATATATAGGATGTATTCTTGTATATTAATAAAATCATTACATACTAACATAAAATACCAAAATACCCTAAAATATTATCTAAAAATTATAAAAAAAAATAAGAAACAACCTGGAATATGACTGAATTAAATGTGGAGCAACTTAAAAAGGATAAGTAGATGCATCAAAAGCAAATTTATGAACATTTAACACCTCAAGCTTGATTTTCACACTTATAAATGGAGGGAAAATTGCTTAACAATTAAGAAAAAATTCTAACCAACCTAAAACACTATAAATAGAATGTTAGGACTTAAATTTCACATTTTGGTAACCAAGAAAACTTAAGAAAAATTCAAAAAATTTGACAAAAAATAAGAAAAATAGAGCAAGTTCTCAAATCAAACCTAGCTAATTCTCAAACCAAACCTTGATCTACTGTTGTACCCTTCCACCACTAAGTAGGACCACTAGTGCTTAGGCCTTCTAACCACCCCTTGTCGGTTGATGACCACCAGAGTATCGACGAATAGGTCGGTCGAATTTTTGCCATGTTTTTGCTTAATTTTATATAAATATTAGGTTAATTCAGAAAATTATGAATTTTTTTTATCTAGGTTATTTTAGATATAGGTTCATGTGGTAATTTTATTTTTTGTAAAATTAAGATTTTTTTTATATACTTGCTTAACAAAGTCATTATTAATGTTAATATTGACTTCTAAAATAAATATCCTAAATGAAGTAGTTTCTAGCTCAAAATTTTTGTATATAATACATATGATATATATTTTTAATTTAAGTACTTTTGATATTTAATGCAATTTTTTGGCTTAAAAATAGCTACAAATAGGATGAAATGATGAAATAAATAGGTTTTTATGAAATTAATTGATGGAAATGATAAGTATTGACTTATGGTGAATTTTAATGATGTTAAGATATATTGGAAATAATTTTGTATAAAAAGAATAATATTTGGTTAATTAAATGTAATTTAAGGGTAAAATTATAAATATGAGCATTTAGGTGATGAACCTGATAGCATGTAATCATATGCTGACTAAGTTCCCCATATTTTTAGGAGTTTATAGAAATTTTCAAGGAATTATTTGGTAACCCGAACTATTTATTATGAATTTACGTAGTAAAATAGCTTAAATTACGATTCGGGGTTGTTTCTAGTAATAATAGGCTAAAACGTGATAAATATTAAAATAAAAACTATATATATACATGGTCAGATTTGGTAAAAAGAAAATTTTAATATATTTAATGATAGCTTTTACAATTGGGGTAGGTTATATATATATATGGATCAGATAATACTTATATTATTAAGTTATATTAGCAAATTATATAAAAATATAATTCAATTACGGAAAATGAGTGTAATATGATAATACTTATTATAGGTACGTATATGTATATTAGAAACTCAAAATACCTTTAAAAGTCATTTCTTGAAATATAATTTGCAATGTGTATCGTTAAGTGTTTACGAACCCAATAATGCTACTTTTATTAGACTTTTGATGTAATTGAAATGATATATTATACGTAGTAGTATAACTGCATATATTATCGATACTTAATAACTTAACTTATATAATGAGAGGAAAATGATAATATACTTTAGATATATATATATATATATACTTATATATATAACTATTTTGCACAATACAAATAGATATAACCCTAACATTTTCGTAACTTTTACAAAAACTAAACCTAAACTTTGTATACATATAGGATCTTCTAGTGAATAAGGTGTTGATGACACGAGTCTTTTACAATGAGCATTAGGATAGGTAAGTGGGATCAATGGTTCATATTATTTTAGGGCATTATTTCAAAATATCTCGATACTTTGGTATATATTTGCTTGTGATAGTAGTTAGCTATGTGTATAAATGCAATACTTATGTTTGAGATTTGATTTACTATGGTGAGAGCTGAGCTCCATGTTATGGTTATTTCATAAATATTATTCTTGAATTAGTTGATCACCTTAAAAATGAATTAACTCAAACTTGTTTTAACACCTAACTTGATATGTATCGTAACCCCTTAGTGGTAATGATTAGGATTCTTGGGCCAAACACGGACTCTCCTTAATGAGAATAGTTGAAATGGTCCTTTCCTCACCCTTAGCCGAACTAAGTAATAGGAAAAGAGATTGCAGCAAGGTTGGAGGGTGTAGTTCAAAGGTAGGCACAGGAGGAGGATATTTTCTATTGCATAAGCCTTAGTTTGGTTTCGATTTGTGAAGGTACGACGTTAATCTCCTCAACCCAGATTAGAGTAAGCTCAATTTCTCTTATCTTACGATAAATTGGATAACGTTGTGTGATGGCATTTACTTGTACATATATTACATCTAACCAATTTAGTTGAAAACCCTGCTTGTGATATGGTGGGTGCATAATTCTGTCTTTACCCAACTTATTAAGCAAGTTGTCACTCATTCCCTTATAGTTTGTTTTGTAGGTTCCAAATGGATTACAAGTATCAACCTAAAACTAGAGAACTAGCAAATTGAGATGGGCATTGAGGTGTAATAAGAAATGGCTAGTTATTGTCCTTAGTATTGACTTTCTTAATTTTTAAGGAAAACTACATAGAACTCATCAAGGGGCTTAACAGTTTTCAATATTCTAGTCTACATAAGAAATGATAAATAATTGTGGGATTTACTACCACGCTTTTATAAAGTCAAATTATAAGTTTATTTTTAACAAATTATTTCAAATGATTACTTTATAGGTTTAAATCAAATTGAACCCTTTAAAAGGGTAAAGTCGAGTATGCCTAATATGAACTAAGTTTAGAATAATAACTATAAAGTTAATTTCTATCTTAGGATAGCTCATATAGCAAGACTGTTATAACTTCACCTTTTCGGGCATAACATTGGCTATAATAGTAGTAAGGTTTTGCAATTTCTCATTAGTAGTTCACAGGGTCTATTGGGTAACATAACTACGGCCATGAGCATCACTCTCATCATTATTAATTTCTCCTTAAACACTAGGGTTTGACATTCTTACAATAAAGCTCAACAAGTGCTTCTATCAATATAAAAACCTACTTACTCTACTAAACAATATGCAATATAGCATTTCAAAGACTTGCTATGTTTTTGAAATGTGAAAATAGAGCATAACAGAGTACGAGAACTAAAATAACCACTATAATACTTAGTTATTGGTCGTAAGCTTAAGCTCTGATGCTAAGATTATATAATGTACCTAAGAACTTGGTTAATCACCAGGGCTTACTGTAAGTGGTTGTAATCAGGTGGGTCCTTTAATGTGTTGAAGGAAGAGGAAGTGGGTTAGCAAATACAGTAGCTTCATGGAAGCTACTGTTTGAATATGACTCACCGAAGAACATTACATGACTTAGCACTTCCCTTTATATGATGCATAAGCAAAAACTAAGGTCCGCTTGCCACTAATCTCAAACTATGAACAAAATTAGATGAGAGTGTAGAAGAATGTACTTAGAGAATGGTATCTCGCAAAAATAACAAGAGGAATATTCATTAGTGTTTGGAATAAGATAATTATGACTACAATAAAAGGACTATTTATAGTAAGTCCTTTAGGGCAATAATACAATAAAGGAAATTACTAAAAGGCTAATGTATGAAGAAGATTCCTAATACCAATAAGAAGGCGTAAATATGATAAAGAATAAAAAAGAATATAGTACAAATGTCAGAAAAGTAGGAAATAGGTAGCGACCTATTAGTAAGTTCACATTTTGGAATCTTAGGGCATTATGGATGAATTGAGCTAATATTAGGGTTGCTATTGCTGAGTTATATGAAGGTTACTAGGGTGATTAAATGTGGTCATAGCTTGGTAGGGTAGGATAAAAAGCTTGGTGTATAGGGATCTTAGCCTTGGCATTTTAGCATGTCAGCATCTAGATAGTGGACTGAGCAGAGTAAAGTACATTTAAGTTGGGCACTCAAAGAGTTCAATAGATAACCATCTGATATTGAAGCTTGTTAAGGGTAGGGTGAGATGCTTGAGTCATCTTAACAAGTCCTTGTAAGCCTCTTATTCGGGTTAGGGTGATAGGTCCTAAGGTTAGCAACCTTTGAACTAAGGTTTGGTTGGGATAGGTAACAATAGATAAGGTGCTTGTTCGGCTCAACTCTTTGTTATATAGCATGGTATATACCTCTCTAATATGGACTGCATGTCCTTCATCATCCTTAGCCAAAAGAATCTTGAAGAAACTACTTCATGGGTTTTGTGTTTGCGAAAATAGCCTTACATTCTTCCTCCATATGCCTCGCACACTAGTAACTCTCTTATGGAACCAGTCAAGATGCATAACTTCTGCTTTCTATTCCGGTATCCATCCTCCTTATGATAATCATCAATAGCTCAGCCATCCTCACATTGAGCATAGATTGGACCAAAGTGTGAGTCTTTAGCAAATAAACCCTTGATAATTGAGAATCCAAAAAGTCTCATTTGGAGCTTGGTCAAAAGGGTGTGTCATCATGATAAGGCATTGGCCACTACACTGTTCTTGCCTATTTTGTACTTAAAAACATAAGAAAATCCCTCCATTAGTTTGATCCATTTAGCTTGCTTCTTGGATAACTTAGGTTGGCTCTTCAGATATCTTAGTGATTCATGGTCAGTGTAAATTACAAATTCTTTAGGCAACAAGTAGTATTGCTAAATAGTTAGGGTTCAGATTAAGAAGTAGAACTCCTTGTCATACATAGAATAATTTAGTGCTGCTCCTCAAAGCATTTCATTAAAGTTAGCAATTAGTTGGCCTTTTTGCATTAGCATGATAGCTATACCCAATCTAGATGCATTATACTCTATTTCAAATACTTTGTCAAAGCTTGGAAGAATTGGGACAAATATAGTAGTCAACTTCTTCTTTACCTCCTTAAAACTTGATTGCTCTTTCTATCCCCATTTGAACTGAACATTCTTCTATGATAGTTGAATTGAACATTCTATGATAGCTTAGTCAGTAGGGCAATAGTAGTACTTAAATTCCTTATGAAATGGTGATAAAAAGATGATAAGCCATGAAAACTTCGCATGTTGATGGAATGAGTCAGTATAGGCCATTCAATGAACACCTTGACCTTCTCTTCATGAACTTATATACTACCTCTACTCATTAAAAATCTTAGGAAGATTATCTATAGTCTATAGAAATCACACTTCTTTAGATAAGCATACAATATCTCGGCTCAAAGCTTATTAAAGATAACTCGGAGATGCTCATATTGTGTTTCCAAATTAATGCTGTAAACAAGAATATTGTCAAAGTAAACAACAATAAACTTTTTGATCAATTCTTGGAGCATATGGTTAATTAATAGCATGAATGTGCTCAGTGCATTTGATAACCCGAATGACATCACCAGCCGTTCATATAATCTAATGCGGGCTTGAATGCGGTCTTCTACTAATCTCCTTCCCACATTTTGATTTGATGGCATATGGATTTAAGGTTGATCTTAGTGAAGATCCCTACTCCATTTAGCTCATCAAGCATGTCATCAAGTCGAGGTATGAGGGTACCTATACTTAATAATAATCCAGTTAATGGTTCGACTGTACATACACATTAACCATTTGCCATCTTTCTTGGGTATGAATAAAGCTAAGATAGTGCATGGACTTAAGGGTTCTCTTACATATCCTCTCTTTATTAGCTCATTTACTTGCCTTTGAAGCTCAGCAAATTGTTCAGGGTTTAGCCTATATGTTGGCTTGTTTGGTAATGCGACCCCCAATTAAAGGTCTAAAGCATGTTCGATTCCTCTTATTGGAGGCAAACCTTTTGGTAATTCATCACAAAATAGGTTAGTAAACTCCTCTAATAGGTCTTTAACCTTAGTGCGTAGTTTAACAGTCACATTCCTCATTTCAAGCAACCTCCTAACCAATAGAAAGGTCAGCTCTTCATATTTTATCTCTATTGATAGTTTGATATGTGTCATTACTAGGGTTCCTTACTTTAAGGCTTAGCTAAGTCGAGTTTACATTATCTTGACTTATTCAATAGACATAGGATTCAATCTTATCTTTCTTTCCTTATGCTCAAAAGAGCAAGTATTTCTCTTTCTATCGTAAATCACGTATCAATCAAACATCCATGGTCTTCTTAAAAGAATATGTAAGGCATTCATAGATAACACATTACAAAGAACTTCATCCTGGTACTTTCCAATGTAGATCGGCATTGCTTCTTGCTTGTTTACTTGCTGGGCTCCTTTTATCACTAAACCAATGTAGTTTGTAAGGCTTAAGGTAAGGGGTGGTTAGCAACTTTAATTGTTGGACCATAAAAGTAGATGCTACATTGGTGCAACTATGACCATCAACAATAAGAGCACACAACATTCCATTAACCCTACAACCATTATGGAACAAGTTCTCATGCTATTCATCAATAGGTGTTGGGCCCACACTCATCATTCTCCTTAGTGCCATAGTCATAGGCATGGAGTGTCCCTCTTCAATATAGATAATCTCCTCCTCCTTGGATTAGTTAGCTTGTTTGGATTCCTTTAGTTCTTCAACCTCCTTGTTATTATTATCGACCTTTATGGCTGACAGTTTACCCTTCACTATAATTACTCTCTTATTTAGGCATTATATTACCATAGATCAAATCCTTGGCACTGGTAGCAATTGATTTCATTAGTCTTTCTTCTTGAGCTATGTCTTTTCTCAAACTTTCTTAGGAGTTCCCTCTCTTCAACTTAGGTGGTTAAAACAGGTTGGACTTCACTAGGATTACTGATCGCACATGCCTGGTCATAATAAGTGGGCTAAAGGTAGCTCAATTGATAGGAGCTCAAAATCTGCTCATTCGTCGCCACTTTATCCTTTGAGTAGCTTAAGATGCCTCGTCTAAGGACTTAATATCTCTTGTTTTCAAGATATGTCTGATCTCATACTTTAATGCATTGATAAATTTAGAGATAATTCTATGATAAGCTTTAAATTGAATATCTTTTATTTAGTGATTTTTTCTTGATATTTGAGTCTATTTTTAGATAATGATACCTTCATAACTTTCTCATTTTAACTTCAATTTGAGTAAAATTTTGTTTTGTAGATTTTGAAATGACCTATACGAGAAAATGAGAAGAAAAAAAACAAGTTTTACTTAATCGAAGCTAAAATGAGTTCATTATAAAGGTTTGAAGATCAATACAAATGAACAACATGATCATGTCATTTCCAAGCGAATTTGGAGTTTTTTTTTTTTTTTTAAGTATCATAGCCAGTGATATGACTAAACAACACGACCATGTCCTGAGTTGTGTCATTCCTAGTTTTTTTTTTCTTTTTAAAAAAGAAGTCGATCATAATTAAGGACATGACTAGGGGACATGGTCATGTTGTTTAAAACTGACATATTTTTTTCACTTCCTATATAAAGCTTCATTAGGGTTTTTTAAACAAAACTTTTAGTAAGACTTGTTGAGAGTTTTTCAAGCCAAGAATACTCAAGAAAGGAAGGCAAAAAGAAGGCTTTAAGATTTAACTTTTTGTGGATTTCATGATTCTTTCTTCTAATTCTTTCTATTATTTGATTTTAGATTGTTATTTTATGATGTATAGAGAGTAAATTTTTAGTATCTAGGTCATGTGGAACCTAGATCTACTCATGTGACATGATTTTTTTTTATTAGTTTTAATTCATTCTTTAGTTTTTTCTTGATTCAACTGCGTATGTTTCATGATCTAGATTGTTATTTCTACAGGTAGTAATCTATAATTTGATATCTTTAAGAGAATTAAGAAATTTCTTATAAGATTAGATCTAAGTATAGTTGATAGAGATATTTGCAAGGTTAGAGATAATTTGCAAGATCTTTCCGAAATTTTAAATTATAGTGTACAAAATTCGTTGTGTAATAATGTGATCTTAAGTTATGCTATTGAGAAGAGATTTTAATAGGTAATTTCAAAATTAGGGTTAATTAGCTTAAGAAAGTGATTAACTTTAGTAGAGAATTCTCCTGATTGAGAAAGATAAAAAAAAAAAAAATTAGATTATCAATAGAATTTGTAAATCTTGAAGTAATTTATAATTTTATTGCTTTCTTGCTTAGTTCTTGAACAATTCTTATTTAGTGATAATTTATTAATTGTTACAATTATTTTAGATTCTTTAAATTCTCGAACTAGAATTTTTAGACTAGATAATAAAGATCTAATAAGTATTAGTAATCAAAGTCCTTAAGGGATCAACACTTGGACTTAATCTGTTTACTACAAATTTGATAGGTATGCTTACCTTAACATCATTTTGTTTTCTAGCTCCACAACTTCATAACGAATCATCAACATATAAAACTCCTTCGGATTTTGAGAAAATCTAGAAGCTATAAATTCCAGCTTAGGTAGTAGCTTTTAAATCACACTCATTTGACAAAGTCGCTATAAATATTGACTTACTCATCCAAGAAAATGGTGAATTCTATATTAGCACATCATTATCTATTTTATATTTCTTGTTGTACATAATAACAAATTTATTTATTTTTAATCTCAATTAAATATATTTAACGGTATCAAAGTCTAATATGCTACATACAGGATACATGAATGACATAAGTATAGGTGTTATTTACACTGATTTATATAAATGAAGAATCAATGACATTAAACATGTGATATTATTTATGAATGGGTTATATTTAGTCTATATTTTTGAAAACCTACACTTACTTGTAAAATTTTGATATTATTAGCATATTGAGATTGACCTTAATCATATAATATATTAGTCTAAATATCAATATGTTTTCTAAATATTTATTTAACTAAAAACAATTTCATATTATAAAATGTTGTAAATTTACCCTAATAATATATCATTATTATTATTATTCCAAACATACTCTAATTAATTTATGAGATTTCATTATAAAAAATATACGAATAGAAATATATACATACATACATATAATAAATATTTACTCGTTGTCATTGTTAGGATTGGATTTGGTATGTATGATCTGCAAAATAACAAAATAAGGCTTTAGCAGTGCCAGGGTTAGATCGGCATAGCGACTCTAATGCCTAAGTCAGGTATGTGTTTAAAGTATAAAGAAGTAAATAAGTAGGTGAATAAGTAGAGTGTCAAAAGAGTCCTGATAGGGGCTATTTACCTATATTTATAGACTCTTGTTTGATAATTGCAGCGGCAAGAAGTTAAATTGCTAGTGATATGTGGCATTTTCTGAATTTAGCCGTATGCAAATTGTAAGGAGAAGTAGGCGATTGAGTAGTTATTATCTAGATAACTATTGAACTATTTTTATCCTTATTTTAATATTTGAACTTTGTGGGCCAAGCCTTAGTGACTTAACCATAAAAAGTGTTGGTTAGAAGAATAGCAGGTAGCTGTTTAAGCTCCAATAATAGGTCGATAGTAAAAAAATTGATCTAGTGGTGTTGATCAAGTGAGAGCCATAGCAAGGCTCAGTCAAGAGTATGTTCACTGCACTTAATGTAACTCCTAATTTAAGATAGGCCAACATTACGTTGAGTACTTAGCTATAAGGATGAAAATCCACTACTAACATTTTTCCCCCAACTCTTATGATCAATAACTCGAGTATGGGAGTAGTACTTAGGCAAATTTTCACCATCAGTTAAAGTAAGCAAATGGCTGAACTTGTGCTATGCATAGAGCAATACAATTGCTGAACCATTCCTAAGCATTTCGTCAATTTTATTCTCGTACATTTATGCCAAACTAACTTTAGGGAACACTAAAACTTCTAGTCCAAGAGTCGTGACCCTTCGCTTTTCTACTCTTAAAATAAGCATGATAGCAATCTTTTTCGTAATCATTTTCCCTATAGGTTTAATAACTATCAGTGAGATGCTGACCATCAGATTACTACACATTACATATGTCCACAATCGAGGCCATCTGAAATTAAATTAGATGCTTATTCCTAAAAACCACCATTTTAATCCCCATAAAACCTCCAATTACTCACTCTTTTCTTCTATAAAACCCTTGAGAGCTCCTTCTTCTTTCTTTATAGAACACGTAAGCATTAATACTTAATCTTCCTTATCTCAACTCTTGCAACCTTTTGAACATATCTTGCAAATAGTAGCTTAGGACAAATCTCCTTTTCATCACTCTTTTCATCTCTTCCTAATCTCTAACTCCTCTCTCTCCATCTTTCGTCTTATAGCCTATAAATTTTTCCACCATAAGGTGACATATCCTGTGAATTCTAGGATTGCAAGTCTCACTTTAGCATTCTCAAAAACTTCATGACACTCAAATTACTTCTATATCTTGTCAACCCAGTCTAGGTAGTCTTCAGCATTACGACTACCAGAGAAACTTGAAATTTATAACCTTAGTCCTTCTATTCTATGAGCTCCAACATTTATTTCTTTAGGTTCATAGTACCCCTATTCTTCATCGCCTAACTCCTTATCCTCTTATTTTATTTCTTCCATTGCAAGCCTTCATCGAGCAAATATGTCCACTCCTCCAATTAGCTCTTGTCAAATTAGGATATTAGCTTAGCTAGGTCAACCATTATCTCTTTTGGGCATTTCATTCAATACTTCTTAAAGTAACTACAACCACACATCATTGGGACCATGTACTTATACCTTAAAATAACTACATTTTGTCCTCCCCTTCTCTCTCTCTCTCTCTCTCTATGTCAACTACCCCTACTCCTTATCCCATTTCGTTTCATTTTTCATCCTATTCTATTCCTTACAATCACTCTTAAACACCATCCTAAAATCTCTTTCGACCACCCTTTGTTACACCACCATTGACAACTTTATCGCCACCACCATACCACCAAAATCCAACCACTAGGTGCTACGTCAACCCTACATACCCCTCTTCCTTATCGACACACACACATACAATCCTATACTCCCAAGCTCATAGTACACACTAGGAAAGGATGAGTCATCACACTTCAACCCTGGTAAGTAACTAAGCTTAGTTTTCTTTGTTTTTCCTAATGATTTATGAAAGTTCTCTACACTTTAGGCACTCCCACTTTCATATACATGAAAATCCTAGAATTATGGAGTTGTATAATATAGGGTAAGTTAAATTAATGCATGAACTAAGTTCATTAATTAGGGTAGTAACATCAACATGTAGTAGAGTTAAGTAGCTAATAGGTTTTAGTAGCAAATCATCAATAAAAACCTAATTTCCATGTTTTCCCAAGAATGCTACCCCCTTCATAACTTGAATACATTTAGTTTTTATAATGTCATGTATTAATAATGGCTTAAAATAAGCAGAAATGTGATTTAGATCAAGAAAATACACTAAAATAGGTGTTGTGTGGAAAGAATGAAGAAAACCCTAGGAAAGTTATCTTGGCTACCACCTTTGGAAAGCTTAAAAATTTGTAAATTTTGATTAATTAGTGTATAACATGATTATTCAGTATTAAGTATGATTTAAGATGTAATTAATTAAGTTAAATAGCGTAATAATGAGTTAATGGCCTAAACTAGCTTAGTTGATTATTAATACCTTAAGAAGAGCATTAGAAACCTCATTAAAGAAAGGAACCAGATCGAGAACTTAGATAAAATTAGACTAAACTTAAGGCTTTTAGTAGGTCAAGGCCTAAAATAATAAGTGAAGTTGAACTTAAGACCCTAAAATACAAGATAAACTCAAAAGCCCCTAAAAAGACCAAGAATAAAGCCCAATAGCTTAGTAATCAAATATGATATGATATGATCTAATCCCTAAATTAATAGGCTCATAAAATAAAAAAATCAAAGGCCCATTAAGTCTAAAAGCCCATTAGAACTATCTATTATAAGCTCCTTAGTAAGTTAAGGCCTTAAACTAGGAAGAAGGTCCATAAGAGTAAAACTAGAACCCAAATTAAAGATCAAGGAATTTGGGTTGAAACTTTAACATAAAATACTTAAATATAAGCCCAAAAAGTCAAGTATAAGGGCCAAAGCCTTAAATAAAGCCCACATCCCAAAGTAATCAAACCAATACCTATGACAAAACGAATTTACTTAACCTAAGTTGAATTCCTAAAATCCAAAACACCTTAAAAGGACTTTGCCAAATGAAAGAACACCCAAAAACAATGCAAAATGACTACAAGATCTTTAAAAATTAACTTAAAATGAAAAAGTTATGACAAAAATACAAAAATAGTAAAAACAAGAAGATTAGGGCGAAATGAATAATTAGGTAGTATAGGATATTATACTTATAACTTTAATTATAATCTTCAGGTGATAGGGACGTAGGGATGGACTTGTTTGAGGATTATTAGGATTGTTGGACACTATGGCTAAGTATGTATACCAACTCATATCTTATCTTATATTTGCCTATAGTGTAGTGTACTAATTGATTATATCCATGAAAATTGTTATGCTTGGAGAATTAAGATTCTTACATGTACTTGTATTGTTTGTAAAATTGCTTGTTAAACACCATAATATATCAAAATCAAGAATTGGTTATAGCAATAGTTGATGGGGCTCTGGAGTGTCTATTAGATATATTAGTTGCTTATAAACTAAAATAATAATTACTCAACCTTTAAATAAACCAGTCATGCATTGCATGCTTTTGCATTATTATGAAAGGGTATCAACACTTTGTAGTGGAGTGGAAGATCATGTAATAAGTGTGTATTTTACACACTTATCTCATGATAAAATCTTATAAAATGTGTGCAATTTATAGTGCTTTATTGATTTATTAATATAAAATTAATAAACTATACATTTGATAGGTCAATACAATAAAATATCAAAAAATGATCAAAATTAGAGTTTATAATACCTATTTTGAGCTTATATGTCTTTATTTAAAAAAAAAAAAGTCTTTTCTCTCATAATTAACTATTGCACTTGAGATAGAAAATTACGTAGAATCGGAAGTCTTTAGCATGAGTTTCATTTTCATACAGGAAGAAAGCCATCACGTGGGAGCATTATTTAATCTCGCATGAGTTTTGAAAAACAATACTTAGAGACAACTTTCCAAGTGAGCTCACCATAGGCTATACATATGGGATCACACCTCCTTCTTGTCAATGCAAAGCAACGTTTGGAGACAAATATGGAGTTGGTGCACCGTAGTCCAACTATATTGGATTGCACTCCTTTACGCAAATCATGCCCGGATGAAATCCAAGAGTCATAGCATAGATTGAAAAGCACCAAAACGCTACACCCCTCCATCAATTTCAGCCTGCATCTGGATGATGTTGGAATGGAACTCTCGGTGGACCTTGATTCACCCAATCAATTCCGTTTGCCAACTTACAATTTGCGCCTGCACATGGATATATATATATATATTTCTTTTGTCTCCTTTTCACAGGAGATAGTAGAATAGATTTTAGGGTTTTCTTTCATTTCTCGTAGCCATAAGCCGTGGACCTTCGAGTCATTTATTTATTTATTTTCTTTTTATATTTCTGTTATTTACTTGGTAGATTTTAGTAGTTTAGGCCATTTGTAGGTACTTGAAATATAGGTAACATCGAGTTTGTGCTATATTTGCGAGTTAGAGCTATTGTACTCAAAAACCAGGTTTTCTTTAACCCTATTTTTATAAATATCTTCATGTAATTGAAATTTATATTATGTCCTTTTAATGTTGTATCTTTTGTTATTATGTACATTATTGATATTATGAGCTAAAATGTGATATCGGGGTTATGTAGAATTTGATAGATTTATTATTGTAAATGGGTTTTTGATTTGTGTTGTATATGAATGTGGAAGTTTAGCTAGTTTTATAGTAGTTAGGATTTTACATGAATGTAGGGTAGCTTAACTAACAGTTCCCTCATTTTTGAGTTAAGGCTCCATGTATTCGCAATAGAATTAAAAGATTTTGGTAGAATCTGGGATTCCTAATTTTGTCAAAATAATATTTGCGGATTAGGGTTTAAATTCTAATACTCACCATAAGTTAGAATTGGTTAAGATGAGAGATCAATTCTATAGGATTTAAATAACTAGCAAATAGTGTAGGTTGAGATTTGATAATTTAATACCATTGCTATAATATCGATTTCATAGCACGAAAGTAGAGTGAATCTAGTGAGTATGGTTAAACTTTATATTGACATCAACACGAATATCTCTAAAACATGACAATAATGAATTTAAAGGATTAATGAAGCACAACCCTACCTTAAATATTTGCTAAACTTCACCTGATAGTTTCAAGTCGCCAAAATTGCACTTAATTTGTTTTCATTTCTTTTTATCAAATTTGGTCTACTTGCATGTTTTAGTTACTTGTTTTTGCATCGCTTAGATTATAATAGGGTTGGTATAGTCCAGTACTTAATTCTATCTTTTATCCTCTTCCTCCTTACGAAAAAATATGACCTTAGTGCTCACTATATATTATAAATTGACCAGTACGCTTGTCGTTAGCTCGTAGTTTCCACAAATATTTTTCAAAAGATTGCAAATGAGTTTGATTTATTGTATAGCATTTCCACTATATTTAAAAGGGACAAATTTTATATTTATGCATGACATTGTGGAAAGTGATCGTGACATCGAGTTTTTAGCACTGTTGCCGAGGAAGCAAAGAAAAATAGAAGGCGTATGAACTAATATTAGATTTTTGGCACTTTCTAAGACTAAGCTTAGAGTACTGTAGTATAGTATAGTGTAGTGTAATTTGTAGTTCATAGTGTTAATTGTTCATCATTATTGTCGGTTGGCTCAGTTTTTAGAAAATCGGAAGTTGAGAAGGTTGATTCGTATTTATCTACCACAAATTTGTTCTAAAGTTTGAAGCTTTATTCAAATTTGCTAAGGATATTGATTTCTAGCAATAGCTTGTGCCTTGTTGAGTTCAATTACATGTAAAGATTGAAGCTTTCTATCATTTTGTTGAATAAAGGTTAAATCTTTGAATTGTGTTGCATTTGTTTAATCTACATAAATCATAAAGCTTGGATCTTTCACTTGTAGTGCTAGATATATCGTGTTGTTGCTAGAACTTTCTTTACAAGAATTGTAGTTTGGGGGTGTTTACAGTAAAGAATTTGTAGGGTTAGAAATTTTTTTATCGGTAGTCTTGAGTGTTGGTGGTTGTTAGAAAGGAGAATGAGATTTATGAGTAATGTGTGTTGGTATTGTGGAGATGAACATGATCTTATTGATTGTTCTGAATTTAATCCTAATAGTTTACCATCTACTACCCTAACCACTTACTTTCCCTATGTTTCATATGGAAGATATGCAAATACCACTCTCGATTACTCATCTTTCATAATTTATAGGAATTGTAGAGGAAACCATTGGACTTATGAGTGTAGGATTAGAAGACTTGTCCCATAACCTCTTTATCAAACCCATTTTCCAAGAAACACATATTATGAAATGGTTATTCCATCTACACTGTTCTACCATAGAACCCCTAAACTAAAAAACCCTAAAGGGAAGTTCATTCTAAAGTTAGCATATGAGAGTAGACATCAATATTTATGTCATATGCCTAAATTCTTCAACATATGGAAGATATGGAAGCATAGTATATCGACAATTTGAAACTTAAACCACTATAACCAATTGAACCTTGTGAAGAACAAGTGGTTAGGAGTGATAATATTAAAGAGCCTAGTCTTGAAGGAAGAATGGATACGAAGCATAACAAGGACTCTAAAGGGGAGATCATTAATGATGATGAGTTGGGCGGTGAAAACAAAGAGTATTAGGAAGTAGAAGTGGATCTAAATAACCATGGAAAAGAAACTAAGCTTAATAAGAAAGAAGAGAAACTAAAGGAAGAAGTAGTTGTCAAAGTAGGTTACTTCACTAGTTTAATGCTTCTTAATGAAACAAAGGACCCCATTATTCACTTTACACCAGAAGGAGAAGAAGTGATTGGGAATGGGTAATTGCGGATGGGACCTCCTCTTCAATCATTAAGGTAGTAAAAGATAGGGAGACTAAGGACAATGAGATAGAATTGGTGATTAAAGGTAAGAATCCTTCTCTAGTTGTTGAGCCAAGTAACTAGTTTGGAGAAATTGAGCCACATTTGGAGTACTAAGAGCCCACAAGGGTATATTGTACGGTTTGAATTGGCACCTATCTACATATTTTCTCATACCAAAATCCTAAGGGGAGTGGAAATGAGGAGCCATGAGGTGAGAAAGAGAAGAAGGCTTCCCTTGTTTGTTATAGAAATGTAGAATGAGACACATTCCCATGGGATCCTAGTAGATAAGTTGGTAATTAGGTTGAGGACTAGTTAACTAAGCACTATCTAGGTAAGTAGGTGGGGGGGGGGGGGGTGGGGGGTGGTGCAACTCACTGTTTTCATTTCATGTTGCTTGTTTTTATTTTAGAGTTAGTCATTTTATGTTTTTTCCTTTTTGAATAAGTGGCTATGATGTGTCTATTTGCTTAACACATGTGCTTAATGGAGTTAAAGGATGGAGCTGAATCTGTACACACTTTAGATGGAAGAAGCTAACTAGGAGAGAAACAACCAACATGAGGTGATTAGCACATTAGCTAAAATACTCTTGAGAAGTTTCACTCTATCTTTCCCCCCTCTTACTTCTTTTACTTTGAGTTGAAATATAGACATTGTTGCCCTTAAAGTTGGATGTAGATTATGGATTGGAGTCAGTTGATGACAAGTATGAAGTAGTAATGTTGCTAAGTTGATACTATTTCATTGAATTTGATTAGGCTAAATTGATATGCATCTGAGGAACAATTTTGTTTACCAATCACATCATGATTTTGATCATGCATGCATATTGCATATTGCATATTGCGTCAACCATAATCATTAGTTGGTAGGTTTGTTAAAATTCACCCAGATTCTTTTCAAAATTTTACAAGCTATACATTAAAAGCTGGCAATTTTAAAGACATTTTCTAATCTTGTACATGAATATAGATGGAAGTTTAGTAAACTATCTACAGTATATAATTGATCAATTAAATCTTTAGTTTAGATGGTTGACTTTGCATTTGATTTTAAATTCAAAATTTGAGAATAAGATGATGGCATTGGTAGGTATTAGGCTTTTGCATTTTTGGAAATTCAATTATATGTACTACACTCTTTGAAATCTTACCTGGCTAGTTATAGTTTAACAAAGATGTTGAAATTGAGTTGGTCTTAAAAAGGAATTCCAAAAAAAAACAATCTTTGTAACTCATGGTCAATATATATGACAAATTCTTTGGCCAACAAATAATGTTGCTAAATGGTTAAAGCTCAGATGAGGGCATAAAAATCTTTGTCAAGTATCTTGTTAGAGTATGCAATAGGTTGGTCTTCTTACATAAGTATGGCTCTAATTCCTACACTTAATGCATTGCATTCAAGTTCAAAGATTTTACTAAAGTCTAGAAGAACTAGTATGGGGGCAAAGTTAGATTTTCTGTGATTTCCTAGAAGCTCTTTTTGTTCTCTCTCCCCATTTGAAATGAACTTTCTTCTTTGTAAGCTCTACAAGTGGAGCCACAATTATGTTGATGTCTTGTACAAATCTTCTCCAAAAGGATGCCAAGCTATGGAAGCTTCTAATATTAGCACAATAAGTTAGAACTAACTACTCAACAATAACTTAAATTTTCTCCTCATCAACTTTGATCCTTCCTCCACTTACTATAAATCCCAATATAACTACTTCGTCTTGGCAAAAATTACATTTCTTTAAGTTTTCAAAGAGTTTCTCAGTTTAGAGAACCTTAAAGATAGCTTGAAGATGGTTAACATGGCTGGATATGTTCGAACTTCACACTAAAATATCATCAAAATAAACCATGAGAAACTTTTTGATAAGAATCAATCCACAATGATCTTTAGGTTGAGATTGACCCGTCAGAAGCCGAGGTCGACCTACTTTTGCTGAGGTTGGTCCAATACTTAAGGGCTGAAGGGAGGAAGAGAAACCATTCAGCATTAGGTCTATCATCTATCGAGAAGACAAGAGACTAAATGACTAAGGCCTCAAGGCCAAAGAACAGCTTGACACAATATGGGAAAGCTAATGCCAAGCAATTTACAAGTACAACAACTATAGGCCAACCTCACTAGGATCTCAACCAAGCACAATAAAACTTCAAAACATCCTACCCTAGCTTAGACGTCTGACTACTAACCGGTCCTTACCCGAGTTCAATACAACTTGAATGACTGCATGTCAATCACTCTATTAAATCTATAGTTTTGTATACTTTGTAAATGTTTTCCTTATTTCAATCATAAGCCATTCTCTAGGGTTTAAGGCCTTGTACATTATTTATATTTTTGCTACTAGGGATTTAGAACTTGCTATAATAGCAACATTTATAGTTAGTAGAGGGACGATTGAATAGTGAAGAATATATACATACTTAGAACTTTCCCCTTTCAAGCAAAGTTATTCTTGAGCTCTTAGAGTTAGCATTGTTGGGTTATTGAGTTAACTCTTTAATTTCTTTTGCTTTCTTATCAATCTTGTCCTTAAGATTGTGGTGAACCCCTTCATTTAAGCGAGTTAGTGAGTCATATCTAACCTCTTATTTGAAACTCGAGTGACATTTAGTGTTTGTCAATCGCATGAACTTTATTTCAAGCTTAATCCCCTGATTGTATTTGTGTCTTGGTACGTTATATCCATACACATTCGTAGTTAAATCCCCCTTCCACTTCCCATTCCTTACTTTGACTCAAACTTGAATACTATCGTAGTTCATGCCCGCTATGTGTTCATGGATTCGCATCAGCTTCACTAGTATCAAAGCTTTCAGGAGAAACACATATAGTGTTCTTCAAAGTTTACTTATCATTTGAACATTTGATTTATTTTCGTTCTAGAGTATAGGGTGTTGTCTGAGTTCTTAGTAGTTGTAGTATTGTGTTGTTGTTGAAGTTAAGTAGCAGTAGTTTCAATAGTTGATTCTAGTTGCTATAGAAGTGTTTAACAGTCATGGGTAGCTACAAAAGTCGATTAATAGTTGTTTCTAGGTTATTATTAGTTGCATTTTGTTGCAATAGTATATGTGGAATTGTCTTAGTGGTGGTTTTAAGTTGAGTATAGTTGAGTATGTTAAGTATTTGCTAAATTCTCTCTTTGCAATTTATTGTATTGACCACATTGTCGAAAGATAGTGTCAATAACAATAGAGATAGCCCTTATGGAAGTTTGAGGCGACGTGTTGACAACTAGGAGAATAAAATTCAAAATCTCATTAATTCCATCCAGAAACTTATTAGTTTAGTCAAAGATTACAGATGTATTGGCCATGAAAGAAGGAAACGAATACCCATTAGTAGAAATGGCTCCAATGAGCTTGATAATGATGATTGATAGTGATAAGTGTAAATTACTTTACACTTTCAAGGCATGTATAGGCATAGAATTGATCATAATTGTAATTTAAATCTTAAGTTTTGTACTTAATTTGTATAAAATATTGATTTCAGGTAAATCACGAGTAAAGGGATGAAATATGTACAATAACAATGACTTTTTAGTTAATCACAACAGTGAAGAGAAGAAATCAATGAAGTAGCAACAAGACTTATCAATCACGAGTGTAATAATGAAGAATCCAGCCTTAATCAAGTTTTCAATCATAGCTGTGATTAAGGAAATATTGACAATCCCCTTGTCAATTACGGTCGTGATTGCATAGTAAGAGGGAGATCACTTCCCCAATCACAAGCATGGTGATATGTAATTAAATGATGGGGTGTCCACGATATGCATCACAACTGTGATTAATAAAGAATATTATTTTCTAAGACTATCACTCCCAAGTCACGAGCGTAATGGAAGGGGCACAATTGTTCTTTTTAACCTTTTTACACGAACCAGTATGTGGAAAATGTTAGGTGGTGTCTTGAAGAGGTAAATTTTAGTCCTTTGATAGGAAGAATATAAATATACTTCAACTTATGGAGAGAAGATCATCAATCAAGACATCATTTAGAACATCAATTCATAAACCAATACCTAAATCATTAGTATCTGTACCATTGTGTTTTCATTTACAGTAGAGTTTATTTAAGTATTGTATCACACATCTCCCGAAATTACTCGAGAGGGACGACAAGATTCATTGTTGTACGTTGTGAAGATTTTTATAGTGAATTTCAAACAAGGTTGTATTTCTTACTTATCTCATGTTAATTTTTTGTTATCTCTGCATTGTAATATTACACCTTATTATTTCATCATATGTGAGTAGTACGTTAGGACTTGCTACATCACTTTATATGATCAAGTGCATGGAATAGTAGTTTTTTTTTTTTTTATAAATGTTAATTTTGATGAATTGCACTTAATGAATCTAAGTATAGTGTAGTGTATGACATCGACTTAAGCCATTTTTGAATAGAATATGTTGAGAGACAATCCTAATGAATAGATCTAGTTTATTGGAACAACTTACTCCTAATAATAGAGATATTATTAGGAAAGTTACTGCATACTTAAGGGAATCAATACATTAATATGACATTAATGCAATCCAAGTTAGCTGTTAATTAAAAAGAGATTCCAATGGACATAAGTAGGATTAGAAGTAAGTAGTTCTGAGAAGAATACTTACATACTGTAATACCAGTAGATAACAAGTATTAAGATGTAAAGTATTTTGATAATATCATGCTAGGTGATGAAGCAAGTCTACATGATAAGTGTGTTGTTAGTAATTGTTTTTAGTCATCATTATGTTAGTGGCATTAGTTTATAGATTAGTGAAATTTAGTTAACAATTTAGAGTCTTATTAATTGATCACTTGATAAATTGGATTTCTAGATGAGTACAAGTGTTTAAATCCTTTTCTTAGTGGAGACAGCCCTATACTCATCTAGGTTACAAAACGGTAGGTACGCTTGCTTATTGAACTGAGTTAAGGATAAAATATATGAACTTAATTTGTAAAACTCAGAGCCTCTATTTAGAAGCAATCAGATAATAGAGAAGAGCTATCGAGATAAGAAGAAGAGAAAACCCACTTATGTTAAGAAGAAGCAATGAAAGGAGTGTTGACTTTGAAGTGAATCAAGGAGCCTAAAGAAGAGAGCTGAGGTCAAGCAAAGCTCCAATAGAAATGGCTGATCTGAGGTGAACCAACCAGCTAGGAATGCAAGGGATGAACCCCGAGCATATAGCCAAGGACTTAGCAACATTAAGCTTAAGCTGCTAACCTTTAGTAGTGGTAACTGACCTAAAATGTTCCTTGATTGGGTTCCTCAAGTAGAGAAGATGTTTGAGTGCTATGAGTGTGATGACAAAACAATGGTTAAGCTAGCCTTATTAGCCCTTGTTAAATATGCAAGTCTTTGGTAGGATAAATTGATTGCTAAGCGAGATGCTGAAGGAGAGGAGCCGATCAGAACTTGGAGGCTTATGAAGAGGTTGATGAATCAGCGCTTTGTACCGACTTACTTTAAGCAAGAGATGCTCTATGCTTTCTAGCACTTGAGGAAAGGTTGAAACACTATTGAAGAATATTTGCAGGAGTTTGATACCTTGATGACTAGATGTGAGATTATCGAGCCCTAAGATCGCACTGTTGCTAAGTTCCTAAGTAAACTCTGAGATGACATTGCCGACATGGTCGAACTACAGTTATTCAACTCATTGGACGAGCTGATCAATTTAGCATTAAGGGTAGAGAGACAGAGGAGGAAGAGACACTAGAGGCTGACCAACCGAACTCAATAATGCAGCCTTGTTGAAAGGCATGAAGAGAAGAAAGGGGCTGAGAAAAGGATAGAGATAGGAGAGCCTAACTTACTTGACCAAGCTAAGACTAAGAAGGTAAAGGAGAAAGAGCCTAGCACCAAAGCTTGAGAAGTTAAGTGCTTCAAATGTTTGGTTTATGGACATATTGCCTCCTAATGCTTGAACAAGAGGGTAATGATTCTAAAAGGCGAAGGATTGGTCTCTTAAGTAGAGAGCCATAGTGATAAGAGCTCCAAGAGTGAGGAAGCTATAAACCATTACCCTGAGATGGGAGAACCTTTAACCCTAGTGAGTAGACAAGCTGACATGAAGGAAGATTCAGGTCAGAGGGAGAACTTATTTCAAATTCGATGTTTGGTAGATGGGAAGACTTGTTCCTTAGTTGTTGATAAAGGTAGTTGCATTGATATCGTTTCTGCAGAGCTAGTGCAGAAGATGGGATTGCAGACTTACCTGCATCCCTAAGCTTATGGATTGAAGTGGTTTAGTGATAAGGGTATGGTCCATGTACATAAGAGAGCTCAGATAGCATTTAAGGCTAGACAATATGAGGATGAGGTTACTGTAATGTAGTACCTCTTAATGAAGCAAATTTGCTTCTTGGCCGACCTTGGGAGTACGACTAGAGAGTAATCTACGATGACTTCCTCAACACTTACATGGTTTAGAAGGATAGGAAGAGCTACTACTTAATCCCCATGAGCGTTGAAGAGATCCAGAATAGCCTGATGCCCATGGTAAAGAGAAAGGGGAAGAGGAGCTTGTTCAGCATCCAGGCTCACGCTTATAATCTAAAGTTGAGGATGGCTTCTTTTTAACCCCGCAGTGATGATGGGAATTAGTTTACAAAGATCCTTAGGCCAAGACCGACCCATCAGAAGTTGAGGTTGACCTACTCTTGTTGAGGCCGAACTAATACCAAAGGGTTGAAGGGAGGAAGAGAAACCATTCGGCATTAGGTCTATCATATGCTGAGAAGACAAGAGACCAAACAGCCAGGGCCTCAAGGCCAAAGAACAGCCTGGTATAGCATGGGAAGCTAATGCTAAGCAATCTACGAGTGCAGCAACTATGGGCTGACCTTATTAGGAGCTTGACTAAGCACAATAAGACTTCTAAACATCCCTTCTTAGCTCGAACATTTGATTGCCAACTTGCCCTTGCTCAGGTCCAATCCCACAAATAGCTTAGATGACTGTATGTCGATTACTCTATTAAATGCACAGTTTCATATATTTTGTAAATGTTTTCCTTATTTCAATTGTGGGCCATTCTTTAGGGTTTAAAGCTTTGCACATTATTTATATTTTTGCCACTAGGGCTTTAGGACTTGATATAAATAGCAATATTTGTAGTTAGTAGAAGGACAATCGGACAATGAAGAATGTACACATACTTAGAACTTTCCCCTTTCAAGGAAAGTTATTCTTGAGTTCTTAAAGCTAGCATTACTAGGTTATTAAGTGTCAAATAACTCTTTAATCTCTCTTGTGTTCTTATCAATCTTGTCCTTAAAATGGTTGTAAGCCTCTTTATTTGAGCAAGTTAATGAGTTACATCTCCTCTCATTTGAAACCTAAGTGACATTTGGCGTTGGTGAGTTACATCAAACTCTATTTCAAGCTCAATCCCCTGATTATGTTTGTGTCTCAGTGTGTGATATCCATACATATTCACATTCAAATCTCCCTTCTACTTCCCATTCCTTACTCCTACTCAAACGTCAAATACCTATTGTAATTCATGCCTGCTGCGTATTCGTAGATTTACATCACTTCCCAATCAAGTCAATTAACACATGGTTCATTAACCTCATAAAGGTACTTATGGAATTAGGTATGTCAAATAATACTATTCATATAATCCATGTCGAGTCTTAAATGTCGTTTTCTATTCGTCACTATGCCTCATCCTAATTTAGTAATACACCAATTTGAGGTCAATGTTACTAGATATGCATGCTCTGTATAACTTATCCAACATATCATCAAGCCAAGGAAGTGAGACACTTATATTCAATCATATTTTTGTTGACTATTCGACAGTCCACATACATTCTCTAAGTCCTATCCTTCTTTAGCATAAGCAATCTAGGACTATGTAGGTGATGAAGCTCTATCTCACATACTCTTTCGCTACCAGTTCATTGACTTACCTTTGTAGCTTCATGGCTAGTTCAAGGCTCAATCAATAGGTTGATTTGTTAGGTAGGGTAACACTAGGCAACAAGTCAATACAGTGCTCTATCTTTTAGAATTGAGTCAATCCTTTAGGTAATTCTCGGGAAATAGATAAACAAATTGTCCAATCAACTTCCTGATCTCTTTAAGAAATTCAATGATGCATCTTTGGGATAGGATACATGGAGAAACAGCATAACAAAGTAAACTAAAAGCAAACAAGAAAAGGGCTAGTAAAGTCTAGACAGCTAACGAATAGATACAACACACCACTCGATCCTACTTAGGCTACAATTCTTCGAATATGACTCATCGGTTGGAACTAAAGGATCACTCACCACTATTCCTTGCTAAAGGTAATAGATAAGAGTTGAAGGATAATGAGAACGCTAAGGTTACTTAAAGGAATTGTGAATAATTTCTATATTAATTAGTTTGTTGTCTGCATATAAGTAAGTAGGGGTTTATATACCTATCCACTAGGGCTATTTTACATATATGAAAAAACAAAAGGGTCTTCTTACAATTAGGTTACATTAAATATACTAAAAGGGGTAAAAAGGGACAAAAAATGATTAGTACGTAAAAGAAAGAATCATTCTAGAATATTGTGTTAAAAGACACGTATCGCTTGGTAATTGGATGGGAGAAATATGACATAAGGTAGGTGGAAGTAAAATAACATTTGCAGTCAGGGGCCAACCTGATCTAGATCAAGTTGGGGGTTAATCAGTCCTATAGAGAAGTCCACTGTATTAGTATCAGATGTTTGTGGTCGGTCCGGTAACTTAGCTCGAATAGTCTTAGGCTATCTTCTGGAATAAGGCATTGTTGTTGGGTAGAAGCAAATTTGATACATGTGAGGATCTAATAGTTAGGTTGGCAGGAGATCAGTTCAGAATAGGAGTCCCTATCTCAGATATGGCTTCGAGTTAGTATTCTTCACATAAGTCTTTAGAGTCCTCTAGCTCAACTTTATATGACTAGTCTAAGGGCTTGATTCCTATCATTCAACTTGCTTCTTCAACTCTATTAGCCTTTGTACTAACAAGAAGGTTGACAAATCTAACTTCATGACCTCTCTTAACTCAAATCAGCTAAATCCAAGAGCCTTCTTTGAACCTCAAGTTGATTTAGCTTACAACTTACCTACTTAGTTTAGAGTCATTAAGTTTAAGGTACCTTCCTTTCATCCTTCTTAAATGCAAAGTTAATCCGGTATCCATCATGGATAACTCTTTACTCAAAGAGCTAAGGTCAATTGAATAGTATGTATAGTGTGTACATAGATAAAACATCATAAAGGATCTCATCGAAGCGATACCTGATGGAGATTGGTAGGAGCACCTATTGGGATACATGAAGTGCACCCTGCTCAATCAATAAATGGAACTTCTATGGCTTTAGATGAGCTAAGGTCAACAACTTTAATTTTAGGCTAAGCCAACAGATATAACATTGGTGCAACTTTTACTATCCACAATGAGCATACACACTTAATCCGGGACCTTGCATGTAATATGGAATAAGTTCTCCTTCTACTTATCTTCTCGTTACTCATCCTCAAAGGAAGGCTCCAAGTTCATAACATGTTAAACAATTAGGCTCAATTTATCTAAGTCTTCAGCATATACATCCTCATTAATAAGCTCACCATTAATCTTCCTAACATCACCTTATACCTTAAACTTCTCTTACAGTTCTTTATCAGTACTATCTACCTTGATAGTCGAACCTTCTCCCTTTATGACCATGGTACATTAGTTTGAGCATTAGGTGATCATATGCCTAAAACCCTAATATTTGAAGCACTTTATCTCACTTGTCTTCGATAAGAATCTATTGCCCAGACCAATCAATTGTAGCCGAACTAGAAGACTCTAAGGCCTTATGCAAAGAATACTAGCTCAAAGCCCTATATAGGACAAGGATTCCAATTTCAATCTCCATTTTTCACTCTACTACTGACCTGAGTATCGTGCTTCATGTATGTTAACATAGTTTTTAAACTTGCCGAGCCTATAGGCTAATCTACTGAGTAGCCATATTGTGACCCAAGCAACATCCAAGTAAACCAACCTCAAATGTCTATTTGAGCTGAACTCTCAAGACAACTAGCATCCGATCCCAATCCGAGCCAAACTATGAGATACCTAATCTGAAGGAGATTTGGACATCCTTAATTAACCAAGTTTTGACTTAAACCAGACCAGGTCAGTTCTAACTATAAAATCTTTTCCTTCACCTTATCTAAATTGTATCGTACTCTAAATGCTAACCACCATACAATAGGTGTCTTCTAGTACAATATTCTAAAGGGATTCCTTTACCCTCAGTATAGAATATTCTTTTTTTTTTTACTCTTTTTAGTGTATTTCATGTATTCCAAATTGTAAATTACCCTTTTTATCTTTTCATATGTGCTTGTAACTCTAGTAAGGCTACTATATAAATCTCATTTGTTGTACGCATACATTAGATCACATTATCATATTATTATAAGTTTCCTTTGTGAGAAACCATAACATTCTTACTTATCCTTAACTCTTATTTATTCCTTTTAGCAAGGAGTAGTGGCGATTGACCCTATAGTTTGGATTGGTGAGTCATATCTAATGAATTGTAGGCCAAGTAGGATCGCTTGGTGTATTATATCTTGTTGTTAGCTACCTAAATTTGCTAATCTTCTTTGTTTTTCTTTTGACTCTTTCTATTGTGGTGTTTTTCCGTATGTATGACACCAAAGACATATTAGTTTCACTGGTATCAGAACACAGTTCTGAGAGAGAGAATGTGAAGTTATAGTGAAGTTTTGGTTCGCGTTTGCTATTAGTGGCTACTATATTCCATCCAAAGCTATTTTAGTATGTTCTTGTGAAGTAGTTTAAAGTTATGAGATAAGAAGTAGAGGTTTGTGTACTGTAAGTGTTGTTGTTCTTATTATTACTATGTTATACTCTATTTTTTACTACGAAAATAGAGCAAGTATATTGCTATTGTATTCAAGTGAGTTTTAGGTGTTGAAGTTGTTAAGAGTATGTTAGTAGAGTTTTTGGTAGTAAATAGAAGTGCTTATTGTGTATTATGTTATCAATCTATTGGAAGCATGTCATACCATGTTGGATTCAAGTGTTCAAAGTGTTATTGGAGACTTAAGTAGTAGTGCTCAAGCTGGTCGTGATCATAATAGTAGTAATACTCCTAGGTCAATTGATGATAAGCTCGGTAGACTCACTAATCTTGTTAAGAGTCTAGTCATAGCGATGCAAGTTAATAAAAAATAACCCCAGGGTATGCTATATCATAACTTACTTGAGAATGTTCTAAAGAGAAGTTATGGCTAAGGTAGTTAAGCTAATCTCCCAATTCGAACCCATCAAGTTGGAGAAGTTACAAACCAAGTTGCTAGGCGAAGGTTAGAGTTAGAGAAGATAAAAGAGGACAATGAGGAATTACATGTGGAGACTAATGAGGAAGAAGAAGAAGAAGTTGGGCACTACCAAGCGCGAGAGTGAGGATGCTAAGCTCCTTAAGGACTTGATAATGTTAAGGCCCAAATCCTACCCTTCAATAGAAGTAGAGATGTAGATAAATACTAGGAGTAGGAAGAAAAGGTAAAGAAAGTGTTTGATTGCTATGGATATACTAATAATGTTAAAGTATGACTTACTATACTTGAATTCTCTAGATATGCTACCACGTGGTGAAAGAATTTGAATGTAACCAAAGCAAGGGATGGAAGACGAAGTGTACGAACTTGGGAAGAGATGAAGAGATTGAAGAGAGGTGAATTTGTGCCTAAGGCCTACTTAAGATATGTTTAGAAAGTTGTAGGAACTTTGCCAAAGAGGCTGATCTATTGATGACTATGTGAGAAAATTTTAGATGCTGATGATCTAAGCCTATGTAGATGAGCTTAAGGCTCGCACAGTGTCGAGGTTCATTTCTAGACTCAAATATGTAGTTCGCAATATTGTAGAATTACAATAGTTCCATACATATTGGAAGACGCCATTAAGGTAGTGCAAATGATTGAAAAGCAGAAAAGAAATGCTCCGAGCTAACCTAGGCTAACATTTTCCTAAGCCCCTATTCTACATTGACTTATTCATCTTGAGCTAAGAAAAAATATAACCAACTTGATGATAGCTGAATAGGCCAACTGAGCCAATTTGAAGATAGACCAACCCCAAAGGTATATAAGAAGGGATAAACCTCTAGAATAAAGACCATCAAGATGAAGTGCTTTAAATGCTTGGGCTTTAGACATGTGGTTGTTGAGTATTCGAATCGATGTATTATGGCGCTTCGAGGAGATGTACTAGATAGTACCGATGAGAGTGAGCTATAGAAGGAGAAGAGTACTAGAAAGGTTGAAGTCAAGGAAGAAGAAGAGACTTGTATCTATGCCAACTAGAGAGAAGTGATGACCCTAGTGCTAAGGTAAGTGCTGAGCTCCTTACCGAACTTAGAGGAAAACCAAAGAGAAAATTTATTTCATACGAAGTGTACCATCAAAGGAAAATTGTGCACCACCATAGTGGACAAAGGAAGTTGTACTAACGTCGTTGCATAGTCTTTTGTGTAGAGTTTAATATTTCCAATCTCTAAACACCCCAACCTTACAAATTGAATTGGCTCCATGATAAGGGTGATTTGCATGTCACAGAATAAGTAACCGTACCATTTAGTGTTGGGATTGTATACAAAGACGAAGTAATTATGATATCGTCCTCATGGGAGCTTTACATCTGTTACTTAGAAGACCTTGGTTATTCGACTGATGTGTTACTCACAACGGATACAAGAATAAATATGCCTTTGTTATGGATGGGAAGAAGATTGTACTACAACCCATGACACCAACCCAAGTGAATAAGGTTCATAATCAGCTCACTTAAGCTAATAAGAAGAAAGCCTTAGTGATGAGTTAACGAGAGCTTTGAGTTGCTGAAAAGGTTAATAAGCTTACATTTTTGTTTGTTTGAAAGTTGTTAGAATTAAGAGATCTTAAAGAAGTACTTAATGAGAGCCAAAGATTAATTGATGAGTTTTCCAACTTGTTTCCTAAAGAGTTGCCTAAAGGACTATCCCTAATCCGAGGCATAGAACATTATATTGATCTATAGCCAAGCATAGCTTTATCAAACTGACTCGCTTACAAGATGAATCTAAAGCAAGTTGCCAATATGAAAAGACAAGTGAATGAGCTTATAGAGAGAGGTTACATGAGGAAAAGCATGAGTCCTTATGCTGTACCATCTCTACTTGTCCCAAAGAAGGATGATTCATGGCATATGTACATTGACAGCTAAGTTATCAACTATATCAGTGTCACGTATAGATATTGAAAAGCAATAGGTCTCAAAACCTACAAATGAGGTACTCGGGATTTGAATGAAAACAATGAATAGAAGGTAAAAATGGGGTTTTAACGGTGAATGTATATGGATATCACATACCAAGACACAAACACAATCAGTGGCTAAGCTCGAAATAGGGTTCGATATGACTTATAAACACTAAATGTCACTTGGGTTTCAAAAAGAAGGTTATATGCAACCTACTAACTCGCCTAAATGAAGGTTTCACCACAATCCTAAGGTTAAGATTGATAAGAACACAAGAAAATTAAAGAGTTTAATCAGTACTCAATAATATGGAGAGTAAGCTTTGAGAGCTTCGAGAATATCCTTACTCAAAAAGGAATGTTCAAGTGTATTCAATGTTTGAATATTCTTCACTATCCTTCCTAAAAATCTTTTTGCTAATTACAAATGTTGCTAATGACAAATGTTAGCAAATTCTAAAAGCTGTAGTGGCAAAACTATAAATAATGTATAAGGCCTTAAACTCAAAAGAATGGGCCCATAATTAAAATAAATAAAATATTCACAAAAATGAAAAACTGTATATTTAACAGAAGAAGTTGGCATATAGTCATTTGAGGTGTCTTAGAAGGAGAAGGATCTAAACTGGGCGAGGTTGACAACTAGATGTCCGGGTTTGAGTAGGAACCCCTGGAGTCTTGCAGTGCTTAGTTGAGATACCCGAAAGGTTGGCCCATAGTTTTCGAGTTCTATGGTTAGTTAGCACTAATCTCTCCATGTCATGCTGAGTGGATTTAGGGCCTTAAAGCCTTGGCTATGTGATCTCTTAACTTTACAATAGATGATAGACTTGACACCTAGTGCCCCTTTTCTTCCTCTTGGCCTTTTAGTATCAACTTTGAACAGTTTGGCCTTAGGGTAGAGTCAATCGACTTCGGCTTTGAACAAGTCGGCATCGGCTTTGGATAGGTTGGCTTTGACTTCAGACAGGTTGGCTTCGGCTTAGAGATAGTCGTAGGCTAATTCCTATCATTACCACAGGGTCCAAAAAGAAGTCGTCTTCAATGCTAAACAATGAGCAAGGGCCAAGATGTCGAACAAACTTCTCTTCCCTTTTCTCTTCACCGTAGGTGCTGAGTTGCTATAGATTTCGTTAATGTTCATAAGGGTTAAGCAATAGCTCTTCCAATCCTTTTGAATCATGTAAGTGTTAAGGAAGCCATCATGGATTACTTTTCGGCCATACTCCCATGGTCAGCCTAGCAATAAATTTGCTGCATTCATAAGCACTACGTCAAAGTCTATCTCATCCTTGTATTGCCCAGCCTTGAATGTTATTTGAGCTCGATTATGCACATGGAATATACCTTTGTCATTAAACCACTTCAATCCTTAAGGTCAGGGATGTGGGTAGGTTAGCATCTTTATCTTCTCTACTAACTCGACAAAAATGACGTTTGTGTAGCTTTCTCCATCAATGACTAGGGAATAGGTTGTCCTATTCACTAAACATCGAATATGAAATACATTTTCCCTTTATCCAGGATTTGCTTTTAGGTTGGCTCGTCGGCTCATCATTGATAAGAGTTCATACAAATTATCAGCATAGACATTTTCTTCTATCAACTCTTCTCCCAAACTCTTGCAACTCTAACTCTTTACTTAAGCTTTGGGTCCTTCGCCCTTTAAAATCATGACCCTTTTATCAGACATTGAGAGGTAATATGTCTGTAGCCTAAGCACTTAAAGCATTTACCCTCTTAGGCCTTAGGGTTGGGTATCTTTCCCTTCTTTACCTTATTTGTCTCGACCTAGTCAAGTCAGCTAGACTCACCTCTCTACATCTTCTTCCCTGGCCTTCTTTGGACATACTTCTCAAGCTTAAGGCTAATTAGTTGAGTTTGGTTAGTCGGCCTTTGGTGCCTCCTCCTCCTCTGTCTTTCTACCCTTAATGCTAGATTGATTAGCTCATCCAATGAGTTCAACTGCTGCAATTCTACTATGTCGACAATGTCATCCTAGAGTCCACTCAAGAACCTAGCAATAGTATGGTCCTACGGCTTGGTGATCTCACATCTCATCGTTAAGGTCTCAAACTCTTACAAGTACTCTTTAATAATGTTTTAGCCTTACTTCAGGTATTGGAAGGCATGTAGCATCTCTTGCTTAAAGTAGGCCAGCATAAAGCGTTAGTTCATCAACCTCTTCATAAGCCTCTAAGTTCGGATCAACTCTTCTCCTCCTACATCTCGCTTAGTAATCAATTTAACCCACCGAAAACTTGTATATTCAATAAGGGCTAACGAAGCTAGCTTAACCTTTGTCCGGTCATTACACTCATAGCACTCATATAACTTCTCGACTCAGGGGATCCAATTAAGGAACTCTTCAGGTCAACTACTTCTACTAAAGGTTGGCATCTTAAGTTTGATATTGTCAAGTCCTTGACTATGTGCTCGAGGTTCATTCCTTGCATTCCAAGTTGGTCAATGCACCTCGGATTGGCCACTTCTATTAGTGCTCTACTTAGCCATATTTCTTCTCAGCCTCGGCTTTCTTCTTTAGGCTCTTGGGTTCTTGGCATCGACATTTCTATCATTACTTCTCAACTTAGGTTGCTTTTCTCATCTTCTCAGCTCAATAGCTCCTCTTAGCTATTGTTCATCATTGTCAAGCTCATTGGAACCACTTCTATTGGTAGGTGTTTGTTCGCTTCTTTCATCTCAGCTAATATGTCTACGACCTTTGACTAAACGAGTAAGCTCCTGGATAGAGTAAGTAAGATTCTAAATCTAATATTCTAAGCTATCAACGTGTCTCCTTAGACTTTCGTGAGGACTAACTCCATTATTATTAACACTAGCTTCAGAAATTCTTATCCATAAAGTGATATTTAAAGAAAATTTGAACAACACAATTTACAACAAAACACAATTACAATAACCCAGAAATGAATACTACTCAGCTTCTATAGCTACTATGACTGATAAATACTTCCACAACAACTAGAATTAACTATTGAAATTACTGTTACTTAACTTAACAACAGTACAATACTATGACTACTAAAAACATGAACAACAAACGACAACTAACAAATGTTCAAACGACAAAGCAAACTTTGAAGAACATTGTACATGTGCCTCCCTAAAGCTCTGATGCTAAGATGATACACAATGGGTCTCAAAACCTATGAATGAGGTAATTAGGGTTCTAGTGAAAACAATGAATAGAAGGTAAAAAATGGGGTTTTGGCATTGACTATGTATGGATATCACACATAGAGACACAAACACAATCAGTAGCTAAGCTTGAAATAGGGTTTAATACAACTCAGGAACACTGAATGTCACTCGGGTTTCCAAATGAGGGTTAGATGTAACTTACTAACTCACCCAATGAAAGGTTCACCATAACCTTAAGGTTAAGATTGATAAAAGCACAAGGAAGATTAAAGAGTTTAATCAGCACTCAATAATCCAGAGGTTGAGATTTAAGAGCTTTGAGAATATCCTTACTCAAAAAGGAATGTTCAAGTGTATTCAACGTCCAAATATTCTTCATTATCCTTCCTAAGAGTCTCTTTGCTAATTGCAAATGTTGCTATTTATAGCAAATTCTAAAAGCTTTAGCGGCAAAACTGTAAATAATATATTAAAGCTTAAAGAATAAGCCTATTGTTAAAGCCTTTGTAAGAGTTGATTAGCCTTGGCTTCAAACAGTTCGACCTCAGGTTAAAGTCGATAAGCTTTAGTTTTGAACAAGTCAGTATCAGCTTAAGATAGGTCGGCCTCGGCTTAAAGATAATTGCAGGTTGATTTCCATCAGATATCCAATTCTAAGGTTCAATGACATGTTAGATGAGCTTCATAGTGCTAAAATATTTTCAAAGATTGATTTACGAAGTGGCTACCACCAAATTCACATAAGATTAAGAGATGAATGGAAGACTACCTTCAAGATGAGGCATAGTCTCTACAAATGGTTGGTTATGTTGTTTGGACTTATGAGTGCACCAAGCATATTTATGTGACTGATGAACCATATGATGTGTCCATTGACCAGAAGATGTATGGTCATATACTTTGATAACATATTAGTATATAGTGCCGACTTGAATAGCCATGTTCAACATCTCCAAGCCACTTTTGACATTTTACGAGCCGAGATTTATATGGGAACCTGAAAAAGTATACATTCTATTAAGGTGAAGTAGTTTTTCTTAGGTATGTAGTATGAAGAGAAGGAATTCGAGCATTTGAGGAAAAGATTTAAGTTATCTTGGAGTGGGTAACACCGAAAAATGTAACTTAAGTTTGAAGTTTTCATAATCTTGCTTCTTTTTATAGAAGATTCATTAAAAACTTTAGTATAGTTGCAGTCTCCTTGATTGAGTTGACAAAAAAGAGTGATGGATTTTGATAGAATGACCGAGCTAAGTAGAGCTTCAAAGAGATCAAAGCGAAGCTCACCTCTACCTTTGTCTTGGCTTTGCCTAATTTTGACAAACCGTTTGAACTAGAATGCAATGTGTTAGGCATTAGAATTAGTGCCGTCTTGATACAAGAACGACAATTAGTTGTATACCATAGTGAGAAGCTTAGTGCTACCATATTGAATTATTCTGCATATGAAAAAGAGTTGTATTCTCTTTTTCGAGCTCTTACTATTTGGCAACATTATTTATTACCTTGAGAGTTTATAATTTACACTAATTAAGAGTCATTAAAACATCTAGAGAGTCAAAATAAACTTTCAAAGAAGCAAACCAAGTGATTAGAGCTTATGGAAGGTTTTTCATATATGATCTGACACAAGAAAGGAAACGCCAACATGGTTGTCGATGTTCTATCATGTCAGTAAACCTTATTGACCAACTTGTAAATGAAATTACTAGATTTTCACTTATCACTGAGAAATATGCTCATGACCCCCATTTTAGCCCCATTGTAGAGTAGTATAGAGAAGGAGTTAATATTGAAGGATATTACCTCAAAGATGACTACTTTTTCAAGGATCGAAGGCTATATATACTAAATTATTCTACATTTGACTTGTTGATTAAGGAAGCTTATCACAACCCAACAGTATCATTGTTATGGTAGGTCACCGTGTACCATATAAAGGTTTATTATCAACCCCCTTACTGATCATAGGTCTTTCATACGACATACAAGGCTCTTTCCACTATACGTTACCACTAAGCCCATAGATGAGTAATATAGAGCAATTTAACTACAATTACTTCTATGGTATAAATTACTTAATTGTATGGGCTCATAAGACCCACACCAAAAAAATATTACAAACAAATGTAGTTCATAAAGGAACTGCATTAGAGATTTTAATATGTGTTATGAGCAAAAACATAAAAGTAACTTAATATCTATAAATCTATTACAAAATGTCCTCTTCCGGATTAATGAAAAGGTTTTCCTGTAACAAAAAAAATCTATCGGGGTGTAAGCTTAAGCTTAGTGGGATAAATACCTTTGTCAGTACCATATGGCAAAAATTTATTAGATGCACAATCATATGAATGCATGAACAATCAGTATGCCAAACAACGCATGCAGTGACCTAGGAACTGCATACGATTTAGAATTTCACCCCCTATAATCGGAGTTTGGAGATAATTAACTAATCAAAACCAAAATCCGGGTTCTAAACCTTAGGTTTAATTCTATTTGCACTATTGTGCTTAAGCCAAAACAAAACTATATATATATATATATATATATATGTATATACTTCCTTTAACAAATCATGTTTTTAAAATCCTAAGTCTAGCGGTGTGGTAGCCTCTGCAATCCACAAACATACGCCCTAAGCAAAAGCCACAAGACGTAGCCCCTCGCTGACAGTTAGCGTCTCCCAGCGCCTAGTAAGCTCATCAACTTAGGACAAAGACTTAATTTATATGATGACATAGCTAGTGCTCAATCTTGTAAGAGGTACGTCCTCCTGTGAGTCCCTTCCCATCTTCTGCATGAAGTGATAGTCGGTGTTATCCGTATGCAATATGGGGAATGCATGATTCATTTTGATTTCTTAATCATATAAGTGATTAACTCGATTTTCAAGGTGATCAGATAATTTCATTCCATACAATTCACATGTATATATTTGTACAAACAAGTCCCATTATTATATATAATTAACGAGTCATCGTATTTGTCCGCAAATTCATAGACATGCATTTCCCATATCCTACAAGCATCCAAATTTATATATATATATATATATATATAAGTTTAGGTGCATTTATTCTATAAGCAAAATCAAATAAAGAGTCATCGGGGATTTACTCATTCTGCCATGTGGATCAATCAAAGTAATCTGGAGGTAAGTTGTCTCCGTACACGGTGTCCCCTGGTCATTGAAATAATATTTATAAGGGATTGAAATAAACTTAGGAAACTAAGTTAAATTCCCTTAAGTTATACTCTTAATTAGTTTTCGCAACTTTTCCCATTTTTTTACTTAAAAGTTCAATCGCATATAGCTTTTTCTTTTTAAATCCTATTTTTATGATCTTATAGTCAATCTTCATCGCTTTCGAGTATACTTTAATGTGGTAAGGTTAGATTTTCAAAATGAGGCATGAAAATCTGTCCATGGGTCAAAACAGTAGCGATCCTCATGTTTCGGAGTGCTTTTGGGCTTTATTTGGTAAATGGGCTTTTTGGTAACTTGAGAAATCCTTTGGGCTTAGTCTTAAGATTTTATCATAAGCTCATCACACTCCTTGAGATCAAATTTATAACTTTGATTTATACTCCTAAGGCTAACAACCACTTCATGGGCTCTTTAGTAGGCTTAAGTTGTCAAATGGGCTTATTTTTTGTTCAAACTAATGTTAGTGACTTTATTGGGCTTATAGAGTCTTAGGTGGATTTCTTGTGGGCTTCAAAACAACCTCTCTTAATATTTTAAAGTGCTAGTCATAATTTTAATGAAGGCCCAACTTAGAGTTCTATGCTTGTTTTGAGAGTTTTAGGCTCAGTTTTGAGTTTTAGGCTTTGTATACTTACTATACTTGCTTTAGTTGATCTTTTCACTTTGTTCACTTACTTTTATCATATTTTTAAGTGTCTTTTACCCATGTTCCAGATCTAGTCGTGATGATTCCAAGGGGTTCTCACTTGGTTTTTCAACTTCTTTCATCATTTTCTTAAGTTTAGGTGCTAGATCATGCACTTAGACTACTTGTATCCAAATCTTAACTTAACTTTTCTTCCATAAGATGATTATTTAACTCATGTTTCACACAAAGAAATAGAAGATCTTACATTTATTATAACTTCCATATCATAGCTCATGTCATACAAAGTTGGTTTTTTTATAAAACTTCATGTGATGAATTTTTTCTTAACTTATTTGAGCATGTTTAACTTAATGGAAATAAAATCAACATCCAAATGACTTTTGAACCCTCACATCCAGCATGCTCATCTTCCATTTAAGTTCTTGTTTCAATATTTTCTAAACTTAAAATCTTCCATTCAAAGCGTTAAACAAGTGTCTTTACAAAACACCAACTTTACATGCTCATATTTCAACTTTATGTAAGGGTTTCATGAGTTTGTCTCTTAAGATGGTCTTTGGTGTTATAACAACTTAAATCATACTTATACTTATATCTTCAAGAAATCAAAGTCTCCTAATATAAACACTAACCTACTAATCATGAGAAATACTTACTCGTTCTTGAAGCAAAATATGGTGGTTGTGCACAAAGGTTTTACTTAAGCTCTTAACTTTGCTTCCTCCTTTTGCAACCTTTTGGAAACCCGAGTTGTTTGATCCTTTGGAATGGGATTTGTAGAAGGTTATAATGGTTCTAAAAGATCTTAGATGTTGGAAGAAAATGACATAAGAAAAGGAGAAAGAAATGTCATGAATGAAGTTTAGAAAAATGGTGGCAAAGTTGATTTTATGGGATAAGGTTATTTCTCCTTTTATGTTTGTTTCAAATGAGAGAAAGAAGAAGTGAAAATGAAATTGAAAGTGAGAGAAATAAGGGGAAAAGTGGCCGGTTGAGAATGAGTGAAAATGAGTGTTTAAGATGTCTTGAAAGTGTTGTCTTTTAACTTACACAAAAGTCAACAATTGCAACTATTAATGTTGTAAGCATTAAGGAGTGAATAGTAGTGTGTAAGAGAAAGTGATTACTGGTTGAAAGACAAGAGTATGACCCTCCTTTTCTCCTTGTTCAAATTTTCCATTTAGTGTCCTTTGGGGTCATGGAATGGTCTTGTCTCATTTAATGAAGTTAAACATGTGAAATCTTCTGAAAAATTGTTCATATGTAGTATAAGTGAAGGGCTAATAAGGAAAATGTCTTATCACTAGATTTTAGTAAGTTATCAATTGATAAATGATTCTAACTCTCAATTGATCAGTCATCTAAGGTGATTTATTGGTTTACTTATTGATGTTTAAGGCTTAGACATGAAGATAAAGGCATGGTCTTATAGGAAATTGTTTTAGGGTTTTCATCTTGCATTGTTTTGTAATTTATGATTTCATTTTTTTATAAAGTTGAATGAAATTATTCAAATTAAATTATCAATTAATTACTTAGGGTTAAAATTCCTTGGGAACGTTTCAGAAAGTACTTTTAATGAAATCTTAGGCTTACTAAAAGTAGGGTTTACAAAGCTCATAGTAGTGGGTTATCTAATCATTTTGGAGAGATCAAAACAACCAATCTGTTGATAGAAAACTTTTACTTGCTTGGTTTGACTAAGGATGTTCATAAGGTAGTTTATAGTTGTAAAGTATGCAAGAGGGCAATGGGAAAGAGGGAGCTACATAGAAAGTATATGCCTCTACCTACACCAACCTTAACTTGGGCCAACCTCAATATGGACTTTATCCTAGAGTTGCCCTAGACATCCAGGGGAAAAGATTCAATCTTTGTTATAATGGACTGCTTTAGCAAAATGGCATACTTCATTTCATACTATCAAACTAACGATGCTTTATATATTGTTGATTTGTTTTTGCAGAAAGTTGTTTGACTACATGGAGTGCCAAAAACTATTATTTTATATCGTAACACTAAATTCTTGAGCTATTCTTGGAAGACTCTTTGGAGAAAACTTAGGACTAAACTTGTGTTTAGCTCTAGTAGCCATCCCTAAATTGATGGTCAAATTGAAGTAGTGGATAGGATGCTAGGCAACTTATTTAGAGTTGTAATAAGAAAGAACTTAAAAGATTGAGATCCATGTCTACCAGTTGTGGAGTTCGTGTGCAATCAAACTATCTACAGTACCATTAGGAAGACTCCATTTGTGGTCGTCTATGGTGTCAATCCTACTATTCCCCTATATTTGATTGGTACCCCCGCAACTGTTGAAGAGAGTCAATGTAGAGTTAACTAATCCCAAGAATTATAAGAGCTACATTAGTTCATAGCAAGGAAGATCACCAAGTTCAACCAAAGACAATAAGAGATTAGTAGCAGAGGCCATCAAGCTATTTCTTTTAGATTAGGAGACTTAATATAGATTCACCTTAGCTGAGAAAAATTTTTGTACGTAAGGCAGAACAAGTTATCTCCATGAGCTGATGGTCTACTCAAGGTCTTAAAGAAGATCAACCATAATACCTACTAAATAAAACTACTTAAAAACTTATGTTTGACTTAATTCCCTACTAATTAGAAGAAGACCCTATAGACACCTAGGAGGGATAAGAACTTGAAACTACTTCGGATTTAAGGAAAAATCTTTTTGACGCCCAAGTAAATGATAGGAATCAACTCCTCGGACCAATCATGTGCAATTGAACTAGAAGACTCCGAGACCTTAAGCAAAGAATATTAGCTTAAAGCCCTATCCAGGACAAAGATTCCTATTCCAACCTCCATGTTTCACTGTACTGCCAACTTAAGTAACAAGCTCTCACGTATGCCAACATAGTTTCCAAACTTGCCAAACCCTGAAGCTAATCTACTGAGCAACCACACCATAACCTAGAAAACATCCGAGCAAACCAACCTCAAACGTTTGTTCGAGCCAAACTCTTGAACCGACCAGCATCTGACCTCAATCCAAGATAAATTGTGAGATACCCAACTTGAAGGGGATCTAAGCATCTTGATTGACCGAGCTTTAACTTGAACTGAATCAAGTTAGCTCTGACTATAGAATCTTTTCCTTAACCTTGTCTAAATTGTATCATACTCTAGATACTAACCACCATGTGATACATATCTTCTAGCAAAACATTCCAAAAGTATTCCCTCACCTTCTATACAAAATATGTTGCCTGTTTTAGCAAATTTTATGCATTTAAAATTGTAAATTACCCTTTTTGTATTTTTATATGTACTTGTAACCCTAGTAGGGCTAGTATATAATCCTTATTTGTTGTATATAGACATTAGATCACATTATCAAATTATTACAAGTTTTCTTTGTGAGCAACCCTAGTGTTCTCATTTATCCTTAACTTTTATCTATTCTCTTAAGTAAGGAGTAGTGGTGAGTGACCTTATAATTTGAACTAATCAGTCATATCTGGTGGATTATAAATCAAGTAAGATCGATTGGTATATCATATACAGTTGGTAGCTCCTTGGATTTGCTAATCTTTTTTGTTTTTCTTTTGACTCTTTCCTTGTGGTGTTTCTCCATATATATGACCCTAAAGACGCATCAGTCTTCCTTCTTGACTCTTGACCTTTTTCATACTTCTTCGATACAAACTTCTCGATTAGTTGACTTCTTTATTCATATAGGACTTCTTCTTGCTTATTCAAATTAATACTAGTTTAAGCTTGATAATCGCTTAGAATACTTTAGTTGGTTGGAACAAGTTAGCTCAATGGAGCTCAGACCGATTTGTTCCTCTTTTGCCTTTCTATCCATTGAGCTAATTTGATAACTTCATCAAGTGTGGTAAATTGTTAGAGCTCAACAACATATAAGATCTCATACTTTAAGCTGATAATGATACTTTACAGGGTACTACCCTAGCCAATTTCCAAGTTTCATGCTATGTTAGAGACTTTTTTGTCAGTTCTCTCTATGTTGATGACCTATTTGCGAGTACCTTAAGCACCGAAGACCTCTTTATGAGCTTTACCTATGTTGGAGACCTACTTGCGAGCTTAGTGTCTAAAGTTAACATAGACAAATAGGTCGGTTCAACCAGGTCGACTCAACAAGGCCAGCTCAACTAAGTTGGCTTACCTAAGTTGGTAGGTCATCAAGTCAGCAGGTTAGCCTAAAACGAGTCTATAAGGTCCTAACAACTCACCAACTTAGCTCATCAACTCATTACCCCGAATAGCTCATTTGATTATTTATTTTTAGTCATGTATTCTAAACTTCTTACTTCTTGTATTGTTCCCAAATTGCCCTTATGTTTTATTTTATATTTACAGGAATGTCACTAAGGTATTCTTTTAGTCTCTTTATTTACAAAATTGCCACTATATATAACTAAGACACTTGTATAGGGTTTTAGATAGATTTTGTATATTAATAAAAAATCTTTTGAGTTTTTTCTCATGGAAAGCTATCTCTTACTATATTATTAGGACATCCTTTTAGTCTTTTTATTTACAAAATTGCCACTGTATATAATTAAGACACTTGTATAGGGTTTTAGATAAATTTTGTATATTAACGAAAATTTTTTTAAGTTTTTTCTCATGAAAAACTATCACTTATTAGCTTTTATCAATCTTTTTAATAAAGATTATGGCGAGCAAGTCTAGATATCTTTTTGGGCATCATATCAAAGTGGTACTGTATAGAATTTAGTTAGTTAGTATATTATATCTAGTTAGGTAGTTTACGAATTCGCTAAAACCCTCGAATAACCCATCTTATTTTTATTCCTTTGGTAAGAAAGACCTATATCAATATCATTTCTGTTATCGATTCTTGACATAGTGTATTATCTTAATATTAGAGCTTGAGATTATGAATAAACCAAGAGTTTTGGAATCCCCTTGTTTCTACTGTATAAGTACGTGTATCTGTTGTTTTGTAATTGAGAAAGTATTGGTCTATTGGTTTTTGCTATGACACCGAAGGTTTATTTACTAAGGTTTAGTGATTTGGGATTATGGCAACACGAGTCACTTTGCTCTTGGGATTGTCTGCGATATCCTTTCTTGTGTGGGTTTATCGAGAGTTTGGTTTTATATTTCTTTCACAAAGTCGTAGATTTGATATTAAATAATAAAAAAAAAAATTGTTTAAGAGGAGTTGTTTGTTACTATTTGGCCTACACCCTGAAAGGGAATATTATCCACTTCTGTAATTGATTATCCCCGAAGTTTTAGCAGCGTGCAGTTATTCGAGGGTTCAACCCTTATTCTTTCAAAGTGAAGACGTTGACACCAAGGATTGTGGATTTGTACGGCTTGAGCAGTGGTTCAGATTGTAGTATAGGTGGACATGTGAAGGCTCTTATTTGGGGTTTCTCGAAATATCGCGGTAGGTACTGTTTGTATCAAGTGCATCTATTGATCTCTTGCGAGTAGTGATTGAGTGGGTAAAGTGTTACCGGTGGGTTGTGTAAGTGGTTGTTGAAGGGTAAGTGATAAAGACTGCCGTAAGGTTTGAAAATTTGTGGGACTCTTTTCAAAGGAGCTGTGATGGAATATTAAGATTAGGGTCTTATTTGAATCGATGGGAAATTAGAAGAATTGGTGGCTACAGCTTTACAGTATGATATTTCTATGAAAGAAGGTCTGTGTGTTTAGGTGTATACAAGTAGGTTGCTATATGCCTGGTAGCTACCGTCTGTCATGTGTGGTGTCACAGCAAGGTATTTTGGTGGTCGATTAGTGGTTGCTTGCTAGTTCGTGTTCGTGCGACTGTGTACAGCTACAGTGAAGTGGTGTTGTGGCCCTGACTGAGTGTTTACAGCTGTGTGTGTTCTGTGGAACTGGTGAAGTTGTCCAGAGTGTTGCAGGTGGCAGTGTCATTACGTGAGCGAGTTGGTGTTGTGCTACAATTTTGCGTAGCAAGTGTGCAAGTGTGTTTTCGGAGCTGTGCTAGAGATGTGGCGTGTTATTGCAATAGCGAGTGTTAGTTTGTTGGTGGGGTGGTGCTTGTTCACCCGAGTGCTAGTCGTTGGAGACTGTCCGTGAGTTTGCAATGAAGTAATGAGCGAGAATTGCAACTGTGGGTACATAAATTGCTGCCGTAGGTGATAAATAGTGGTGCTGTGATTCACTTGTGCAATAGCGTAGCAGTCTTGCTTGGCCTTAAGTGTGACAGTTGAAGTGACTGAGTCATTTCATGTACAATCAAGCTTGAGCGAAAGTGCAGTCCTGTCTTACCGAGCTATTGTGAACTAACTTCTAAGCTGTTTTTTTGTGTATGTTTTTAGTGTGTTGTCCTTTCCTATTCAACTGTCGAGTTTCCAAGCAGAGCTTAAGGAATCCGAGCAATTATACTTCCAAAAGTGCTGAGATGAATTGAGATACAGCTATGAGTTTTGGAGCTTGTATTTGTTGTCCAAATCAAGAACTACCGAGTTGTTGTAAGTGAACGTATCAAGTCGATAAATGTTGAACGAAGCTGTCCAAGGGCCTGTATTGCTCTATGTGTGCCAAACTGTTTTAATTCAAGAACAAGTTATTTTGTTTAACCCCTGCTGAACTAATTGCTATACAAAGTTTGGCTAAGCTTCGATCATTGTCAAGCATGTGAGTGACGTAGGTGGTGCAGGTCAGGTCGTGGTTGGATTGTTGGTGTGGATGCCAGTGGCTGCTACTTCAAATTGTAGTGGAGTGTATTGATCATTTTGAGAGTTACCGTACTGTTGTATTGTCTCAACAAGCTAAACTAATCAAGGCTTGAGTGTGAGTGAGCTGTGTTGAATCATGTATGTTGCAACTGCAGTAGTTTTATCCTCTGGGTTGATGACATATTGGGTAAAGTGCTATTGAGTGGAGTGACTTGAGGTACTAAGCTAAATTGGTTGAACATGTAAGATCCGAACTAATTAAAATTGCCACCGAGCTATCCTTATGAAGTCACCAAATTGCTTGATGGTGTCGAGATAACTTGGTCGGAGCTTTGTAGTACAACCAGAGCTACTGTGACCAAGTATTTGGCCGAGCAGAATTGAAGTAGTAACCTGAGCTCCGAGCTGTTGCAATCTGAGGTGCCGAGCTGTGAAAAGTGTATGTAGTCCTTGCTGCTGCTATGGTGTATGTATTGTGCTGTTGTGTCCATCGAATTGAAGGACTAAGTGTAGCTGAGCTGTCCTAGGTCGGCACAGAGAGAGACTGATATGCTCAATTCTAGACTAGAGAGTTTCGAAGTAGAGAAACCGAGCTGTTGTCATTTCAAACTATGACTATTGCCAAGCTGTGTGCAGGAGAGTAGAAGCGTACCAAGCTGTGAGATTGCCTGATTCGATCTATTTTGTGCAAGGGGTCTAAGTTAAACTGAGCTGCTGTATGTCGAACAAATAATATTGTTACTCACTATTCTTTTCGTGTATGCTGTCTTACTGACCATTGCAAGCGTACTTTAATTTATTGACGTGTTGATTGACTTAGATAATATAATTTGGAGTACGCAATAGACACGATCTATGAATGGGTATCCGAAATTCGATGGAAATGATAAATTAGTAAGTGGAACAGGGTTTCGAGACGCTAATGTGTATAGATATTAAGCACCATGACACAAACACAAACACAATTAGAAAGGTGAACTTGAAATAAAATTTGATATGGCTCATGAACACTAAATCGGTACTCAATTTCAAATGAGGGGTTGAATATGACTCACTAACTCAATCAAATGAAGGGTTCATCACAATCTCAAAAAGAAGACCGATAAGAACACAAGAAAGGTTAAAATGTAAAATAGCATTTAATAATTCAAAACACAAGCTTAAACAGCTCACGAAGATATTAAGTATATTCTTACTTCAAAATGTTCAACTATGTTCACCACTAATTACAATAATTGTTATTTATAGTAAGTTCTAAAACCTTAGTAGAAAAACTATAAATAATATATAAGACTTTAAATCTTAAAGTAGGCCAATAACTAAAATTAAGGAAAATATTAACAAGTAAACAAAATTGTGTTAAACGGTGCATTTAATAGGAAGGTTAGAGTGCAAGGTATCTAAGTTGTTTTAGAGCAGGTCGGGTCTAAGTAGGATTAAGTTGGCAATTGGTTATCTGAGCTGGAGTTGGATTCCTTGAAGTCTTATTATGCTCAGTCGAGCTTCTAGTGAGGTCAACTTACAGTTACTGAACTTGTGGATTGCTCGATACTAGATTCCTTGTATTGTACCGAGTTAGTCTTTGAACCTAAGACCTCAACCATTTGGTCCTTAGTCTTCTCAATAGCCAATAGAGCTATTATTGAGTTGGCTTTCTTTCCTTTCTTAACCTTTTGGTATTAGCTTGACCTTAAGTAGGGCAGGTCGGCCTTGACTTGGAACAAGTTAGCCATGGCTTAAAGATGGTCATAAGTCAATCCCTATCATCACCGCAGGGATGAAAAGAAGTTATCCTCGACTTTAAGCAATGAGCATGGCCCTATATGGTTGGGATTGAACTCGGAAGTTGTTAGACATATCAATTTTTCAAGAATTAGAACCTTAAATGATGTTATTTAGATGGCCTTAGTGGTAGAATCCATATCTTCTTATCAAGCTAACCTCTCTAATGTGGTAGATCAATTACAGATCATAAGGACTTGGCTTGAAATGTTTAGAGATGAAAAGAGGAAATAAAGGAATGCTAAATTAGAGGGTATTAAAGGGGAAGCTAAGGAGATGGAGATTGCTAGAGAAGTAAGTAAAAGTAAGGAAGAGAACCAAGAAATTGTCCTATCCTGCATGATACGTAAAGAAGAGAAAGTTGAATTGCAGCTAGATATCTACATTCCAAACGTGATTCCATTACTTGCCATGTACACTCTAGATGATGACCATAGGTACTACTATATTTGCCTTCCACATATCAAGCTCATTTGTCTTGATCCTCCAATGTGCTTATACAGTCTTGATATCAATTGTAATGGTATCATGCTTGTGAATTATTATAGATTATTGGTTAATGTTCATCGAGGTTATGGTGATAGATATATGTATTGAGGATGTGTTATGCTTAATCTTGGTACTGTTGAGTTGAAGGAGTTTGAGGTGTGTCAATGGAAGGAGGAGGGACTAATTTATGAGGAAGTAGAAAGGATGCGAATTATAGTAAATGAGGATGTCATGGGATCCATCAAGAGTTGGAAGCGCTTAAGGTTGAAGAGCGATTTGAGGTCTTCCTTACATAGGATCTACGAGCTGATGACCATTTGTATGACCTTGAGGCGTGTTACTTTCTTTGATTAATAGTTGCAGGAACTACTAAGGTATAGTTGATTGGATCCATGATGAATGAAAAGAAGGATTCATAACAAAAAGTTTCATTGATCAAGCTCATAATGAGTAGAAAGAGCGTTGGCCGATGATTGCATTGGTACATACTAAGGTATGTAAGATCTAGTTAGTGTGTCATATTCGGATAGGTAGCTCATGGATTCACTGAAACCTTTGCAAAACTCATCATATTTTAGTTCCTTTCCATAAGAACGGACCTAACCCAATATTGCCACCCTTGTTAATTCTTAGTGTAGTGTATCAAATAAGGAATCTCGATCCTGTCTAGGCTTTTAGCTCATTGATCTCATAATAGATCATGAGCATATAGAATTCTCACACATATTCATCTACAATACGGCTTCCTATTCAAGCTTTTACAACTAAACATGCAAGAATAAACTATACTCTTATTACCCTCTTCATTTATAGCCATTTTGATGTGTCTAGGAGCTTAGTTAACCACTAAGGCTCACTGTAGAGTTGTAACCAAGCAAGTTCTTCGAGATATCAAAGAAAATGAGAATGGAAGGTCGGTAAACACAGTAGCTTGCATAAAGCTGCACAGAGGACATAATACACCAACGAACATAACATGACTTAATACTTTGCTTAATATGATGCACAAGCTAATGCTAAAGTCCATGCATCACTAATCTTGAGCTACCCGGCAAAATTATATAAGAGTGTAAAAGAAATATACTAAGAGAAGGATATCTCTCAAGAACAAGTATATTCATTAAAATGTAAGGTGTAAGATGATTATGGCTATCATAAAGAAGACTATGTGTAGTACGTCCTTTAGGGAAACAATACAATAATGGAAAATTACATAAAAGATAACGTAAGAAAGAGATTCCTAGTATGTACAAAAAGGGGTAAAAGTGACAAAGGACAAAAAGGAATATAGTATAATGTCAGAAAAAGGAATGACAAGTGCTATGCTAGGATTAGGTCTACGTTTTAGGATCTTGAGGCACTAAGGCTGAGCAGGGTTGATGTTAGGATTACAATTGAAGAATTGCGTTGGATGCTATTGAGGTGATTAAATGATGTTGTTTAGTAGGTCAGATGAGTAAAGCTCATTGAGTAGTAGCCTTGACCCTGGCACTATGTAAGTTAGCCTTGGCATATGGTAACTCTATAAGTTGGAAGAGTAAGGCTTAACGTATAGTTGGCTCAAGCTCGACACTCGGATGGCCAACCTTAGTACTTGGCAAGTTAGCCTCGTCATATGATTAGTCGGCAACTGGACAAGAGTTCAAACGGAGCAGAGTGCATCCAAACACAAACCTTAGAGAGTTCACCCATAACTCTTCCATATACAAGAGCTCATCCTTAATAGGCTGGCGAGAGAGTATACTCCTAGTAAGAGATTGGAGGCCTCAAAGGCGAGTACGGGAGAGGGGTTCAGAGGTCAACAATCCATTAACTTCCCAAGATTGATGAAGAGTTGCCCTTAAATCATGTTCTTCTTCTTCTTCTTTTAGCACATAGGGCATCAAGTCAACGACATGGAATGTGAGAGACACTCCATACCCTTCGAGTAGCTCTAACTCATAGGCAATGTCATTAATGCGACAAAGAATCTTAAGGAGGTCACCTAACCGTAGGGATAGCTTGTTTTTCCTTCTCCCTAGGAATTGTTCCTTATTGAGGTGGGTGTAGACAAGGTCTCCTAGGTTGTAAATGACTTACCTCCTTCCTTAGCTTCTTTGTTCTCTTTGTCAAGCCATAGGCTGAGCTAATTGCTCAGAAACCTTCTAGTGCAATCTTTGAAACTCCTTGCTATACTGTAGGCTTGATTAAATTTCTCCTTAAGAGGTTAGGCTAATAACTATGCCTAAGGGCAAGTTAGGGTTAAGTCCATAGATGAACTTAAAAGGTATCCTTCCTATCAAGCTATGAGTAAAGTAGTTGTAAGCAAACTCAATGATGGGCAGGTAGAGATCCTAATCATGTAGATTCTTCCTAGTAGTAGCTTGAAGGAGGTTGCCTACTATTCTATTCACAACTTTATCTAGCTGTCTATTTGTGGATGGTAAGAAGTATTGAACATAAGCTTAATGCTGAGCTTCTTCCATAGTGTTCACCAAAAAAAGCTCATAAACTTAGAATCACAATGAAAAACAAGATTCCTTAGAATTCCATACAACTGTACAATCTCTTGCAAAAAGAGGTTAGCAACAAATAATGCATCATTAGTCTTGTAGTAAGGGATGAAGTGACTCATTTTATTGAACTAATCAAACACCACCATGATAGAGTCATATTTCTAAGTTGTTCAAGGTAGGTTGAACATGCAATCCTTGCTTAGATCGATCTATGGCCACTTAAGTATAGGTAGAGCTGTATATTCTCCACATGGCTCCTTCCTTCCTTTGGCTTGCCCATACACCTTGTATCGTTTGAGAATTTTGTTCACATCTTTCATCACCTAAGCTAGCAAAGTTCTTTCATCAACTCGGTAGTCTTCTTCTTGCCAAAGGCTAACTAAGCCCCTAGCATAGGCTTCTTGGACAAGTAAGACCTTCATAGAACCACTCAACATATAGACTTACCTTCCCTTCATAAAAAATTCTCAACTTAGATATAACCTATCCATAACTCCTCCAATGCTGCATTTAGCCACCAAAGGTATAAAGTATGGCTCATGCTCATATTGACAAGGGAAGGTGCCAAGCCGAAGTATCTTAGATTATAAGGTGGTAATAAGAATATGTTGATGAGAAAGTATACCGACTACAGTGTTGGTACTTCCCTTCTTATACTTGATGACATAGTAAAAGGTTTCTAAGAACTTGACAAATTTAGCATGACGTCGAGGTGATTTTTGTTTTCCTTTGAGATGCTTGAGAGATTCATGGTTTGTGTAGATAATGAACTATCTCGACAATAGGTAATGTTGCTAGTTCTAAATTGCATGGATAAGGGAATAGAATTCCTTGTCACATGCCAAGTAATTCAAAGTGATTCCTTTAAGCTTCTCATTGAAATAAGTAGTTGGTTGGTGCTCTTACATGAGAATAGCAATACCAACTCTAGATACATTACATTCTAGCTCAAAAACTTTCTCGACATCAAGCAGAATAAGTATTAGGGCACAAGTTGAAAGCCTCACGAATTTAGCTTTCTAAGTATAGAAACAAACGTCCAAACTGTAGATGATTTCCTGAAGTCAATAGAGCCAGTGAGATTAAAAACATATTAAAATTCTCATTTCAAAACCAAAAGTGAATATGAAAAACCTTAAATTATCGATTGAACCTCTAATCACATGTGAAGACCCTAAAACTTTAAATATATGTAACTACAAGAGTTAACCTCGAAGCTCATCAAAACCTTAAAATTAACAATTGAAGACTTAATCGCGTATGAATACATTAAACCCTAAATATGTAAAAACATAAGAGATTGTGTCCTAAAGTAATAAAAACCCTAAAACTATAACTTTAAGGATATAAAAGCACTAATTCACCATAATTTACCCTAAAACCCTAAGTGATAATATATCCTTCATATTATGCCATTCATCGGTAAACGACTAAAGATAACTTTCAATTATGTATAAATATTTAGAATGCCTAAGTAATCCCTTAGAAACTAGGTTATTACATCCTAGATCACATTCATATTCTAATTATATAACTAGGTTAGTATTGCATAGAGTTAAGAGTTTAGTGATACTTATGTTACATGTAGTAAACCTTAATATCCTAATTGATACTTTTCATACTAGTTATGCTAAGTAGCTTACCAAATGATGTATATAGGATATAAATACCTAAGTAAGATTTCATCATCTATTTTTCCTAATCAATCCATTAAACTCCTCATTTCCTTAATTTTTCTCCTAATTTTCTTTAATTATTACATTATGTATGGGAAGTTAACTAAGTCAACACATGTTGACCAAAGTCAAAAAGTTGACTAAGTCAACACATGTTAACTAATGTCAACATGTGGAAAAGTCAACACAAATGTCCCTTTCATTTGAAAAAAATATCTTCCTTCTCATGATTTCTTTTCTTTTCTTTTGGTTTTACCCTTCTTTTTTCTTTTTGTGCCGTCCACTTCTTCCTCCTTCTAGACCCCACTTTTCTTCACTTTTTCAAACACAAACTAAAACAAAGCAAAGTCCCTTTCTTCTTCCCCTTTCTAACCGTATCTTCCCTTCCCCTTTCACTCCTCTTTCCTTTTCAACTTTTCATCCATTTTTAAGAGTTAAATTAAAGTATGTACTTATAATACTATGTCTTGTTTCATCTTCTTTATTAGTTAGAAAGAGAGTAGGATAAGTTAAGTGGTTATGTGTTGTGTATATATGTTGCTTTAGGCCTAAAGTTTCAATCTTTACATGTGGAAGTGTAGAAATCTTTAGGCAATGGAAGAAGATGTATGTGTACATGTCTTTGAATATGTGTACATAAGGATATGCTGGAGATATACATGTATAAATACCTTTGTATATAAGTATTCATTATGTACATAACCTAAATTAAGACATCTACTAGCCATACATACATATACCAAGTTAAATATATCCTTAAAATACAAAAAGATGAAATTTAAGAAGCTTTCTTAAAGGGGTAGATAAGGCATATGAAAATATGTATAAAAATACAGATGTCACCGTATGCGTATATGGTTATGTGTATTAGCATATGTATAAGTACACATGTATAAAAACTTATACAAACATAAGTATACATATTAGTATATTAGAAGTATAGGTATGTATATCACATATGTATAAAGTGTGTAAATATATAAGGATAATAATAGACTAATGATGTAAGCAATGATGTTATCAAAGGACTACATAAGCATGACATCATCAAGTGATTACATAAGTGATGATATAAGCATAGGTTTATAAAAGAAGAAATAATAAGATGACATAAGCATATAACATAGGTATATACATGTACTTAGAAGCCAAAAATCTCTTAAACCCTATGACACTTCCTAAATTGAATGAAACTTAATTAAGTACATAAATTAGTAATACTAATGTAAAATTTCCTAAGTGTAAGAATCAAATAGCTAATTCAATCAATAAGTCCTAAATTAGGGTATAAACATAAGTAATAAGAATAATTAAATTTCAATAAGATAAAATTTCAATAAATTTAGCCCATATCGTAAAACAAGGGTCTTAATGTCCAAAACGGACATCACCGTATGAACGTGCGTCCGAAAAAGATGAAAAACCCCTATAAATTCATAAATATTGGAATTAGAATGAAAAAGTTACTAAATACATGAAGGAAGTCTCATGACTTACAAATATAAGAAACTAGTTACTATTAATCCCATTGGGTATGGTAAACCCTATACCTATAAGACTTGGGGTATACTGGGGAACTAGATAAACTACAATAGATTTTTAGTTAACCGAGAAGTCTGGCTTCTCAGAATACTTATAAGTGTTACTATATTTTAGGTATTCAATATTGAGTTCTAGAAACCCTAAAGCTTAAAGAACGAGCAATAATCCAAGTGAGAGAGTTCTAATAACCTGCTACTTGCTTGTACATGTTACTTGTATGAGGTTTTATTGCTTGCTATTGTTTGTATGTTTGAATGACTTCTTTGCTTATGTGCTGTCATCTGTGTGATCACCTTTTTAAATTGATAAATATAAGTATCAGACCAAAATACCCAATTATACTCGTCGCATGTCTATGATTCGGTAAAGGTATGAATGGAGAGTACTAGTTTTGCAAAAATCTTGGGAAAAATGTTTTTGGAAAAGGCTTTTCTACTCTTAAACATATTTTTATATGATCTCCATAAGGGCTTGTAAAGCCATAAATAATATTTTAACGTTAAGGTAAAGCTAGCATGGGTTCTCTACTTGATAGCGAGAGGATTTGCTTTATTGTGCCTGTAAGGCCTTGGATAATTTTGGTTACGAGAGGGCTCGCATGTTTATGCTCAAGGGGCCTTAGAGGGTGGATAGTCTTAATTTGGAATCCCCCTATTTGGATTGAAACTCTTTTCTCAACTAGGGTAATAATTGAGTGTTACCTAGAGGGGTGGTGCCCTTAGGAAGCCTCATGCTAGTAAGTTGAGGTGCCCTATGCGGGTAAGTATAGGGGATAATTGAAGTGTAGACGACGTAATTCTACACCTTCCATAATTCCGAACTCCTATGAATGTGTTGCTTGCATTCATTATGTATGTAGATAGCTTGCTTGCATATGTGATAATAATGTGTGATAACTTGCTTGAATGGTAGTGGTGAGGGACAAACTCACTAAGCTGTTTTATACTCATTCCCCCTTAGTTTCCTTTATAGGTTTACTTATGATGGGATTGGGATATGTCTCGAATGCTAAGTGCGAGATGAAGATATGTATACTAGTATTAGAAGAAGTTGAGTACTCTTTAGGTGATACATAAACATCCTTTGTAGAAAATATTTATATGTTAAAACTTACTATAATTTAATTTTTCTTATATATATATTTTTTTATATGTTAGTATATCTTGTCTTATTATTTGGTAGGAGATACTGATTCTCTACGGTTTTGAGGAACTGTGGGATATCAAACACCCATAGTTATTTATATTTGTATTTTACAATAAATTAATTACTTAAAAATTAGTAACCTTAATGATTCATCATTTAGAGTCTTGCAATCTTTGACTTGTAAGGCGATTTCCATATCATGGGTGAATACGTGCTATGAAAATTGTAGGCAATCCTACTAGGCCCCCTGTAGGGTTCTAATAGAAGTCAACCTAGACTTAATCTTAACAAAGCTTCTCTAAGCTTTCTCAAACCATTTGAATTCAAAGTTCTTATTAGTCAGCTCAGTCAATGGGGTAGCTATAGAACTAAAGTTATAAATGAATCTTTAGTAAAACTAAGTTAGACCATGAAAACACCTTACTTGAGCAACACTAGTCGGCATCGGCCCCTTAGGAATAGCTCACACTTTTTTGTCATCAACACTGATACCTCCCTTAGAAACAACATATCTAAGAAATATTACCTTACTCGGACAGAACACACATTTCTATATATTTCCAAATAATTTCTCAGTACGAAGGACATCAAACACAGATTTCAAGTGCTTGACATGAGAAATGAGGTCAGCACTATAGACTAGAGTATCATCAAAATAGACTACAACACAATTACCAATTAAAGTCCTTAGAACATGACTCATGAGCTGCATGAAGGTGCTCGACACATTTGTAAGACTAAATGGCATCACTATCCACTCAAATAGACTGTCCTTTGTTTTGAAAGTAATTTTCCACTCGTCTCCAGGTCTCATTCGAATTTGGCTATAGCTGCTCTTCAAATCAATCTTCGAAAATACTCATGCACTATGCAACTCATCAAGCATATCATCCAGTCAATAGATCGGATATTGATACGTAATAGCGATTTTGTTGATTATTTTGCTATCAATGTACATTCTTTACATGCCATCCTTTTTTGACACTAAGATAACCGGTATAGTATAGAGGCTCATGCTCTCTTGAACATATCTACATTCAATCAACTCATCAACTTGTTTATTCAAATCAATTGCTTGCTCAAGATTGAGCCTATAGGTAGGTTGGTTAGGTAAAATAGTTTTAGGCTGGAGGTTAATGTAATGCTCTATACCTCTTACAAGGGGTAAACCTCTTAGCAATTCATTAAGGAATAAGTCAGCATATTCTTGAAGCAAGGTCTACACTTTTGTAGGTATGACTCCAGTCTCTTTCAACTTGAGAAGTCTCTTAACCAACAAGAGTACACATTCTTCTATCTTAACATCTTTAGAGAATTAGGATTGGGAAATCATTAAGGACTTCCTCTACAGTGATCTAGTAATCTTCTCTTGTAACTCCTAAACTTCTCTAAAGCTCATTGGGGTCAACACAATCTTCTTCCTACCCTTCTGGAGCATATAGGTGCTCCTATACCCATCATGGAGTACCTTGTGATCAAAGAGTCATGGTCAGCCTAATAGTATGTGTGAGGTGCACATGGGTAGGACGTCGTACAACACCTTGTCCCTATACTTATCATGAATAGTAATCAGCACTCTAACTTGCTCGGCAATAAGTAAACCTCCCTTCTCATTTAGCTAGTGAGTCTTATAGGCCTTAGGATGTAAGCAAGTCGGCAACCTCAAAGCTTTCACTACTCCTCGTGCTATAACATCGGTATAACTTCCTCTGTTAATGATCAAAACACATAGTTTGCCATTCACTCGATAGTTTGTGTGAAATAGATTCTCTCTTCTTCATTTCCTTCACTAGCACTCTCTACCTCAAACTAGGGCCTGTATCCCTTACTAGTCATGACACATTGATTTAGGCACTAACTAGTCATGTGTCCAAAACCAAGACACTTGAAGCCCTTAATCTTTCGAGTCCTCCTCCCTGAGCTTTGACCTTGATTCTTCTTGACCTCAAGCTCTTCAGCCTTAGTCTTCCCTCGTCCACCGTCAAGTTTACTCAAGATGTGACCTCAGTGGTCCACCTCAAAATTGTACTGAGCTCAATCATATCCAGGTCTACTCGACATAGTAGCTTTATTAGGTATGATAGGTCGACTGCTCAGTACTTGACTGATTTGACTTCGCCTCTACCTTTAGACCCTCTATGCTATTCAAATGGTCTCATCTAGAGTCCTAATCCTCTATACCTCCACTATATTGTTAATTTTAGACCTTAGTCCAGAAATGAACTATGCTGTGGTTCATGCTTCAAGCTCGTCAACATCACATTAGATCATTAGCAGCTGGAACTCTCGAACATACTTATCCACTGATCAGCTACCTTGCCTAAGTTCTTAAAGGCATCAGAAAGTGTCTTGCTTATAGTGTTCTAGAACAAACCTACTCCTTAGAACTCTCTTCATCTAGTTCTATGTTTGGATCTTATGTCGGGTTCTCTTGCGTACATTTTATAGTTTCTTCCACTACATTGTTGGATACCCAAAAAATTCCAAAGCAGCTACTCGAATATGTACAAAGTCTTCGTAATCATAAAAGTTAAATACCTTTTCAATCTTTTTCTCCTACTCCAGATAGTCATCAGTACTACTAAAACCATTAAAACTCGGAATTTGCATTTTGAGATACTCAGCTCTCCTGAGGTTACAGAGCTTACGGTCATCAAATCCTTCGTACTGCTCCTCCTCTTCCCCATACACTTCAACATTGTCTTGCTTAAGTCTCCTCATTACAAATCTCTTGACATGTTGAAGTGGAGTTAGGTTCACGTTCATAACTTTAGGAGCTTGATGCTTAGTTACTTATCTTCTTAGCTTGTCTCTCACTTCTTGGCCTTATTAAACAACCTTCTCTTGTGGTCTAGTTTCCATAACCTTTTGTACAAATATAGTTAAGTTGGCTACAATAGCAGAAAGGTCTTGTAATTTTTCATTAGTAGTTTGTGGGGTCTATTGCATAATATGACTACATCTATGGGCATCATTCTTAGCATCATTAATCTCTCTTTGAATACTAAGATTCGAAATTCTCAATACAAAACTTTAGGAAATGTACTATTCCATAGAAAATTCTCACAAACTTTGGAAATATGATTTTACCTAATAACTTAAGAACTTGCTCTATTTTTCTACTAGAAAATAGAGTACAATAGAACACACACTCTAACAAGAATAACTACTTTAATACTTAGCTTTTGGTTGCAACCTCAACCTTTGATACCGGGATTATATGATGAGCCTAGGAGTTTAGTTAATCACTAAGGCTTACCATAGAACTATAACCAAGCGGGTCCTTCGAGATACTAATGAAAATTAGAATAGAAGGTTAACAAACACAATAGCTTACATGAAGCTGCTCGGAGGATATGACGCACTAATGAATACAACAAGACTTAATACTTTTCCTGATGTAACACATAAGCTAATACTAAGGTCCACTTGCCAATAATTTCAAGCTATTCAGCAAGATTAAATAAGAGTATAAAAGAAATGTACTCAAAGAAGGGTATCTCTCATGAACAAGTATATTCATTAAAATGTAAGGTGTAAGATGATTACGGCTATTGGAAAGAAGACTATTTATAGTAAACCCTTTAGGACAACAATATAATAATGAAAAATTACATGAAAGACAATGTAAGAAAAAGATTCCTAGTGTGTACAAAAAGGGGTAAAAATGATTAAAGACAAAAAGGAATATAGTATAATGTTAGAAAAAGGATGGCAGGTGGCATACTATGATTGGCTCTACGTTTTGGGATCTTGGGGTGTTAAGGCTGAGTAAGGTTGATGTTGGGATTATAGTTAAAGAGTTACGTTGGAAGCTGTCAAGGTGATTAGGTGACTCTACTGTTTGGTAGGTTAGATGAGTAAAGCTTATTGAGTAGTGGCTTTGGCCTTAGCACTTAGTAGGTTAGCCTCAACGTATCGTAGTTCTATAGGTTAGAAGAGTAAAGCTTGGTGTATAGTGAGCTTAAGCTCAATACTCAAATGGTCAGGCTCGGCATACGAGTAGTCTACAACTAGACAAAAGTCCAAGTAAAACAGAGTGAATCCAAGCATAGACCTTAGAGAGTTCACCCATAACTCTTCCATATGCAAGAGCTCATCCTCAATAAACTGACAAGAGAGAATCCTTCCAGTGAGAGATTAGAGGCTTTAAAGGGAGGCATAGGTAAGGAGTTTGAAGGTCGGAAGTCCATCACATTTCCTAATCCTACAATATCCTTCTTACTTCTCATAGCTTGAAAATTCTTCCACTACATGGTAGCGTATCCTAAGAACACAAGGGTAGATACTCTAACCTTGTTATAGTCCTTATACTAATAGTAATAAGAAAAGTCCTTTTGACCCTTTCTTCCTAATCAAGGTATTCATTCACATCTCCTGTGTCATTAAAGGTCGATACTTGTAATTTCATATGGTTGACAACTCGTAGTGATAGAGATTGATATGCCATACCAGGAGCTAACAAGGGCAAACATATTGGGATAGGTCTAAGCTTATAGAAAGCTTGAAAATGAGGTAGGAAATGTATAAAAACAAAAAAGTAGACAAGCAACCCACAAAATATTTAGAAGATATAATGTACCAAGGAAACTCCGTAGACTCATAAGCTAACTTGGTCTGACATATGAGCAACTCAATGAGGTCACTCGCCACCTAGCCTTGCTTATGGGTTAGGATGGTAGAGTAAGCAAACAAGCTGAGAGTAATGTTCATGAAAGACTTATATTCAGTATTTAGATATGAGATATGTAGCTACATTTTATAAAGGTATTTATACCCAAAATGGTAGGGCAACTTACTTGAAATGCAAAAGATAAAAAAGGGTATTATCTAAAAAAAGTAATGTAAAATGGAATAACAAAAGGGTATAAATGAAAATGTAAGGAAATCAATGATTAGCATGGTGAATCCTTTCATGTCGGGGACCAGACACATAGCATTATGTCATTGGATGTTATTCTAGAAAAGATAGCAAGTTGTATGGTCAAGCTCAATATTTGCTAAGCAAGGCTACCGAATAGAGGTGCTAAGTAGACTTGGGGTCCTCCTAAGAAGACATAGGTACAAATGAGTACTAAGGGTTTTTAGCACCAATACTTCTAAGCTAGAAGTCAATTCCATCAAAGTTGAGTAGCACGTGAGGGATCGACTGTCAACAGGGTGTACTTCTAGATAGCACTTGACTATTGAGAGATGTGAAGTTACTTAGCTCAACATAAGGAGTTGGTCAGCAGTGAAGATCAGTTCAGCCTCGGTAGGAGTTGGCTGAAAGAGTATAATCTACTTCACTAGTACTTTAAGTCCTTAAGCTTAAGCTTAGGTTAAAGGTTTGGTAGCTTAATTCTTATCATCGCTCCCAGGTTGATTTGGATTTCAAGTTAAATCTAACTGGTCTGGGCTCAATTCTCTCTCAAGTTGGTAGGGGCTAAGGTCCGCAATATTGAAGGTGTTAGATACTCCATAGTCATTAGGTAATTCTAGTTAATAACTATTTTCATTAACCTTTTGGAGTATTTTAAAGGGATCGTCAGCTTGGGTGAATAATTTATTCTTTCTTTTATTCGAGAAACTCTCCTTGCTCAATTGCAGCTACACCAAATCTTTAGGCTGAAACTATGTTAACTTCCTTCCTTTATACCTTTCTTGAATTCTCTTGGCAGCTTTATCAATCTACCGAGTAACTTCCTCTTAAATCTACTATAAAGACAGTACTCGGGCTCTTGCGTCAAGGTCTTCTTGCTTGAACATAGGCACAGGGGCATAATTAAAGCGTAACGTTGGATTAAAGTCGTAGATAACTTCAAAGGGTATTTGCTTAGTGGTGTCGTATATAGTACGATTATAACCGAATTCCACAACAAGGAAACAAATATCATAATCAATTAAGTTCTTCCCTACTTTAGCTCGAAGTAGTGATTCAAAAGTGCAATCAACTTACCATGCTTACCATTTCAATAGCTTAATCTAACTTCTACGCTACCTCAGAGATTTATGATCCATATAAATGACAAACTCTCTTGGTAATAGATAGTGCTGCCACACTTGGAGTGCTCAAATAAGAGCTTAGAGTTCTTTGTTTTACATTGAGTAATGCTTCCTCTTAACTTCTCACTTTAGTAAGCAATTGGTCGATCTTCTTGCATTAAGGCAACGCCTATCCTAACGGCCGATACGTTACATTCTAGCTCAAAAATCTTCTTGAAGTTTGGTAAATCAAATACTGGTGTGGAAGTTAATCTTGTCTTTATTTCAACAAAATTTCCCTCCTCTTATTCTCTCTAGTTGAACTTAATATTTTTCTTCGTCAGCTTAGTAAGGGGTACAACAATAGTACTGAAGTTTCCAATGAATCTTCAATAAAAGGATGCCAATCCGTAAAAAATTCTCACCTTGACACAAGAGATTGATGTCAACCACTTGACCATAAGTTGAATCTTCTCGTCACCAACTACCATGCCTCCTTCACCAACTACATAGCTTAGAAATACTACTTCTTCCTAGTAGAAGCAACACTTCTTTAAGGTGCCAAATAACCTCTTGGCTCGGAGCACATCAAGCATGGCATAGAGATGCTTAGAGTAACCCAGTAGGTTAGCACTATACACAAAGATGTCGTTAAAGTACACTACGACGTACCTTTCGATCAAGTTTCTCAACACACAGTTCATTAATCTTATGAAAGTGCTCGATGCATTTAATAGGCTAAAAGGCATTAACATCCACTCGTAGAGTCCATGTCAAGTTTTGAATGTAATCTTCCACTCATCTCCCAACCTCATCCAACTCTGGTGGTATCCTAACTTCAAATCAATCTTGCTGAACACTTTGGCACCACTTAGTTCGTCTAACCTTGAGATGGGATATTTATACTTGATCATAATTATCATGACCCAATAGTATCATTATCGTGGTAGGTCGCCATGTACCGTACAAAGGATTACTATCAACTCACTTGCTGATCGCAAACCTTGCAGACCTTTCATACAATACACAAGAATCCTTCCACTATACGTTACCACTAGGCCTATAGATAAGTAATATAGAGTAATTTAACTAAAATTACTTTTATGGTATAAATAAACTAGACGTATAAACTCATAAGATCGACACCAAAAGAACATTACAAATAAATGCAGTTCATAAGGGAACTACACTAGAAATTTTAATCTATGTTGTAAACAAAATATAAAATTAGCTAGTTATCTGCAAGTCCATTACAAAATTTCCTCTTCACTCCCTGATCGCTCCAACCTGTCTTTACATGAGACTTACCACAGGTATGCCTTGGCCTAGATTAGAGAAGAGGTTTTTCTATAGCAACAAAAATCTATCGAGGTATAAGCTTAAGCTTAATGAGATAAATACCTTCATCAATACCACATGGCATAAATTTATTAGATGCAAAATTATACGAATGTATGAACAATCAATATACCAAACAATGCATGCAGCAACCTAGGAACTACATGACTCAAAATTACGCCCCCTGTAGTCGAGATTTGGAGATAATTAACCTACCCAAACCAAAATCTAAGTTCTAGACCTTGTGTTTTATTTCATTTGCATTATTATGCTTAAGCCAAAACAAAACTATAGATATATATTTATATTTGTATATACTTCCTTTACTGGATAACAAATCATACTTTTAAAATCCTAAGTCTAGTGGTGTAGTGGCCTTCGCAATCCATAAACACATGCCCTAAGCAAAAGCCACAAGACCTGGCCCTTCACCGATGGTTGGCGTCTCCCTGTACCTAGTAAGCCCGTCAGCTTAAGATAGAGACTTAATAAAAATAATGACATAACTAGTGCCCAATCCTATAGGAGGCTCGTCCTCCTATAAGTCCCTTTTCATCTTTTGCGTGAAGCAGCAATCGATGTTATCTGAATGCAATATAGGGAATGCATGATTCATTTTAATTTCTTAATCATATAAGTAATTAACTCGATTTTCAAGGTGATTAAATAATTTCATTCCATACAATTGCACGTATAAATTATCACAAACAATTCCCATTATTCTATAATTAACAAGCCATCGCATTCATCCACAAATTCATACACATGCATTTCCCATATCCTCTAAGCATCCAAATTTATATATATAAGTTTAGGTGCATCTATTCTACAAGCAAAATCAAGTAAAGAGTCATTGGGAATTTACTCACTCTGCCATGCGGTCAGTCAAAGTAATCCGAGGGCAAATCATCTCCGTGCATAAGGTCCCCTAGTAATCAAAATCATGATACTATAAGGAATTGATATAAACTTAAGATACTAAGCTAAGATCCCTTAAGTTATACTCTTGACTAGTTTTCGTATCTTTTCCTCGGTTTTTACTTAAAAGCTCAATCGCGTATAAATTTTTCATTTTAAATTCGCTTTATATGATCTTATAGTCAATCTTCATCGTTTTCAAGTGTACTTTAACATGGTGAGGTTAGATTTTTGAAATGAGGCACATAAATCTATCCATAGGTCAAAACAGTAGCAGTCCTTATGTTTTGGAGTGCTTTTGGGCCTTGTTTGGTTAATGGGCTTTTGGGTAACTTGAGAAATCCCTTGGGCTTAGTCTTAATATTTCCTTCTAAGCTCAAAATATTCCTTAAGGTCAAATTTGTAACTTTGATTTATACTGCTAAGGCTATCAACCACTTCATGAGCTTTTTAGTGGGCTTAAGTTGTCAAATGAGCTTGTTTTTTGTTCAACTCAAATATGATCACTTTCTTGGGATTAGAGAGTGTTTTGTGGGCTTCTTGGAAGTCTTAAGACAACTCTTATGAATATGTCAAGTTTCTGGTAAAAAAATTTAAGGATGGTTCAACTTAACATTTGAGGCCCATTTTGGAAGTTTTAAGTTCGGTTTTAAGTTTAAAGCTTAATATACTTATTATACTTGCCTTAGTTGGTCTTTTTACTTTATTTACTTACTTTTATCATATTTTTAGGTGTCTTTTAAGGATGTTCTAGATCTGGTTAGTTTGTATATGAGGACTTCCGACTTGGTTTTCCGACTTGTTTCATCATTTCCTTAAGTTTAGGTATTAGATCATGAACTTAAACTACTTGTATTCAAATCTTAACTTGACTTTTCTTCCATAGGATGATTCTTTAGCTCATGGTTTACACGAAAAATATAAGATCATATACTTATTATAACTTCCATATCATAGCTTATGTCATATAAAGTTGGTTTCCTCATAAAACTTCATGTGATAGATTTTTCCTTAACCTAAGTCTAGATTTGAGCATGTTTAGCTCAATGGAAATAAAATCAACATCCAAATGATCTTTCAATCCTCATGTCCAGCATGTTTATCTTTCATTCAAGTTCTTGTTTTAAGATTTTCTTAACTTAAAATCTTCCATTCAAAATGTTAAACAAGTATCTTTACAAAATACCAACTTTACATGCTCATATTTGAACTTCATGTAAGGGTTTCATGAGTTTGTTTTTTAGGATGGTCTGTGATGTTATAACAACTTATAATCATACTCATATCTTCAAGAAATCAAAGTCTCCTAACATGAACACTAAGCTACTAACACAAGAAACACTTACTTGTTCTTAAAGCAAAGTATGGTGGTTATACACAAAGGTTCCACTTAAGCTCTTAACCTTATTTCCTTCTTTTGCACCTTTTTGGAAACCCGAGTTGTTTGATCCTTTGGAGTGGGGTTTGTTGAAAGTTTTAAGGGTCCTAAAGGAGCTTTGATGTTGGAAGAGAAAGACACAAGAAAAAAAAATGAAAGTGCCGTAAGTGAGCTTGGAAAGTGGTAGCAAAGTTGATTTTGTAGGGCTTAAGTGTTCCTACTTTTTGGGTTAGTTTCAAATGAGAGAAAAAGGAAGTGAAAATGAAATGGAAAGTGAGAGAAAATAATGCAAGAGTGGCCGGTTGGAATGGGAGTGAATTTGTGTTTAAGGAGCTTGAAATTGTTGTCTTGTAGCTTACATAAAAGTCAACAATTGCAACTATTGATGATGTAAGCATTAAGGAGTGAATAGTAATGTATAAGAGAAAGTGATTGATGGGTAAAAGACAAGAGCATGGCCCCCCTTTTCTTCTTGTTCAAACCGGCCATGAAGTGTCCTTTGAGGCATGGAATTGTCTTGTCTTATTTAATAAAGTTAAGCATGTGAAATCTTGTGAAAATTTGTCTATATGTAGTATAAGTGAAAGGGTGATAAGGAAAGTGTCTTATCACTAGATTTTGATAAGTTATCAATTAATAAATTATTCTAACTTTCAATTGATAAGTGATCTAAGGTGATTGGTTGGTTTAGTTATCTATATGTAAGGCTTGGCATAAAGCTAAAAGCATTATCTTATAGGAAATTGTGTTAGAACTAACTTCTTGTATTATTTTGTAAATTATGATTCGATTTTTATAAAATTGTGAAATTTTCTATAATTGAATGAAATTATTCAAATTAAATTATCGATTAGTTGCTTAGGGTTAAAATTCCTTAATTGTTTTAAGGTTTAGGGTCTTAAGTGACTTTAGAGCTCGCAGTCCTTCAAGCTCAGGTTTTATCTATAATTAGTTTTTGAATTGAAAAAATTTAATTTATTTCTAAGTGTAAAATTAAGTTCTTAGTTTAGTTGATCCTTAGGAACATTTGAGAAATACTCTTAGTCAAATTATAGGCCCGCTAAAAGTAGGGTTTACAATAATCTTGTTCACAACCTTACTATCTACATACATTCGCCAGGTACCACCTTTTTTTGGCATAAGTAATGCCAGCACAGCGTAGGGGTTGTGACTCTCCTTTATATATCCCTTCTCAAGTAATTCATTGACATATCTTTGGAGCTTAGCAGCTTGTTTAGGGTTCATTTGATAAGCTAGCTTGCCCTGATAGGGTAGCATTAAGTATCAAGTCAATACAATATTCTATGCCTAAAAAAGAAAGTAATCCCTCAAGTAACCACTTAGGAAACAGGTCGCAATAAGCGATAGCTCAATCTACTCATTCAAATCTAGTAGTCTCCTAACCAATATAACAGTCCACATAGCGGCCTTAATAGCTTCTTGGAGCTCAGCTTTATTCAAAATCAATGCCTTCTTAGATCCTCAAGCAAGTTTAGCGTGCAGCTAGCAAGCTGTAAGCTTGACTCAATGTCATAAGGTTTAAGGTGATCTTTCTTCCATCCTTCATAAACACATAGGTGTTCTTGAATCCATCGTACATAACTCTCCTATCAAAAAGCCAAGGTTTGCCTAATATCACATAAGATGCATACATGGGTAACACATCACCAAGAATTTCATTAGAGTAGTTTCCAATTGAGATTGGTAACAACACTTGATGAGTAGCATGTAATGCTCCCTCCTCATTTAACCAATGTAGCTTATAAGATTATGGATGCAAAATGGTTAGAAATTTGAGTTTCTTAATTAAGTTGGTAGATGCCATGTTGGTATAGCTCCCACTATCTATTATGATTGCATAAACCTGCTCATTCACCTTGCAAGTAATGCAGAAGAAATTCTCTCTTTACTCCTATTATGAGTCAAACAAACAAAGTTAGCTTATCTAAGTCCTCATCAAACATATCTTCCTCAACCAATTCATCCTCTTAAGTGGTCTTGTTCTTGGGAACAACCTCCTCCTCGGGTTCCTCATCAATACTATCTACTTTGAGCTTCGAGACATCTCCCTTAATAATTATAGTTCTTCAGTTCAAATACTGAGTAGCCATGTGCTCAAACCCTTAGCATTTAAAGCACTTGATCTAGCTCATCTTCCTCCCAAATCGTTGTCCCTCCTCATAGTTCTAGGTGGTACTTTGCCATCGGTTAGTCAACCCTTCTATTTAGCTCGAACATTTATCCTTCTAGATGGCTCGATACTTTATTGAGCCTAGTAACTTCCTCGGGCAAGTTAACTTGATTATATAGGTCAGCTCATTAGAGGTGGCTCGACCTATTCCTTCTTTGCATTTCTACTCGCAGGGATATTCTTATAGCCTCATCTAATGTAGTATTCTATTGAAGCTATACAATATCTTAGATGTTACCTTTCAATCTAGTGAGAAATCTAGATATCGTTCATGTCAATGGTTCATCCACTTCACAATGAATTATGAATATCTGGAATTCTTAAACATATTCGTGAATAGTTCAGCCTCCTTGCCTTAGCTATTAAAGTCGAGCAAACCTATCTTGTAATTAAGTATCCAACATGAATTTGTTTCTAAGTATCCTCTTCATCTTAGCCTAAGTATTTACCTCATTGTATCCTTCTCATCTTGTCATGATTTGGAAGTTTTTCCACCATATTTAAGCATATCTTAAGAACTCAACAACAGTAATTCTCACCTTCTTACAGTCCTCATATTGGTAATAATCAAAAACACGCTCAACCTTCTCCTCTTAATCCAAATATTCATTTACATTCCCAGAACAATTGAAGCTTGAAATCTAAAGCTTCGCATGGTCGGCAAGTCAAGGTGCTTTAGCTCACTCCTCTTCTTCATCGTATTCTTCATCTTTTTCCTTATCCAAATCACCCAAGTTAATCCTCCTTTGTACTCGTCTTCCTACTCCTCTACCTCAAACTTGTCAAGCTGAGTTTTATCCTCCCATAAGTTAAGTAGCTTAAGGAGTATTCTGTACGACCTCAACAGTTCAAAAGGCTAATGCAAGGACAGCTCTGGTCGAATCATTTATGAGGTAGCCATCTCATCAATATGCTCATCTATACTTCTAGGGGTGTTCTAGGGTTGTCATCTACGGTGGATAACGCTACTGTTATCATCCCTAATACTAGTGTTAATACTTGGATCCATCAATCTTTTTGATAAAACTCAATATCAAATTTAGATTCTAAGAAACAAAAAATACAATCCCTTTACGCTAAACAACACAAAGACAAACTCTTCTATACGAAGGTTCACCTAATATATGAACATAGCAACTCTTCTAAAGAACACTAAACTTAACTAAAACTGACTCTATTTTCGAATGTTCGAAATAAGGCAGAACAAAATATAAAATCATGGTGAACTACTGCATCTTTTACTTACTCAAATACTCACAACTAGCTTCCTTGCAACTTCAATACACTATTAATACAAATACTACTTCACAAAAGCTCAAATATGACATACCCAAACGTAACCTCCGTTTTAAGACCAAAGATGATATGCCACACTAAGAATTGACAAGTGCAAACATATCAAAGTGGGTCGAAGCTTGTAGAAAGCTTGGAAAAGAGATGGCAAATGTGCAAAAATAGAAAAGTAAACAAGCAACCTATGAACAATTCTAAGGATATGACACATTAAGGAAACTCTTCAGACTCACAAGCTAACTCCATATGATGCACAAGCAGCTCAATGAGGTCACTTGCCACCTAGCCTTACTTAAAGGCTACGATAAGAGTAGAGTAAGCAAACAAGCTGAGAGAAATGTTCACGAAAGAGGTATATTTAGTATTCAAATATGAGATATGTGGCTAAAATTTATAAGGGTATTTATACCTGAAATGTTATGGTAACTTACCTAAAATGGAAAATAAAAAAGAGGGTATTATCCAAAAGAAGTAATGTGTAAGGAACAACAAAAGGGTATAGATGAAAATGCAAGGAAATCAATGATTAGTGTAATGAATCCTTTTACATGGGGGATTAGATATGTAGCATTAGGTCATTGGAGGTACTTTTGGCAGAGACAATGAGTTGTATGGTCAGGTTGGGTATTTGCTGAGTAGAGGTATTGAGTAGACCTAAGGTCCTCTTAATAAGACGTAAGTGCAGATGAGTGCTAGGATTGTCAGCACCAATACTTTTGAGCTGGGAGTTGACTTGATCTAGGCCGAGCAGACATGTAAGGGATCAAACTAATAGTAGGGCATACTTCAGGTCAACACTCGACTATTGAGAGATGTGAAGTTACTTAGCTTAGTTTATGAAGTTGGTTGGTAGTGAGGAATAGTTTGGCCTCAGCAAGAGTTGGTTGAAAGAATAGTATCCGCTTTAGTAGTCCTTGCACTCAAGCTTAGGTTAAAGGTTCAGTAGCTTAATTATTCTCATCCCCTTTGGGTTGATTTGGATTTGGGGTCAAATTCGACTAATTTAGGTTCAATTCTCTCTTAGGTTGATAAAGGCTGAGGTTGGCAACGTTGAAGGAGTCAGATATTCCATAGTCATTAGGTAACTCCAATCGATAGGCATTGTCATTAAGCTTTTAGAGTATTTTAAAGGGACCTTCAACTTAGGTAGATAATTTATTCTTTCTTTTGTTTAAGACCCTCTCCTTGCTTAAGTGTAGCTATACTAAATATCCAAGTTGAAACTATGTTAACTTCCTTCCTTTACTCCTTTCTCACATTCTCTCGATAGCTTGGTTAATATGTTGGGTAACTTTCTAGTAAATGTACTACAGAAACTATGTTTGAGCTCTTGCATCAGGGTCTTCTTGCTTGAACATAAGCATAGGGGTGTAGTCAAGGGGTAGCTATAGATTAAAGTCATAGAATTAAACAACTAACACCCATCTTATCTTCTAACATTTGTACTGTCCTTTTTGCCAAAATATTCTTTTCTCTATTTTATAGATTTACCCTTACATACTATTTGTTTCCCATTTCTAGTAGGTATCTTTTCTTATAATTTTTAGTAACCTAGGACTTGTCCTAATTGGGCCATATATATATCCTCCATTGTAATAGTTGCATCATCAATCATCAATAGTAGAAACTTCTTTGTTTTCTTTCTTGAGCTTGTATTCTTCCTTTCTTAGAGACCCGAGACCTTAAAGTGCTCTTACGTAAGGTTATTTGAGTTTAGGCTGGTAGAGAGCAACCTCTTGTTAAGCTTATGCATCATATCAAGTATAACATGAGCTTGTGTAAAGCATTGGTGCATCATATCTATCATCGATGCATGGGAACCTCTGCTTAACCCTTAACTATCATTTGGTTTTTCATACCATCTTGTAGTTTGGAACCACCCCCTAGTTCATGTGATATCAGTTACCGTGTGTTCCTTTCCCCAGTAGCTATATCATCTTAGTATTGGTGTTTAGCTACGTTCATATAAGTTTCTATCATTTTAGTGCTCTTGAGTGCTTTTGCTAAAGTTGCGTTGTGTAAATAGAGTTGTTTTAAGATTTAAACTATTGTTATAGTACATATGTGTATTGGTATAGCATTTTGCATTGTGTATAATGAGTGTGTAATTGCTCTATATTCCCTTGTTTCTTAACTCACAAAATAGAGCGTATTAGATACATTAACTTACAATAATCTAAAGTGTTATTTAATAGTAGTTAAGGTACAGGATACTAAGTTGTTATTCGAAGAAGAGTTTTGATGAGGATTTTTTATTGAAGGTCTAATTGTTTTAATTGCAAGAGTTAGTATATTGAAATATCAGATAATGTTAGACTCTAGTGTTTAAGGAACCCTTGGAAATTGAGAGAGTGGTGCTCGAAACAGTCAAGCCAACAAAGGAGTTATATACCCCAATCTATGGATGAAAGGCTGGACAAACTTCTCAACTTGATAACTAGCCTGGTGACTACTATGCACGAAGACAGGTAGTGACTAAGGGTAACCCAAATAGAAGCCAAATGGATGTAATACTAGAGTAGGGCAATGGCTAACCTGGTCAAGTTAATTTTCTAATACAATCCCACCAAGTTGGAGGAGTAGCTATGGTTGGTCGATGAAGACTTAACATGGACAAGATAAAAGAGGAAGGTAAGGAGTCGGGCAATGAGGAAGAAGAGTATTATACAGTAGAAGAAAGAAAAATCCAAGCTCCTAAAGTAAAAGGCTTGAAAAGGTATATTCTGAACTTTTCTAGAAGTAGTAATGCTGAAGACTATCTAGATTAAGTTGATAGGATAGACAAGCAGTTTGAGTATAGTAAAGTACCTAAGAATGCTAAGTGAGACTGTTCGTACAAGAATTCCTTAGATATGTAGCCTTATAGTGGAAGAACTTATGAGCCACCTAACGAAGAGAAGGAAAGAGAGACATTAGGGGATGGAATGAGTTGAAAAGAGAGATGAAAAGGAGGTTTGTGTTAAGCTACTATGTGTAAGACACAATTAAGAAGTTGCAGGAATTGAGATAAGAAGGCTCGAGTGTTGATACCTATGTAAAAGAATTTCAGATTTTAATGATTCGTTGTAAAGTGGTAGAGCCCAAAGATTGAACTATATCTAGGCTTATTAGTCAGTTGAGGTATGAGATTGGAGATATTCTGGAGATGAGGGACATTGGCACTTTAAATGAAGCAATTCGAGCTACCTAGAGGATAGAGCAATGTTGAATAAGTACATTATGAGTTCCTGTTAGTTGAGTTTCCCACATTCGACCTATTTTGAGCAGACATGTATGATTGAAGCTGAATAGAATTAATGATGCCGACTTATTTGAGCCGTCTTAGTTGAGAAAAAAGAAAGCCCAAGTAAATTTGAGAAAGGACAAAGCTCAAGAAGAAAGACAAGCAAGATTAGGTGTTTCAAGTGCTAAAGATTCAAATATACGGTAGCTTAGTACTTAAACAGAAGGATAATGATAGAAAAGGGAAAAATGCCTACCTTAAGGTCGAAAGCATTGACAAAGAAGTTGAAGAACTGGAAGAATCTGTGTAGATCGACTTATCTATAGAGGAGAAAGTCATATATAGTAAAGAAGATAATTTCATACCCGTAGCCATGATACTGAGATAAGTGATGAGTGTAAGTCCAACACTAGAAAATGAATAGCAAGAGAACTTGTTCTACATTGGTTTTAAGGGTAATGGGACAATTTGCACTCTTACTGTTAATGGTAGTAGTTACACTAATGTAGCATCTGTGTTTATGGTTCAATAGCTAAAGTTTCTAACTAAACCCCACCCCAAACCTTACAAGCTACAAAGGTTCAGTAACAAGGGAGCCTTATAAGTAATTAAGCAAGTTACCATGTCAATTTGCATTAAGAAGTATTAAGATGAGGTTTTTTGTAATATGTTACCTATGAATGCCTCACATATTCTACTTAAGAGATAATGGATGTTTAATCGACATGTAATCTATGATGGGAAGAGGAATATTTGTTCTTTTAAGCATGAGGGAAGAAGTGTAATACTGAGTCCTACATCTTTTGAGTAAGTCAAGATTATGCAAGCTTAGCTTAGCTAAACTCTAAAGAAGGAGACCCTAATAATGACACGTATAGAGCTATCAAGGGAGATGAAGTTAGAAGTGTCAACCTTTCTATTGATTCGAAGGATACTTGAGCTAAAAGCCCTAAATACAAAGCTACCAATCGAGGTGAAAGATCCATTAGAGTATTTGCCAACTTATTCCTTAAAGAACCACCTAAGGGGCTACCTCTAGTCCAATGAATTGAGCCTGCAATAGATTTACAACCAAGATCCATAATTTTGAAGAAACCAGCATATCGATTAAATCTTGAGCAAGCTATCAAGCTTTAGAGGATATGTTCGAGAATCCCTAAGCGCTTATGTTGTGCCAGCCTTATTGGTGCAAAAAAAAAAAAAAAAAAAGATGCACACAGCAAATGTGTGTAGACAACCAAGCTAGTGGATTACCAACCTCCAAACTCATCATTCGTGCTCGCCTCTGACGCTTCCAATCTCTTACCAGGATGATTCTTTCTTATCAACCTACCAAAGATGAGCTCTAGTACTTGGAAGATAAATGGAAGAACTCCCTAAAGCCCTAACTCGAATACATTTTATTTTGTTTGGACTCTTATACAGTTGCTGACTAATCGAAGCCAAGGCCTCTATACACTAAGCCCTCCTATGTCATCCTAACATGCTACAACTTCTCCCTTTAGCCTCAACAGACCCAAGTATAACTCATCAACAATAAGCCCAACATCGACTCAACTCAACTATAGTGCCCCAAGATCTTAGAATACAAATCCATAGACATGCTACTACCTATCCCTTACTTTTCTTACACTTATACCATATTCTTTTTTGTTTTTTATTTACCCCTTTCAAGCATACTAGGAATCTCTTTCTTACATTATCTTTTATGTAATTTTTCTTTATTGCATTGTTACCCTAAGGGACTTACTAAAAGTAGTCATTTTACTATAACCGCAATCAAATTACACCTTACAGCTAAATGAATATTCTTGCTCTCATGAGACACCTTTCTTTAAGCACATTTCTCCTACTCTTATCTAGTCTTGCAAAGTAAGACAAGATTAGTTGTGAATGGACCTTAGTATCAACTTATGAGTCATGTCAGGCAAAGTACTGAGTCGTGTAATGTTTGTTGTTGCGTCATATCCTTCAAGCAACTTCACGAAAGCTACTGTGTTTGTTGACTTATCCATTTCATTTTTCTTAAATACCTCGAAGGACCCACTTCATTACTTATCACATCCTAGCTGAGCACAAAATGCGCCATTACATAAGAATACTTGTTGAACACTTAGCTCAACCTTCTTATTCATCAAAAGACAACTTTGTATACATAATAAAGGGATTGCTACATCGAAGTTCAACTGGATATTCAGATATAACTTATGTATACAACATAATATTTACATCAAAACATGAACCAATTTTTTCTTTTGCCATCTTCATAGTAGTAAGATTCTTAACTTAGTATAGTATAGGTTCCATACAAAAGTTGCCTACTCTAACTCACGCTCTTAATATACATTCCTTCTAAGGTCATCAAACTCGCGATTCTATGTAGAATCACTAGAGGGTTAATAGACGCGAAACATAAAATTGAAACTTAAATACTTAAGTTTCTACAAAATATGTAAAATAGCTTTAAAAAATTATGGAGATTCTTATAGTAATTATTCAAAACTTGAAATACATTATGGAAATACAAAAATGAAGATATTAATTTCTTTTTTCATAAAAACTTATTAATACTATATAATTAAACATGTAAGAAAGAAGGACAAATAAATTCGAAACTAAACTTTTTCCATTATTTTCTTTTGAAAAAATAAATAAACAATGAACTAAAGAGAATAAAATATTTTAACTCATTTCAAATTATTGATGGTATAAATTGAATTATATAGTTTTCCTTATAATCTTTGCTATTAAAGTTAAATCCAAGGTGATAGTTATAAACATAAAATGAAGGACTAAGAGAGAGAAAAAGAGAAAAAAAAAGGATAGGGAATATGATGTAATGCCCTTATAGTTGATAGTTTTTAAAAACTTAGTTGTATTTTTTTTTTATTTTTTAGTCCATTCAATTTAGATATATATAATTAGTAAACTCGATCAAAAACATAAATTCCTATTGAGTTTACATGTAAACTTAGTTAAAAACGTAAGTTTCTATATGAAAAAGAGTTTATATATGAGTTAACTTGAAAGGACTTCTTAAAGTCGTAAACTTGTAGAATTGCAATTTTGACAACTATGATTCCTCCTAGTGTAGGCCCTCTACAATTGTATTAACCTATGGATAATTTTTTTTATCCTCTCAACTACTGAAGCTAAGTGAGAGTGGATAATAAATAATACAATATAAATTGTATCACATGTTACAACTGAAAATTTTCAATCATAATCTGCAGTTTTAATTTCACATATGCATTTGCCCAACTAGTATTTATTGTTAGAAAGGCAACATGTTATGCTCATGCATGTAGTATGCATCAGTATCGATATCCTATGCCCTTTCAATTTTCATCTGATTAGTCAACATAGCTAAGCATTTAGATACAATGTCTAAGAACCTATGAGCAACAAAGAGCTGCCTGAGAGTGGGACCCCACCAAATTGGACTACACACTATAATAGTCTACCAATATCAAAAAAGGAAACAAGGAGCTGCCTAGGAGTAAGACCCCTAACTTTGTTTTACAAAATTAGACTATACACTATAGTTTACTAAATCAAAGAGGCAACAAGGCCAACTTAGACTACTTACTATAGTCTACCAAATCTGACTATGGAAATAGTCAAGATGTTCGGGTAAAGCAAATCAATATGCCTCTAAAAACTGAGCTCATAAAGCCTTGATTTTGTCTTGATCACTCAAAAGTCTCATTTTGAAATTCCTGAACTGTAGGTCCATTTTTGTGCCATGATATACAATAATAACTCAAGAATATCAATCAATACAATTAATCTTTAAGTTTTATTTAACCAAGTTATCTGATTCTAGTTTTCGAACTCTCTCTAGTGGAAATCTAGCATCTTACTTAGGTGAATACCCCAAAGCTTGAGTTAGCAATCCCTTAACTCGCCAAGTTAGTATAATCATTCATAAACACATCAACACCCAACATAATAGCATAGCAATTTTAAATAAGATACAGTTACTGTCATTCAAAATTACCACATCAGCATCCACTATAGTTATATATCAGTTTACCCAAGATATATCCATGTTCAATCAATACTGCATCAAACAATATGCAATGTTATAAGTAGCAATATATATATTCTAAGCATTGGTTAGATCTACTTACTTGAACTTAATAATAGTGTAAAATCCTAAACTTCACAACATGGTCCTTCCTTACTTATTGTACCTAAGAAAATATAAACACAGCTCCTAAGTCAAGTACCGATCAAGTCCAAATTCTCATAAACTTTCCCTACTGTATCTTTAAACTTCATTTAGTCGTATCTTACTTATTTCTTATCCAGTTTCAGTAAACTTTATATTCGTACAATCTTTATTTTAAGTACTACTAATATATCTTAAAAAACAAGTCTATCAATATTGTCAAAATCCAAAAATACTCTTTCTCACCACCTACTTAACTGTATGTTATCATAACTTTGTAATTGATTCGAATAAGCTTTGAAACTAAACTAGAAGTCCTAAAAATCCCACTTTCCAAACTTGATCACTTTACATGAATTTAACAAACATTTTACTAGTAATAATTACTATATTACATATTAAGCTAATATAAAGGTTTTATTAGGAAAATACATAATAAATAGTATATGAGCTCAGTTAATTTTTTTTTTAAAAAAGAAATCCTATAGATTCACAAAAATATGTAACTTAATTATTGACAATAAATTACACTAAACTAACCATTATCTATTTTTATGAAAATAGCGATTTTAGCTCGAAATTACAAAAAGTTAAGGAAAATAAATTTATGTGTGAGATAAAACTAAGTATTCAAAATATCTTTATAAATCTCCAAAAGTCAAAACATGTAGGCCTCATTCATTAATTTCATCGAAAATTAATTATTTTAACAAATCAACAAAATTGATTGTTTTATCCAAAATAATTATTAAAAAATAGTAAACATGCTTATTTTCTAAAATTTTTGTTACTATAATTAAATACATACATCAAGTGTATTATATACAAAAATTGAGCTTGAAATAACATTATCTAATATTTATAAAAATTTATTCAATTTTCGCCCAAATAGTGCATTTTCATAAGGACCCTATATTTTTACTAATTATTTAATTAAAATAAAATTGTTTCATTAAATTGAACCTATAATAATCCTTGAAAACCAAATTTCATAATTATTTAATAACATTTGATATTTTTAGAAATTAGATAAACTTACGAGCAAAAAATGAGTTCGCTTAAACCAGCCACCCTCTATTAGACCCCAAAAGGCCACCACAGCAAGATGCCAACACCTTATTAAACCGGTATATACTAATTCCAACCCTATTTCTTATTTTATTTTATTTTTAATTTTCTAAAATTATGTTCTTATGTTTTTAGGTTCCTAAAATAGTGCAAATGAGATTTAAAATCCTATTTATTGGCTTTAGAATTCTTGCATGTAAAAAAGTGAAATAACACATGTCATTTTCTTATTTTCCTAAGCGTCATGTGTCATCCCCTTGTTATTCTATTGATGACTTATGTTTTCTAGTTAATCCTAGGCTGCCACATTATTTGATGACTCATCCATTCATTTTTTTATTAATTTTTCATTATTTTATATTAATTTCCCTTATTTTAATAATTTATTATTATGTGTATATTTAATACATATAATGCATATCACATGTTAATATGTGTATATTACATACAATTTACTTCAATTATTATATTTATAAGTTAATTAACTTATCTCTATATTTTGTTATATCTAAAAGCTTGAATTTCTCATTTTTAATAGTTTATTGGCTTTATTGTTAAATTAACGTTTTTCTTAAATTAATATTTTTTATAAAGCTTATTTCAAGTAATTAACTTTACTTGAATTGTTTCATCAACTTTTTTTAACCTTACTGTATAGTTTGAACTAGAACAGTTAACATAGCTCAGCACTCTAAATTTAGGGACTCGGATCTTAAGGTTATTGAACTAGCTAGAAAACTTAAGGTATTACATCACTACTCCTTATGGTAAGCCGTAGTGATTACTAAGCTCTTAAACACATCGTATAATCCTAGTATAAGAGCTAAAGGTTATGATCGAAAGCTAAGTATTGTAATAGTTGCTTCCTATTAAAATTGTGTGTGATCTATTATACTATGTTTCTTTAGTAGAAAAATAAAGCAAGTTCTAAAGTCACTTTATGATATTATAACAGCAAAGTTGTTTCAAATTTCTACTGAGTGATGAACCATGAAGTCTTGTATTAAGAATGTCGAATCCAAGTGTTTAAGGTGAGATTAATGAAGTTAAAGTGATGCTCATGGTTGTAGTCTAGTTACCGAATAGACCCTGCAAACTACTGATGAGCAATTACAATACCTTATTGCTATTGTGGCCAATCTAGCTATTTCTATATAAAGGGTAGTAGAGATTAGACTACAAAAGAGAATTGATGTACAAGGCAGAGAAGTGAGAGATAGGCCAAGAAGACAAGTAGCTAAACCTAAAGCACTAAAAGTTGTTAATGTGAACCTAGCTGTACCTCGACAAGATAAGAGATTTGCAAGGGGGGATACCTGAGTGAAATGAAGTTGAAGAGTATGGGGAGGAGGAAGAGTAGCACGATGGGTTAAAAGAACATAGGCTTTATGCTCCAAGAGGAGCTGAACATCTTAAAGTACAATTTTCGAGCTTTAATGGGTCTAGTAATGTTAACGACTACTTGGAATGGGAAAAGAAGATAAAAAAGATATCCAAATTTTATGATTACAAAGACTCGGTACATATTCGAGTAGCCGCTTTAGAATTTTCTAGGTATGCAGCAATGTGGTGGAAGAAATTGTAGAATGTATGTCAACATGCTTGACATGAAATCTAACTTAGAATGAGATGAAGAGAGTACTAAGGAGAAAATTTATTCTACAACACTATGAGTAGGAAACTTTCCAACATCTCCAAGAATTGAGACAAGTTAACCAATTAGTGGACGAATATGTCCAAAAATTTTAGTTGCTAATGATTTAATGCGAAGTTGATGAGCCTGAGGCGTAGACCGTAGCTAGGTTCATCTTTGGACTAAGAACAAAGATTGGTAATGTAGTGGAGGTGCACAAACTTAGAAATCTAGATGAAACCATCTGAGTAGCACCAAGGGTCGAAAGGCAGAGGCAAAATCAGCTCAGCTAAGTACAAAGTAGCCGGCCTAGATTGCTATGCACAACTAGCTTATCAAGTAGAACAGGATATGACCGAGCTCAACATAGTTCCAAGTGGACTACCGAGGTCAAATGCCAAATAAACTCAATGATGGCTAAGGAGCTTAAGGTCAAGAAGGACCAAGGTTAAAGCTTAGGGCGGAAGACGAGAGAAATCAAGTGTTTCAACTGACTTAGTTTTGGACACTTAGCTAGTCGATGCTCGAATGGATGTATGATGACCATCAAAGGTAACACCCCATAGATTAAAATGGAGAGTGCAAGTGAAGGGGAAGAAGAAGTAGGTGTTGTTAATTGTTTGATGAGTTTCAAGAAGATTCTGAATCCTTGACTTGACCTGAAATAGGAGAATACTGTTTGGTTATATTTTCTTAGTACCTTTGCCTATAACGAGCAAGCACAAAGAGTGAATCTCTCTTACACGAACTACTTAGATGGAGGAAGTTGTACTAACATTATAACACAAGGAGTGGTAAATGCTTTGAAATTACCAACCTATCCTCATCTTAAGCCTTACAAGATTCACTAGCTTAATGAGGAGGGAGGCCTACCTATTACCAAACAAGTCAAAGTATCGATTTCTATTGGCAATCGATATAGGGATGAAGTGTTGTACAATGTCCTACCTATGTATGCTTCACACATACTGTTGGGTTGACAATGGCTCTTTGATCGTAAGGTACTCCATAATGGGTGTAGGAACACTTATATGCTCTATAAGGATGGGAAGAAAGTTGTGTTGACCCCAATGAGTCTTAGGGAGGTACAAGAGTCACAAGAAAAGATTTCCATATTGCTGTAGAAGAAGTTCTTAGTGATTTCCTAAGCCCAATTCTCCAATGATGTTAAGAAGGAAGAGTTTGCACTCTTATTAGTCAAGAGACTTCTTAAGTTGAAAGAGGTCAGAGACTTACCTACTGAGGTGTAAGCATTACTTCAAAAGTATACCAACTTATTTCTTATTGAGAGGTTTACCCCCTGTAAGAGGTATAAAACATTATATCAACCTCTAGCATGGAGCAACTTTACCTAACTAATCTACCTATAAGCTCAATCTCAAATAAGCAGCCAAGCTGAAAAAACAAGTTGGCGAGTTGATTAAGCAAAGATATGTTCAAGAGAGCATAGGCCCCTATACCATGCCGATAGTCGTAGTGTCGAGATGGATGGCTCATGGAGAATATGCATTGATAGCCAAGCAATCAACAAGATTACTATCAAGAATCGATATCTGATCCCACGATTGGATGATATGCTCAATGAGTTGCATAGTGTGTAAGTTTTTTCTTAGATTGATCTAAAGAGTAGCTACCACTAAATCTAAATAAGACCTGGTGATGAGTAGAAGATTGATTTCAAAACAAAGGGCACTTTGTTAGAGTGGATGGTAATGCCGTTTATGCTTACAAATGTGCTGAGCACCATATGCGGCTCATGAATCATGTTTTGAGATAATTGATTGGTAAATGCATTGTTGTTTACTTTGATGATATTCTAGTGTATAGTGCCAACCTCATTTCTCAAGTTGTGCACTTAAGATCTGTATTTGATATCATCTATGTCGAGCAATTATTCAATAATATAAAGAAATACCTATTCTATTAAAGTGAGGTAGTATTCCTTAAATATGTTATCTATATAAGAGGAATTGGAGTGGAAGATGAAAAGACCCGAGTTATTTTGGAATGGTTAACGCCAACCAGTGCTGCAGAAGTTAGGAATTTCTATGGTCCAGCTTTGTTTTATCGAAGATTCATAAGGAACTTTAGTTCCATAGTTACCCTAATGATTAAGCTAACTAGAAAGAACACTAAATTCAAATGGTTTAAGAAAGCTTAAAGGATTTTTGAAGAGATCAAATCCAAGTTAACTTTTATCCTAGTATTAGTACTACCTAACTTTGGCAAAGTTTTCCAGCCAAAATGTATTGCATTTGCAGTTGGCATTGGAGTTGTTCTCATGCAAGAGTATTAACCAGCTACATATTTCAATGAAAAGCTTAGAGGTGCCACACTAAATTACTCGACATATGACAAGTTGTATGCCCTTGTCCAAGCACTTTAAAACTAGCAAAACTACCCCTTACCAAGAGAGTTCATTATATACACAGACCATGAATCTCTTAGGCATCTCAAAGGGTAGCAAAAACTCTCCTGATACCATGCTAGGTAGGTCAAGAATTAGGAAACTTTTTATTACATCATCAAGTACCAAAAGGGGAAGTTCTAACACTATGGTCAATACCCTTTCTCATCAACATGTCCTTATTGCAACATTGTAAGCTAGAATACTTAGGTTTAGGATTCTACCAAATAAATGTAAGCATGATTCATACTTTAGGCCAAATGCAACAGTGAAGAAGTTGTAGATGGGTTCCATTTGAGTTAAGGATTTTTTATGAAGGGAAGGCTAGTCTATATGTTGAGTAGTTCCGCTAAGGAATTACTTATTCTAGAAGCCCATGCTAGAGGCTTAGCTGGCCACTTTGGCTAGAAAAGGACTGTTGAATTGTTAAAAGAACACTTCTATTGGCTTAAGATGAAGAAGAATGTGTACAAAATTCTTGAATGGTGTGAGGTATGTAAGCAAGCTAAGGGGAGAAAGGAGCCATATGGAGAATATATACCTCTCCCCATACCTGAATAGCCATGGACCAATCTAAGCATGGATTTCATATTCGACTTACCTAGAATACCTCGGAAACATGATTCTATTATCGTAGTGGTCAATCGATCCAACAAAATAAGTTACTCATCCCTTGCCATAAAACCAATGATAGTTTATTTGTTGTTAACCTCTTTTTGCAAGAGATCATATGATTACTTAGAGCCCTAAAGAGTATTGTATCTGATTGTAATTCGAAGTTCACCAAATTTTTCTAGCAAACACTATGGAAGAAGCTATGAAAGAAGCTCGGTACTAAGCTCATGTTCAGTACTTCTTGCCATCCATAAATAGACGACCAAACAAAGGTTATGAACAGAACAGTAGGCAATATCCTTCGAGCTACTGTCAGAAAGAACCTACATGATTGGGATCCTTACAACCACTCCAACCATAGCTTAACAAGAAGGACACCTTTTATGGTTGTCTATGGACTTAACTTTGACTTACCATTGGATATGATTACCAGCTCAACTTCCATAGGAGAAAGTCAAACTAGCCTACAGTGCACCGAAGAATTTCAAAAACTACATAAGAAGGTTACTGAGCAATTAGTTGAAATAGTGGCTCGAAGTAGGAAGCGAGTTGTTTATAGCCTATGAGACCTTTTCTAAATTCACCTCATCAAGGAGCAATTCTTAAGGAAAAGGACAAACAAGTTGTCTCCTTGGTTGGATGGCCCTTTTAAGATCCTTCGACACATCAATGACAATGCTTATGAGCTAGAACTACCCGAAGAATATGGAGTATCCCCCACTTTCATTGTCACCTACCTAACACCCTTTGTGTCGGAAGAAGAGGAAGAAGACCAAGATTTGAGAGCAAATCTTCAACAACATCGAGGAACTGATGGATCACCGACCTTCAAACCCATTACTCGTACTCACCTCCGAGGCCTCCAATCTCTCACCAAGAGGATTCTCTCCTGTCAACCTGCCAAGGATGAGCTCCAATATTTGGAAGATATATGGAAGAACTCCCTAAGGCCCTAGTTCAGACAAATTTTATTTTGTTTAGACTCTTACATAGCTGCCAACCAGCCAAGTACCGAGGTATCAAGTGTTGAGGCCAAAGCCTCTATATACCAAGCATTCCTATGTTATCCTACCAAGCTATAACTTCTCCCCATCACCTCGGTAGCCTTAAGTACAGCTTATCAACAACAACCCCAATATCAGCTCAACTCAGCCACGGTGCCTTAGGATACTTGAATACAAACCCATCGATAGGCTACCATTTGTCCCTTACTTTTCTAACACTTATACTATATTTCTTTTTGTTCTTGTTTTATTTACCATTTTCAAGCATACTATGAATCTCTTTCTTACATCGTCTTTTATGTTATTTTCCTTTACTATATTTTTGCTTTAGAAAACTTACAATAAATAGTCCTTTACTCTAGTCGCAATCATCTTACACCTTACAGTTAAATGAATATTCTTGCTCTCATGAAACACCTTTCTTTGAGCACATTTCTCCTGTACTTTTATCTAGTCTTGCCGAGTAGCTTAAGATTAGTGGTAAGTAGACCTTCGTATTAGCTTGTGAATCATATCAGGTAAAGTACTAAGTCATGTAATGTTCATTGGTGCGCTATATCATTCAATCAACTTCATAAAAGCTATTATGTTTACCAATTTATCCATTTCATTTTTCTTTATTACCTTGAGCGACCCGCTTGGTCACTACTCTTCATAGTAAGCCCTAGTGATTATCGAGCTCCTAAGCACATCATAAGTTATCAATTAAATCACTATCAAGTGGAGACATCCTATACCCCGACTTGATGACATGCTTAATGAGTTGCATGAAGCAAAGATTTTCTCTAATATTGATCTAAAGCTCAAATATCATCAAATTCGAATGCAGGAAGAACATGAGTAGAAGATCATATTCAAAACTTGCCATATATTATATGTATGGCTCATGATTCCATTCGAATTATCAAATATACTAAGCACATCCATGAGCATCATGAACCATGTACTCCAAGAACTTATCGGAAAGTTTATTGTTGTTTACTTTTATGATATTCTTATTTACAGCCCCATCTTAAAGACACATTATGAGCATCTTAAAGCTATCTTCTCTAAGCTCTAAGCTAAAAAGCTATTTTCTAACTTGAAGAAGTGCAACTTTTACCAAACTGAAGTAAATTTTCTTGGTTTTTGATGTGAATGGAGGAGAAATACAAGTTGATGAGGAGAAGGTAAGAGTGATTACTAAATGGTTAGTGCCAACTTATTTTGCAGATGTCCAAAGCTTCCATAGCTTAGGGTCATTTTACCCTCGCTTCATAAAGAATTTCAGCACCATCATAGCCCTTCACGAAGCTATCCAAGAAGAATGCCGAGTTTAGATAGAAAGATAAGGAGTAGTACAACTTCAAAGAGGTGAAAGAAAAGTTGACTACTACCCCTATCCTAACTCCCCTGAACTTCGATAAAGCATTTGACGTAGAATGAAATGCATCTAGATTAGGTATAGGTGTTGTATTGATGCAAGAAGGCCAACCTATTTCCTACTTTAGCAAAAAGCTTTGAAGAGCTACACTTAACTACTTAGTATATGACAAGAAGTTCTATTCCCTAATCCAAGATCCACCAGTTTGGCAACATTACCTACACTTAAGGGAATTTGTGATCTACATCGACCACGAATCATTGGGTATCTGAAGAGCCAACCTAAGTTATCTAAAAGACAAGTCAAATAGGTTAAATTTATGAAGGGGGGTTTTTATGTCATCATGTACAAGAATGACAAGAACAATTTAGTGGCTGATACCCTATTATGACAACATATGCTCCTAACTAAGCTCCAGATGAGATACCTAGGGTTTTTAGTTATCAAAAACTCATAAGCCAAGGATCCATACTTTGATCTAATCTATGCTAGATGTAGAGTGGGCCAAGTTGTCGATGATTATTACAAGAAAGATGAATACTTGTTCAGAAAAGGAAAGTTGTGTATCCTGACTTCTTCTATGCATTAACTATTGATGTGTGAGGCATATGGAGGAGGACTATCTAGCTATTTTGGCAAGCATAGGACCCATGAAGTATTAACTTCTAGGTTCTTTTGGCCAAGGATGATGTGAGATGTACAAGCTATGCTAGAGAGGTTTACTACCTATAGAAAGGCTAAGAGCCAAGCTAAAGCAAGGATGATATCTACCATTACCTATCTTAACCAAACTATGGTCCAAGCTAAGTATGGATTTTGTATTAGGTTTACCAAGGATATCTCATAGGAAGGACTTCATCATAGGGGACATGGATCGATTTAGTAAAATGGTATACTTTATGCCATGTGCTTGGACTAATGATGCTTTGGTTATTTCTATTCTATTTCTTGCAAGAAGTGGTCAAGCTTCATGGAGTATCCCTAATTATAGTGTCTGACCGGGATCCTAAGTTCTTAAGTTACTTTTGGAAGACGCTATAGAAGTGACTAGGCACTAAGTAGATGTTCAGTACATCTTGCTATCCTTAAATAGACGAACAGAAAGAAGCTATCAACCAAACATTAGGAACGTTGCTCCAAGTTGCTATTGGATAAGATCATACATAATGTCACGAATAAGTCACCATTTGAAGATACCTATGGTTTCAAACCTAAGCTTCCTCTTGATCAGGCATCATCCTTAAGCTAATCTAAGGATCAACAAGTTGTTAACCAATCAAAAGCCATCAAGGCAATGCATCAGAAGGTAGTAAAGTGATGCGAACCATAACCAAGAACAAATAAGGCCGGTCACTAAATGGGTCCGAGCTTGCAGAAAGCTTGAAAAGAGTCAATGGGGAAAGGTATAAAAGGGTGAAAATAGTAAGCAAGACTCATGAACAACTCCAGAGGATATGACACACCAATAGAACTTTCGAGGACTCATGGCACAATTCGATGTGACGCACGAATTGTTCCAATGAGGTTACTCGTCACCTAACCTTGCTTAAGGGAAAAGATAAAAGTGATGCCAAGAGTAAACAACAGCGTTTACGTAGAGAAGAAGGTACTCAAGTGTATTGAAGATTATCTAGTCTCTTATAACTATAAGTATAGGGGTATTTATATCAGCAAACTGGGGTAACTTATCTAAAGGAGAAAAGACGAAAAGACGAAAAGGACATTTCCTAAAGAAGTAATGTTACATGATGCACAAGGGTAAAAATAAATATACAAGGAAAACATTCACTGGTGTTACAAATTCTACACATGATACAGTACACGTGGCGATGCTGCATTGGTGAAGTTGTTAATAGATGTAGCCAAAAAGTATAGACTTATGGGTTTGTCCCAACAGAGATGTCCTAGTCAGTCCAACTTTCTCTCTTAGCTTCTCGGTAAGGAAGAGGTCGAATAATTGGTCGACTCAACAATAGAGAGTAACCATTAACTCAGCATACCACATAACAATGAGCGGTCGTAGGCACAACATTAGAGGTGATTCAGCAAGGAGGTATTCGACCTTAGCAAGAGTTGGTTAGAACATAAGGATTTGTCGTGTCAGCCCCTCCAGTCCTAGAGCTAGGCTGAGGGTTAGGGGCCCCGTAACTTGATTCCCATTATTCCTTTTGGGTTATTTTGGATTTAGGATCAAATCTTAATGGTGTTTGCTTAATTCTCCATCTAGGTAATATGGATTAAGGTTGGAAATGTTGAAGGCGTTAAAAACCCCATAGTCCTCAAGTAGTTCCAACTTATATGCGTTGTCGCTAATTTTCTGGAGGATTCTAAAAGGTCCTTCCACTCTTGTAAATAATTTGTTTCTCCTTTTGTTCAGGAACTATTCCTTGCTGAGGTCTGGCCATACTAAGTCGCTGGTTGAAATTGTTTTGCCGACCAACCCTTGGTCTTTTCACGCATTCTTCTGGCAGCCTAGTTGATGTGCCAAGTGACCTTATCATAGATGTGCTTAAGGGACTGTGCCCTAGCCGAAGCATCGGGGTCCTCTTGTGTGAATGTACAAGGGAATGGTCGAAGGGTAACTTAAAATTGAATCCATAGATCATTCCTAAGGGGGTTTACTTAGTGGTGTCATGTACGGTTTGATTGTAAGTAAACTCGACCATTAGGAGGCAAACATCCCAATCGACCAAGTTCTTACAGACTGCAGCTCGAAGCAGTGAACTCAAAGTATGATTAACTACCTCTATTTAGCCATCAATTTAGGGGTGACAGGAGGTATTAAAGAGTAATTTAGTTCCCAACCAATGCTACAATGTTCTCCAAAAATGACTTAAGAACTTCGGGTCTCTATCGGAGACTACACTCCTCGATACGTCATGATCCGTACAATCTCCTATAAGAAAAGAGAAGAAATAGCCGAAGCATCGTTAGTTTTGGTACAGGGCACGAAGTGTTCCATCTTACTGAATCGATCCACAACAACCATCACAGAATCTTTTCCTCAAGTAGTTCTTAATCGTCAGAGAATAAAGTCCATGCTTAATTCAATCTACAACCTCGTCAGAACAAGTAGAGGCATTGCCTTCCCTTATTCAACTTAGCACTTTGCCTTTTTGTACATAGTACAACTTTCAACCACTTGGTTTACATCTCTTCGCATTTTCGGCTAAAAGAATCAGCTATTTACTAATTCACAAGTCCTTCTCTCTCTAAAATGTCTAAATAGTCCTCTATCATGGGCTTCCCTCATTAATAATTCCTTTAGGGAACAAGTCAGCAGGCATAGTTTTCCTCCTCAAAACAGATAACTATCCTACACATAATACTTGTCCATTGTTCTCCCATCCATGCATTTCGAAATTATTGGTCCAAAGTATGGATCCTTAGAGTACTATTCTTTGATACTTGCTAAACTAAACAGTCTGGTTTGTAGTTTTGATAAGAGCACATGCCTCCTCAATAGAGCATCTACAATTATGTTACTCTTTCCTTGCTTGTATTTGATTACAAAATTAAATCCTTTAAGTAATTCAACCCATCTCACCTACCGCTTGGACAGTTTGGTCTAACTTTAGAGGTACAGCAATAACTCGTAATCAATATATATGACAAATTCTCTCAATAGTAGATAGTACAACAATACTTGTAGTGCTCGAATTAGAGCCAAGAGTTCTTTTTCATATACGGAGTAATTTAACTAGGGTCCTCAGAGCTTTTCACTATGAAAGGCAATTGGTTGTCCTTACTACATCAGGACAACACCGATTCCAATGCTCGACGCATCCACTCTAACTTAAAAATTTTGTCGAAGCAAGAAGTACTAATACAGGAGCGGAGGTCAACTTCTCCTTTACCTCAACGAAACTCCTCTCTTCCCTTTCTCTCCATGGGAAGTCAGTGTTTTTCCTCGTTAATTCAGTAAGTGGTGTAGCGAGGGTACTGAAGTTCCTGATGAACCTTCGGTAAAACAAAGCCAGTCCATGGAAACTTCTCATGTCAGCATAAGTAGCAAAGGTCAACCATTCAACAATTGCTTAGATATTTTCATCATCAACTCGCAAGCCTTCTCTACTGACTACATAGCCCAAGAATATCACTTCATGCTGGCAAAAGCAACATTTCTTTAGGTTGTTGAATAATCTCTTAGTATGGAAAATATCTAAGACTGCTCTGATGTATTTATAGTAACTTAGCATGTCAGCAATGTAATTTAAGATGTCGTCAAAGTATACTATGACACATTTCCTAATGAGATATCTCAACATATGGTTCATAAGCCTCATGAAGGTGTTCGGAGCATTTAACAAGTCGAAGGGCATGACCATCCACTCGTAAAGCCCATGTCGAGTTTTGAACGCAGTCTTCCACTCGTCTCCTGGCCTCATGTGGATTTAATGGTAGTCGGACTTAAGGTCAATCTTGTTGAAAATTTTAGCTCCGCTTAGTTCATCCAGCATGTCTTCTAGTCTCGGGATTTGATACCTGTATTTAGTCATGATTTTGTTAATGGCTCAGCTGTCAACACACATTTACTAGGTTCTATCCTTCTTCGGCACTAAAAGTGTAGGCACAGCATAAGGGCTGAGACTCTCTCTCACGTATCCTTTTTCCAACAACTCATTAACTTGACGTTGAAGCTTAGAAGCTTGGTCGGGATTCATACAATAAGATGGCTTATTCGACAGTACAGTGTCAGGTACTAAGTCACTATAGTGCTCTATGCCTCAAGTCGAGGGCAACCCTGCTGACAACTACTCTAGGAATAAGTCAGCATATTTATCCAACAGTTCCTTCACCTCTTGGGGTAAATCATTCCACTCCTTCATTCCCAATAATCATTTAACCAATAGGAGGGTCGACTCATTAGTGTTAATGGCTTCTCAAAGCTCAGCTCTACTCATCACTAGAGCCTTCTTCAATTTGCGAGCAAGTTTCATCTATAACTTATGAACCTCTCTCGACAACATCGGATTCAGATTGATCTTCCAATCTTCCAATCATCCTTCTTAAATATTTAGGTATTCCAATAATTTTCATGGATGAATCTCCTATCAAACAGTTATAGTCTTCCTAGCAACACATAGGAAGCACACATAGGTAGTATATCGTAGAGAATCTGGTCAGAGTAATTGCCGATTGTGATCGGTAGTAATATTTTCCAAGTGGCTTGTAATGCTCCCTTGTCACTTAACCATTGTAACTTGTATGGCTTTAGATGCTCAACAGTCGGCAAACTCAATTTTGAGACGAAGTTGGTTGATGCCACATTGGTGCAGCTCCCACTATCCACAATGAGGGCGCATGTCTATTCATTCACCTTAAAGGTGATATGAAGTAAGTTCTCTCTCTACTCCTCCTCTTATGAAGGCTCTACGCTTATAGTGCATTGGAAAACCATGAGTAGCTAATCTAAGTCCTCAACATATACTTCTTCTTCGATAAACTCTTTTTCGGCATCCTCATTCTCGATAGGAACCTCCTCTTCCTCGAGTTCCTCATCAATACCCTCTATGTCTAACTTCAAGGTATCTCCCCTAATGACCATTGTCCTTCAGTTCGAGCATTGAGCAACCATGTCTCTGAACCCTTGGCACTTAAAGTATTTGTTGCCCTTTCTCATACGTTCAAGTTGATATTAGATCTTTGGACCAGCTTTTCTGATCAGCTTTGACATCTATCCTACTTCTCAGCTTGGTACTCGACAGTATCCGGTTACTTGCCTATCTTGGTTAGCTAGTTGGCACTCTAATCGTTACTCGACATCTTGTTTACCTCTCTACCTATTGGGCAATCCTAATAGCTTCATCCATTGTGCTAAATCGTTGGAGTTCCACAATGTTTCAGATGTCTCCTCTCAACCCAGTGACAAACCTTGATATTGTTCAAGCAGGTGGTTCCTCCACTTTGCATCTTATCGTAAGCATTTGGAATTCTTGAACATATTCATCAACAATTCGACCTAGTTGTCTTAGCTCCTAAAGCCGTGTGAAAGTATCTTAAAGATATGTTTCTGGCACGAATCTGTTTCTGAGCACCCTTTTCATCTCAGGCCAAGTATTAATCTCTTAATACCCCTCTCTTCTTCTCATAGCCTAAAAATTTTACCACTACATAGCAGCATATCTAAAAAATTCAATAGCAGTAGTCCTCACTTTCTCGTAATCCTCATACTGGTAATAATCAAATACATGCTCCACCTTCTCTTCCTAATTTAGGTACTCATCAACATTCCCAGACCCATTGAAACTCAGAATCTAAAGCTTAACATGGTCGAATGCTTTAGGGACTTATACATACTTTTCTTCAAAATACTCTTCTTCTTCCTCATCAAGCTCTCTCGAGTCTATCCTTTACCTTACTCATCCACCAACTCCTCTACCTCAAAATGGTCGAGCTGGGTTTTGACTTCTAACAGGGTGAGCAGCTTGTGGAGTGTTTTGTACAGCCTCAGTGGGTCAGTAGGACAATGCATGAACAGCTTATGTTAGATTTACTAGGAGGATAGCTATCTCATCAAGTCTCCCGTTAATGCTATTAGGAGTTCCCTGAGACTAACCCCATGATGGACAACTCAACTATCATCATCAGTACCAACATTCATATTTGAGTCGATCATTTTTCCTCGCAGATTCAGAATTTAAACAAACACTTTAGAAAGTGAACAACTAATAATACCATAGTCAAATGAACTCAATAACTAACTCTGTTTCAAACAGGCAAAATAGAGTATAATAGAAATCCAAGAAGAGTTAACTATAGTTCATACAAAACGTCTGCTCCAATACCAAGATGATGCAAACCATGACTAAGAACAGACAAGACCGATCGCTGAATAAGTCCAAGCTTGTAGAAAGCTCAAAAAGAGTTAATGGGCAAAGGTACAAAAGGGTGAAAACAAAGGATGAAAACAGTAAGCAAAACTCATGAACAACTCTAGAGGATATGATGCACCAATGGAACTTTCGAAAATTCATGGCACAATTCGATGTAACGCATGAATTGGTCTAATGAGATTTCCCGCCACTTAACCTTGCTTAAGGGAAAAGATAAAAGCGATGCCAAGAGTAAACAACAATATTTATGTAGGGAAGAAGGTACTCAAAAGTGTATTAAAGATTATTTGGTCTCTTACAACTACAAGTACAAGGGTATTTATACCCGCAAACTAGGGCAACTTAGCCAAAGGAGAAAAGACAAAAAGGACATTTCCTAAAGAAGCAATGTTACATGATACACAAAGGTAAAAATGAATATACAAGGAAAACATTCACTGGTACTACAAATGCTACACATGATACAGTACATATGGCGATACTACATTGGTGAGGTTGCACAAAAAGTACGGACTCATGGGTTTGTCCGAGCAGGGATGTCTTAGTCAATCTAGCTTTCTCTCTTAGCTTCTCGGCAAGGAAGAGGCCAAATAATTGGTCGACTTGGCAATAGAGAGTAATCATTAACTCAGCATACCACATAACAATGGGCGGTCATACAGCACAGCATTAGAGGTGACTCAGCAAGAAGGTCTTCAACCTCAGCAAGAAGGTCTTCAACCTCAGCAGAGGTTGGTTAGAATATAAGGATTCGTCGTACCAGCCCCTCTAGTCCTCGAGCCCGACTACAAGTCAGGAGCCCTGTAACTTGATTCCCATCAATAAAGCGTCTAACTAGAGCAACTCTAAAGCTTAAAAAGCATACCTAAGGATGAAAGATTAGAGAGTTCTAGCTTGATGGTCTAATTTGGGTCTATCATAGTAAAGACCGATTCCTAGGCTTGAAGAAAAGCAAGTTGTCTTCGAAGGTTGATAGACCGTTTAGAGTGGTTGAGAAGATCAATAGAAATGCTTACAAAGTCAAGCTTCCCAAAGAGTATGGAGTTTCAAACTCTTTCAACGTTGCTGATCTTTAACCATATACCCCCAAGGATGAGTAACCTTAACCCAAATAAGTTTTGATCCCAAATCTCAAACAACCCAAAGAGGATGATAGGAATTAAGGGCCAATCACTTAGTCTTGAGCTCGTAGGCTTACCAACTTGGCCCGTTGAGTTATTTTGAGGAAGTAGACACGTGAAGAGCAACAATTCCTCTGATCCGATCTGCTAGACCTCTTAAGCCCTTTAACTTTGATCACTCTCTCCCTTGTCACAAGACCCCTTGAAGAGGCCAGCAAGTGACCAACCTAATGCCAAGCTAACCTCCCAATGCCTATTTGCCTAGCTCCCAAGGTCTTAGCAAACAATCTATAAGCTCTAAGCTACTGAGTTATCTCCTTGATGTCATGCACAATAGTTCAGCTCGAAATGATACACATTCTTAGGACCATAAATTAAGCAACTGGCAGATATCATATCTTCTAACATCTATACCGATAAGAATCAAGCGATCAAACCCTTAACTCGAGCCTGAGAACTAAAGAGCTTAACAAGGTAAGCTTTTTCTATATACCACCCAATTGAAGAGTTTAAGCTACTATAGTTGCTTACCTAATGTCCTGCCTAGGACGAACCCCTTTGTACTTATCAATAGTCTCCAATTACCGACTAGGGGTACACTTGGACAACAGCTTAGCCTACCCAACCATTTGCCTAGTTAACCTAAATCCCAGCAATACCTCATATGTCTAAGATGAATTCACCTCAAAAGAGTTACCTACTCATCTCAACAATACTAAACTATCAACTCAAATCAGCATCATTATTTAGTAACAACCAAGCTAACCATACAATTTGTCTGTTTTGCTAGTTGCACAAATACTGACAATCCGCTACATGTCTAAGCACTCAAAATGACAAAATCTTTCGTGCAAGACGCCTGCTTTAGATGATTTTTCATTTTTACCCTTTGAACATTCCTTGTATCGTACTTATTTTGGATATTACCCTTTTTAACTTTTCCATTTGTAGCTATCTCCCTAATATGTTGCAATAAAAATACCCTTTTGTAATATGTAGCCTCAACAACCTAATATTAAATATACTTTTCTTTCGTGAGCATTTCTCTCTGTTTACTTGCTTTCTTCACTCTTATCATATCCCTTAAGCAAGGTTAGGTGGTAAGTACTGTCATTGGACCAACTCATGCATCATATCAAGTTGATCCTTAAGTCTTCAATAGTTCCCTAGTGCGTAATCTCCTTAGAGCTGGTCGAGGTTGCTTGTTTATTTCTTTATTCTCGGGCATTTCCATCCTCATTTTTTAAGCTTTCTGTAAGCTTAGACCCACCACTTATGATTGATCTTATTAGTCCTTAGCATGGATCATATCATCTTAGTATCAAAGCAAAGGTTTATTTAGGTAAGTAGCTATTTAGTATGACTATTATTGTGTAGTACTATCGTCCAATGTGCTGTAAATAAGAGAGGGATTAGTTTAAGTGTTTATGAGAGTATTTGAAGTTTTGCTATTATTGTAAGGCCTTTGTTGTGAAGTACTCTGTTTTTCCTGGTTTCAAACATACAAAAACATAGCAAATTTCAATTGGGTGTATTGTTCTTAAGAGTAGTTGTCATGTTCATAGATTAGTTGAACATTTGTGTGGAAAAGTGTATATGTATGAGTTGTTTAGCTTAAGAGCATAGTATCTATTGCTTCATGGATTGTCACTTTGTGTACTAAGCTTTGTTGAGAGAATAATAGATCCAAGTGTTAATGCTAGAATTGGAGATGATAATAGTGGTGTTGTCCACAATAGACAATAACCCCAAAACACCCTTAGAAGTACTCATGAACAAATTGATGAGGTAACTAACCTTATAGCCAACCTTACTAGAGCTATTCATGTGTTGGCCTTTTGACCTACCAAGGCCATACAAAATAATCCCTAAGTCATTTGTCCTGCGAGAGGACAAAACCCAACTCAACAAGATTGAGGTGGAGGAGTAGGAGGATGTATGCAAAGAAGGATTGACTTAGGTGAAATAGATGAAGAAAAAGAAGAAAAGTACATTGAGGAAGAGGAGTACGCTCAAGTACCCTAGGCTACTGACCATATGAAGTTGTAAATTCCGAGCTTTAATGTTTCTAAAAACGCTAATGACTATCTAGATTTGGAAAAGAAGGTAAAGTGTGTTTTTTATTATTGTAAGGACTTTTATTGTAGAGTTCTCAGGTTATTTTGTGATATGGTAGAAGAACTTTCAAATTATGAGGAGATAAAAAGGATATAAAGAGATAAACACTTAACCTAAGATGAAGAGGATACTTAGAAACATATTTGTACTAAATACTTATTTGCAAGATACTTTTGCTAGGCTTCAAGAGTTGAGATAAGGGAACCAAATTGTTGATGAGTATGTTTAGGAGTTCCAAATGCTCATGATTTGATGTGAAGTGGATAAACCATCAGCCCCGAACAGTATCCAAATTTCTTACTGGATTGAGTGGTAACATCTAAGATGTTGTAAAGATTCAACTGTTTACTGCACTAAATGAGGCTATAAAAATAACCTAGCAAGTGGAAAGATAGAGGAAGAATAGCTCAAGCTGATCTTTAATGAGCCGACCTATCCAATTAATCCAACTTACGTCAGAAAGTTACCAAGCTTAACAAAGCACTGAGCCGAGTAAAAGGATAGATGTAAAAGCTAAATAGAAGAACCAACCAACTAATGGTGAAGTGCGGTCAAGAAGTTATGAGAAGGGACAAGGATCTAAGAGAAAGATGAGTCAGATCAAGTGTTTTAAGTGCTAAGGGTTTGCACACATGGCTACCCAATGTCTAAACAGGCTAACTATGATTATTAAAGGAGATGTTTCAAAACTCAACATGGATAATACTAATGAGGAGCCTAAGGAAGAAGGTGTTCCCAAGGAGGATACCACCTAGGAAAATGAGCTTATGGATTAGAATGTGTTCGCTACAAATCTAGACAAATTAACCTTGGTTATCCAATATGCGATGAGTATCGAGAAGGAGCAAAGGGAGAACTTATTCCACATCACTTGTAAAGTGAATGAATAAGCTTTTGCACTCATAGTGGATAGTAAAAGCTATACCAATGTAGCATTTGCTGACTTAGTTAAGAAACTTAAGTTGCTAACTATCTCATACTCAAAGCCATATAAGTTGCATTAGCTAAATGAGAAGGGAGCGTTACATGTCACTCAACAAGTGTTACTACTAATCTCCATTGGAAATTATTTTGTTGAAATTCTTTGTAATGTGTTGCCCATGTGTACGTCTCATGTATTGCTAGGCAAACCTTGGCTTTTTTATTGAAGTGTTATTCATGAGGGCTTTAAAAAAACGTATGTATTTGAGAAGGATAGGAGGAAAATTACCTTAAACCCCATGATCCCGAGTCAACTAGGTAAATTGCAAGCTAAATTGGCTAGAAGATCAAAGAAGAATTTAGTACTAAGTAGAGTCGAGCTTCAAGTAGCCATTAGGTCTTATCTACTAACCTTCTTCTTGGTAAGAAGACTACTAGAATTAAGGGAGCAAGTGAAGCTGCCAAGAGAGGTCGAAAAGTTGCTTAATGAATATTTCAACTTATTTCCCAAGCAGTTGCTCAAGGGATTAACCCCATTTCAAGGTATTGAGCATCACATTAACTTGATACCTAACGCTGCACTATTGAACAAGCCTACCAATAGAATAAATCCTAAGCAAGCTGTAGAGCTCTAAAGACAAGTCAACGACCTACAGGAGAAGGGCTACGTAAAAGAGATTCTTAGCCCCTATCCTATGCCCGCATTGCTTATGCTAAAGAAGGATGGTACTTGGCATATGTATGTAGATAATAGAGCTATGAACAAGATTATGATAAAGTATAGATACCCTATGCCAAGGCTAAATGATATGTTAGACAAACTAAGTATTGTTAAGGTGTTCGACAAGATTGAGTTGAAGTCAGGATACCACTAGATTTGAATGAGGAAGGGGATGAATGGAAGACTGCTTGTTTATTTCTTTGTTCCTACGCATTTCCGTCCTCCTTTTTCAAGCTTTCTATAAGCTTAGACCCACCCCTTACAACCAGCCTTGTTAGTCCTTGGTATGGGTTATATTACATACTATCCCTTATGCTAAAATATTCTTTTCTGTATTTTGCAGATTTACCCTTATATAGTATTTGTTTCCCATTTCTAATAAGTATCTTTTCTTGAAATTTTTAGTAACCTAGGACTTGCCCTAATTGTGCCACACATATACTCTCTATTGTAATAGCCTTATCATCAATCATCAGTAATAGAAACTTCTTTATTTTCTTTCTTGAGTTTATGTTCTTCCTTTCTTGAAGATCCAAGACCTTCAAGTGATCTTACCTAGGCCATTTGAGTGTAAAGTAGTGGCTAGCAACCTTTTGTTGTGCTTATGTATCACATCAAGTATAACTTAAGCTTGTATGGGGCATTAGTTTGTCGTTTTCATTATCAGTACATAGGAACCTTTACTCAACCCTTGACTATCATTTAGTTTTTTGGACCATCTTGCGATTCAAACCTACTACCTAGTTTATGTGATATCAGTCACCTTACATTTCTTTCTCCGATGTCCATATTACGTAGCATATGAGCTCGCTCTTCTACTTCATAGTATTCCTCTTCTCCCTCTTCTTCTATATCCTCCATATTAATCCTTCTCCAAGTAGGTCATCCTACTCCTTAACTTCAAGCTTGTCAAGCTAAGAATGACCTGTTTTGCCAAGCTTCTTAGGCTACCTCCTAATTTCAAGTACATTTCATGGAGCATTGTAAACAACCTTAATAGGTCGAGCAGCTAAGTTACAAACAACTCAGGTTCACTTTGTAATCATTACAACCATCTCATCAAAACACTCATTGGTACTTTTAGGGGTAGCTTTTGTTTATCGACTACAATATTAAATGCCACTTTCATTGTCCCCTATTGCTACATTTATGCTTGGGTCAGTCATCTCCTTTGATAGCAATCTCAACCAACTTCAACTATACAAACTTGGGTACCCAATCACAATATACCCAAAGAACATCACCACTTAATCAAATCAACAAAAACCCAACCTAGTCAAACTCTAAACACATGCAACCAACAAAACTTAGAAACTTAGACATTTTGTGGAATGAAATGCTTATTTACATCTAGATGGTATATAAGTTAGCTGCTAGATAGGGACTATGAAAATTATAATTTTGTAAAATCCAATCATCTTGCTTAAGGTTCTCAGTTATTTGTTCTTTAGCTCCAACAACTAATACAACAAGTATTTGACATCATAAATAGTATGAAACAATTTCATTAAGATGATCACGTCCTTCTTTAACCTATCAATTGCTCAATTTTCAAGCAATATAATTTTAGAGTTCCTTAGTAAGAGCTCTAATTACTATTTTTAGGATTATGATCCTATTAAGTAGACTATTCTAACTTTTTTTTTTTGTTTACCATTCCTTACAAAACCAAATATAAGAATTAGTTTATTTCCCATTTTATCGTCTTAGTTGTATTCTTTATGCTACTACTCATTTACTTGTAAGAGTAGAAAAGATATGGAACAGAAAAATTACTCCTTGAAATAAATACTACTTAATTAATACATACATACATACATACATACATACATACATATATATATGTTGTTGCCTTTCTATCTACCTATAATCTATAGTTTGGGAGCAACTTGATGTATGGTTTACAATCTAAATGATTTCCAAAATCAAGCACATTATGGGTCCAAAGTTCTCTTCAACATAGAGACTTTGATGCTTAAGTTAATAAGTATACAAGGTATATAGAGCAGGAAAGTAGTGGCAACTATTTGAAGAGTTTAAGTGGAAATACTAGAGGTTCCTAGAAGGGCTTCAAGTAGTACTTATTGGGAAAGCGATTGTTAGGATATTAACACATGGAAGGAGATCCTTGTTAAGGGAGATTCTAAAATCTAATGGTTATGACTACCATGAGTCTTTAAGCAATCTTCTTGTATGTGATGAAATTCTTAGCAAGGTTACTTCTCAAATCTCTACAATGGCAAGCATTGAGCTTATACACCTAAAGTGGTGCTCAAGCTGAAATCTATTTATAAAAAAACACACACACGTACACATATGTATATTCTATTGTTTCTTTTTATAAATTTATATATATTATATTGTTTCTTCTCATAAAAAAATTAAATATTAACTATCCTCATTGTTGCATACCATCACTATTACATCATCATCTCCATCCCTCTATAACCACAATCATACCAATAACTCACTGCTATAACCTTACACCTCCTCTACCTCCATCCTCACTACATTACCACCACAATTAATATCATTGTACCACCACAACCATCACCATATTTATTATCATTGCTATTAATATTAACACTACAGTGATAGTGATGGTTATATGGTTATATTCGTGGTTTCAGTATGAAGTAAAGTGGTAATATAGTTAGTAACTATAGTAGTGATGTATTGGTGGTGACAATGGCAATGCTGATGGCAAGGTTGAAGTGGTTATGGTGGTGGTGATAATAGTGACTACGAAGGTGGTCATGCAATGGTTTTAGTGGTGAAATGGTGGTGATAGTAATGGTGATAGTGTCGGTGATGATGATGATGTCATTACATAATTTTATTAAGAATAAGATTTTCACATAATTATAAAGCATATTCTTTGTTAAGTAGGAACAATTAATACCACTTATAAAAGGATGTCATGCCAAGTGTATTTATCATATTGTATTGATATTTGGATGACTCAGATACTAATGGAACTATAGCATGTGATGTTTCCAATGCATATGGTTGCCCATGCATGGCATATAGTTAATAACTTGCTTCATATATGGTGATGTGAATATTGTACACCCCCTAATAGATTACCCTTGCATGTAATACCAAAAATGAGATAGGTTAAAAGTTTGCATGAATGAAAGTTACCATATTCAAGATTTTGTAGCCATGATAGAAGATATGTATTGCCTTAGTTTTGAGATTATAGATTCTACTCTCAATAGCCCAAATAGAAATAATTTTTTTTTTTAATTTTCAAAACTTAAAATTATGTTAGTGACAACTAATTATACTACATAGTAAGGAATTTCGATTCTATGAAATTTTAGTAGACTATGAAATGTTGGATTTCATGTTTATTATCATACTATTAAATATGATTTGATTAGATGTAATAACTATAGAGTTTTGCGAACTCTAATTTGTAAGGAGGTTATCATGCAATGGATGCATATATGATAAGCTTTAAAGTCCTTCCTATTAGGGTGTAAGCTACATCCAACTTAGTAAGCAATCCTCATATTGTTTCATATAAGCAATAAAATCAAGTGATTAGCAAACATATGAATGCATGATCAAGCATATGAAATGAAACAACATACATACTAATAGATTGTCGACCACCAGACCACTTACTTACGCTCACCTCTAATGCCTACAATCTCTCACGAAGAAGATACTTTCTTGTTAGCTTATTGAGGATGAGCTCTTGTAAATGAAAGAGTTGTGGGTAAATTCTCTAAGGTCCCAGCTTAAACACACTCTGCTCTACTTAGACTCTTAACCAGTCGTCGACCACTCATATGCCAAGGCTAACTTGCCATGTGCTAAGGCCAACTTGTTGAGTGCTGAGCATGAGATTATTACACACCGAGCCTTACTCTTCTAACCTATGGAAACGAAAAGTGTTGAGGCCAACCTATCAAGTGCTAAGGTCTAAGCCACTACACACTAAGGTCTACTTATTCGACTTACCAAATAATAGTGTCCTCTATTCGCCTCAACAACTCTAAGTACTGTTCGTTAGCAACTACAACATCAGTACGACTTATCTACAGCATCCCAAGATCTCATAGATCACAAACCTAATTAGGACATGCTACTTGTCATTCCTTTTCCTAACATTGTATTGTATTCCTTTGTACTATTCGTCCTTTTTACTCTTTTGGCAATGTACTAAGTAAGTATTATTGTATTACCCTTTATTGTAATTACTTATATTTCCTTATTGCCCTAGACACTTACTATAAATAGTTCCTTGTGTCTTGTATCTGAAATCATCATATATCTTACACTTAATAAATATCTTTTTCTTGTGAGATACCCCTCTTTGAGTACACTTTCTGCTACACTCTTATCTAATCTTACTAAGTAGCTTGAGATTAATGGTGAATGGACCTTAATATTAGCTTATGCATCATATTAAGCAAAGTACAAAGTCGTGTTGTGTTCGTTGGTGTATCATATCCTCTAAGTAGCTTCATGTAAGCTATTATGGTTGCCGACTTTCCATTCATGTTTTCTTCGATATCTCGAAGGACTTGTTTGGTTTTAGTTTATGGTAAGCCCTAGTAATCAACTCGACTCCTAAGAAGGCATCATATAATCTTGGTATCAAAGCTTAAGGTTGCAATTAAAAGCTAACTATTGAAGTAGTTGTTCTTATTGTCTTGTATATGTTATGTTCTTTTCTATTTTATAGTAAAAAAACAGAGCAAGTTCTTAAGTCACTACATAAAAGCGCATTTTCAAAGTTTTTGAGAATATACTATTGAGTAGTAGATTTCCTAAAGTTTTGTATTGCAAATGTTGACTCTTAGTGTTGAAGAAGAGATTAATGATGCTAAAAGTGATGCTCATGGTCACAATCATGTTAACCAACAAACCCCAAAAACTGTTGACAAATAGTTAAAAGACCTTACTACTATTGTAGCCAATTTGGCTATTTCTATATAAAGAGTAGTCAAGACTAAGCCTCAAGAGAGAGTTGATGAACGAAGTCTAGAAGTGCAAGATAGGTTGAAAAGATAGGTAAGCGAGCATCAAGCTCTTAAAGTTGTTAATGTAAACCCAACTCTACCTCGACATATTAAAAGATTTGCAAGGAGGAAACTTGAGCTAGATGATGTTGAAGAGTATGGGGAGAAGGAGGAGCAATATGAAGGATTCGATTAACGTAAGCTCTATGCCCTTAGAGAGTCGAGCATTTTAAAGTATAGATCTTAAGCTTTATTGGATCTAGTAGTATTGATAACTACCTAGATACGGAAAAAAATATTGAAAAGATATTTGACTTTTATGATTACAAGGACTTTGTACATATTTAAGTGGCTACTTTAGAATTTTCTAGCTATGCAACAATATGGTGAAAAAAATTGTAAAATATTCGCTAGACGGTTTGACGAGAAATCCAAACGTAGAATTAGATGAAGAGAGTTTTAAGGAGAAGGTTTATTCTAGAACACTTTGAGTAAGACACTTTTCAACGCCTCCAAGAACTCAGGCAAGGTAGTCTACAAATAGACGAGTATGTTTAGGAGTTTCAATTGCTAATGATTTGATGTACTGTTGATAAACCTAAGGCACAAACAATAGCATGTTTCATTTCCAGAATAAGATTTGAAATTGGTAAGATAGTAGAGGTATAAAGGCTTAGGACCTTGGATGAGACCATCTAAGTAGCATAGAGGGTCGAAAGGTAAAAACAAAACCAAATTAGCTAACATAACTTACCGAGCAAAACTGGTATGCCAAGCTAACCTAAATATGACTAAGCTAAGTGTAGTTTCGAAGTAGACCACCAAGGTCAAATGTGAAGTAGACCTAATGATGGCTAAGGCAATACTAAGATCAAGGAGATTAAAGTCAAGAAAGATCTGGGTCAAAGCTTAGGAAGAAAGACCCAAGAGATAAAGTGCTTCAAGTGTCTTGGCTTTAGGCACATCGCTTGTTTGTACCCAAACCAACGTATCATGATCATTAAAAGAGATAACCCCTAGTTCAAAGTGGAAAATGCTAGTGAAGGAGAAGAAGAGGTAGATGTTAATCACCTGTTAGACAAGTTTTAGGAAAATTACGATGCTTAGATCCAACCTAAAATGGGAGAAAATTGCATAGTTGTGTGAAGATCTCTAAGTACCTTTACCTCTAACGATAATGAATAGAGAGAGAACCTCTTGCATACAAATTGCTGAGTGAATGGCAAACTATATTCTTTAATCCTTGATGGAAGGAATTGTACCAATGTCATAGCACAAGGAGTAATGAAAGCCTTGAAGTCATCGACCAACCTACACCCTAAGCCCTATAAGATTTATTGGCTAAATGAGAAAGGAGGTCTACCTATTACCGAGCAAGTCAAAATACCAATTACTATTGGTGACAGATATAAGGATGAGGTGTTGTGCAACGTCCTATCCATATGCGCTTCACATATTGCTGGGCCAACCTTGGCTCTTTGATCTTTAGGTACTCCATGATAGGTATAGGAGCATTTGTATGTTTTAGAAGGATAGGAAGAAGGTTATGTTGACCTTAATGAGCTCGAGAGAAGTTTAGGAATCATAAGAGAAGATTTCTAGATCCTTACAAAGGAAGTCCTTGGTGATTTCCCAAGCATAATTTTCCAAAGATATCAAGGTAGAAGAATGTATACTCTTGTTGATTAGGAAACTTCTCAAGTTAAAAGAGACCAATAAACTACCTATCGTGGTGTAAATAGTGCTTCAAGAGTATGTCGACTTATTCCTTAATGAGTTACCAAGAGGTTTACCATCTATGAAAGGTATAAAGCATTGCATTGACCTTCATCCTAGAGCTACTTTAGCTAATGACTTGCTTATAGGCTTAATCTCGAGCAAGCAGCCGAATTGAAGAAACAAGTTGATGAGTTGATCAAACATGGATATATCTGAGAGAGCATGAGCCCCTGTGTTGTACGAGCTATCCTAGTGCCAAAGAAGGATGGCTCGTAGAGAATGTGCATTAATAGCCAAGCAGCCAACAAAATCACTATCACATACTGATATCTAATGCCAAGATTGGATGATATGCTGAATGAGTTGCATAGTGTATGAGTATTTTCAAAGATTGATCTAAAGAGTGGCTACTATTAGATCAGAATGAGGCTTGGAGATGAGTGGAAAATTGCATTCAAAATAAAGGACGATCTATTCAAGTGGATGGTGATGCCGTTTAATCTTACAAAAGCACTAAGTACCTTTATGCAACTAATGAATCATGTTCTGAGGACTTTGATTTGTAAATGTCTTGTAGTTTACTTTGATGATATTCTGGTCTATAGTATCGACCTCATTTCTCATGTTGAGCAATTGAGATCTGTGTTTAATATCCTCAGTGCCAAGAAATTATTCGACAATTCAAGGAAATGCGTGTTTTATCAAAGCGAGGTAGTATTCCTCAAATATGTTGTTTCTGAGGAAGGTATAAGAGTTGATGACCAAAAAGTCTGAGCTATTCTCCAATGGGCAATGCCAACTAGTACTGCTAAAGTAAGGAGTTTTCATGGTCTAGCTTCATTTTATCAAAGATTCATTTAGAACTTAGATTCATTTAGAACTTCAATTCTATAGCTACTCCACTAAGTGAGCTGACTAAGAAGAACTTTGAATTCAGATGGTCCAAGAAAGCTCAAAGTAGTTTTGATTTGACTTTTGCCCCAGTACTTATCTTACCCGACTTCGAGAAAGTTCTTGAATTGGAATGTGATGCGTCTAAAGTTAGCATTAGAGGTGTTCTCATGCAGGAATGCCGACCAGTTGCTTATTTCAATGAGAAGCTTATCGGTGACACACTTAATTACTTAACATATAACAAGGAGTTCTATGCCCTTGTCCATGCACTTTAGAATTAGCAACACTACCTATTGTTAAGAGAGTTCATTGTCTACACAGACAATGAATCTCTTAAGCATCTCAGAGGACAACAGAAACTTTCTTAACGTCATGCTAAATGGGTCGAGTTTCTGTATACCTTTTGCTATGTCATCAAGTACAAGTACGGAGGTACCAACACTATGGCTGATACACTTTCTCATTGACATGTTCTTGTTATTACATTACAAGTTAAGATACTTACATTCAACACCCTACCTAATTAATATGAACATAACCTGTATTTTGGACCCTTAGTAGACAAGTCCAACATTGGAGGAGTTGTGGATTGGTTCCATCTGAGTTGAGGGTTTCTATTAAGGGAAGGCAAGTCTATGTGCTCAGTGGTTCTGTTAGGGAGTTACTTGTCCAAGAAGCCTATGCTAGTGGCTTAGCCGACCATTTTGGTAAGAAGAAGACTACTGTATTGCTGAAACAACACTTCTATTGGCCTAGGATGATGAAGTATGTATGCAAAGTTCTTGAATGGCGTGAGCTACGCAAGTAAGCTAAAGGAAGAAAGGAGCCATATGGAGAGTATATACCTCTACCCTTACCAGAGTGACTATAAATCGATATAAGCATGGATTTCATGCTCGCCCTACCCAAAACACTTTAAAAGCATGACTCTATTATGGTGGTGGTTGATTAGTTTAGCAAAATGAACCACTTCATCCCTTGTTACAAAACTAATGATGCATTAATTGTTGTTAACCTCTTTTTACAGGAGATCATACGGTTGCATGGAGTTTCAAGGAGTATTGTTATTTATCATGATTCAAAGTTCATGAGCTTCTTCTGGCTAACACTATGGAACAAGCTCAACACTAAGCTCATGTTCAATACTTCTTGCCGTCTAAACAGACGGCTAAACCAAAGTAGTGAACTAAACAATAGGCAACCTCCTTCAAGCTACTATTGGAAAGAATCTACATGATTAGGATCTTTGCATACCCATCAACAAATTCACTTACAATCTCTCTTCTCATAGCTCGACAGGAAGGACACCTTTCATGGTCGTCTATGGACTTAATCTAAACTTACCTTTAGACATGGTTATCAGCTTAACCTCCTAAAGAGAAAGTCAATCAAGCTTACATCATACTGAGGAGTTTCAGAGACTGCATCAAAAAGTTGCCAAGTAATTAGCTAAGACTATGGCCTGATAAAGAGAATAGGGAAGCCAAGGAAGGAGGAAAGTCATTTATAACCCAAGAAACCTTGTTTAGATCTACCTTAGCAAGGAGCAATTCCTAAGGAAGAGGACAAACAAGTTATCCCAACAATCAGATGGCCCCTTCATAATCCTTCACCGCATTAATGACAACACCTATGAGCTAAAGCTATGTCACGCCTCGAAGCGGCAGAGTCGTAACAGCCCCGCCGTGTAAACCACCCTAAGATAGAAGTTGGCCTTACAACCGCTATCTTAGACCTGATCTACACAAGGCGTCAACGACTAACCCACTTTGAAGTAAACAGTTTGTAATTTAAATATATCATTCCTCTAAAAAAAGTGAGGAAATACATATATTCACTATAATTTGTGATTACAATTATCGTTTGCAATGTTTCTCCGAAATATATTTCCTAGTTATTACATTATTAAAAAAAAATGAGAAGTTCTAAAGTAAAAGCTTAAACCTTAAAAATATATGTTCGTTCTTCAATATTTTTCCTCACTCCCCAGGATCCAGCAGTTGCTAGCTTCAGAGTAGTTGTAGCCACTTCTTAGCCAGCACCTGCACGATGTCTATAGGGATGTGAGCAACCACAGCTCAGTAAGTTAGGACAGAGGACTTAAAACTATACCATACACACAACAAGGTTTTCCATCACTTATTAGGTGCAATGCATGTGCAAGCAAATGCCATCGCACGACATTGTCCGGCCCGTCATGAAATTAGAGAAATTACGCCCGCTCTAATCCAGGTTGAGGAGTTGCCGTTAATGCAACAGCTCACGACCAAACCCAGGCTTGTGTAATGGAGACCTTGCTCCTCCCGTGACTACCTTCGAACCACTGTCTTCACCCTCGCCGCGACCTCCTCTCCTGTCACTTAGTTCGACTGAGGATGAAGAAGGGACCATTTTGCAATCCTGCGCTATCCCTTCCGAAGGGGTCGGTATTTGGCCGGAGAGTCCTAAGTTCCCCTAACGGGTTGTCATGCATGTCCGATTATGATTACTGATCGGATATTTAATTAAGACCAGTTTAGGGTGATCAATCATTTTATACAAGTCATACAATATGTGCCAGAACAACAAATAGAATCACAGCATCACCCATAATCAAGTACATGCACACATTCTCTATCTAACAAGCACAACCAAGCATAATCTTAAGCCTCCAAAATACAACATCGTATTAATCCCAACTTACCTCGACTCCTCGCTCACTCACTCGAGGTCCGATTTGCTCAGGCCATCGCCGATCATCCCTATAACACGAACGTGGTTTCAGTATTTCATATAATATTATAAGTTCATCTTATCCTATAACGCTTATTGTTAGGTTTTGTTTAAGGTTTAATATGCCTAATTATCTAGGTATTAAGTCTTTTATAATTATTTTAGGTTTGGGTTTAGGTTCGAGTTCCGCATCGATTTCTAAATTAGATTCTAGTTCAATTTCTAGGTACTGTTTTGTACCCGGATCTTAGAAATTTGTTTCAACTCATAATGTGAAACTATCCACATTATTTCCAGATACCCTAAATACGATCACTACCCCTAGTCCGCATTTTATTCCAACCGGTACACTTAAATCCGTATTAGTGTATTGAATTTACTCATGTTGTGAGAAATTTTTACATTTTTCATATAATTACCTAAAATTGAATTTTGTTTCAGATTTGTTATGTTCTGATTTTCATTATTTTATTATCTAATTAAACCTAATTTTTCCATATTTATTAATTTTTAATTCTACATATTCCTAATTTTCTACATTTACCACATAACACCTTCATTACTTATACTTAACACTCCATACACTAGGATCAGGTTTCCACATCAGAGATTAACATCCCTAAACATCTAATTACTATCTAAATCAGTAATTAATATCCTAATCACCTAATTAACTCCCAATTACTCAATTTTTCCATCATTTTAGGGCTAAAAATTAACTTAAAAATTTCAAAAATTAAATTTAAAAAAATGGCTTCATAGCACTATTCTATATCACATGAGCATCCTACAAAAAAAAATTGAGCTTCAAACTATACTCCTAAGGTCATTTATTTCTAAACCGAAATGTGCTCGGTTTTGCATGATTTCTTAAGGATCCTATATTACGGGATATGTTTTCATCTAAATAATATTTTGCCTACAAACTACATACAAAAATATCCTAGAATAACAAAATTCATAATTTTCTAATTATATTTACTATTTTTACAAAATTTCACAAGAATCGGGCTGGAATTTGGACTCACCGGTTTGGGTGGCTCCGGCCATCGCGGGCCGCCGTGGCCTTGTCGGCCGGCCTGGGCGCTGCCACCACCGTGTGGTGGTGGTGGCCGTCCACTCCCAGCTCCTCGTCTGGTGTGGGTTCCCTTTAAAATCCCTAACTGCACAGTTTTCTTTTTTTTTTTCTGGATTTTCTCTCGATTTTTTCGGTGTTTTGATTTTTCTCAAATTATAAACTGACTAAAGGACTTCTGGAATTTTTTTCCCCTATTTATAGACAATTTTAGAAATTAATGTGCATTAATTTGATGTGATTTTGCACCAATTCCATGATTTTTGGCTTTTTGTTTATCAAATTCTTATTGGTTATTTTTTTTTCTTGCTGACCACGACCTTATCTTGTTTCAGCTTATCCTCTTCTGATTTTTCTGATTTTTTTTATAATTATTTTGTATTTTTCTTTAATTATTTGCTTAGTTTTAGGCTAATTTGGGTAATTACGTGTATTTTTATCTACACGTAAATACATGTGGGGTACACGTGAACATTCCTAAATATTATTTTGGTCATTCTAAAATTTTTAGTATACATATAATCTATCTCTAGTAATTTATTAGTTATTTCATTACACTTTTCGCATTTTCGATGATTAATACCTATTATGCTTAAAATTTGAAAATTTTATAGTCTCCTATTTTACTATTTATTTTCTTAAATTTAAGTTTACGGGGTCATTTTTACTAATATTTCTCTCAATAGTTTATAATTTGGGTGTGATCGGATCCTTTAGCCGATCGCCCTAAACCTTGGGTTCTAAGTTCAATTTTATGGTTACTTAGCTGAACTTTGGGGCTTACAAGCTATATGAAAGATACGGAGTGTCTCTAACATTCAATGTCACCAACCTAACGCCCTATGTACTGGAAGAAGAAGAACAAGAACAAGATTTGAGGGGAAATCTTTAACAACCCTAGGGAACTAATGGACTATTGACCACCAAACCATTCCTTTACGCCTGCCTCCGAAGCTTACAATCTCCTATAAGGAGGATACTTTCTTATCAACCTGCCAAGAATAAGCTCTTTTATATGGAAGAGTTATAGGTTAACTCTCTAGGGTCCTAACTTGAACATATTCTGCTCTGCTCAAACTCTTGTCCAATCACCAACCACTCATATGCCAAGGCCAACTTGCCAAGTTTAGAGGCCAACTTACCAAGTACCAAGGCCAACATACCAAGTACCGAGGCTAACCTATCAAGCACTAAGTACAAGATCATTATAAGTTGAGCCCTACTCTTCCAACCTACAGAAATGACAAATGCAAAAGCCAACCTACCAAGTACCGAGGCTAAGGCTACTACGCGTCGAGCTCTACTCATTTGACCTACCAAGTAACAACGTCGTCTATTTTCCTTGGCAACTCTAAGTACGTTAGCAACTACAACATCAATACAACTCAACTACAATGTACCAAGATCTTAAACTCAGAACCAATCACGGCATGTCACTTGTCATTCCTTTTTTTGATATTATACTATATTCCTTTGTACTATTTATCCCTTTGTACCCTTTTGGCAATGTACTAAGTTAGTATTATTGTATTACCCTTTAATGTAATTGCATATATTTCCTTGTTGCCCTAAAGACTTATTATAAATAGTCCTTTATATCCTATGGTCGAAATCATCATATACCTTACACTTAATGAATATTCTTTTTCTTGTGAGATACCAATCTCTGAGTATACTTTCTACTACACTCTTATCTAATCTTGCTGTATAGCTCTAGATTAGTAGCAAGTAGACCTTAATATTAAATTATGCGTAAAATCAAGTGAAGTACTAAGTCGTATTGTGTTCATTAGTGCATCATATCCTCTAAGCAGCTTCACATAAGCTACTATGGTTGCCGACTTTTTTCTTTGATATCTTAAAGGACTCACTTGGTTTCAGTTCTATGGTAAGCCTTAGTGATCAACTTAACTCTTAGTTGTGCATCATACAGTCATTTGAAAATTATATATAGCATAGGGTTGATGCCTACCATTACTTGGGTTGAAAAATAAATGACTTACGCATCAGCCCTAGGTTCCAATTACCTTAACTCACTAATCCATCAAATATAACGTAAGTCCAATTGATTAGTTTTCTTTTATCTTTTGGTTCATAATCCTAGTCACCAAGGGTATAAATGTAAGGAGCATACACAATCTCGCTCACCCCTAAGTGGTAATCTCTAAGAATTAGCTCAACTAGACAACGACATTTCCTAATAACAAATAGTTCCCCAAGATTGACATAAGTTATGTTGTACAATGAATCTCCATCTAAATTGATTTTTTGACCCTTCCATATTACTACATAATGTTGATGGCCTTCCAAAGGTATGTGAGTTTTATGCCATGCATGATTCATTCTATTAGCTAATTGGGTATAGTTAAAGTCCACTTAATTATGTGATCAACCAATTCTAAAGACAATTAATGTTCATGGCAAATTATACTAATGCAACATCCAACTAGGTTTTTATATATTAAGATATCTTCACAATGCAAATCTAACAATTATAATCAATGTAAGTTCCTAAATATTCCCCATGCAACTCATCATTAATAGTCGTATCAATTAATAATGCAACTATGCTACAAACAGATTCAAGTATAATAGTCATTAGATACTCATTTAGCTATGTTGTCTAAGTATTATAATAGTCCTTAAGTACGTTTGAATCAATACTAAAGCTACTTCATAATAAGATAATAAGAACACTACTGAGTATATAACAACCATTTAAACAATTATCCTAAAGTCACTATAATTCCCAATTATGGTTAATTCTTCCTTTGGTCTCCATTCTTCATGTTCTTATTGTCTTTTTCTTAGGTTTTTGGACATAATTTCTTGTGGTGGGCTTGATTGTAGTGTTTGAGATCCATAGCTTATGGAAAAGGCTTTATCAAATTCGTGTACTATTATTCATGGGTTACTTGAATCCTTTAGGCTTATTTATGGGCACAAAGGTGAAATACTTGTTTCTAGCCATGTTTTTATATTTAATCAGGTTTTACTTCGTATTTGGACTTTGGTGATTTAGGTAGCCCACTTAGATTATTGGCCCAACTCTTTCTTTCAAGTTTATTGGTTTAAATGGGCTAATTTGGCTAGTTTTAAGTTTTTTTTTTTTTAAGCTTAGGCCTATAATGGACTTTTCCATTCACCTATTGAATTTTTGAAGGCTTTTATTTAATTTTTTAGCTAATGGTCGATATATTTTATCAAGCCTAAGTCAAAATTTTCATGGCCGTTTTTATGAGTTTTAAGCCCATTCTTCCATTTAAGGCCTTAAATTAAAGTTCAACCCTCTTACTTTTATCTTAATTAATCATTACTTACTCTTAAACATGGTTTTAAGTTTAGAATCAAACCTCTCAAGAAATGTTATTGTGCTATAGGCCTTATTTCTATAGCTTTTTGGTAGTGTTAGATTGTCTAAGCCTTGATCTTTCATTATTCATTTTTTAATGTGGTTTTATGCTAAAAGCTAAATCATATTAGACTTAGAACTTTAGGATAGCGTTAGCTTAAGGGGTCATTGTGCTCATTTTGCACAAATCAAGCACTTATCTATTATTGTTACTATGAAATTACGTCAAAAGTTGACTCTAGGCTAAAATTACTCTTAAAAACCAAAGTGGGCCTAAGAAAAACATGATCAAATTTTAGCTAAGGAAGATTTACATATATTCTTGGCTTGTTTTTAGAAATTTTTGAAAATATACATCTATTTTAGATGCTAGTAATGGCACTAGCTATGAGTTTGTATATCACTTTACAACCACAATCTAATCTACATAAACTAGTTTATATATTCAATAAATACACTACTTATAATATTCTCCAATACAATACCACTCATAAGAAAATAAAAGGAAACTACCAAGTGTAAAGGACCTTAAGCTACCACTAAATATATAAAACTTCTAGTTGTAGTCTTTCCCACTCCACCTCTTCAATGTGAGCCTCAATTTCTCCTTGATTTTCACTCTCCCAACCTTCATTGGATGACCCCTAAGCCCTTGGTTGCAAATGTTATCTTGTAAATCAGCAACTAAGCTTCAAGAGGCGGTGATTGTTATTGATTTTTAGAGCCCAAAAGTAGTGGTTAGATGTTGAGTTTAATGGAGTTTGTGGAGGTTTGGGGTGACATTCTGTTTAAAATGAAAAAGAATAACTAAGTTTCTAGAGAATGGATTGATTTTGAAAGAAAAATGATAGATGAGAATAGGAGAGCTATCTAATCTGATTTGGTACAAGGAAGGTCAACTAATTCTCTCATTTGCAATTTATTCATCATATTATTTTACTTAAGAAATTCAACTTATCAAATGCTTAAGCTAAATTGGGAAGGAATCTTTTCATTAGTGGTAATGGAAAGTTCCTTTCTTCTAGAGATTGTGCATGTACTTTCTAGTTGAAAATTAACTAATCTAGCTGCATCTAGTTTAACTTTGGTTTGATTGATTTAATGAGATGGAAATTAATTATAGAATCATTAGTTATTTGTAAGAAAATGGCACCATAATCTAAATGTATGGAGTCCACTCAGTTTAGGCTAATTAATCATTGTTTAATAATTTTAGCTTTAAATCATTGGTAATTGATTATGTATATTAAGGTAATTTATGGTATAAGGCTGTTAAATTGGGTTTCTTAATATTATTTGATGGTTATTGTCAATTAATTATAGCTTTATGGTATTTTGTAATTTCCATATTCAATTAGGTTTTTAGACTCATTTTAGGGTTTTGTTATTAATGTTTTATGTTTAGAGTTTTAAGGTTAGAGTTTTTTATTACCGGATAGGGTTTTAGAGTTTGACTTAATTATTATTTTAGGTTTTGAGTTAGCCTTATTGATTCTAGGAATATCTATGCCTACCCCTTATCAACTCTGAATCCTACTCATGAAAATTGCAAGGTCTACATCCTCCCTCTTAAAAATATGTTTTATCTTCAAAACTTGAATTTTATACTAGAGACCTCGAACAAATAAGCATACTTAGGCTTCACCTTGTCTTCCGACTCCCAAGTAGCTTCATCTCTCCCATGATTCCTCTACAAGACCTTTACATATCTATCTCTCTGTTCCTTAGCTTTTGTTTTTTGTAGTCTATTATTTAAATCAGGTATTCTTCATAAGTTAAGTTATTTCTCAAAATGTGCTTACACAACATTCATATATGGAACACATCATAGACTCTTGAAAGGTTTAGTGGTAGGGCCAACCTATTAATGAGGTTTCCAAAATTTTCCAATATCTCAAATGGTCTAATGTTTTATGGATTCAATTTACATGATGCTCTCCCTCGATGTACACTTTTGATCAAACTCACTTTCAAATATATATGGTCAGATGCTTCAAACTCTACAATATACCTCTTCATGTCTACTGACCTTTATGTCTATCTTAGTCTTCCTTCATTTTATGCTTGATGATAACTACCATGTCAGTTGCTTCTTATAATAGATGTGCCCCTAAGGCTAGTTTCCCCACATCATCTAAAAAAAATGGGGATCAGCACTTTTATAACAACCCAACAGTATCGTTGTCGTGATAAATCACCCTATACCGTATAAAGGTCTATTATCAACTCCCTTGCTGATCATAGGCCTTTCATACGACACACAAGGCTCCTTCCACTCTACGTTACTGCTAGGCCCATAGACAAGTAATATGAGCAATTTAACTAAAATTACTTCTATGTTACAAATTAACTAATTGTATGGGCTCGTGAGACTCAGACCAAAACAATATTACAAACAAATGCAGTTCATAACAGAACTACATAAAATCTAAATTATGCATAAATACATAAAAGTATCTAAATATCTATAATCTATTACAAAATGTCCTCTTCGCTCTCTGATCGCTCCAACCCGTCTCTACCCGAAACTTACCACTGGCATGCCTCAACCCGGATTGATGAAGAGGTTCTCCTGCACCAACAAAAATCTATAGGAGAGTAAGCTTACGCTTAGTGAGATAAATGCCCTCATCAGTACTACAAGACAGAAATTTATTAGATGCACAATCATATGAATGCATGAACAAACAGTATGCCAAACAACGCATGCAGTGACCTAGGAACTGCATATGACTCAAAATTTCGCCCCCTGAAGTCGGGGTTTAGATATAATTAACCGACTCAAACCAAAATCCGGGTACTAGACCTTGGGTTTTATTTCATTTGCACTATCATGCTCATACTGAAACAAACCTAATGAGCCGGAACACGGAGAGCCTCCATTCTCAGAATTAGGTGATCCAGAATTAAATGTCTTAGAAGAATCCTTTGTACCAAATAAAATGCTTTTGAATCAAGACTTCAATTCTCGAAAGAATGAAAAAATTAGAAATTGGTACTTTAAAACATTTGGTCATATAAAAATAAAAATAAAAAATGAATACTATAATTTCATGGAAGAAATTGGTGCTCAGATATATTTCTTTGAATGGTTCGAGAATTATTATCTGAAATCTAAAGAAATAAATGTTATTAATAATTGTTTTACATGGAAATTAAGTGATGGACAAATCATAGAATCAAATCATCCACCATTAAGTAATATAAAATTGATTCATAAAAATACAGAAATCAGTCTTACTCCATTTAAAAATGCTATTGAAGAAGAAGGATCAGGAATCAAAAAAATAATAAATCAAAACAATTACACTAATCAACATTTACATATTATAGGAGAACAATTAAATAGAATGGAAGATACAATTAATATTGAAATTAATAAGGTAAGTGAAAAAACTTCAATCAATAAAATACTCCTTTGTTTAAACCATTTGAAATGCCTAAAAATCCTAGTCAAGAATTTTTAAAAGCATTAGAAGATAGAAAAAGAATGTTAAAAAACAAATCTATAAAAGAAGAGTCTTTGTCAACAAAACCAATAAATTCTTAAATATGGATAATCCAACTTTAATCAGAAAAGGTATAGTAAGAGAAGATACACCCTCAGAGAAAATCCATGTTCTGGACAATGAATCAATCAATAATGGATCAATAGATGAATCAGATAGGTTAGATAATGAATCAATAAATGAATCGATGTCTAATGTCTCTTTAAATATTAATAAAAACGATGATGAAATTAATCAGATTAATTGGAAAGAACCTCAAAAATTATATTATCAGAAAGCAACACCCCCTGATATATTAATTGAAGAAAAGAATGATAATTATCAAAATAAATACTCAGTAGGATCCACCTATGAATGGAATATAGATGTATACTCAGAACAAAGAATCCTCAATGTTCTTAATCAAATGATCATGTTTTCAAATACTAATAAAACTGTTCCAAATGTTACCGATTATCAAGTAGCACTCCTTCTAATTTCTGGCTTTACAGGACAATTAAAAGGTTGGTGGGATAATTATCTCACTGAAGAAAAGAGAATCAACATTCTTACATCATGTAAAATAGATGAAAACAATAGAAGAATTCTAGATGAGAATAATGAACCAATTCAGGATATGGTTAACACTTTAATATTTTCAATCAGTCAACATTTCATAGGAGATCCTTCTCACATTAGGGATAAAACCCTAGATCTATTATCAAATATGAAATGTAAGTCACTTGGAGAATTCAGACAATACAAGGATATTCTTTCAAAGGATATTCCTTAGAAATGATTGTAATCAGCCTTTTTGGAAAGAAAAATTCCTAGCTGGTTTACCAAAATTAATAGGTGACCAATTTAGAAAATTGCTCAGGGAAGAAAACAATGGTGAAATTCCCTATGATAAATTGTCATATGGAGAATTAGCATCATATGTTAATAAAATTGGAACTAATTTGTGTAATACAATTAGGTTACAAAAACAATTAAAAAATGAACAGCGACTAAAACACCAAAGTCTTGGTGATTTTTGTGCTCAATATGATCCTTCTTTTGTCAGTAAGAAATCAAAATTTCATAAAAAATCATCTCATAAAACACAAAATTGTCCTGAATGTATCAATAGAAAACCTCGAAGAAATTTTAAGAGAAAATCATTTAAAAAACTTCAAGGTAAACAAAATCAAGGAAAATATGAAGATAAAAAATATAAAAGAAAATCATATAAACAATTAAGATGTTATAAATGTAAAAAAATTGGTCACATTGCAAATTTTTTGTAGAATAAATAATAAACTTAATGAATTAAACTTAGATGAACAAACGATGGAAAATATCTTATAAATATTTTGCGAAAATGAATCATCCTCATCAGAAAATGATAGTGATGGGATCCAAGTCAATGACATAGACTCCATTTCATCAGAATCAGAAGAAATTAATGTACTAACTAATAATGAAGAAGTAATTCTTAAAAAAATTGATCAGATGACAAATGACAATGAGAAATTTGAATATATTAATAACTTCAAAATTCACACAAACCCCACTCAAAAATTATCATATAATCTTAATGAAATTCTCAAGAGAAATAAAAAGAAAAGTAAGAAGTATTAACAATCAGCGATTTACAAGAAATCAAAGAATTAAGATCAATACAAATAAAATTTCAAAAGGAATTAATTGAATTAAATCAAAAAATAATCCAAGAGAACGAATCAGATACTTCAAATGAAGTAAAAGAAGCTTCATCAAATGGAATCAATGATTATTTAATGCATCTTGTTCAAATCACTTCAAGAAAATGGATAATCAATATTTCAATCAGGATTAATAATGAATTTGTTTTACAAACACTTGCTTTATTTGATACTGGTGCTGATTTGAATTGTATTAGAGAAGGCTTAATTCCAACAAAATATTTTCAAAAAACAACCCAATCTCTAAGTTCTGCATCCGGTAACAGATTAAGCATCAAATATAAATTATCAAATGTTGAAATATTAAAAAATCATACTTCTTATAAAACCTCATTTATATTGGTTAAAAATTTGAATAAAAATGTCATTTTAGGAACACCATTTATAAATCAAATTCAACCATTTGTGGTAGATAAAAATGGAATCAAAACACAGTATCTAAAAAAAGAGATTGTGCTTGAATTCGTAACCAAACCACAAATCAAATATATAAATCAATTAAAAAATGATGAATTAAATTGTCTAATACAATATAAAGAAAATCATTTAACGTACTTAAAAAATGATCTTGAATTCAAAAGAATTGAAGATCAACTCAACAATCAAAGTATAAAATAAAAATTTTCTCAAATAGAATCAGAAATAAAAAATTCAATTTGCTCCACACTCCCAAATGCATTTTGGGATAGGAAATCACATATTGTAGAACTCCCATATGAAAATGATTTTAATGAGAAAAGTATTCCAACAAAAGCTAGACCTTCACAAATGAATCAAGAAGTCCTTAATCATTGTAAAAATGAAATAAATGATTTACTCAATAAAAAATTAATCAGAAAAAGTAGATCACCTTGGAGTTGTTCTGCTTTTTATGTAAATAAGAATGCTGAAATTGAAAGAGGCGTACCAAGATTGGTAATCAATTATAAACCTCTTAATTCTTCTCTCAAATGGATAAGATATCCGATTCCCAATAAAAAAGATTTGCTTAACAGATTAACTCAAGCTAGAATATTCTCAAAATTTGATATGAAATCTGGGTTTTGGCAAGTTCAGATTAAAGAAAGTGATAGGTACAAAACTGCTTTCACTGTTCCTTTTGGACAATTTGAATGGAATGTAATGCCATTTGGATTAAAAAATGCTCCTTCAGAATTTCAAAAAATCATGAATGAAATTTTCAATAATTATATCAGTTTCATAATTACATACATAGATGATGTTTTAATATATTCATCTAATATTGATCAACATTTTAAACATATAAGAATTTTCATCAATATAATCAAAAGAAATGGTTTAGTAGTTTCACCTACTAAAATTAGTCTTTTCCAAACCAGAATCAGATTTTTAGGATTTAATATTTATAATGGAACCATAATACCTATTCAAAGATCAATTGAATTTACTGAAAAATTCCCTAATGAAATCAAGGATAAAAATCAGCTTCAAAGATTTTTAGGTAGTTTAAATTATGTTGCAGAATTTTTCCCAAATCATAACATAATTTGCAAACCATTATATCAGAGATTAAAAAAGAACCCACCTCCATGGTCTAGTGAACATACTGAAATTATCTAATTAATTAAACAAAGAATTAAGGAAATTCCTTGTTTACATATTGCAAATCCATCATTACCAAAAATTGTAAAAACATGCTTCTGATTTAGGATTCGGAGGAATTCTAAAACAAAAGCAAAATAATAAAGAATGTGTTGTTCAGTTTATATCAAAAAATTGGAATGATTGTTAATCTAATTATTCAATAATCATAAAAGAAATCTTAGCCATTGTCTTAACAATTTCAAAATTCCAAGGAGATTTATTAAATCAAAAGTTTCTTTTAAGAATTGATTGTAAAGCAGCCAAAAATGTTTTGTTAAAAGATGTTCAAAACATTGCATGAAAACAGATTTTTGCCAGATGGCAATCTATTCTTTCTGTATTTGATTTCGAAATTGAGCATATCAATGGATCTTCCAATTCCCTTCCTGATTTCCTTACTCATGAATTCTTGCAGGGAGATGCCTCCCAAAAAGGACAAGGAGAAAGGTAAGGAAAAGGTTTCCTCATCATCAGGAAAAGGACTGACCAATATTAAAACATGGTTGGATGTTTGTAAACCATCCAACACTCCATTAACAATCAAAGAAGAATCCTCATCAAAATCGCCAAAATCAAAATCCCCAAATACTCAATCCTCAAACACTCAATCAGTTTCTAAAACTCAAGAGGTCTTTGCCAAATTAATTGATATGGATCCAGCTCATGGATTGCTTAATGCGATCTCAATGGTCTTACAATCACAATCAGGACAAAAAAATTCCAGCATTACCAGAAATTCCCCAATCTGTCTCTCAGCCAAAAGAAACCCAAAGAAGAAATCAGAATTTTCAGATCACAGAAATATCATCACCAACGCCAGTTGGAATAATCCCTTTCAATCAGAGATCGAAATTTTTTATAAGCTTGTTTCTAGATATGTTTTCTCAGTAGAAGAAAGCTTATCAAAAAAGGACCCTTTTGATTTCGCAAATAAAATATTTACAAAAGAATTTTATTATGTGCCATATGATCAATACAAAATAATCCAGTTTTATGAAAAAATTTTGACTGAAACTGGATCAATCAGATTCAAACATTTTGAAAAGAAAGGGATGATCAGTTATTCTACAGCTAGAATACTGAAAGTAATCAGTTTGAAAGAATGGCGAGTTCATCCAATTACTGCTACAAAACTCAATATTGAACTATTTTCTGCACAACCAGGTCATCGGGCTTAACCATTTTCTGCACAACTAGGTCATCGGGCTACTTATAATTATTTTGATTATAAGCAAGCCTAGTGGAATGTGTTTTATCAAATGAATTCAAAAAGAACGCATACTTGGTTAATATTTTTTGACAATTGCTCAACATTCAATCTTCTTACTTAGTTCAATCACTGGTGGGAACAATTTGGTGCTATATCAGAAATCATTCATCAGAATGCTAAGGAAGGATTTGATACTTTCTTAAGTCATTACAATCCTACACCTCATGAAAAGAATTTTCCAAAAGAAATGCTGTATTTTATACATCTCGGAGTATCATGGGTCATGGCTTGGTGGTTTGAATACAAGCCAGATAAATCATTGAACACAATCAATTTGGTCAGAATGTACAAAATCAAATGGTGGGACAGCTTCAAAATGTGGAATAAATGTGAAAAAAATTCAATTTTAAATTGGATCAAGACTAATTCTGCGAAGTCACCACCATCTCCATCAGCAACAAAACAATATCACAATAGAAGATTTTTAATATCATCTCTTGTAAGTGCAAATTCTCCAAATCAATTGAAGCAAATTCTGGAAAGAGCACTAGATCATATCAAAGAATCAGAATCAGCACAAGAATCAAATTCAGGATTGGACTCGACATCTCACTACAGCGGTAATACCAATGAAGATGATTGCTATGGCATAGATTTAGGAGATTTGTGAAAATTGTATCATTTAAATTTTCTGTACTATTTTGCACTGTAAAAGTAGAGATACAGTATAATACACAAGTACCACAGTGCATAACCCAATCAATCAATCAGTCAATCAGAAAAGATTATCACTATCTTGCCTGCCACAAATCACTGTTTAAAACAGTACCTTGTCGGCCATAATACCACTGTTCCAAACAGTACTCTATTAGCCCATTTCCACTATATATACCTCTTCATTCAGACATCAGAGGCATCACCGGCCAATTCTCCTCTTCTCTGATCCAAGAAATCAAAAAACCTCTCTAATCCTCTTCGGCTTTCCTCCTTCACCTTCAGTCTCTTCATCTTCTTCTTCTTTCATCACCATTCACCAATCAGCAACCATCCATATACACTTACCAATCATCCAAACACCTTCTGAAGCATAATTGTTTGCTTCTTATCATCAGAAGTAGGAAGATCATTTTCTTGATCATACCTCTTAATCATCCATTTATGCTCTTGTATTTATATGATTTGTAAAAATCAGTTTGATTCTCTTCTTACATTTAATCTCGTATGGGGAATCTCCAATTAAATTGGGTGTAATTCCACGAGATTATATCTATTTAATTTTCTCTTATCTTTTCATAAACCCCATAATCGGCTGGTATTACCACCTTTGGAGGTTTCATATCTCATATCTGCATCATAGCCCCACTAGCCTTGGCATTGCCGCCTGTGGTGGTTTCATATCTCATATCTCCATCGTAGCCCCACTAGCCTTGGCACTGCCGCCTGTGGTGGTTTCATATCTCATATCTCCATCGTAGCCCCACTAGCCTTGGCACTGCCGCCTGTGGTGGTTTCATTCATATTTTACATATAAATTTATGTTTGTTTCTATATTAATCAATGATTATCATCTTTATCAGTACTTAGGTAATGCAATAGAATTCCTTGAATGGTATTATATTATTGTAGTCAATACTGATTGGTATTATACCGATGATGAATAATCTGTTCTATGTTGTAGATGTCAAAACACTATAATCCGGAAAATTAGGAAGAAGAAGTTGAAGTATTACAATATTTGTTTAGTGCTATAGTTTGGCTAGAGCACTTTCATAAAAATTACCTTTGGCTTGCTTTCTCTGTAATCAATATCTTAGATCATTGATCTGTTGTAATCATTATTTTATCATTAATAAAATCAAATTTTGCTCCATATTATGTCTGTAAACACAAAAGACAATAACAGAGAAGATTTAGTAGAATATAATCAATATTTAGAAGACGCTGTAGAATTTTTATTTTATATAGTTTGGGCCTATTCTCTACTTGGAGAAAGATTTTATTTAGTTGATATATATTTCAATCAATAAATAATCAATTAAAAGATTTATTAAGTATTATCTGGGATCGTCTTTGGTATCAAAGCCAGGGAGTATATATAGGTGTAATAAATATATTTGTATTTTCTTATTTGAGACGATTGTCTTTTGTGATAATCTGAAGCTTATATTTCTACATCACTAGAGACGAATCCTTTGTGGAAAAGTTTTAATATTGTGATAAGCCTACTAAGGCCTAGCGTAAATCCTGCTTGTTGTTTAAGGGTTACATAAAGGTCATAAATTGAAAATGACAATATTAAACTAAATTTAGTCTCATGATCTAGACCTATAAGATTTAGAAAAATTAGTCTCATTTGAAAATATGAATTTACTTAAAAGATCTATGTCCTCTTATAGCTTTGCTCCCATAGAGCAATTCGAGGAATCTATGTTGAATAATCAAGATGAGATACATATAAAAGACTTTAACAAAGCAATTGATGATATATATATATATATATACTTCCTTTACTAAAATCAAATCGTATCCTTTAAAAATCCCAAGTCTAGCGGTGTGGTGGCCCTCGCAATCTACAAACACACGCCCTAAGTAGAAGCCACAAGACTCGGCCCCTCGCCGACGGTTGGCGTCTCCCAGCGCCTAGTAAGCCCATCAGCTTAAGACAGAGACTCAATATATATGATGGCATAGCTAGTACCCAATCCTGCAGGAAACTCATATTCCTGTGAATCCCTTCCCATTTTCTACATGAAGCGGCAGTCGGTGTTATCCGTATGCAATATAGGGAATGCATGATTCGTTTTGAGTTCTCAATCATATAAGTGATTAACTTGATTTTCAGGGTGATCAACCAATTTCATTCCATACAATTCACAAGTATATATTCATGCAAACAATTCCCATTATATATAATTAACAAGTCATCACACTCATCCATAAATTCATACACATGCATCTCCCATATCCTACAAGCATCCAAATTTACAAATATAAGATTAGGTGCATCTACTTTACAAGCACAATCAAGTAAAAAGTCATCAGGAATTTACTCACTCTGCCATGTGGTTCAATCAAAGTAGTCTGGAGGCAAGTCGTCTCTGTAAATAGTGTCCCCTGGTCATTGAAATAATTTTTATAAGGAATTGAAGAAAACTTAAGAAACTATGTAAATTTCCCTTAAGTTATATTCTTAGCTAGTTTTCGTAATTTTTCCGGTTTTTACCTAAAGTTCAATCGCGTATAACATTTCCGTTTTAAATTCGATTTTTATGATCTTATAGTCAATCTTCATCGTTTTTTAATGTACTTTAACGTGGTAAGGTTAGATTTTCGAAATGAGGTATGCAATTCTATCCATGGGTCAGAACAGTAGCGTTCCTCATGTGTTGGAGTGTTCTTTGGGCCTTGTTTGGTAAATGGGCTTTTGATAGCTTGAGGAATCCCTTGGGCTTGGTCTTTAGATTTTATTCTAAGCTTAAAATACTCCTTGAGATCAAATTTATAACTTTGATTTATATTCCTAAGGCTAACAACCTCTTCTTGGGCCCTTTAGTGAGATTAAGTTGTCAAATGGGCTTGTTTTTAGTTCAAACTAAGGTTAATGACTTTAGTGGGCTTATGGGGCCTTAGGTGGATTTCTTATGGGCTTCAAAACAACCTTTCTAAGTACTTTAAGGTGCTGATTAGATTTTTATTGAAGGCCCATCCTAGAGTTTTAGGCTCAATTTTGGGTTTTAGGCTCAGTTTTGGGAGTTTTAAGCTCAGTTTTGGGAGTTTTAAGCTCAGTTTTGAGTTTTAGGCTTTATATGCTCACTATACTTGCTTTAGTTAATCTTTTCACTTTGTTCTTTTACTTTTATCATATTTTTAGGCCTCATTTTCCCATGTTCTAGATCTGTTCATGTTGGTCCTAAGGGGTCCTCACTTGGTTTTTCAACTTGTTTCATCATTTCCTTAAGTTTAGGGGATAGATTATGCACTTAACTACTTGTGTACAAATCTTAACTTAAGTTTCCTTCCATCAAATGATCCTTTAACTCATGTTCCACATAAAGAAATAAAAGATCTCATACTTAATACAACTCCCATATCATGGCTCATGTCATATAAAGTTGGTTTCTTCATAAAACTTTATGTGATGGATTTTTCCTTAACTTAAATCTAGATTTAAGCATGTTTAACTAAATGGAAACAAAATCAACATTCAAATGGCCATGGAACCCTCACGTCCAGCATGCATATCCTCCATTAAAGTTCTCATTTCAAGGTTTTCTTAGCTTAAAATCTTCCATTCAAAGCATTAAACAAATGTCTTCACAAAACACCAACTTTACATGCTCATATTTCAACTTCATGTAAGGGTTTTATGATTTGTTTCTTAAAACGATTTTTGACGTTCTAACAACTTAAACCTTACTCACATCTTCAAGAAATCCAAGCCTCCTAACATAAATATTAATCTACACATCACAAGAAACACTTACTCGCCCTTAACGCAAAGTTTGGTGGTTGTGCACTAAGGTTCCTCTTAAGCCTTTAACTTTGCTTCCTCCTTTTTGCTTACCTTTTAAAACCCGAATCTTTTGGTCTTTTGAAAAGGGGCTTATGGAAGATTCTAATGGTCTTAAATGATCTTAAATGATGAAAGAAAATGGCACAAGAGCAAAGGAAAAAAATGCCGTGAGTTGAAGCTTCAAAATGGAAGAAAATTGATTTTGTGGGGTAAGGTTGTTTCCCCTTTTTATGTTTGTTTCAAAAGAGAGAAAGATGAAGTGAAAGTGAAATTGAAAGTGAGTGAAATGGGGAAGAGTATGGCCAGTTGGAAATGGAGAGAGAAGGAGTGATTAAATGCCTTGGAAGTGTTGCCTTGTAGCTTACATAAAGTCAACAATTTCAACTATTGATGGTGTAAGCATTAAGGGGTGAATAGTGATGTGTAAGAAAAAGTGATTGATGGGTGAATGACCAATGCATGCCCCCCTTTTCTCCCCTTTTTAGATCTGCCATTTAAAGTCTTTGCATGCCATGAGTGGTCTTGTCTCCTTTATTAAAGTTAAGCTTATTAATTCTTATGAAAAATTATCCATATTTTCTATAAGTGAAGAGGTAATAAGGAAATTGTCTTATCACTAGATTTCGATAAGTTATCAATTGATAATTGATTCCAACTCTCAATTGATAAGTCATCTAAGGTGATTGGTTGGTTTACTTATTTATGTGTAAGGCTTATACATGAAGATAAGGACATAGCCTTATAGAAAATTGTTTTAGGATTTTTATCCTACATTGTTTTGTAATTTATGATTTGATTTTTATAAAATTGTGAAATTTTATAAAGTTGGAAGAAATTATTAAAATTAAATTATCGATTAATTATTTAGGGTTAAAATTCCTTAATGGCTTTAAGGTTTACGGTTTCAAGTAGCTTTAGAGCTCGTAGTTCTTCAAGCTCGGGTTTTATCGACAATTGGCTTTTGAATTGTAAAAATTTAATTCATTTCTAAATATAAACTTAAGTTTTTAGTTTAGTTGATCTTTAGGAACGTTCGGAAAGTACTCTTAATCGAGTCTTAGGCCCACTAAAAGTAGGGTTTACAGCTTTAGCCCATATAAAGCTTCATACGAGGGCGTTTGAATTATTAATTCATAACTATTATTTAGGCGAATTCCACTAGTAGCAAGTGAACTCTATGACACTTTCCCCAAACATTTCCTCTAAGGTCTATATAGTTCTTTTCGATTGCTCATTTGTCTGTTGATGGTAAGTTATACTAAATTGTAGCTTGTTCCCAAAGCTTTCTCTAAACTCATTTAGAATTTAGACATAAATTGAGGATCTCTATCTAATACAATGCCTACTAATAATCTATGAATACATACAATCTCCCTTATTTGGTTTGAGCCAACTTTTCTAAGGAGTACATCATGTTAATTAACTAACTTTGTGAGTCGATCTACAACTTCCCATATGGCATCAAACCCTATTGTTTTTTTAGGTAAGCTACTCATTAAATCCATTGTGATTCGATATCATTTCTACTCTAGAATAGGTAGGAGTTGTAGCAATCCTTTGGTCTTTGGTGTTTAGATTTTACTTTGGTATTTTCACATTTTACCACAAAATTTGCAAAATTATATCATGCCATTCCACCAAAAGTTTTTCTTGAGGTCCTAATATACTTTGTTCCTCATAAGTAAACTATGTGACCTAGTTAGCATGCTTATGTCAACATTTCCTTTCAAAGTTCGACATCACCAAGTATACATAATTTTTCCTTTTAAGCAGATTATTCCATTTTCATAGATTTGACAATTAGAGTATTTTCTACTTGCCATGTCTTCTTTCAATTGCAATAAGGCTAGATCCCTTTGATGGGCTTCCTTAGTCCTTTCTACCAAGGTAAGCTTAATAACCAAATTTGGTAATTCTATATGGAGTAATGTTATGTTTTACGTCTCAACTTTGCTACTTTTTATAATTATACACTTGAAGTTTCAACTTGTCTAATTATAAATCTAATTAAGGATTTAATTTTCATGGTTTATAATTCAATTAACTCCAATTCATATTGTTAGTTTAATCAACACAATCTACTAAAGAATTAGCCACCTACAACGTTATGGGGTTCATACAAACCGCGTAAGGTTGTAGACAGGTACAAACAACTACTAGTAGGTTGCGTGACTATATTTTTTAAGTAAGTCACGACTTATAATTTTGTGGGAGGTGGCTGAAAGCCACTTATGGGAGGTCAAGCAAACCACTTAAGCCTATGGGCAGTCATCCCACTAGCTAATCATGTTGAATGGACTAATGATATAAATTGGGGTTAATTGAGATATAGACTCTAACAACTAAATCTTCAATTGGGTATATAATTAAACAAGTTAAAACTTCAAATCTATAATTACAAAAAGCAGTAAAGTTGATGTATAAATCATGACATTGACCCAATTCTCTATCAATCTCAAGCTAGGAGAACTTTAGATTGAGTCTTTCAAACCCTTTGACAACTCATACTACTCAATAAGGAGGGATGCAATTTTGGCATGATTCATGTGGCTCAAAGCATTTGCTACTGCATTCACTTGCTTGGGACAATAATTAACACCAAGATCATAGTCCTTAATTAGTTCAATCTATAGCATTGTTATCTCATATTAAGCTCTTTTTGCGTGAAAAAGTATTGAAGGCTCTTATGATCCATGTAGATATCATATTTCTATCTATGCAAGTAATGCCTCCATAACTTTAAGGCAAAAACCATAGCTACAAACGTAGCAAAGTTTGAAATGAAAAAAAAAAAAAAGGTTTGAGAACTCGATTAGAAAAAATAGTAAAATTTGGGGACTAAAAATATTATTATACTTGAAAAATCTTATGTAGAGAGTAGAAAACCTAGTTAGAGTTTTGATTAATAAGTGAGTGAGTTAAGATATGTGTTAAGTGCTTAATAGGCCTTTGAGCTAACATGTTTCACGAAAGGTAAAAGAGTTAGCAAGGGTAGTAGCGCTAGCAATAAAAAGTTCTAATGTGGAATGAAAGCAACACTTGCAAAATTTAACTTGTTAATTATGAAACAATTAATAGTATAGATATTAAATATTTCATTAACCCTTTTACTCAGGTCATTTATTGTGAAAGGACCCAAATAACGACCATAGCATGAATCGCTTTATATACTCATTAATCTCATGAGATCTAAATTCTTGTCAACATTTGCTTCAAGAAATGTATGTTATGAATTGGAATAAAGTGTCACTTCATGGATTCATACTAGACAATGCCTTTTGGTTAGTCTTCCATGTCAAATCAAATGTTCAGCAAAAATGCAAAAGCATCCGATTCATTGAATTAGTTGAAATCCATGTCAAAGTGATTCATTGGTTGACTATATTTTTAAGCTCCTATATGGTTATTTTAACTTTAATGAAAATAATAAAATATAAAAATATAATACATTACATTTAGAATAATAGAATATTTAGACCGATCTCGATAAATCTACGGTCCATCAAAAATTTTCAGAAACATAAATACTAGATTAGCCCATCCATTATTTAAGAATGTATCCATTTTTGTATTTTAGCATGATGATTTGATAGTTTCAAAATAATACATAAGCTAAGCCCTTATAGAAGCATTTTCACTTAATAGCTTTAGAATGTGTTTAAGTCTTACAAAACCCATGTTGGTCGCTCAACTACGTCTCTATTTAAATCTTTATAGGAGCATATTTATTCCCTCCATATAAGTAACCATTGTTAGCATGATTTCATTTGAGAAAGCAAAGGTTTAACCCATAATAATTGGGGCATTTTTAGTCTCTTTCTTCACTCAATAAAATTCTTGGGTATATATTCATCTTCTAGTATGAGTTTCATTCCCCCCATCTTATTGTAATAAAAATGTTTGACATGCCAAAGTTGAATACCAAGTTATAAAACTAAGTGATTGTTGCCTTATAAGTGAACAACGTGTTGAAAGGGTATTAAAAAACAAAAGTTGAAAAAATATTGGTAGTTCTCTTAAAAATAAAGAAAAGGTATATTGAAGAATACCCTAATAATAGTTTAAATTAACACCATCTATCTAAGAATGCCTATTCTTTTGACTTTAACTCCTTATAAGATTCTATTTCCAATGCAAAACTCTATATAAGACCCTCATTGTTTTTTCATGTAGTATATGCATTATTCAAATATTGAAGATAAGAGAAGCTTTTTGAAAATGGGTTCATGCAACTATCCTAACGTGTGCTTATTGATCCAAATCTTCTACCTATCTCCTATTAGAAAAAATCAACATTAGCCATATGTATTTGTTCTTCAAGCAAATCCCAATCGTCTTTGAATTTTTCTATTGCCACAAACCTTAAATCAACAACCACCATTACCTTCTCAATCATAGTTAAGTTCAACGTCCATGTCTCTCTTTAGAACTCAAAGCCATTTAAACCTAATTCCACTACTACTAAATTACTTAATGAAGAAACCATTTCCACTCTCATAGTCAATTCCATTGAAGATATTCTCCATTATGGTTCATATAAGAACCATTCCTCCATTAAGATCCCAAAACCAAACATCTTCATAAATTTCAAAGAGGTTTTTAATTTGGCCTTTTATGCTCTATCTTTCCTTATGTACATATATAAAGCTCCACTTAACCTTTGCTCAACATGTATGAGTAGCCTTAAGAGTGTTTTGGCAAATTATCAATCAAGAAATGCAACCAAGATGCTTATGAAACACTTAGGATCCAAACTAGAAGAGCAATGAATGAGATCAATCAACCTTACTATCACTAATTAGATTCTTGAGCTTCAAGCTAGCCATCATGCCACCAAAGCACCATCCCCTTTATTCTCATACTCCCTTTCAATATTTGGTATGTAGAAGTTTACCTCTATTGTTCAACCATAGCTATGGATTTAGTGAACTCAAGTCATCTAAATGATGATGAAAGGTTATCTTTCTCTTTGAATTGTCACCAACTTAAAAGTGTAGTCCAATTCAATCATAAGGTTGCAATTCAAAAACATTGGATCGACATACATATGAATACTGACGACATTAGGTTCAATACCTAATCTTCCCTACTTGTTCTTGAGAGATGATAATGTTCTTCTTACGTTTATTTTCAACCTAACAATTTTTCTCATTTATCTTGTTTGACAGGTGCGATGTTGTCAAGCTTATTTCCAATAATCTCATAAATGAATAAGGAGTAGGAGCAACTAAAAAAAAATTCCCTTCAAGGATATCATTGCAAATCACTCCAATTCACCAATCTAACATCCTTAGTGTGTTAGTAAGCAAATCTACTGATAACCCCTTAAGAGAGATTGTGCTATAAAAAGCAATAGAAACTATAATAGATCTACCAAACTCTTACTTCGGTTTTAAAGTTTCAACCGGTGAAACCTCAACAATAAGCCTTAAGCCATGGAAATTCAAGGAATCAATATATGGTTATAGTGCAAACTTCAATTGGTTTCTTCATGATAGTGTAGATGGAAGTGAGGTTTTCTCTTCAAAGCCATCAACATTTTCATTGCTTAACCCTAAGCCTTGGTTCAAAGACTGATACTTTAGTGCATATTGATCATTCACAAGGCAAGGAGGGATTATATTTGTTGGAGATGAAAATGGTAAGCGTGTGAAGTGGACTTTAGATAAAAGTGCTCTAAGGAAGACAATGGAATGAGAGGTAAGATGATGGATTTGACTAACTTATTGGCTTAATAAATATAGAACATTTTATAGTGGGACTAGGAGATCAGAGTTTAGAGAAATATTTAAATTTATCATTGCTTAGTACAACAACTTACCTTAAAAAGCAATGAGACAACACAATTGTGTCATCGTGTTCTTTATGGTGTTTGATCATGTTATGAAGACTTATCATATCATAATTGGCATGATACAATTGTATTAAAAAAAGGGTTATATATAATATATAGTAGCCTTTGAAGAATATTATGTAATTATGTTTCCTACTATTATATGTACTTATATTTTAAGGGAAGTACCTCGGAAACTTTAAAGGTTTTAGGATAATTACAATCTAATTATGAACTTCGCAAGTGTACTAATTAAGTCTTGAAACTTTTATATCCATCATGCAATTATTTTGTATATAACTATTAAACACTAATGGAACATTGGTAGTGACGTAGCATACCTTGTGTGTAAAATTAGGGTTTGATATAATAAACATAAGTTTTGGATCTTAAACAAAATAATTTTCACTAGATAATATATTTAAAGTGGAAGATGAATTCATCTCTTAATCACAATAAAAAGTGTCGATATTTCTTTAGTATAAACAGTTTTGTTCCTTAACCATTTTTCATACTTTATGTTATAAAAACATTTTTTATGGATGCTATCTCTATAAACCTAATAAGCAAGATTTGGGCAAGAAGAGGACCAATTTATATCCATTTGGCTTTTAATTTGTAACATTCGTTAAGTAACCAAATATGCAAATTGGATTTGATATGACATTAAGTGATGGTTTATCTTTAAACAGTTGCAATTATTCCATAAAGGTTGTTACTCTATATATAATTAAATAATTTACCGTAATTTATAAAGATACCTTCCTATTATTAAGTTACATCATTTAAAAATTTTCCAACATTATGGGCTAGACTAATTTTTCAATTGCAAAATCATAAAATAAAAAAGGCTTGAACTATATGAGAAAGGGGGGGGGGAAACTACATTACAACCTTTGTGTATGCATAAACTACTTAACCCACATTGAAAGGAAATTAGCCACTCCACCCATTTGGTGATTGTTTATGACTTATTTAAGGTGGTAGATCGTTGATTAGTGCATGAAATTATCGATAGTCAATTCGAGAAATTTATGACTTGCTTGTCACACTAACAAAAAGCTTGCAAAAAAGAAAGCAAATCAAATTATGAAGGTATTGAGTTAACTCTAACATTGCCACTCCGATATCTATATAAGATGTAGGGTTATAAAAATATAGAAAAATATAAGTAAAGCATAATAGTGAAAGAATAGGAATTTTTAAAGAAGACCTCCTATTGATAGTCAAGCTCTATTTACGAATGGTGACTGGTAACTGCTCCTAAAAACCACCATCCTCTCATTTATCACATTGTGGAATTCCTTAACTTACGGACCATTCCCTAGCTTGTAAGAATGTAGATAAGTTGTGGATAAATAGTGGATAATTACTCATGTAATAAGTTTTGAATTTCTAGTGGCTATATTAAGTTACAACAAGCTACTAGCCTTGTTTCTCAAACAATGCAACGCTGTCCCAAACTCCCTTCTTACTTACTACCCTGATTCGACCTACCTAGACATCTAAAACATAAGATTTTCTAGGCTATTTCAAGTTCATCTAGTAAAGGTTAGATTTCAAGCCTACAAGGTTAAGTAAAAACCTTCTTAGATTATTAGAAGGTCTTTTAGACTTTAAGACAAAAATCCCCATCAATAGAAATATTTATATTTGAGCCAAAATAGAAAATTTTCATTTGGTACTGAATAAAATAAATCGGTTGGCTAACAATAAATGTTTCTAATTTCTATATCACTGGGGGGAATGGCAATTGCATTTCCCCTTATTCTTACTTCCTATATTACAATTCTGAAGGAATCTAAATTACTAAAATTAGGAATCAAGATTCCATTAGGAAAGATAAGAATCCCAATTCCAAGTAAAAAAGGCCTAGCTTACCCCCAATTCTTATCCTCTCAACATAGCACACCATTACCCTTGTTTACCTTGATGCATTACCTACCTACATTCACAATAAACCCATACACACCACCACTGCAATCACCATAATAGGCTACCACCACCAACACATCATGCAATCTACCCACCACCAATTACTCAAATTACTTGTAGCCACAACCGTTCTTTACACAACCACCCGCACCTCACGAAATTAGCATCATCCACAAAACCTATGCCTCCTTTTCATATGTACTTGTACTACCTGACAATCGTACACACTCGCTAATAACAATAAAGCTCCAACACCTACATACTCTTTACTCATGATTTTTTGTATATTCATTTTTAAAATTTTTAGTATTGATTTTTCGTATATTCATAATTACCAAATACAATTATTTTTCTTTCATTTTGTGCATATAAAAAGATGAGATGTCCATCTAAACCTTAGATATATGACTTAAAGCACTAAAGGCTTATGGTTAGACCACATAACTAGAGGCATGTGCATCTTGTAATCTTACTTACTCATATGGAATCAAATAAATGCTGATAATTTTATTCCTATTGATAATTAATACCTTTCTTTCAATTTTCCCCAACATTATCTCAAGTGAAAATTTTCCTTTAAGGACATTAAATCGTAACTTCTATGATTTTTTTTATTTTTGTTTGCTATATTATTGCAACATTTTTAGAAATTTTAGAAAACATTATCCTTTTAACTCTTTAATATTATAGATTAATCAACCATCGTATGGAGATAGACCATTTCATCATTTTTTTTCCTTCATCTTAATAACAAGGATTAGTCTAGGATGTTTCCAATTAGTCAAAAAGTAGTTGAAGGCAAATATAAACAAATGCAACATGCCTTCTCAAAAGAATTATGGGGAACAAAAAATTCATAACGTAAGAAATATTTCGGTTAGTTTTGAAACATAGGTAATAATTAGGAATTTGTTGTGGTATAGAACTCTTAGGTGGTATGCCATACCTAGTCTTCAGATACTTAATTACCTTTCCATTTGGATAATTTGGTGATATCCCGTAAGAGATAAAGAAAGGGTATTACTAATTATTAAATTCCCCATTCATCATTTTTTTTATGCATGAAGTTTTTTTTTTAGGCTAAAGTAATTAAGTATAGAGGGCTTTCTACAATACCATCACTTAAAGTAACAGTACCATACTATTACCTATCGACAACCTAAGTTATGATAGATCATCATCAATTTTAGTAAATCATGTCCATCAACAACAAAAAAAAAACAGTTGACAGCAAAAAATGAGGTTATTCACAACTTTTATATAAGTTGTAAACAGTTAATAGTTTTTCATGAAAACTGTGGACAACTTTCATTTTACTATTCACAGGCACAAATTATGGAAATCAAAAATAATTTATCATGAATTAAAGCTATCGACAAGTGACAATATGAAAATAAAAACATTGTATAATTTCCCAATATATTTATCAAAGTGAAAGATTTTACAAAATTTGCTTAACATCTTCATAAATGTAATTAAGTGCTATAGCTTCCACTTGATTTTGGTTTTCCTTGATTTACAAAAAGTACTTTTGTGAAGCTTTTTGTAATAGGTTAAGAGTTTTACTTTCATTCTTTTCCCTCTCTATGTAGTCATAAATAACTCCCTTTATATTAATACAATCATTTATATTTTTTTAAACAAAACGAAAAAGAATAACAAGGTTCTATTAAGATATAGCAATCAAACTATCCAAAGATTCTAAGAGGAAAAATAAAAGAAAAGAGAATTTATACAAAGGTTAAGTGTGAGTTATCTAAAAAGCCTAAATAGACCAAAATTCCAGCTACTTGATAGCTTTGATGTTAAAATAAAAAAATAAACAAATAAAATTAAAGACTAAACAAAGAGTTTATTATCTGCTAAAGTGCTATCAACATGCAATACTTCAGTTAGAAATCTTTCAAACATCCTTTTGGTGCCATGTAGTGGGTCACACTATTATTAGTTCTTTTACAATCACCAAGATCATTATAATCCAATAGTATAAATACTAATCTGCTAATAAAATGAATTAAGTTCAAATCCCCCCTTGAAGTTATAAAAGGAATTATCGAAAAGAAGATTCTTTCACAATTTAGGAGGGGTAAAAAAGTAAAAGCTCTTTCATTATAAAAATTCGACTCCATGGTTATTAAATGAATAATGACATTTGCATATAGATTTTCATGTGGTAATTACTAAGAGACTTTGTTGGTAAAGCTTTTGATTGGCTATAACAAGCGTCATTGTAGAAGTGGTGTACTTATTTATTTCTCATACAGGTCACTACATGTGTCACTAATTCCCATACATAGATAGCTTATATAAATACTCTTTATGTATAGAGATTCATAACTACAATAATAGAATTCTTTCACTTCTTTCTATTTTCATCTTACTTTGAGTTGGACATCTTCATTTGTTAGTCATATGCTAAGGTTCTGATGAAATAATCAATTCTTAATCCATTTCTAAATCTTTACATATTTAAACATACTATTAGAGCTATGGATATTGATCAAGGATGAGGGGGCCCTATCATCAATATCATTAATTATATGGTATAGGTGTTATATGTTGCAAATTATATAGATAATTATATGCAATATATATAGAATCTTTTCTATAATTTATAATAAAATTTACAATGTATATTAAATCATATAAAATATAATTGATATATATATGTTATTTCATCTAAGTTATATGATATTTTATTATATTAATTGAGGATATTTATTAATTATAGTGTATTTTATAATTGGTATGTGAAATAAGATGATAAGATAATTGCAAAAACTAGACTATTTGCATGAAAAAAATTAAGATAAAAAAAAAAGACAAAACAAGACAACACAATATATGATGATATATTTATATAAGTATCAATTGCTACAGAAATAAATTATATAATGAAAAAAAAAAGTTACACGTGAAAGAAGACATGATATATCATATGTAATGAAAATTTCAACCTTGTTACAAATGAGACCAATGATGGTAATGATTGCATCAATGTAATGATAATGGTAAAACATATTATTTTAATGTTAGAAAAGCTTATATTATTTTATTGAAAGCCTATGACTCTTTTTCTTATAAAGGATGTTTTTACAATATAATAGTATTACTTATGAAGGCTATATAATATTTCTAAATTGATCATTCACCATAAATAGAGAAAGAGAGAGAATCGATGAAAAGTTATATGATAAGTTATAATTTTAAAAATGGTTTTGAATAAGTTTAAATATGAAAATTTCTTTGCTTTTTTTACTAAAAAAAGGAAATGGGAAGACAACAATTAATTTTCAATTTACCCACTACAACTAATTAAGATATTTAAAATTTCAAATCTAAAAAAATCTATTCAAATTTCAACTGTTTGGATTTTTGAGGAAAAATTAAAATTCAATGTGTAAGGCTTAATATTTATCATATAAGTTGCATTAAGTAATTAAGATGAAGTATCTAATGTTGGTAACATAATAACAAGCCTACATTTTAAGAAACTTAATGCTTATTTTATAATCAGTTGATGTTTAAACTTAAATACAAGGTCTATTGATTAGTAGACCAACTAAGCATTAATTACTAATTATACGGCTATATCATGATGGTCAAAGGCTTTTCTTTTATTTATTTATTTTTCTTTTTCTTTTTTTTACCATTCACTTCAACAAGCCTTTAGGCTTTGCTTTTAACTATCTTTTGGGCCTTGGTCGAGGGGGTAGGTCCTTGTGGGCCCTCCCTAGACCTATCCCTAATATCGATAATATATAGTGCTTACTTGTTTGATAGATTAGAGATCACATATCTCTTGTTTAATAATATTATTATGGTTTTGCAGACCATAAACTTAGATCTATCATATAATGATTCATTATTTCTTTCAAATTTTGATAATCTTGGTATTATGATTTTGAGTTTAGTTATCAATTGAACAAATTTCTTCAAATGGAGTAGATCCATAAAGATGGCCTTAAGAGCCAAATCAAAATTAAGGTTTACTGATAAAAAAGTGCAAAACAGAAGGAGTGATGATGCTAAAATTCAGAGGTGGTTGAGGTACAGTTATACATCTACTATTGGATCTTAAACCTTGTAACCAAAGACCTTTTAGAGGGTTTCTTATATGCACAATCCACAAAAGAACTATGGGATGAACATAATGAACAATTTGGTTAATCAAATGATCCTCTATTATATCGTATTCAATACAAAATTGCAAATTTTAAACGAGAGAATGTGAATGTTTTGACTTACTATATTAGGCTGAAGAAATTGTAGGAAGAGTATAGTAGTCTTTCTAGCTTACCTAAATGTTCCTATAGGAAATTAAGTGAATGCACTTGTGACATCATTGGAAAAATCCTAAATATGGAGAATAAAAGCCATCTAATGCAATTTTTACTTGGCTTGAATGACATGTTTAAGAGTGTTAGAATTCATATTTTGAGTATGGATCCTTTACCTTTTGTAAGTAAGGTTTATTATTTGGTTTTCCAAGTTGAAAAGCAAAAGCAAGCCTTACGGTTGTTTAGTCTTGAAAACAAATAAGTTTTTATGGAAAGAAATCAATAAAGATCATGAATTCAGAGAAGAAGGTTGCTAAGTGATCGCAACTTAAGATACGCAATTTTTCTTAACTTTATAACTCACATTTGTGCATAAATTTAGCAAAACTTATTATTTTCATATGAAGTTGGATTTTATGCATAAAATGGACCAACTTGAGTGAATTACTAAAAAAGCATGTAAAAGGATTGATTTTAGATAAACTTTTATATCTTATGTATAGGTGCACGAGGGTTACCACGAACTTAGTAGCCCCCACCATTTAATCAAGGAGGCTAAAATCAATGGAGTTAAGGAATTTGGCTTACTAATTAATCGGAAGCCTAGGATTAGGATTTCACCAATGGATCAAGTGATCAAGCAAAGGAGAGGATGGTGTATTAAACAAAATGTGCTGCAATGGAATCACTCACACAAATTGATTGGTACAATCTATACTAATTGATTAGTAGAAGGAATTACGATTAGGGTTTTCTAACCTAAAACTCTAATCCACTAAATGCCACATTTCATAAAACACTAAGATGACTTAGGGCTGATACATGTCCATTAATTGATCAGTAGCCTAAATTAATAAATACTTGCATTTGGAGCAAAGAATAGGAGTCTTAATTAGCATTTTATAGGTTTTAGTCTAGAATTGTGAGCTCATTTATTGTTTTATTGTTCGTTACACTTATTTATGATATTCAACACTTGTTTTTATGATTTTAATACACATTTAAGTAAGATTAAAGAGTATTATCATCTTATGTTCATCTAATCTCTCATTCTTGTTTCATCATCTTGTTACATAATTCAATTATGGAATTTCCTGGTATATTTTTGTGTTTTCTTGATATCATGCCTTATACCATGAGTGGCTAAATTGGTTTTCGTAGGTTTGTGATAATGTGGATGCTGTTTTGAGTGATCTTTGTATTTTTTATATGGTTTTGAGTATTTAAGTGCAATTTTCATGTTTGATACTCCACTTGAAGCCTTTAAGGTGCTTGTTAATGCAATTCAATGAGTTTTCCTTATAGTTATGAGATTGAGAGGAGGTTAATTGTGTAAATTCCTAATTAAGTCATTTAGTCGATGAAGTATTGATAATAGGTTCTTACAACTATGAGACCACAAGGAGCTTAGGTGTACCCAATTGAATTCACACTACTTTACTTGGTTCTAATAGACTAAGAAAAGTTATGAGACCAAGAGGAAATTTCTCCCCTAATTTCTAAGACTAAAATACTTAATTCATGATAGGAATTAAGTATTTAGCTAATTATGTAGGAAAATGAGATTGAGAGGAGATTTTTTGCTACGTAGCTAAGTGAAGTGCCTTACCCGAGATCAAGCTCAAGTGAATTCTATCAAAACTCAATTAAAAACCATCTCTGATATTTTAAAGGCATACCCTCGAAGCTACTTTGAAACCTTGTCACAAGCCTACATTTTTGTTAATTGTATTAGTTGTTACTATTTACTCTCATTTAGTATTTTATTTGCAATTCACAACGCTATTCAACTTACCTTAATTAGAGTAGCAGGTTAGGTTTTGATACTTAACCAAATCCTTTTTCTTAAGGGATTTAACCTCGTGAATATTCTCCAGTATTATTACTACAAACGATTCAGCACACTAGCCAGTTAAGGTATTGACACTGTTTTCAAAACTTCCATTTATAAAATTTGTGTCTAAAAGTATCCAATGTATGAATCGTTTATGTCAGTTTTTGGGGCCATTGTCAAGGAAAAGGCAATTGATTTTATATTAAATAAATCAAGGACTCTAAGACTAGGCTTCAATGTTTAGTAACTTAGTTTAATTTCTATTAATTTTGAGTAGTTTTATCATTAAAGTTTCAACCTTTATTTATTTTATTGCCCAATTGAGTTGATTTTTCTATTTTATTATTAATTTAGGTTGATTCGAGGATAAAGTTTGGAACTTTACTATTGGATTTGTTGGAAAAGTGCTGAATTTTTCCTAACGATTTGTACTAAGCTAGAAAGAGCATTGTTTATATTTTTGTATTGAAATTTATAGGTTATAGTCTAGAGGTTTGGTTGGATTGAAGAGGAGTAGATTTAAGAGTTGTCACTTTGTATGCAAAGAGGGGGTGAGAGAATTAGTATGGTAATTGGAAGAATTACAATGAAGGTGATCCAAGTTTGGGGGTAAGTTCAAATAGAGAATCAATGTTTCAAAAAGTCCAAATAGGGAATCAATGTTTCAAAAAGTTTAAATAAAAAATTGCTAATAGTTAATCCATGAAATCATTTGAACCACATTATGAAAAGTTGATCTCTTATTTAAACTTTTCAAAACATTGACCTCTTATTTGAACTTATCCCCAAATATTGATCCCCTATTTGAACTTATTCCCAAACATTGATTTCCTCCATTGTAATTCTGCCTTTAGAATTTGACCCAAAGATAAACTGAACATTTCACTGTAGAATTAAGGAAAGAAGGAGAGAGGAATTAAGAGAAATGGAAAATCAGCAAGGAACCTTCGATGGAGGAGATGGAAATGGAAACTATGGGTTTGGAAATAATGGACAAGGAGGCAACAAAAATGAGAATGGTAATAATCGAGCCTTACGAGAATATTTTTGAATGAAGTTGTACCTTTTATCACTTAGCCAACCATTCAATCAAATAATTTTGAACTTAAACCTACCTTAACTTAGATAATGCAACTTAATCAATTTAGAGGATCACCATCCGAGGACCCCCATGAACTCCATTGAAATTTTTTGCAATTATGTGCTACAATGAAAACAAATAGGGTATCCAACAGTATGATCTACCTAAGGTTGTTTCTATTAGTCCTTTATAAGATATCAAGAGGGAGAGGTAAATTGATATCTTTAAAAAATTTTGAGACTTATGATATAACTAAAATTAACCCTCTTAATAACTTAAATTGGTGAACTGTGGTACTCTAATAATTCAACACAAATAATGCAATTAAATAGCGCAAAATAAAAGAGATAAGGAGGAGAATATTAGGCTTATGATTTATAAAGCTTTGACCTTTTGCCTACTGCTCTCTTTCAACTCTAATATTAGGGACCTGGTCTACTTCATCTATATCATTCCACTTGATCTACTAAATCAAATCACAAGAAGTTTACAGATATTAGCCACACTTGGTCTTAACAACTCTCTACTCTACCTATCTAACCTCTCTACAATCTAAGCTAAATACAAATCTACATAATACAATCAAACTTCTCTCAACACTCAAACAACACATAAAGTTTATAGATTGCAAGTGAGAACAACAAGGCAAATCTCAGAAAGTTTTACTTGAAAACAAAAATGAAGATTGATGAATAATCAACTTGGGTCCAACTTTCTAAAGAAGCATCCGAGAAATGTTATGTACTCTTTCAAACAATAGAGAATGTCTACGATCAAAGTATAATGTATATTTATTTTCCTTCTCAAAATCATATGTAATATTTTGAATTCTTTCTCCTTTTATACTAAGGTCTTCCAATAGCTAATTGTTGAGAATTATCTTCAATTCATATTTATCCGTTTCAACGTCTAAGTCATAATCCATAGATATTTTTAGAGAAAATCTTAGAGTTTGAACTTTTAAACCAACTCTTCTAACCTTATCTCAGTTAGATATACTTTGATCAGTAAATCCCCAATGAGCTTGAGATTTGAAATTGAAATCCTACAAAATCCAAATTCAATCTTGTCCTTACACAACATTAGATATTCTCTTATGATTTATCCAAAGATAAATTTTCTTAAAAAATAATCCCTATGGATTTTAATTCCAATTTAAGTAAAACAGGATTAGGTGTATCTCCCTAATACACCTAATCTTATGGAGCTAGGTCCTATTTTTTTTGAAACTAATATAGTGATAATTTTGAACGTTACTATTCCAGAGTAACTATCTAAATAACCTTCTAAAGAGTATCATTTTACTTTTCTTCAAAGTCTTTGAATTACTTTTGGAAGTACTTATACTAACTCTTCTTTTGAAAACTTTTGAAACATTCTCTGAAGTTTTTCATTTCTTTTTCAAATAATTCAAACCTTCTAAATAAGTTTCTAAATGTAACTCAATCTATAATTTTAAGCTTTCTAAAATACTATCTGACTACCTGCATAATTGTAAATTCATAATTATTTTTATCTTTTTGTTATCATCAAAATTCACGAGAGATATCTAACAATTTTTCATTTTCATTAACAGATAAGGCTAGAAGTTGGTTAAACTCCCAATCACCTAATTCTATCACTACATGGGATAGCTTAGTCCAAAAGTTTCTATCTTATCTCTTCCTACTGGGTAAAACAATAAAAATAAGAAATGATATCATCATGTTTAGACAATTTGATAAGGAGCCCTTATTTAAGAGTTGGGAGTAGTTTAAGGAGCTTTCAAGGAAGTGTCCCCATCATAGTTTACCCATGTAAAGTGTTGTGAATACTTTTTACAATAGATTGCGGAGTCAATTGAGGATGATGGTCAATGCTGTTGCTGAGGGGAGTATAATGAACAAAAGTGCTAAAGAGGCATATGAAATGTTTAAACAAATGGCATCACATGCTTATGGTTGGAATTTTGAGAGAGCTCAACCAAGGAGGGAACTGAGTGTAAGTGTAGAAGAAGAATTAAGTCAACTTAGAGAGCAAGCTACCTCACTTACCACTCAGCTTACTCAAATAGACAAAGCTAAATAGGCCAGCACCCCTAATGGTTGCAAGAAAGCTTATGAATATTGTTGTGTATGTGGTGGCCTAGGGCATTTAAGCATAAATTTTTAGGTTTAAAACCCCTTTGGCCCATTAAGAGATAGTCAAGAGGAACAAGTTAACATATTGGGGAATTTTAATTAGGGACAAAGAGACTATAACCCCTACTCAAACACCTACAACTCAAGTTTGAGAGATACCTCTACCTACACAAAGTTCAAAGGGAGAATCTTTGGAGTAATCATTGAGAAACTTTATTAAAAAATACAATACTAGAATAAATGCACAAAAGGGTACTTTGCAAGAGATGAATAGATGGATGATTCAATACTATAAGGATATGAATAATAAAATCTTAAGATAACTACCTAGCAATAGCAAGCAAAATCCAAGAGATCATGCTAGAACATTCAATGGAAATGGTAAGGAAGCTAGTGTAAAAGAAAAGGGGTTATGCTTTAGTAAAAAGCTAGTGTTTAGAAGTGAATACCTGAGACTCAAAGACCTTGTTGAGGAATAAGATCAACCAAATGATGAGGAAATGTTTACACTATCAGAGGAAGAGTTAATAGCTAAACTTAAAAGGGATCTTGAAAATGAAATGGATGAGAACTTTGAGGAAGAAGAAATTGAAAAAGAAGTATCTAGTGGTGATGATGTATACAACTTGGAGACAAATATAATGAGAGAAATTAGTGAAGAAGTAGATCTAAGTGAGTGCAAAGACATAGGAGTTAATGAATATAAAGAAGAGAATCCCAAGAAGTTTGAATCAAGAAAAGAAGGTAAAGTAAGTTTAGAGGAGAAACCTAATATCGATGAGTTCAAAATTATGGATGTGAGGCTTGAGGAGAAAGGTGCTAATGGTTTCAATTTGCACACAAATTAGAGGATCTCGGAAGATTTACTGTGCCATGTACTATATTAGATAAGTTTTTCCTAAGTGTTCTTTTAGACATAGGCACATGAGATAATTTTATGTCGAGAAAAACTATATGGGAATTAGGACTCAAGAGTTTTATGAAGGGAAGCCCATATTATATACAAACCATCAATAGAGGTTAGACCACACCTTTAGGAAAACTTCACTTCATACCCATTAGTGTTTGACCATGTGACTTCTTAGTTAACTTTATTGTAAGGGATATGAAAGATGAAGATCAACCCTTAGTTTTTGGAAGATCGTTCTTGGCAGCCTCTAAAGTTATCTTTAGAGCTATATTAGATATGAAAGAGAAGGTAAATATCCTAGAGAGTAGAGAAAGTAAAGTGATGCTCCAAGTTAAGAAAGAAATTCAATAGCTAACTAAAGGAAAATGAGAGTTAGATCAAGAAAAAGAATTTGAGAAAGGCAGTTGTATGAGGAAAAGGAGGATTCATGAGTAAGGAAAGTCAAGCATGAACTAAGGAGCTAAAAGATTCAAACCTTAAAGGAAGTATGGGGACACTCGATGAAGCAACATCAAAAAGCCAGGCTAATGGCTTAAAAACAAGTGCTTGATGGGAGGTAACCTAACCCATCATCTTTTCTTATCTTTTTTTTTTTTAATTTATGTTTGATACTTTTTAATTTTAAAGTCTTTAATTATGCCTCTTCTATGTTATGTAGGTACATGTGAATAAATAAAGGAAAGGTTAAATCCACCAATTAAGAGACATCATTAACAATTTAGGAGGAGATTGAGAATCAAAACACACTACAAAACTAAGGAAGTTTTGCTCTAACTTTCTCTTTTACTTCCTATTGTATGTACAGTGAATTATAAGATATATACATCTAAATTAAATTTTAGGCTAGAGAAGTTAAACATGAACATCGAAGCTATGTAGTTCTAAATGAGTTTTAATAACTTAATTGAATTCATGCTAAGTTACCTCTTCTATGCACCAACAAGATAGTTTCTTTCTTAATAGTTAGGTCCATCTTCCTTTATGTGCCATGCATTTTAATTCAAGTATGTCATCATTCAATAAAGTTTATGTGAAAGGAAGTAGGAGGAAGTAATTAAGACTTTATTTTTAACAGAAGTCCCTTGTGAATAAGTCATAAATACTTCTCAAAACTTTGTAATCAATTCATGGAAAATTTTGAGTGGGTAAAGCTAAAGTATCCACTTCCAAAGTAATCTTTGTTTTATTTAATCATACTCAATTTAAGCGTAGTTTAGAGGTATGAAGTTATGGAAATGTTTTAGCTGGGTGTTAGTTTTTTTGTATTTTCAAAAGTTAACCTATATACATATACCATTCTTTTGAGGAATTGAGTGATCTTTTAATATTATACGAATTCAAGTGAATACTGGATTTTACTTGAATGTTCCCCAATCACTGCACAATGAATGTCCATAAAGAAAGAAAAGAAAAGTTGAAAAATAAAATGATGAGAATTAAGCAAAAGTCATTACAAATGAAAATTATGATCCCATCAAAGTAAAGAAATGAAGTTAAAAAAGGAAGAAAGAAAGTGAAAGAAAATAGAAAAATTAAAAATCCAAAAATTCAAAAAGAGAATAATGGGCAAGATATGAAAGTTAATCCAAAAGTAGGAGAGGTAAAGTAAGGTATGATATCACACCCTGAATACTGTCAAGTCATAACAATCCACCATATATAACAATTTTATATCAAAAACTACCCAATCAATCGTTAGCATAACCTTAATATACATAAGGCTCATACAACAAACCACATTGAAGCATTTACAGTTCGACAAATATACTAATATTTATATTCATAACAAACTTATATTTACAATAAGGCTAAGTAAAAGTATTTATAAAAGTATATAAGTATGAACTATGACTCAAAAGTAAGAACCCAACTAGATCGCCTAAATGATCAAGTTGATCCTATAGAAACAAAAAGTTCCAAAAACATAGTCCCTATTGCTTCTACTTCACTCAAGCCCAAATATAGTCTTTTTGCACACTTAGAGGTGATCTTCACATGGCATAATTACTCAAATCCTGCAAGCAAATACATAGAAGAGTGAGCAAACCATAGCTCAGTAAGGGGCAAGAGGCAAAAAGTATATATAGGCAAAACAGTACAACTAAGTTATCAAATAATTATTACATGCAATCTATGAACAAGCAATGTGTCATCTACACGACATTATCCAGTTCATCGCAAGGTTAGAGAAACTCCACCTACTTTAACCTGGGCTAAGGAGTTACGATATGACGGCCATAAGGCCATCTCACGGCTAATTCCAGGCTTGTGCAATAGAGCTTCTACTCTACTTATAACTACCTTCGAACCTAATGCCCCCAATGTCATCACGACCTCCTCTCCTATCACTTAATTCAACCAAGGAAAAGCCAATTCATTGCAACTTCATTAAAGGCATTGGAATTTAGTTGGAGAAACCTAACTATCCTCTAATGGGATGCAATGCATATCGGTTTATCTTTTTGTTTAGTATTTCAATTAGTCTAGTCAAGGATGATCAAACAATTTATAACACACCAAATAAGGACAATTGACGCAGCAAAACATGTAGCTCAACTACCAATCAACATCTCAATAACCAAGCACAAGCATAGCATGCACATAAACAACTATTTACAACCATTAGTGAGCATATACTCTAGTCTCTACAAATCCCACTTACTTGTATTAAAGCTTACTTCAATAGGTCTACTACTTTAGTGCTTCACTCACTTAGAAGTCCTATATATACCAAAGGTCATATTCTATTATTATAAGATTTACAAAAACATTAGAGTTTTATCTAGTTCCTTGTATTATTATTAAAAGGTATGCCATAAGCTTGTTATTCTCACATTACTATACAAGATCTTATCTTTATTAGGGTCATACATACATACATACATACATACATACATACATATATATATATATATACTTCTAAAGTATATATATACAAACACATACATATATACACATATATACTTCAAGAATTATATTTTACTATATAGGCTATATTAAATTATCTAAAATTACTCAATTTTAATAAAGTTGATATCATTGGGTTCACCTAAACTCAAGGATATATGTTATGGGTTTTATTCAAAAGATAATTCCAAAGGGTATTTCTAATCCTAGTATATAAGTAAAGCCATATATTAAGTTATATCATATCAATTTTTTAGTATATAAATAACATATATTCTTACATAATCTTAAGTTAAAATGTGATAAATCATATATTATCTATCCTAGCATGTATATATCATGATCTGATGCAGATAATATCGCGAAATACCTCAAAATAATAAGTGATCCTATCTGATAAGATTATGTTTAATTGTAATTCAATCAAATAATTAACATATTTTAACATATTACTACTAAATACATGTCCTTACTAATAATTTAAGTTATTTAACTAAGAAATTAATAATAAATAGTTAAGATTACCAAATAATTTCATGAAAATTTTTATAGACTTAAAAAAATATAAGGGATTCAACTAGTAATTGGTTTCATGCTATTGGATTTATCACTTATATATGTAAAATTATATTTTTACCTCTAAATTACAATTCATTAGGTAAATAATTCCAACCTATCCTAGCATCATTACAAATATCTAGAATTAATTTGATTCTAATTTCATCAATTATTTCCCCTAAAACTAATTTATTTCATAAATTGTCTTATTTTTAGCCCTTTTTAGAGCTAACAAATATAATAAATACTAAACATATATATAATCAAAATCAAACTATATAGCCATAAACTAGATATAATATATATCCTACAAAAAAATTTTTAGCTCAAAACAATATTTTAAAATTTAGGTAAATAGTACATTTGTTAAGCAAATATATGAAATATTCATAATTTTGCAAAAATAAAATTACAGCATGAAAGTACCTTAAAAATAACTTAGGTATAATTGTTTTCATGATTTTCCTATTTCATTTAATATTTTTTAGAAATTAATGAAAAACATAGTAGATTTTTGAGCTTAGTGTTCATTGGCAATGCGGTGGCTAGAGAGGGGTTGTCAGTCAGAGGTGGCATGGGGTGCTCTCTTAGTGGCTAGTAGGGTTCCATCGTAAATGACTATTTGGACGGGGAGTCAGCTTAAGGCATGGGTTGCTCTGTTTTTCTCTTTTTTTGTTTAATTTTTTTCCTAAATTTTCTTTTAAGTGTCTTAGTTATAAAATGTATAATATGTGTCCTAGTGTCCTATTTATAGTGTTTTAGGTCAATTGAGATTTTTCTTAATAATATAGTAATTTTTCTTTAATTTACAAGTGTAATATTAATAGCATAAGGTGTCAAATCTTAATAAAATCACTTTTTATGCAGTTAGTTCTTCCTTTTAAGCTACTACATGTTATTTTATGGTGATTTTAGGTCATTTTCTTAATTTTTAAAATAATTTTTAGATTATATTTTAGGGTATCTTGGTATTTTAAGTTAATATTTAATGATTTTATTAATATACAAGCATATATCCGATATATATATATAATACACATAATGAGCAATTATATGCATATAATCATAATTCTATCATGTATCTTACTTTTAAGATATATTTTCTATTTAATCCTGTGAATTTATCACTTATTATCTATATTTTAGGTTTGCAGTTTAATTTACAAGTATAATTATTATATATATTGGGGATATCCATAAAAATACATATACATTCTATAATACCTAGGATTTCAATAAATACATATAATAATAATAAATTATCAATATAAGGAAAAATAATAGAAAATAATGAAAAAAAAATTAAAAAATAAGTGGATGGATCATCAAATGATGTGTCAGCCTAAGATTAATTGGAAAATATGAGTCAACACCTAGTTAATTAGAAAATGACACATGACACCTAGAGAAAAAGGAAAAATGACATGTGGCAAACACATGACTAATTTTTATTAAATAAAAAAAATTGAAAAATTATAAATAGGACCCAAATCCTCATTTACAATATTTTAGCACTCTAAAAAAAAGAACATAATTTAGAAAAATTCAAAAAAATAAAATAAAAATATAACAAGAAATAAGGTTAGAATTAGTCTAGGGTGGTTCGTATACCAAACTACAACTTGACTTAAAGCAGCTTGAAGGTTAAAGAAAGGGTGGTGCGACTGGTTGTTCTGACAAGGTGCGGCGATTCGATGGGAGTTTGAGGCAACGGGTGGGAATCGGTTTAGGTGAACCAATTTTTCACCTATAATTTGTTTAATTTTCTAAAAATATCTAATTTTTTAGGAGTAGAATAATATAGTAATTTTATTTTGCTTAAATAATGATTAGAAATATAGGGACCTTAAGAAAATGCCCTGTTTGGACATAAATTAAATTAATTTTTATAAATATTAGATGACATTATTTCAAGCTCAATTTTTTTAGATAATACGCCTAATATATATATATATATATATAATTGTGGCAATAATAATTTTTGAAATTAAGCATGTTTACTACTTTTTATAATTATTTTTAATAAAACTACAAGTTTGAATTATTAAAATAATTAGTTTTTTATGAAATTAATGAATAAGGCCTACGTGTTTTGACATTTAGAAGTTTATAATGATATTTAGAACACTTAGTTTTTATCTCATACTTAAATTTATTTATTTTCCTTAATTTTTCATAATTTTAGGCTAAAACCGCTATTTTCATAAAATAGATAATAGCAAGTTTGGTGTAATTCATGGCTAATAATTAAAATAAATATTTATGTGAGCCTATAGGATTTTTCATGAAATTAATTAGGCTTGTATACTATTTATTATCTATTTTCCTAATAAAACCTATACATTAGCTTAATATATAATATAATAATTAGTACTAGTAAAATGTTTATCAAATTTATATAAAATGAACACTTTTAAATATAGTAAGGGTTGTTGGTCAAGTTTGGAAAGTGGGATTTTTAAGACTTCTAATTTAGAATCAAAGCCTATTCGAGTCAATTACGAAGTTATGACAACATACGATTAAGTCGGTAGTAAGAAAGAGTATTTTTGGACTTTAATAATATTGATAAACTTGATTCTTAAGATATCTTAATAGTAATCAAAATAACAATCGTGACGATATAAAGGTTACCCAAATCGAATAAGGAATTAATAAGAAACTGTCAAATGAAGTTTAAAAATGCAATAATGAAAGCTTATAACAGTTCGGGTTCAACCCATACTTAACTTAAAGACTATGTTTATATTTTCTTAGGTGTAATAAGTAAGGAAGGATCATGTTGTGAAGTTAAGGATTTTACGCTATTACAAAGCTCAAGTAGATTTAACCCATGCTTGGAGTAGATATATTAATACTCACAACACTGCATGCTATTTGATGCTGTGTTAATTGAATATGGGAATATCTTGGATGAACTGTTATACTATTATAGTGGATGCTGATGCAGTAATTTTGAATGACAGTAACTATATTTTGGTTAAATTGTTATGTTGGGTGTTGATATAGTGCTTACGAATAATTATACTAACTTAGAGAGTTGAAGGATTACTAACTCAATCTTCTAAGTGTTCACCTAAGTAAACCCTCAGTGAGATGCTAGATTTCCACTAGAAAGAGTTTGAAAACTAGTCTAGATAACTAAGTTAAATAAAACTTAAAGATTGATTGTGTTGATTGATATTTCTAAGTTGTTATTGCATATCATGGCATAGTATGGCACAAAAAAGGACCTACGGGTTAAAATTTCCAAAATGAGGCTTCCGAGTGATCAAGGAAAAATTGTGGCTTTATAAACTTAGTTTTTGGAAGCATATAGATTTACGTTGTCCGAACATCTTGACTATTTTGATAGTCAGATTTGATAGACTATAGTATGTAGTCTAATTTGGCCTTATTGCCTCTTCGATTTAGTGAACTACAGTATGTTATCTAAAGTTTGTAAAACAAATTTAGGGGTCCTACTCCCAAGTGGCTCCTTGTTACCCTTTTTTATATTGGTAGACTGCTACAGTGTATAGTCCAATTTGGTAGGAATCCTACTCCCATGTAGCTCCTTGTTACCGTTTTTTATATTGGTAGACTTCTATAGTGTATAGTCCAATTTAGTGGGAATCCTACTCTCAAGCAGCTCCTTATTGCCCAGAGGTTCCTAGAAGTGATATCTAAATGCCTGGCTATGTCGACTAACTGGATGAAAATTGGAAGGGCGTAAGATATTAGTACCAATGTATGCCCATATATATGAGCATAGCATGTTGCATTGCTAACAATAAAAGCCTGGTTAAGCAAATGGTAATGTATGTATAGAGTTGAACCTACTAATTATGATTAAAATGATTCAATTATGATATTGTTTATATTGTATCAATTGTTATCTACTCTCACTCAACTTCAGTAGCTAAGGGGATAAAATATTTTATCCTCAGGTTAACAGCATTTGATAGGCCGAACACTAGGGGAGATGTATACTGAGAGCATAGTCAGAGTCAATAGCTTTTGATGAAACATATACAAAGTCAGGAATCCTACTATTTTGAAGATAATAAAAGAAAAAGGATAGTTCATGTTTTGATGTAAATATTAAGCAGTACATATAAGTTGCAACAAAATGTCCAGCTAAACTCCAATATAACATCCCTTTTATCATGAAAACAAAGTTATCTTTCAATGAATAAGCAAGTTGAGTAAAGTTTTCAACAATTATTCCTGTATGATCGTGCATTCTGTGCTAAGATAAGATGTAACACATTAATAAAGTATATTTCTATATTATACCTTTTTACCACTTAAATAAATTATCTCTAAGTCTTCATTACATTTTAGACTCAATTTTAAAGGTTCCAACAAGTTTTATGCTATATTGAATTGTTAGATATCTCTCATGGATTTTAATAATAACAAAAAAGAGAGAAGAACACTAATGAATTAACAAGTACGTAGGTATTTAGAAAGTTTAAAATTACAAATTGAGTTGCATTCAGAAGATTATTCAAAAGGTTTGAATTGATTGGACATAAACTAGTCTAAAAATCTTTCAAAAAGTATTTTAGAAGCTTTTATAAGAAGAATTGGTGTAGCACTTCAGAAGCTTATTCAGGAACTTTAGAAACAAGAGGCTGATATTCTTCAGAAGGTTGTTGAGAAAGTAAGTTTGAAAGTATGATGTTGAAATTAGCTTTAAATCATATTCAAATTATTCAAGGCCTAGCTCCACTAGATTGAGTGAATTAGGAAAATACATTTAATCTCATTTCACTCAAGATAGAATTAAGATCCATGAGGATTTAGTTCAAGCGAAAATATTTTTGAAAAATCAAGATAAACACAAATATGGATAAGGATAAAGTTGAGTCAAATTTTGTGGAAATTCAAAATGAACTTTATCTAGAAGTATTTGATAAGGATTATCTCTTTATTAAGTTTAAGAAATGTATCTAGTGGTTATGATTTTAATTATATTTGATCTGAACAAATTAAGGAGACTAGATTTTTAAATTTGAAATGACCGAGATCTTCTCTAAAAATATCCAAGGAGTTATTTTAAATATCTAATGGTTGGATAATTATGGAAGTGAAGAAAATCTTCAATTTTTTAACTATTGGAAAAACTTAATATAAAAGGAAAAAGTATTCAAAACATCAACCACAACACGGAAGAAAAAATTCCGTTGCATAAAAAATCGTTATTAAAGTATACCTTCTTAAAAAGTCACAGAAGGTTCTTCAGAACTTCTTCATAAAGTTCCACTGAAGCAAACATTACAACATTCATTGTTTTCTCTTTAGACTAAAATTGTTTGAGTTTTATAATTTTGCTCTTACTTGTAATTTGTAATTCTTATTTTGTTGTTTGAGTGTTAAGATAAGTACATTTGTACTCTGAAGATCTGTATTAGCCTAGATTGTTGAGAGGCAAGATAGGTAGAGTAGAGTATTGAAAAGTTATTGTGACGAATGCTTGTAATCTGTTTGTGATTTGATTTAGTGGATTAAGTGGAACGGCACCAGTAAAGTAAACCGGGTCTCTAATAGTGGAGTTAGAAAAGAGTTGCAGGTAGAAGGTCGAAGCTCTATAAAATCTTGGCATAATATTCTTCTTCATCACTCTTTTAATTTATGTTATTTAACTATTGTTTAATTATGTGTTGAAATACTACTGTTCACCAAATTAAGTTATTAAGAGGGGTTATGTTATTTTTATATCGAAAAGTTTTCAAAAGTTTAAAGATATAAATTCACCTCCCCTCTTAATATCTTCTATGAGACCAATAATTAGTATCAAAGCCTCATTCTAATATTTTCTAAAGTCCAAGATCATAGGTGAATCATGTAGTAGTTTAACAGTTCGGCCTGACAAGGCACCATTTTTTTATGGAACTAATATTCCCTATTGGAAATTCAGGATGGAGACTTATGTGAAGACATTAGATTATCAGGCTTAGCAAATTATTTCTGTAGGAGATTTCAAAGTTCCAACTGTTATCACAACAAATAATGATATCACCAAAGTTGAACTCAATTCAAAGGCTAAGAATATTTCATTGAGTATTATTGTACATTCTAAATTTTATCTAATTGCTTCTTGTGCTACTGTTGAAGATATTTGGGACACCATGGTACAAACCTATAAAGGGACAAAGACAATTAAGGATATAAGAATCAACTTTCTGGTTCAACAATATGAAACATTTCAAAATCTCCCTGATGAAAAAAATCAAAAACTCTTTCAGTAGATTTACTACTATAACTAATAAACTGTTTTCTCTTGAAAACATAATTAATGATGCAGATATGGTTCACAAGATGCTAAGGATTCTTCCCAAATTTTGGAATGCAAAGAAAACTGCCATAGAAGAAGTTTGTGATTTAAAGACATTAACTTTAAGTTAATTGCATAGCAAGCTCATGGCATATGAAACTAATTTTCTCAAATCAAAAAGTACTTTAGAGGATACGAATAAGAAGGCTACAACGTTTAAGGCCAAAGAAGTAGAAGTTGATTCGAACAATGATGATTTATCCAATGATGATGATGATGACGATGAAGAGGTTACATGGTTAGCAAGACGTTTGAATAGATTTCTTAAGAAAAGAGGTAAAAGATCATATAGCTCTAACAATTTTAAATCTAACAAGAATCGAAACGATGCAAAAAGTGGTATTAAGGAAAAGAAGGAAGTTATTTATTACGAATGCAAAAAGATTGAGCACATTAAATACGAATGTCCACTACTTTTTATAAAGCTCCATAAAAACAAAAAGAAACAAAAAGGCTTGCTAGCGACTTGGAGTCATTTAGATAAGTTGCAATCTAAGGAAGAAGGTTTGGATAATAAAGCTAATGAAGCAAATTTATGTTTGATGGCACGTTCTGAAGTAAGTTCTAAATCTGAATCCAATAAAGATTATATACTAAATAATATTTGCACTGAAATTAGGAAATTATTAAAAGCACTTTCAAAAGCCAATGATAAAATTTTGAAAGTTGAAAATGAAAATAAGGCTTTGAAGAATGAAAAACAAGCTCTCATTTAAACAAACAAACTTTCGGTTGATAAAAACGATTTTTTGAAAAATGATTTTGAAGTTTTACATGATGCAAGAGAAGCTTTGGTTAAAGAAAATCTTATGTTGAAAGAAGAGATCAAAAGTTTGAAAAATCATGTTGAAGATTTATCAAATTCTATTAAAAATACTTTTCAAAAGTTTGATAAAAGTGATAAAAAAAACTTTAAATGCTTATTTCTAGTCAACAAGTAGATAATTCTAAATTTGGATTAGGTTTTGAAAGTGGACAATCATCTAAAACAAAGAAAGAAATAGTGTTTATCAAATCAAAAAGTGAAAATCAAGAACCTTTCAAAGAAAAGGATAAAGGAAAAACAGTTGAACCTATCAAAAGGTACAACAGACAGTATTCTCAAAACAAAAATAAGTATCCTTTCAGAAGGTACAACAGAATGTTGCATAAAGGGTATGTTAGAGATTACCCGAAGCAAAACCAAAGGTGTAAGGTAAGTAATAGGTATGGATATTCTTCTCCCTATGCATGTTTCTTCTATAGCAAGTTAGGTCATATTGAAAAGTGTTGTTTTTATAAAAATTGCAAGCTTAGTAAAAACCAAGTAAATGCAGGTAATATTACGAGCTTGAATTTTAAAGGACCTAAGCTTGTTTAGGTTTCTAAGAATCTTTTATTTTTCTTTTAGTGGTTACAAGTTATGAGGCAAAATTTAATTGGAGATAATTCTTAATCAATAATGCCTCGTTGGAAATGAAAGTATGGAATAAATGGTAATCTTGTTCTATTTTTTAATTTGCTCTTCATATTCTATTTCGTTATTGATCATAAAAAATAATTGGTATCATTTTGAAAGAGAGCTCTTTCTCTAAAATATGTTTTTATAAGGAGAAAAAGAAAGATATTGAAATTTGTTTCTTTTTAACAAAAACATGGCTTTGATCTATTTTATTAGGGAGTAGAAGTCTTATCATTTATTTTTCCTTTATAAAAATTGGTTATCTTCTCATAAGAAAAAAGGAGGAGAAAAGTTTTCAAAAACTTTGTTATAAAAATATTTAGTTGTTTTCTAATGATAACAAAAAGTGGGAGAAAGGCCAAAAACAATTAAGTATTGAACACAAGCAAGCAAACATAATAGCAATAAAATTTGAATGGTATATCATTATTGTCGAATAATGTTTCTTTCTTGTCATTTATATTGGACATTGAAATGTTACATGTTTTTGGTTGTAAATATGTTTTGTTGTCATCAAAACGAGAGAGAATGTTAAATATCTCTCATAGATTTTAATGATTAAAAGAGAGAGAGAGAGAGAGAGAGAGAGAGAAGAACACTAATGAATTAACAAGTGTGTAGGTATTTAGAAAGTTTAAAATTGTAAATTAAGGTGCATTTAGAAGATTATCCAGAAGGTTTGAATTGATTAGACATAAACTAGTCTGAAAATTTTTCAAAAAATATTTTAGAAGCTTTTATAAGAAGAATTGGTACAACACTTCAGAACCTTACTCATAAACTTTAGTAACAAAAGGCTGATATTCTTCAAAAGGTTTTTAAGAAAGTAAGTTTGAAAGTATGATGTTGAAATTAGCTTTAAATCATATTTGAATTATTCAAGGCCTAGCTTTACTAGATTAAGTGTATTAGGAAAATACATTTAATCCAATTTCACTCAAGATGGAATTAAGATCTATAGGGATTTATTTAAGCAAAAATATTTTTGAAAAATCAAGATAGACACAAATATGGATAAGAATAAAGTTGAGTTGGATTTTGTGGAAATTCAAAATGAACTTTGTCTAGAAATATTTGATAAAGATTATCTCTTCGTTAAGTTTAAGAAATTTATTTGGTGGTTATGATCTTAAATATATCTGATCTAAACAAATCAAGGAGAATAGATTTTTAAATTTGAAATGATTGAGATCTACTCTAAAAATATCAAGGAGTTATTTTAAATATCTAATGGTTGGATAATTATGGAAGTGAAAAAAATCTTTAGTTTTTTAACCATTGGAAAAACTCAATATAAAAGGAAGAAGGATTCAAAAAGTCAGACACAACTCTAAAGAAAATTTTTCATTGCATAAAAAACTGTGATCAGAGTATACCTTCTTAAAAAGTCACAAAAGGTTCTTCAAATACTTCTTTAGAAAGTTCAACCAAAGCAAACATTACAACATTCATTTGTTTTCTTTTTAGAGTGAAATTGTTTAAGTTTTATAGTTTTGCCCTCACTTGTAATTTGTAATTCTTATTTTGTTAATTTGTAATTCTTATTTTGTTGTTTAAGTGTTGAGACAAGTACATTTGTACTTTGTAGATCTGTATTAGCCTAGATTGTTGAGAGGCTAGATTAGCAGAGCAAAATGTTAAAAGGTCATTGTGACAAATGCTTGTAATCTATTTGTGATTTGATTTAGTGGATTAAATGGAATGGCACTAGTAAAGTAGATCGAGTCCCTAACAGTAGAGCTGGAAGAGAGCAGTAGGGAGAAGGCAGAAGGCCGAAACTTTATAAAATCTATGTCTAATATTCTCATTTCTTACTCTTTTAATTTGTGTTATTTAACTGTTGTTTAATTGTATGTTGAAATACCACTGTTCACCAAATTAAGTTATTAAGAGGGGTAATCTTATTTTTATAGAGAAAATTTTTCATAAGTTTAAAGAAATAAATTCACCCCCCTCTTGATATCTTATACGGGACCAACAATTAGTATCAAAGCCTCACTTTAATATTTTCTAGAGAAATCAAATGTTTTGAATGCCTTGGCTATGGATACGTGGTTAGTCAACGTTCGAATCGCCGAGTTATGATCATAAAGGGAGACAAGCCCCAGTTTAAAGTAGAAAGTGCAAGTAAAGGAGAGGAAGCAGTGCCAATCGATTAGATGTTGGAATAATTTCAGGAAGATCCCGATGATGAGATACCTCTTGAGTGTGGAGCTAAGTATTGCTTTGTAGTTCGACAATCTCTCATTACTTTTGTAGCTAATGAGAATGAGTAAAGAGAAAACCTTTTTCATACAAATTGTCGGGTGAATGGCAAGTTATGTGCCTTGATCATTGATAGAGGAAGCTATACCAACGTCATCACATAAGGGATAGTTAAGGCCATGAAATTGCCAACCCTTCCATACCTCAAGCTGTACAAGATTCACTAGTTGAACAAAAAAGGAAGACTACACATCTCCGTGCAAGTCGGAGTGGCGATTACCATTGGTGATAGGTACAGGGATGAGGTGATGTATGATGTCCTTCCCATGTGTGCATCTTACATATTACTAGTCAACCATAGCTATTTAACTTAAGAGTATTACATGATGGGTATAGAAATACCTTTGTGTTTCCAAAGGACGGGAAGAAAATTATATTGACACCTATGAGTCTTATGGAAGTGTAAGAAGACTAGGAAAAGGTTACTAGATCTGTGCAGCAGAATTCCTTGGTGATTTCTCGAGCTCAATTCGCACGAGAGATCAAGGCTAAAGACTATGTGCTCCTTTTTGTCAAGAGATTCTTAGAGGTTAGAGAGACCGCGAATAACCTACCGAAGTACAGCAACTACTTCAGGAATTTGCTTACCTTTTCCCTAACTAAATACTGAAAGACTTATCTCCTTTAAGAGGAATTGAGCATTGCATCGACCTCTAACCAGGGGTTGCCTTACTAAACCGACCTACTTATAAACTCAATCCAGAGTGGGCAACTGAACTGAAGAAGCAAGTGGATAAGTTGGTAGATTGTAGATACATTTGTAAGAGCATGAGTCCTTGTGTTGTACTTGCTATACTCGTACCGAAAATAGATAAAACATGGTGAATGTGCATTGACAGCCGAGCTGTCAATAAGATCACTACCAAATACCAATACCTGATCCCGCTGCTTGATGATATGCTTGACGAGTTACACAGCACCTGCATCTTTTCTAAGATTAACCTGAAGAGTGGCTACCACCAAATACGGATGAGACCTAAGGATGAATAGAAGAGAGCCTTTAAGAAAAGGGATAGTCTATTCGAATAGTTGGTGATGTCGTTCGGACTAACTAATGCATCAAGTACATTTATGTGGCTGATGAATCATGCACTAAGATCGTTGATCGGCAAATGTGTTGTAGTTTATTTTAATGATATTCTGGTCTATAATGTCGACCTCCTGTATATGTTGAACATTTGAGATTAGTGTTTAACGTTCTCCGTACCGAGAAATTATTCGACAACCTAAAGAAATGTGCATTCTGTCAAAGCAAGATTGTATTCCTCGGATACATCATTTTAGGGACTAGAGTTCAAGTTGATGAGGAAAAAGTCAGAGCTATTAATGAGTAGCCTACACAGACTAGTACCACCGAAGTCAGGAGCTTTCATGGCTTAGCCTCGTTCTATTAAAGATTTATCTAAAACTTCAACTCCATAACTGTACCGTTGACTGAATTGACCAAGAAAATGTTGAGTTAAAATGGATAAAAAAAGCTCATAGGAGTTTTGAAGATGTAAAGTCTAAGTTGACATCTACTCCAGTACTTACTCTAGCAAATTTCGAGAAGGTTTTTGAGGTTGAATGTGATGCGTCTAGTGTCAGCATTAGTGCTGCCCTAATGTAGGAACGCCGACTCATTGCCTACTTCAACGAAAAACTCCGAGGTGCTGCCTTGAATTACTCAGCCTACAACAAGGAATTCTATGCCCTTGTTCGTATACTCTAGAATTAGCAACATTATCTGTTGCCGAAAGAATTCATCATCTGTTCAGATCATGAATCTCTTAAGCATCTTCGCAACCAATAGAAGCTTTTTTGGCATTACACTAAATGGGTTGAATTCTTGGAAACCTTTTGCTATTTCATCAAATATAAGAAGGGAAGCACCAACACAATAGCTGATGCACTTTCTCGCTGTCATACCCTTATCACAACGTTACAAGCTAAGGTGCTTAGATTCGGCACTTTACCTAATCAATATGAGCACAACTCACATTTTGGACCCTTTAGTAACCAAGTGCAATGCTAGAGAAGTTGCGAAAGGGTTCTACTTGAGTGGAGAATTCTTGATGAAGGGCAAGCAAATTTGCGTACCAAGTAGTTCTATAAGGGAGCTGCTGGTTCAAGAAGCTCATGTCAGGGGTCTAGCCGGCCATTTTGGAGAAAAGAGGACAATTGAGATATTAAAGGAATACTTTTACTTGCCTAAAATGATGAATGATGTGCACCAAATACTTTAGAGGTACAAGGTCTGTAAGTATGCAAAAGGAAGGAGAAAGCCCTATGGAGAATATACACTCCTACCAATTCCCGAGCGGTCATAGACCAATATAAGCATGAATTTCATGCTTGGCCTTCCCCATACACCAAGAAGATACGATTCGATCATGGTAGTGGTCAATCGGTTCAGCAAGATGGGACACTCTTTCCCTACCACAGAACTAATGATGCTTTATTCATCACTAACCCCTTCTTGCAGGAAATTGTGCAACTATATGGAGTACCAAGAAGTATTGTATCCGGCCATGATTCAAAATTCACGAACTTCTTTTAGAAAACCCTATGGAGAAAACTCGACACTAAGCTCTTATTCAGTACCTCTTGCTACCTTCAAACAAACGGCCAAATTGAAATAGTTAACAAAACTGTTGGTAATATCCTGTGCATCACAATTGGAAAGGACTCTCATGACTGGGATTTATGCTTGCCCATCATTGAATTTGCCTATAATTGCTCAACTTACAACTTAACCGGAACATCACTATCTGAGGTTATTTATAAACTTAACCCAAACCTACCCTTGGATTTAATTAACAGCCCGACTACATAAGGGTAAAGTCAATCTAGCCTATAGTGTTCCATGAGTTCCAAAGGTTACATCGTAAGATTGTCGAGCAATTGGCTAAAACTAGAGCCTAATAGAAGGAAGTGGGAAACCACGGAAAGAGGTGAGTCATTTATACTCATGGAGACCTTGTTTGGGTCAATCTTAGCAAGGAACGCTTTCCTGGCAAAAGGACCAATAAACTATCTCCCAGAACGGATGGACCCTACAGGATTCTGAGGTACATTAATGATAATGCCTATGAGAATGAGCTATCAGAAGGTTTCGCCATGTTTACCTCCTTCAACGTTGCCAAGTTAACTCCTTATGTGCCTAATGATGACAAAGACTAAGATTTGAGGGCAAATCTTTAGCAACCCCGGGAAACTGATGAACTGCCAACCAGCAATCCCATTACTCGCGTACGACTCCAAGGACTACAATCCCTCACCCAAAGAATTCTCTTTCGGCAACCTACTGATGATGAGAAAGTTTACACTTAAAGAAGGTGGCTGAACTCCTTGAGCTCCCTATACTGTCATACTATGATCTATACTCTCGGTAGTGATGATGTCGACCATTCCCTAGCCGAGGATCTTATGCCAAGTAATCCAACCAGCTACTGCTAAGAGGTTCTTTCTAAGTGATGAGAGACTTACTTATCAACCAAGTAGTTTTCTCTCAGCATGCTACCTTCTCTCTTATTCTGACCCCTTTATTGTCGCAACATCTTGATTCCTCTCGCCTACTGTGCTTAGAGAATATCCGTACAGGACCAATGTTGCATGCTACATATTCACCTCGTCTAACATTGTACTACTTTTCCATTTTTGTCTTTTGTCCTTTTTACCCTTTTTTATATGTACTAGGAATCCTCTTTTTGTATATACTTTCTTCTAATTTCTTTATTTGTAATGTTGTCCTAGGGACTTATAATAAATAGTCCCTTTTCTCTTGTAAGTTGGATATAACTTACATTTTAATATTGAATATTCTATTCTTATGAGACAACTCTCTCTAAGTCCATCTTTCATACACTCTTATCTAATCTTGCCAAATAGCTCAAGATTAGTGGCAAGTGGACCTTGACATCAATTTATGCATCATATCAAGTGAGGTGTCAAGTCGTGCTATGTTCGTTGGTGAGTCACATCCTCCGAGTAACTTTACGTCAGCTACTCTTGTTCGTATGTAGACCATTTTCTTCGATATTATAGGGGATCCATTTTAGTCAAATTTACCGCGGTAAACTCTAATGATAACTAAGCTCATAAGCACACCACTTCCACTGCCACCACCAACATCCAAAAACCTATTAAACCACCACCACTATAACTAGCGACGTTAAATCTACCCTACCCCCCAAAAAGCCTAATAAGAAATATGCAAAAATCCCATTTTCCCTTTGTTTTGGTGTGTAGAGTAGTCCAAAACCACCCCTGACGACCTGAAACTTCTTCCTCTACATCTCCTTTATAGACATAAATGAGAGGCACGTGAACCCGAATCCGAACTTACCAACCCGCTCTTGACCCGAGTTTAACCCGTGCACCCTACTTGGTCTGGTCTCCTTTCATTTTTTTATTTTCCTTTTATTTTTTTTCTTCTTTTTCATTTTATTGTACATTCTCATTATTAAAAAAAATAAAGAGAATAATTAAGAAAAAAAGAAGAGAATGAAAAAGAAAAAAAAAAAAGAAAGGAAAGCTCTTTTTTATTTTTATTTTTTTATGTTTTGATAAAAAAAATGAAAAAATTATAATAATAAAAATAAGAAAAAAAAAATGAATCACTTAGAAAAACTTGATTTCAAAAATAAAAATTAATAAACCATTTTCAAAGTTAGAGCTTTCTATAATTTTCTAAAAATAAAACACCCAAATTAGGATCGTTTAAAATTTTTCTTAAATAAAATTAAACCAATAAAAAAAAACATAAATCTAATTGTTTTCCAAGTTTAAAAGAAATCAATACATTTAAGATTTTCGAAATGAACTACGAAAAATTTAGTCCCTACTAAAGGGTACGTAGATAGTTACAAAGCAATTTGAAATAGGGAATTTATTTTTATTTTTCCTCTTTGTAAATAAACTTTTTTTTTCTCCTTTTTAAATTAATTTTCTTTAATTGTAAATGTAGAATTAGCTAAACAAGTAATTGAAAAATAAAATTAACCTTAGAAGGTTAAAGTGGTACTCAAAAGGGCTTAATAAGATAGCCCTTGAATCCGTGACTTTGGTTTCTTGAAAGATTTCTCAAAATTCTTTCAAAATGTAGGTTCATAGCGAAGTTAGATTGATCTATCTAATCGATTATAATTTAATCATCTTTCCCCAGTTCTATTAAGACGTGACTCCATTTGTTTTCAAAAACAAAAAAATCGAGTTTTCTCTAATTCTTATTTAAAGGTCTATATTGAATAAACATAAGGTTTAATATAGAACCAATTAAGAAAAATAATAAAAACCAAAAATTTCAAGTTCGACACTTACCTTTTCGAATACTGTACCAACACCATGAAGCTCTTCATCCAATCCTAAAATGAAGGAAATTAATATTTAGAAAATATATACCCTTTAATACCTCCACTCACAAATGTATTAGGGAATTTCATCATCCTTCATGTCTTCTTACCTAATATAGCATTATTGAAAACCTCTAAATCTTTGCAAGCAAGCCTTCCCATATCCTTTGAATAAAGCATATCCTTCCAAACCTTCTAATGAATCTTCTTAATTGTATGATCCCTATTCCACCAAAATCTTACCAACATTGATATTCTTTATTACACCAAGTTTTAAGAAATTTAAATACACTCATCGCATAATTCCATATTCAAATTCTAATGATCTAATCAACATTTCCTTTCTACCTTATGAGAGCAACAAACATTTCCAACTTTATGGGTTAGCACGAATCCCATCCTTAAAGAAGCCTAATGCTTCCCCTTAGAAAAAAAAAAAAAGAAAAAATTCCCCAACCAGTTGGTAATCCCAAATATTTCTTTGGTTGGTGTGAAGCTTCAATTCCTAGAATAGAATAGCACAATATCATGGTTTAATCTTTGAAGACTCGTATATATTCTATTAGTTTTATTTATTTTGTAAAAATGACAACTGTTAATCCCTTATAGGTTGTTTCAATTAGTTATTAGTTGTTAGAAGTAATTAATAGTATAAATATTTAGATTCTTCAATTATAAAAGAGAGAATGGAAATTTCTAGAAAATCAGTCTCTTCTTCATCAACTTCTCTACTACTCCATGAATGAAACAATAATCTTTCTATTCCAACATTGTTGCAAAAGGTTTGTAATTTGTCATGGTATTAGAGCTTTCATTCAAGTATCGCTCCTAACTTCATAGCTATTGCTACATCTGTATCATCTTAATTAGATAAACAAATTTCTTAAACAACCTGAGTCATTCAATCATTTCCGATTCATTTCATCTTTTTGGTTCTGATCATATAAGGATGTTTATGGGTAATATTGCATTCAATGGCATGAATTACCTTCTTAGAACAAATATATAAAATGGCTCATGGAGCAAAATTAAAGCTTAGTTATGTTGATGGTTAGATTGATAAACCTAATGAAGGATCACCAGTTATGTTAAGTGGATGAGGAGTAATTATATGATTAGGTGTTGAATTCTCTATTCTATGACTATTGAATTTACAGAAAACTTTCATTACACAAGATTAGCTTAAGAACTGTGGAATGAAGTTAGTGAGCATTATAAAATTGCTTGTAGTCCATTGATTTTTCAAATTCAAAGCAATATCACTAATTTTAGACAAAACAATCAAATTGTGGGATTATATTACAATAAATTGAAACATCACTAACATCACTGGGATGAAATTTAGGAATTGCACGCATGTCCTAGCAATACTTGTGGAAGGTGCACTTGTGCTTTGAAAGAAAAAGTTTTAGAATATAAATCTCACACTAAATTGATTAGATTCTTAATGGGCTTAAATGAAGCCTATGAAAGAGTGAGAAATCAATTGCTATCAATCTAAGCCGTTACCTACAATTAATTAAGCTTTCTCCCTACTTCAATAGGTAGAAAAGCAATAACAGGTAACAGGGATAAATTTAAGTGATATAGAGACGAATGCATTTTACTCTAACTAAGCCTATGTTATTGGGGGAACAAATTTTTATAAGAAACATAACAATAGGAGAAATTTGGTATGTAAACACGATAACAACAAGAGACATATGATTGAATCTTGGTTTCAATTGGTAGGTTACCCAGATTAGTACAAGGGTAAGAGATTGATACAAAAAGGAAAGCCTAACAAGTCCTCTACATCATACCGTATAAATGATAGTAATAGCACAACTATATTGGAACTGCTACTTGATGAGGATATATCATTGAACGCGTAAACTACTAATTTGAAGTCTTCTAATTTTAATATATAGGTTTTGTAGAATCTCTCAAGAAATGTTGAAAATGATGAAAGAAATTCAACCATTTAATGATGTAGTAGCCAATGTGCTTCAAGATGCAGGTACACCTTACTCAACGTTATGTTTTACAACTATTAGTAATAACATGGCTCGTTAAGTAATAGACATGGGTGTGTTAGATCATATGACTTCGTTCTTACAAATGCTCCATTATAAACACCAATCATGTAGACCAATTTCCTTTAAACTGCTAGATGGCAGATTTCTTGAATCAAACATAATAGGATCTATCCATCTTAGTCCTAAACTAATAATATACAACATTTTGTTTGTGCCTCAACTCATACACAATCTTTTATCAATTCATAAACTTATTTCCTAATAGTCCTTGGAAGTTGTACTTAATCCTCTCTTCGGAAAATTTTAGGATCAAATAACTAAATCATTGGTTGCCACAAAAAAGGTAGAAAGAGGATTATATGTTCTTAATGCTAAATTCAATTCTAGTCCTAATAATCTAATTAATAGTAGCAAACTATTTGTTCCTTTCATGAACAATTGGGGCATTCTTATATTTCTAAGCACAAACACTTGCCTACTTGTAAAGGAATGAATCTTGATGAATTCCTTAGTAGTACTTGTCTTGAAACGAAATTTCATAGATTTCCTTTTCCAAAGAGTGTTGCTTAGGGCCATATCATTTGGCATCTTTATGTGAAGCTAAGTACATATTAACCTATGTTGATGATTTTTCAAGAGCTACATAGACTTATTTGATGCGATTCAAGGATCAAACATGTCCATCACTAATCAATTCTTTAAATACACTCAAAAATATTTTTCTTCCACTCCAACGTATGTAAGAACTAATAATGGTAGAGATTTAATGTCTCACAATTGTCAATCCTTATTCCATAGCCTAGGAATTATACATCAACATACTATTCCTTATATACCTCAACAAAATGGGAGGGTAGGGGGAAAACGGTGTCATTTACTAGACATGTGGTGTTCTTTGAAGGGATTTTTCCTTTCAAGCAAAGTTATTCACCAGAATGTAATTCTCTTGTTGGCATAAATTCATTTAATCAAGTTCTTCCTCACGTGTCACTTGATACTTCTAACTCTTTAACCTCTGTTCCTTTGAATCCTACAATTGTTCTTGCTAATTTACATAGAGAAGAATTTGTCCTAGTTCCACTTTCTAATGCTTTTCCTCAAACAGTTACTAAATATGATGGATTACGAATGTCTACTAGGAGTGGAAAGACTACTAATTGGCTTCAACATTTTGTTCATAAAGTTCATAAATCCTTGTCTGATACTGCTATTGATACATCTGATTCACTTTCTACCTAAATTCCAATACATGTTACATCTCTTCAATACCCTTTATTTGATTCAAGCTAATTTTCAAATTATCTTTCGGATTATATTGTGTCATTAACTAATATGTTAGCTACACAAGAGCCTTATAATTACTCAAAAGCTGTTAAATGTAAAGAATGGGTAGAAGCCATGAATCAAGAGTTGCTGGCACTTAAATTAAATGACACATAGGAACTCTCAACACTTCCTCCAAATAAAAAGACTATAAGATGTAAATGGATATATAAAACTAAATATAGGCTTAATGGAAGTGTTGAAAGGTATAAAGATAGGTTTTTAGATAAGAGATATGCTCAAGCAGAAGGAGAAGATTACCATGATACATTTTCTTTAGTTGCAAAGCTTGTATAGTAAGAATTTAATTGCAGTTGATGTTGCTAATTTTTTGCCTCTTCATCAAATAGATATCACTAATGCATTCTTGCATGGATATCTTAATGAAGAGATATACATGATTTCACTTGAAGGTTACACCAAAGCTTTGCCACATCAAGTTTGTAAGCTTAAGGATCTCTTTATGGTTTGAAGCAAGCATCTGAGCGATGGAATATAGAAATATCTAATTTTCTCATTCTAATGGGTTTGTTCAATCAATGCATGACTATTCTCTATTTACTAAAGATAGTGTAAATGGTTTTGTGCTGGTTCTTTTGCATGTAGATGACATGCTTTTAACTAGTATAAGTGAAGCACTTATTGCTAGTTTGAATCACAAATTTACCATAAAGGATTGAGGCTTAGTGTTTTATTTTCTTAGGTTAGAGCTGTGTAAAACATCCTCTAGTTGTTTACTAAGTCAAAGGAAGTTTATTTTAGATGTTGTTAATGAATTTTGGGGTAAGGAAATAATCCTGCAAAAGAGAGTAAGATACTTGGTACAGGGGCCAGTCTGGTACGGCTACTCCAATGCCTAAGTTAAAATGGTGATTTAATATAGTAAAAATGTAAATAAGAAGTGTTGGAGAACTCTTACAGAGTTTCTTTTCGGTATTTATAGACAGTCGTTGTATCTAAGGCAGTTGTTGAGGTAACTATTAAGACACATAGAGACCTCTTGACTTGACATCCCTCCTAATATGCAAGGATAGCAAGCGGTTGTAAAATATAACTGTGCTTATAATAACTGTGCTTATAATAACTGGTTGCACCATAGACGTGAATTCAAACCAAGAACGTTTCATGTACACGGCATAAGTGCTGTGTGTCTTTTATAGAAGGTGAATGCTGAGAGAGATTACCCGACATCTCGATTGATTAAAGGACAAGGGTAAGTTGAGTAAAAATTGACTATCAACAAATGTGCTCCTTGATGTTAGCCTTACAAGTGTCAAACTTGTTAAATTTCCTTTACCACTAGGTATGAAGTTGTCACAAGATAGTGGACAATTATTGGATGATCTAACATTTTACAGAAGGTTGATTGGCAGACCATCATATATCACTCTTACTCGACCAGACATTAGTTTTGTAGTATATCATTTGAGCCAGTTTCTGTCTAAACCAAGAACTGATCACTTACAGGCTCTCTTTCATGTACTAAGATATCTTAAAGGCACTTACTCTTGAGGATTGTTTTATCCTTCTATGAACAATTTACAACTATAGGCACTCCCTAATTTGGATTTGGCAACAAATGTGGATGATAGGAAATATATTACAAGGTACTGTATCATGCTAGGACCTGCTTTAGTTGCTTAGAAAACTAAAAAACAAGCAATTGTATCGACTTCTATAGCCAATGTAGAGTATGGGAGCTTAGGTATTACAGCCAAGAAGGTTTTATGGACAACATACATATTACAAGATTTGTAGATTCTAGATTACTTGCCAATGTCCATGTGCTGTGATAACAAATCAATGTTACTAATCATAATTAACCTTTGCTTACATTCTCATACCAAGCACATTGATATAGATGCTCATTTTTAAACATCATATCAATTCTGACCTTCTTTAGGTTAAGTATGCTCCATCTTGAAGCTAATTTGCAAATATTTGAACTAAGGCCTTAAGACATCAATGGCATTCTTCTTTGTATTCCTAGTTAGGTCATAAAGAGGCTCCAACTTGGGGGTGTGGGGGGGGTGGCCGAGGGATGGGGATGAAAACTCATATATATTCTACTAGTGTTATTTATTTTATAAAAATGACAATTGTCAATCTCTTATAGGTTGTTCCAATTAGTTATTAGAAGTAACTAATAGTATAAATAGTTAGATTCTTTAGTTATAAAAGATAAAATAGAAATTTCCAAAAAGTTAGTCTCTTCTTCATTGACTTCTCTGCTACTCCACGAATGAAACAATAAGCTTTTTATTCTAACTTTGTTGCAAAGATCTATAATTTGTCATCTAATGAAGTAATCTTGCTAAAAGTTATAAAAAACTTTGATAACTAATCATCTACTCTGATGCTAAGCTATAAGCATATAAGATTAACTTTTGACGTTCTCAAGATTAGTATCATTTGTCTCCATAAAAAGAAGGGACTCATCTGCAAAGGAGAGATTAGTTAACTCCAGACTTCCTCTTTGAATATTGATTTCCTTAATATAGCCTTCTTCTTTTGCGCTATGAATCATGATAAAGTAAGACTTAGTAACCAACAAAAACAAGTACCAGGATAATGGATCAACATGTCTTTTGCACTCTTTTTCCATTCACCATAAGGCTATATGTTATAGAAGAAAGACATCTCATGTGTCAATTGACCAATAGTGGATGAAATCCCATTCTTATTGTTAAAACCTCTAAAAAAACCATGATCTACTTTGTCATATGCCTTAGTATGTAAAGCTTAATCATATAATCAAAGTTTTTCCCTTTTTATTTAATTTTAAATAATGAAAAATTTCATGGGCCACAATCACATCATATTAAATAAGCCTATCATTATTGAAGGAACTTTGGTTAGGGAGATAATATTATCTAATAAAGGCTAAAGACAATTTGCAAGAATCTTAGAAATTATCTTATAAGAGAAATTACATAAATTGATTGGATGAAACTGAGTAGACTTTGGACACTTAACACTAGGAATCAACAAAAAATTTATTTAATTGAAATTATAAGGAAAATTACCTAACTCGAAGAAGGTTTTAATTACTTTTATCATAAAGTTTCCTAACATGTGCCTATTTGACTGGTGAAAAAGGCCATTGAAGCAATCTAGGTTAAAAGTCTTTACAGAACTAAGTTAAAAAACAACCCTCTTCACTTCTTCTTTATCTACTTTGCCCATTGCTACCTCATTCATCTCTTCACTAATTATTGGGCTTTTGGCATCCAACACTTCATTTAATCTACAGTTGTCATATTTCTAGTACAATTTATCACATTAATTAGCAAAGGCTACTATCACTCTACTTTCATCATCTATCTACTCATCACAATTGTTCCTAATTTTGAATATCCTGTTCCTAGCCCTTTTCATCATAGTTATTTGGTGAAGAAAATTTGTATTTTTGTCCACTTACTTTGACCAATTTATGTGTAGCCTTTGATGCTAAAATATCTCATCCCTCCTCATAGCATGAGACAAATCATATTTTAACTTCATTTAGTTGCATATGAAAACTCCACTTCTTTACCCTGCTAAACCACTAGCCTCCCTTATATTACTAATTAACTCCGCATTGTTTTAGACATTTTTTTTTTCCTCCATGATGGAATTGCTCTTTTATAAGCTAATAATTTACCCATCAAACCCATAATATTAGCATTAACAATTATCTCAATCCATAGTTTTTCATTGATACCTTTGAAATCCTCTATTGAAAGCCAAGATTACTCAAATTTGAATCCTATGGCACTCTTTAGATCAAACTTCACATCATCCACCCCTATTGGGGAATGATCTAATCCATGTGCCATAAGATTTGTAATTTGAGTAGAAGGAAAATTTTGAATCAATGATGCATTACCCAAAGCAAGACCTATCTTTCCTTAACCAATGCCTCTTTTGCATTTATCTAAGTAAAGATTGGTTCTTAGATTCCTATATCTACTAGCTGGCAATCATATAAGATGTCTTGTTATACCAACATTTGTCTCACCAGCTTCTCTCTTCACCACCTTTTTTTCCCCATATTAAGTGTTTTATTAAAATCCCAACAAGTAACTAAAGATCATTTACTATTATTGCATTTTCTCTTAGCTTGTTCAAGAACTTCAACCTATTATGAAAATTCATATTAGTATAACGCAAAGAAATTTTGAAGGCCAAGTCCTTCTATTTGTCACTATCCTAAATATCAATGATATTTGAGTTCGAATCCAAAATATTGGCATAGAAACCTAAGCCTCTTAAAAAGACCTACCAACTCAACATAAAAAGAGAATTACCACTTTGATTAGGCAATTTAGCTCATCAACTATCTAAAGTTGACCTAAACCCTAATGGTTCCAACATAAGATTAACATGGTGGTTGATTGGCTTTAAGCCAACCACTAGGGCCATAAAGAGTAAAGTCAGTCACCACTTCTATACTTACTTCCACCAATTGCAAATCAATATTCGATTCCCTTCACATTATTCTTTTCCTTCTAGCTTTTGTATTTTTACTATGCTCCTTTAGATTGGAAGTGCACTAATTAGTTCTTTGAACTCTAGACATAATAGCATCTTAACTTTCTTTATAGCAATTGACACCTTTTCGAAGTTTATAGATAGGTCTCTACTTCTTTTGATGGATAGATTAGTCATAGCTATAGTAAGAGGAGAAGGAACAATGAAGGTTTTAGTGCATACTGATGAGTTTAACTCAACTGAAATAAAAGTCAAAGCAACCAAGTTTTCCCTCAAGGCTTGGTGTTTCTCAAGGTCGGGAATAGGCTTCAACAAAGCCTTAATAGGACTCTCAGGTTCTTTTACTAAATATGGAACTTTGTTCATTTAAGATTCAAAACCTTTGTCTTAAAATGAATTAGGTTGATCTCTGTGTTTAAGGTAATAGGGATAGGTGGGTTTAGTTTAGGATAGTCAATGTTTGGGAAGGAATTCAATTTGGTGTCTAATAGTATGAAAATGAAGTAGCAGTAGGTTCTTTTTCTATTGATAACTCATGTAATGTTGATGATGGCCATTCGAAAAAGGATTAAGTGAAAATAGATTATGATATGGTTTTTAGTAGTATGAGTTTACTATGGAAGAGGAGTCAACTTTTGCTATTAATCTATCAAATGATGAGTTGCAGCTTTTATCATTTCTTTCCTTGACCAACTCTTGAATCTCACCACTTACAACACTCAGTAAATTGGAGCCAAATTTCTTGATAATATTATTTATTTTAGGCAACTCTAAATTTTATACATTAGAAATAGAAAAATGATTAACCACAACTATGTTAATCACCATTTGAACACATTGATTACCCTATGGACTTCCTAAAAATCTCGTAGTTTCCTCAATTGACTAGCCTTCCTTGCTCACCAAAACAACTGACTAAGGATGTAATCAAGACAAGCTTGGGATGAGTTATAGTAATCCAAAATTCATACAGTTACCCTAACAAGGTACCCATAACTCACTAAAATCATAAAGTTTTTAACTATATACCCATAACCTAACCCTTTAGGGTTCAGATACTCTATTAGGATAACAGGATGAGTTATATATATAAGGGTTAAAAACATCAAGGTATAACCTAACATGACCTATCCACTTGACTTTTGTTTTTTCACCAATTAACTATTTTTTATTAAATTATTTTATCGATTAATTTTATATTTGTCATATGGGTTCAAACACTTTCATAAATAGACGTTAATAAATAAAGGTTCTTACACATAAGAATTAGCAAAAGTTGAAATATAAATAACAACATATAATGAAAACATGGTTAGAATTTATTAGGACAAATAATAGAGAGATATTATAAAGAGGTAAGAGACTAAAAATAAGCCCTATTTTGATCATATATGGTTAGATTAGGCCTCCTTTATTAAAGAGGATAAATTAGAAAAATAATAAATCATTATCGATTAGTCCTTTTAAGGTAAATGAAACCATAATCTTAAACTATATACGTGTATACATATATATGTTCATAAAATAAATCAATTTTCCATGATACTTAATATAACTTAAAATAATTGTCATTTCACATACAGTACAATTAACTTGATATCTACAATATAGATATAAGTTAATATAGTGTCAATCCCAAGGTATAATACAATAACAAATGAAAAGATCGGACAAGCTTTTTCTTAGCCTAACCATTCTTGCCTTTGAAGTTTCAAAATATTGGTATTTATTTTCACTAAAAGAACATTATTATATTTTATTTAGGGCTTCAGTTTTCCTATATGGCTTTTACTTAAATCTTATGACTTGATCCAAAATTTTATAGCATTTTAAATTAATACCCAAACTTATCCCAAAAAACCTATAGGGTAATAACTATAGGTAATTAGTGGGTTAGATAGGTTAGGTATTTTATAACAATATGCCCGTTTTCATCCCCACAACTAACAAACTTCAACCACTTTGAAGATACCATATCTCATCTTTTTGGCTAACTCCTACATTGTTGCTACTAAAATTAATTTGCACCCATCGTCTAAATCTTTTTTATTCACATCATCATCCTTCTATTGAACACATTTATTCTCAAGATGACCAATTACTCTGCAACCATAATAGAAATTTAGAAGTCCTTCATATTTAAAATGAACCCAAGTTCTAACACTTTAGTTGTTTTTCACTCAAATCCCATCAAAAAGAGGTTTTCCTAGGAGCATACTTGCTCTCATTTTGAGGAAATCCTTCTTAATAATATGGAAATCTTCCACTTTGATGACATCTCCAATCTTTTTCCCAAGTGCAATCGCATTCTTTAGCATTAATGTGGCCAATAAAAGGTCATGAATTTGGACCTAGAATTCTATATTTAAAAAGATGAAGTGTTCAAAATTCTGATTCTTATCCCCTAGTTGCATAATGAATGGATTCTTCATCACAAATCAAGGTACTAAATCCATAATTTTTTTAGGAAAAGTATCATCTTTGGTAACTACCAAATTGTAGTTCACCTTCAATAAAAAAAGCTTTAAACTGTCCATATCTATCATATACTTTTTTTCAATATGTTAATAACTCTATTCTTATGAAAAACTTTCTTTGTATGCACTTTACCCACTAAATGAATAAGCATTTAGCTCTCTTCAAACTCTAATTCCAAAATGTCTAACTCCCTATCTCTAGTTGCTTGGTCACTATCAAAATCCAATAGATATGGTGTGGATTATACCAAAACACATCACATATTAGATAGATGAGGGCATAGTAGAAAGATACAACTTAGAGAAGCGAAGAATCATGAACAAAATAAGATAATAATAAGATATGAAAAAAGTTAGTGAAACCCTAGCAAAATAAGATAGCAAAATGATATGGAATGAAGACATGATAGAATCAAAAAAGATATACACTAAAAAACAATATAAACACATAAGGAAAGAAAAGATACAAAAGACAAGAGAGACAAGACGAAAGAAAGAAAAGAGATTAAAGAATGAAATCACAATATACAAGCACCATATAGGTGTGATCATGCCCATAAAAGGGAAGAAAGTCTCTTTCTAGAATCTAGAGTGGGAGAGCACACCAAATGTGGACTATTAGTATTTTGATTCCTCATTCTACAATAATAAAAATTTCATAAAATAGTTATTTTGTTAAATAGACGCAATAACAAATATACAAGAAAATGAGTAATTTTTCTATTCCACCTTCCATAAGTTAACCAGATGTGCCATGAAAATTAGATTCAGATTAGTTTTCTTTATAAGTTTTATTTGAGAAAGAGTTTCTCTATGATTGTGTTTTACTTAAGTATTTATTTTCTTATATTTTATTCGGTCGAAGATTATTACTCAACCACCTTCAGCTTGTAGTTTTTTTAATTTCATTTTTTATTATTCTGTTTTTGCATTTCCCCTTGAAATATTTTTTTTTTGTGAGCATAATGAAAATGATTATATAATTACGTGGAGCTCAAAATAAAGGCTCTGAACTTGTACAGGTAAAGGTCAATGTAATTATGTGATTTAATTATAATAGCAAATATACATCTATGAAGCGAATGCCCTGCATCACGTGTCTGTCATTGGGATGCAATCAATTCAATCCCGCTATTATTGCCTTAGGCTTTCCTTCTATTTTTTGAGCCACAATCATCCAAATGGACCGAATCCCAATTAAAGCTTACAGCTCCTCGTCTAATTATTGAACATCACGTTGATTGAAATGTAAGCCATAAAATTAGGATAGGCTCATCGGTAAAAATAAAATTGATAATACATAATATATTACTCTTTTGGGTAATAATTTTCTACATAGATTGGAAACATGTGTTATATAAAAATAGAACAAATTACTTTAAGTTGATCTCCCATCAACTTTCACGAGTTGCTACATATGAATTAGTTGTTAACTATAGTTTTTCTTTTTTTTTTTTTTCCTTTGTTTCTTTCTTTTTTTTTAATGAAAAATTATTGATAATAAAACTTAATGGGAAATAATATACTGTTTAAATACCACCTTTGTATAGGAGTCACTAGATGAATAAAATCTAGGACATTAAGATATATTGGCAACATTTTCCACCAAATTAATTTATCCAAATTTCAAAAATTAAAATTTGTGTATCTTATTATCTACTGCATAATATATCTAACATATCAATTTATGTTTTATTATATAAATATATTACCATAAAATTCATCTATAAAACTATTAATATAATATATTATCTAGCATATTATCATAAGTCTTGAGGTTCCTTTTCCTTAGAGTGCTAGTGTAACATACTCATATATTTTGAATGGTGAATTAGCATTCTCTTTCTATTTGACTTGGGATTGCTCTAAGCCCATCTTTTTTAAGGAGTGCCCTTTAATATTATCACAAGCCTACAAGCCCCCATATGTTTGAGATGCTCAACTATCTTAATTAGTTTTAGCCCGTCATAATTATCATTAAGAGAGCAACATCAACTTTCAACCAATTTGCTCATAGAAAGTTAAATCCGCCTTTAGAGATTACTCTACCTTATGAACAAACCATCTATTGATGCCACTCACTTTACTATAAGCTTGAGTTAAATACCCTCATTTGCTTTCAAACTTATAGATTGTAACATTCTCCCTTACTTAAATTCATAACACCCTTATCGTAAGGCAAACTTTAGGCTTTAGCGTAAAATTCCTCTCACCAAGGTATTGCCCTTTAGCTTAGAATGTCATACAATTTTATCCTCTAATAGAACAGTTTCTAAAGGGATCGTCCATCCTTTAATTGACCTAGCCTGAGCACGCTTAATGTTGAAAATCTATCATATGCTAAGCTGTTACACCAAAAGATGTTTCAATAATTAGGGTTCTATTACTTAGTATTTAAGAGGTATTATAATACCTTATAACAATTTAATCAGAACTCTTCTCACCAACTTATTGTTTACTTTGGCGTAGAATGCTACACAATTTTTCCTCTTAGTACAACTGTCATGACCTTAAAGAGGACCTAATAAAATAACCTAAAATTTTCATATTATGTGTACACCTATGATGCAAAAACCATCTTGCAAATTAGAAATTATAAGATTCTAAACAATTAGTCATTAAATTTTTCGATTTTTAATTTAATTAACTTATTATAACATATGAGTGACTATGGATATTTGATATTTTACAATTCACTAGAACCACAGAAAATTAGTATCACCTTCCAAATATTAAAATAAGGTAGTAAAGTTCTAAAACTTAAACTTATAAAAGTTATAAAATCTAAATATAGTATTAATAATTATATATATAATAATTCAAACCAATTATATAGTTTATCCTCAAATTCTAACTTCTATATATCTTGATACTAGTACTCAATACTTAGCTCTTAACCCATACCCAATTATTTAACAACCTGCAAGAGAAAACTATTAGAGAGTAACCTACAAAGGCTTAATAAGATATCTCTCATACTATACCAGCAAGCAAATTATCAAATAATTTATTAACAAATATGTGAATGCATGAATAAACAGTATATTAAACAATATATATGTAATTAATTGGTGCTGTATACAATATCAGATTTAATACCTTCCGAAGTAAGGATCGAAGATACATCGATGCCAATCATAACTAAACTCCAGTACCTAGGTTTTTTAACCATAAATTTAAATTACATCTTTCATGAAATACATTTTCATGAAAAGAAATCCAATAATACATAAAATCCCAAGTCTAGTGGTGAGATGACCCTTGCAGTCTATGCTCACACCCTACAATAGTGGTCTATAGAGTTGACCCCCATTCACCCATTACTAGCATTTCCGACGCCAAGTAAATCCGTAAACCAAGAGTAGGTTCTTATTGTACCAATACTCATGCACTATACTAATCAAATCATATAAGAATCTATCCCTCCAAGACACTTCATTACCAACAGCGTAAGGTGACGGCCAGAACATTATATGCAATGTTCGTGCTTATGCATGATTTGTTTTATTTTAGTTAAATCGAATATGATTAATTAAATTATGTAGTGATCAACTGGTATCAATAAACCATTCAATTATGCAATAATAAATCAAGCAGCCAATTATTCAACTATTATATTTCACAACCTTTCTTACAACACACAACCAGTATTCAAGTACATACAAAACCCGAATCCCCATACATTAAATTATTAATATTTACTTTAGGTACACTAATTATAAGCACAAAACATATACAGAATCATTAGGAATACTCACATGATCATTGAGTCTTTCGACAGTTGTAATAGTCCACTCAATAAGTCGATTTCCATATCAGGATCACTTGATATTTAAGGAATATGAAAGATAATAAGTATTTAAGTAGAATAACTAAACTATTTATATATTTGGTACTAACTACTTAAATTATTTATCATTCTTATAAAAAGTTCGGTTTAAGTTTTTTCGTTAATAGTGTATAACTTTTTTAATATAACTCCAATTTTTATTAACTTATAATTGATTCTTATCATTTTCGAACATACTTTTACATTGCGAGGTCCATTTTGAAGGTTATAACCCATAGTTTTAATTATGATGTAAAAATATTATGAAATTCATTATTTTAACTTAAATAATTATAAAATATTATTTTAAGCTTTTCTTTACATATTTATGATTTAATGAATATCTAATTCTTATATTTTATAATTTTCTTATTTTTTATTTCATTTTACCATCATTTACTTATTTTGTAATTTTCAAGGGTTAATACTATTATAATTCATTTTTACTATTTTAATAATTTCCTAATTAATTAATTATTTCATTTTTATTTTTAATTACAAATTAAATTAAATTTAACTAAGTGCTAACATGGCAGTATAAGAGAATTCTACGTGTCACTTCCAAATTTTTATGCTTTTTCCATGTTTTCTTATTTTTGTATTTTTACATCATATAATAATAATATTCATTATTATTTACTAAATTTTATAAATTAGTTATTTCTTATATTTTTAAGGTTACAGTATATATGTATATATTCATATTTACCACTTTACTTTATTTATTAAATTAATATTATAATATATTATGTATGCACTATTCAAATATACCCATATTTCTACCTATACCATACTATTCATATATGTATTTTTATATGTATAATATACTTATGTACTACAATAACATAGCCCTAAATATATTATATATGCTATACGTATGGGTATATATATATATGCATGTAATTGTATTTTTGTATTTTATACATATACATACATATACGATTATATTACATAAAAATATATACTAAAATACTTAATTTACTTAGTATTATACATAAATACATATACATATGCATATTATGTCCATGTATATATATATATATATATAATCTATATAATAAAAATACAATATATATACACTACAACATACACATACAAAATACATATATACTTTATCGTACTTATACTATAGTATACTAGTATTTTGTATCTTATAGTTATGTATACCCATTTTCGGTTACATATATATACATATTATTGTTCATATCAACATATATACTATATAATAAAAATATCAAGTATATATATATACTATATATGCATACATATGTATATATGTATATAAACATACTTCTTTATACTAACTATTTATAGAAATTATTATAACATGTATAATATACATATGAATATACTTGAATATCTATACATATATGAACATACATATATAAAGAAATGCTAAAATTACACATATAATTCTAAAATACATGTATGTAAAAAAATATATAAAGATGATTATTACAAAATACATATAATATACATAATAAATACCCTACTTTTGAAATATTTTTGAATGAAAACCTCCAAGCTTCTTCTCCTTAGTCTTCTTGTTAACTCTTAAAAGCAAAAGAAAGTTAAAGATGAAAAGAAAAAGAAGGGCTTCTCAATTGGAATAAGGAAAGAGTATATAGGACTTTGTTTATGTTTAGAATATGTGTGTGTCTGCATGAACTATTCAAGGAATAGGAAAAAAAAAAATCACCGTAAAAAGAAAAGAAAAGAAAACTGGAAAGAGGATTAAGTTGCATTTAATGAGATTGGACATTTTTATCTATTCTTTTTGTCTCTCTTCTATTAATGAGACACCTAAGCAAGTAAAAAAAAAATCACATGAGTTGCTAGTAACAATCTGGAACCTAATGTGGCAACAGGGGAAATAAGGAAAAGAATAAGAAAAATAAAATATTTGATTTTTCCAAATACAAAAATTATAAATTCAACATTTGTAAAATAATATTGAAATCTTATAAAAATTTATTAATTTAATTGTTACCTGTTACATTTATAATATTTATAAGCTAACTCAACGTATTCATTAAAAGTTTTATGTGATTACGTATATTAGTCGATAATCATAATTGAGTAAGATTTTATTACTATTAAGTTATATTTATTCATTTTATAAACTTAAAATTATAGTTTTAAGGTTTTCGTTTAGTTTAAGTTTGATTTTGGGCACTTATACATACATAGGGTTTAGAGTTTTCGTACACAATTTAGGTTTTAATCGAATTTTTAGAGTTTTTATTACCTATATTATATTCAATTTATAATTTAATAGAATTTTTATCTTACTCAACCTTATAGTCTTATGAAATTATGTACAGTATTAGAGTTCAATTCTACTTACAATTAGCTAAATTCGTGGGGTTCACAACAATAACTTCCCAAAAGGTCATCTATCATGGGATTGACCTAACTTAAGCATGTTTAACTTTTAAATTTTAATATACTTTAGGCCGATATCTCAAAAGGTACTTCGATAATTAGAGTTGTATCTCCTAATATCTAAGGAATATTACAATATACCTCTCTTATAGAATTGACTTCCTTGTCAATTTCATAATATAAGTCCAAGACCATACTAGGTAGGGACTTTGCCTTTATGGCTGGTAAACTTCTCTAATAATATTTATAACGACCTGACTATAATTCTACCTACTAAGGTATTGTTTGATTTAAATTAGTATGCCGTAAGTTTTTGTAGAATGGTCTATAAAATATAAACTATTTACATACATACAAAAATATATAAAGCATTTGCTTATTTTGCTTAAAATAAATGATAATTTGCCAATAAAATCTAATGCTAATGAACTCTTAACATCGTTATGAAACTCATAACCTCGTAGCATTAAATGGCACTAAAGTAAAAATCCTACTGTACATGTATATGGTACTCCCAGATAGCAAAAATAAAATCTTCAGTCTTTAAGAATTCATCTTGAAAGGAAAAACCATGATATTTCAAGAAAAAAAAAAAAAAGTCTAGTTTGCAAGTTTGGTCTTAAGACGTTATCCCATTCTCTTACGTCAAATTTAGTATGAGGTTGGAATGGATAGATTGGAATGAGATGGAATGGAATTAAGACTGCAATCATAAATTCTATTCCTATTTTTAGAAATATTGAAGAATGGTATTGAACAAATTGTGCATATATTAGTATTTATAAAAAATAACTTAATTATTAGATGTTATAATTAGAATAAAGGTTAAATAACTTATACTGATTAACAAAAATTAATGAGGATGGAATAGAATTGTGATTCTATCTTCTCGATAGTGGAATTCGATTCCCTCTTAATGTCAAAATTACTAATTCCAAGGAAGTGCGATTCAATCGTCTATATGCACTTCTAAACATAGGGAAAAAGAATAGAACTCATAATGGGATTCTATTCTAAGCTATTCTTGTACATAAAATGTGATATTAGAGTCTAGAGTTTTGGTTTCAACCTTTCACCAAGTCAATACATGTAAAGTAAATTTTTAAGGTAAGATAAAATAATGATTGATCCTTTTTATTTACTAAGAAAAAATGTTGATCAAAGTCAATGCCATGAGAAAGAAATCACAAACATGATTAGTATAACAAACACATATATAACATAATTACCATAAATGGGGAAATTCTACATTTACGTTACATTACCGTTACGTTATGAGAAATTATATTTCATTTCAATAAATCATGCTCATCAATGATAAAATAAAACTGTTAATGATTTTCATTTGACTATTTATGGTATGATTTACTAAAATCTAGCAAAAATAAAGCTATCGATGGATTCCATTTTATTATGCATAACATAATATATTGAAATTAACTATAATTTATTATAATGTTATAGTAATGCAACATTACCATAGAAAAGCCCCCACAAAACATGAATATAGACTATGAATTTTATTCAAGTTGTACGGTAAATTTTGGAATGAGATTGTGATAAGCAAAATGATGGATTGTAAATATTAAATGGTGGAAGGGATATTATCAATGGAAACCATGGAGGATGGAATTTGGAAAGTTTCAATCTACGTGATGATATATATTTAATTAGGATTTCGAAATTTTCAATCATGGAGAATGGAAGTTGGAATTTGAAAGAGTCGCAGACTCTAATTAGGTTTTGGATGATTGTGGTGTGGCACATAAAGATATGGGCAGTAGAATAAAAGGAAAATCTATGTAGTAGAAGACATGGGATAGGTAGATAAATGCAATTTAATTGCAACTTAATGACGGAGACGTGTTCCATTTTTACTGGGTGGGACGGCTTGGGATGGGAACCAAGAGACAACAAATTTTTGTTCCAAATCTACCAAAGGTTGCAACCCAGTTAGCTCAATTGTCTGCCTTCCAGCTTATTGAATTATAATTAAACAAACTAAAATATAAATAAAAAGAGAGAAAAGATCTAATATTAATCAAACTTAGTCGATTCCTCTATAGACAAAATCAGGATGGGTAATACTATGAACAACGGACATGGAATCAGCTTAAAAAACAACTGCCTTCCATCCTTTCGATGCTTATGCCGAACCCCTTCTACAACAAGAAGTTCTTCAGAAGCTTAAGGACTTAAAGCATGACCCTGCTTTGATACAACAAAAAGCAACATTTTGGATGGATCTCAAGCAACCACTCCCACTCCTGCTGACATATCTGAGGGTTCCAATATTGCAAACATGAAGACGTGGGGATATCTAATGCATGAAGCTTTGATCGAATGACATCTATCGCAGTAACATCCACTTGAACTTTGCAGATGGCTGCAGTTGATTTGTTAATACTATTATTTAAGTAAAATCTTATTCGATGGTAGAAGATAGCTGTTTTTTCCCAGTTTTAAACACTGCTCTCTTTATTAGATAAAGAAGACTTGCGTAATTTTTTTACATATATAAGAAAAAAATTAAAATAGATCCGAAGATCATCGATCAGTAGCTTCTTTATATAGTAACATTTTTCTATGTAAGTTTATGAATAGCATATTTTCAAAGAGTTTGTATTAGATTTGTATTTATTTATTGATGACCAAATTTAAGAGGGTTACTAAATTTTAGCAACTTATAAAAGCTAATTTTATGGCAAAACGTACTAAAATACTTCACACTTTTTTTTTCAAACTTTTGTTTAATATTTTAATTTTTTTAATATATAATCATTCTTACTCTGAAAAAAAAAAGAGAGAATAAATTGTTTTTAATTTATATGGAAATTATTCCCTCATTAATAGACAAGGATCTTTGACCTATAAAACTTTGAGCATTTCTTCCAATCTCATTCGATGCTCATCAATGACACATAAATCAATCCTTAATTCCCTTTTTTAGCCTAGTTGAACTTGGCTCCCATGGTCATTATCTAAAAAGGAGGAAAATTTAATGGTATTAGGATTTTAGACGTTAACGATAACATTGGAAGCAAAAAATAAATAGTGTAAAATTAAACACTAAAACTCTTTAAGTACTTGATGAAAAATGATCCATGAAAAGAGAAAATAGGAAGCATATCTACAACAATAGTTAACCCAATTCTCAAAATCCAAAATCCATTATTTTATTTTTATGAAAGCTTGATTAAGGAAATAGAAATATATGAGTTTTAACAAGGCTTGGATAGCTTGTTACTTCAAAATTGAGTTTGCATATTGAAAGAAGTGAATGGAAAAAATAAGTATTAAACGTAAATAACTGCTACTATCAAATGGAAAACAGCTTATAAAAACATGTAAATACGATATCAAGAGCAATGTGGAAAAAGAGAACACCACTTGACGTGTAATGGGTATTTTTTCTTCTTTTTTTTGTTTTTTAACTTAATCGTTGGATGATTCATGTAATTTTATAGTTATTTTTCTTTCGTCATAAGACCAGAACTTTAACATTCGTTAACCATTAAATTGTATGCCACAGCAGAATCAATTAAACCTCAATTAAAATGGACAAAACCATATCCAATATAATCAACCCAACTTGTTATTGTAACTAAAATAAAAATTGAAGCTAGTAAGTGTCTCACATTCTTGATTATGATAAATAATATCTCCTCCAATTTCAAGTTGAACTTTCAATAGACAATTAGTCAGATATTAAAGCGGAATGAAACCCGAAGTGATAAATAGAGCACTAATGAACTGCATGATAATGTCAAACCTCGTAAATGAAAGAGGTGCATTCGGTCTTTTTTCTGCAACAACTCTTATGATCTCTGGCTACGTGGCCAAAGGGAACCGCCGTACCGTAGTGGATGCTTTGCACCTGCTAGCACTGATTTTGCATGAAGAACCAAATGTGCAAGGCTGACTTGACTAGGATGAACCAGCTCCGTCCTAAACCAGTTTTGGATCTCTCTCTCTCTCTCTTTCACGGACACCAAAGAATTTCGCACAGGATGTAGGAAGGTCGAGTCACTTTTTATTGTGCTTAATAAAACTAAAATAATGTCTCGGATATGTTGTGAAAGTGGCCTGAGAATAGAAGAGGAAAATGTGGTTCGGCATAGGAAAGTTACAAAGTTGGGCAGCATTTAATGAAAGTGGTAGGAATAAAAACAAAAACCGTGCGAAGAAAATACTTGAGAAACTTCAAATTTACCTACGCGCTGTAGAAGGTTCTCGTCACATAACTATGCAGAATGATGTTAAGATCTTAATAATAATCTTTCTAGAGGTTATGGAGTTCAATAAACCACTATTCACTTAATTATATAGAGGCAAATAGGGGGATGCGGGGATATGCACCTGCATAGCTGCTTAATACAAACTATTTAAATTAAATTGTAATACATTAATTTGTAACTTGATTACTTATAACATGGTTATAATAAGTTTCTAAATTTAACCCTCTTTTTTTTCTTTAATTTCGTTATTGCATGCAAATAGAATATGGATGAATCATTTATAATGTTAATTTCATGAGAAAGTATTGCCACTATCCTCACTATCTTTATCATATTTCTTCAATAAGGTTTTTGTTGAATTATAAGTCATATTATGGAGATGAATATCCATTTTTGGTTTTGATAATATAGATTTGTAAAGGATGGTAGTTATCTAACCATCAAGAAAAGGAAAACTGCAACAATGACATGTTAAATAGATTTATTGAGGTTTTTAGTAGATTCATGTAAACTAATTAAAAAAAAAACCATAAAATATCCGTGAGAATTTCAGTTATTTGTTTATTTTTAGAATTTTTTATGGGTCCAAGAATTTATTAAGACTTAACAAATGCTTTTCTTTTTTTTTCCCCTTACTACCTATAATTTTTTTACGTGAATTCATTAGTTTGTACCATTTCAAATTTATCAAGGAGTTTGATAGATCAATATAAATTCAAATATAATGCATACATCACATAAAGATTACGAATGAGGGGGGAACATGTTTCAAAGAATAAGTCTGTAATGGTTTTTTTGGTGTTATAGGAAATTTTATTTTATTTTGAAATCTCAATGACTTGTGTACATTTGATATATCGGAAACACATAAGTGTGTAATCTAATTCTATATAATTCCTATATTTCACGCTGGGCCCCCAAAAAAAAAGAAAAAAAATCCTATATTTCACGAGGTAAAACAACCTCTCAATAATTAACGAGTGCACGTGTTAGATGTGATTAGAGAGAAGGGAAAAGAAAACTGTAAGATTTTGCTTGAGGATGAAATTATTTAATGAAAATACTTCTTCTCATAAGTTTTTTAAGTGAAAAAAGAAGAAGAAGAAGAAGAAGAAGAAGAAGAAGAAGAAGAAGAAGAAGAAGAAGAAGAAGAAGCTCATTCCTTATTAAATTTGGCAAGCTAAAATCTGATTTATTTTGAAGGAATTTAAATCCAGGCCCAAATGAAAAACAGAGCCCTCCGGGTTTCCGTTTCGGCTCTAAGACCCACCGACCAACCCAATTAAATGCCACGTTAACATCCAATTGTTTAAGACTAAACCCAACCCATCACCACCGGCGCACATTAGAGGCACAAGCATTTTTTTTTCTTTTTTTTTTCCAATAGACGCAAGCATTAGTTTCAAGGAGCTAAAAACGGAGAAACTGATGAGTATAGGCGGACATAACGAAGAACTGCTCCAACTGTGTGGTAACCAACCTAAACTGCTTCTCTCTCTCTCTTCTCTCGTTTCACCCCATTCTTCCACTATATATATCTCTCTCTCTCCTCATCTTCACTACTCTCTCTCTCTCTGTGATTGTTTAGCTCACTGATCTCTATGTCCCGAATGGAGTCTTCTGCTTTGCGATCTTTCCAATGTAAGTAATATTTTACGCGTCCCTTCGCTATTCACTGAAGACTGGAAATTTTTCAAATAATTTTACGAGTGGAAAATTATATTCTTTCGTTTTTGAATTTCTTTGCTTATATTTGTTCGAAGCTAATCTTTAGGAGCGATTTATCAGGCGAGATTTACGATATCAGTTGAATTTTTCGTGCTTAATGAGCTCGCAGTGTTGGAATTGTGATGTCATGATCTTTAGGTTAGAATGAGTTGTGTATTTGTTCGAAAATTTCGTGTGCTTAGTGAAGCATTGATTGTTACAGACACTTCTTTAGCTATATAACTATCTTCTCTCCTTTGATGACTGAGTGAGATTAGCCAAATCAGTTGAATTTCTCGTTCTTAATGAGCTTGCTGTGTTGGAATCATGATTTATAATCTTTAGGTTAAGGAAGAGAATGTGCGGTAGTTAGAATTATAAATGTCTTCTTCTTCAATAGTCAAACGGAGATTCATGTAATCAGTTGAATTTCTCGAGCTTAATGAGCTTGCTGTGTTGGTCTTATAATTTCATGATCTAAGGTTACAATGAGAATGTGTATTTTTTCTCGAATTATAAATGTCTTCTCTTTAAGTAATTGAAGAAGACTTGTGAAATCAGTTGAATTTGTTGTGCTTAATGAGCTCGATGTGTTGAAATTATGATTTCATAATCTTTAGGTTAGAATCAGAATTTGTTAAGGGATTTTGGAATTTGAGGAAGAATTATTTACTCTTTGTATATAACTGAGGTGGTTTTATTGGAATGAAGTGTATATTACTTAATGGATAGGTTGATGATCTCACCAAAGTTAACTAAACTAGTTGTTGCACTTCTTTGAAACTACAGATTCTGTGGGGACTATTTCTAGTGTGAAGTCTCTACCTGAGAAGCCTGGACTAGTTGCAATGCATGCAAATCGGTCAAGTGCAAGCAAATCGTACATACAATGTCAAACAAATGGTAGCAGTCTTCTAAGTCACTCGGAAAGCAGGAAATCTTCCAGGGTTCTATGCGTCAAAACATCAGAAGCTTCTGCAACATCTAAGGCCAGTGGTGAGACTAATTCTCTGTTTATTGATGAGTTCAGAAACCTATCATTGCAGATGTTCTTATACAATGTTGCTATAACTTTTGATTGCAAAACTTGATTATTATTCATACTCAGAAACACCATTGATGTAATATTATTTATACGCTGCTAAGTGTTGATTGGGTGGAGTTTGTGATAATAATGAGAACAACCAGGGTAAGAGTTACTAAGAGTCAATGATTTCAAAGTTGGCATACTCAATTTCATTATTTAATGCGGTTAGCGATGCATCACCACTCATGTAAAGTTTTAAGATTTTCTAGAATATTTGATATGCCAACTTCACAGCCATGATGCCTCAGTTCGCTTTTGATCTTCTGCCATGCTTATGGGTTTCAGTTCATTTTGGATTTGTTTTATGCAAAACATTACATTTGTTGTATCTTCAACGGTGAAGCTCTATAAGTACAATTTTCAAGAGAGGTTTCTTTCGTCTGAATGAAGAATGGGATTACTTTTCTTTCTCCTCAAAAGAAAATGAGATTGAACTCATAGGGGAGGGGGGTGGAAGGGAAGAGAAAAAAGAACATTCTACTGGATCAATATCATGATGTGGAAACATTTTCAGATGGAACTGCTCAGGACACGAAGGAGAGAATTACTCAGCAAAGCATGACTTTTCCGAGTGCTTTTCAGGTGTGTTATAGATGAATTACTCTTTATTACAACATCTTCCGTGCACTCTCTTGCTCCAAATTGTTTGGTACTTCTATGCACATCTTTGACCTGTGAACATGAAACTGGTCTTTGAGGAGTATTAAAGTTATTACTTTAACTAACTTTGTAATAATGAGTGATGTGACTGTTAAAACAACACGGCTAGTTGCGATTAACTCCAAGAAGCCAGATGATCTGTTATGGCAAAACCATCACTAATGACTATAGTTTTTCCCTTTACGCATGTTTATTTAAGGAGGAGGAAGCAGCAGGAGAAGTTTTGCAAGTGGCAGTGTGTCTATAGTTGTGTGCTCATGTTGTTGCGCTTCTAGTGTGTGTATTCCTTTTGTTGTGCTTGTAGTGTGCAGGCTTAGTGTATCACTTCCAAAGATATAATGGTATGTGCTGTGTCTGAATATGTGGTGCAGATAATTGTTATTAGGTCAGTTATTTGTAGTTATGAGAATGTAGGGAAGGTGTGTGTGTCGCTCTAGGAGAAAAAGAAAAAAGAAACTTGCAGTTATTATCAATTGGTGTTGGTAGACTGATATTATCAGAAAACAGAGGGAAACAGACATCATTAAGTCTTATTTTCCATAAAAAATTTTCAGACTAGTTTTTCTGAAGATATTGAAGGGTTTCTATCAAATCAAGGCTTTAATCAGAGATTGTGGGGTTCTATCTTAACAAGCCCTTGCCAAAGCTCATCAGGTTCTTTTAATGAACAAGCTTAAAAATTTATTTAAATGAACTCTGAGTTATGAGGAAATAGCTCTTAGTGAATGGACATTTGTGGGGATCCGAAATAAGCTGGCTTCTTCTCACAAGCAGCTCGAACAAAGGAGAGCCTCTCTAGAATTTCACAATTGCATTCGGCTAGATTATTTGCATTTTAGAAGGTTTTAATGCTCTATGTTGCCACTATGCTGTTCTACTTCTTTTACCAAACTATGGATCCTTTTTGTGGGCTTGAGTTTTAGCAAAATGCTACAACTGGTTGAGCCAGTAGGTGGATATTTGTTGAACCAAATAATATAGGAGATGGCATCTTAATTTTTTGTGCAAAAACTCTCTAAACCGTACCTTCAAAGTTTGCATTATGTCTTCTTTGATGCTGAACTAAGAGAATATGCCATATTAGCTTACTTGGAGGGTTTGGACATGATTTCTTAGTTTATTACAAGCATAGCTTCCTTTCTCCTTCTCCCTCCTCCCCCCACCACCCGCACACCACCCCCACTCCCTCTCCTTCCATCTGCATTCAGTTGAAAATTCATTGCATGCATGTTGGTTCAATTTCAGGAATTATTGTTGGAGATTTGTGATCAGACGGAAATTGCAGAAGTAAAGCTCAAGGTAAATCTCTAGTTTCTACAAGCAAATTGCACCAGCAGGTGGAAGTATTTTGAATTTGTCTGATCATATATATGAGCAAGGTTTAGAACTATTTGAATTTGTTTCAAAGCTGACAAACTTTATGCTCATTTGGGAAATAGGGTAGTGTTGCAGGATGGTTCTACTTAGAATTGGCTGCATTGGTAGGTAGTATACTGGAGCTTGCTGCACTAAGAGTTAGCTTAAAAAAGGAGGAAGTTGAAGAAATCTGGCTTGTGGCTTTATCAGAATAGTTGATGGAAAAGAGAATTCTTTCATCCATAAATGCTTGATTGAGCCATTTTTCCATTTGATTGATCTATGGATCATTTGATTTCTCAATCCTCACATGAGGGAAATTTTGTATTGTAGTATATGGAAAGCCTTGCACCAAAATGAGTTTGTCATGGTTCTTTTGAAGATTTTCATATTTTGAATGTCTGTTTTAACTTTGGTGCACCACAAAGGAAAAGTAGAAAACTGAGGGAGCCAATATAATGTTTTTGTCCTGTTTTTCTAAGTTAAATCTTATGAGCTTTTGTAGTTTGTAAGACTAACAAGTTTTTAGATTGCATCTTCTTAAATTGTTGGTATTGACTGTTCTGGATAGCTGATCTAAAACACATGCTAGATCTTAGCTTCTTCCTGGTATAGGAGAGGAGGTTTTTCTCTATATCATGCAGAATTTTTCATCAATTTAGAGAATAAGCAAGATTACCTGATCTAGGGTACCACAGGAATGATGAATCTTGTGGACATGCAGAAGTCCAGGAAATTGGATTTAATGTTAGTGGCTAATATGCACTGCCTTTTGCTGTTTTTCTTCTATTTTTCACCTTGTATGTACTTTTCTATTATAGATTGGAGACTTACAGATGCATGTGAAGCGGAGTGTAGGGGTCACAAAAGCTCCTGTAACTGTTCCATCACCCACAACGCCACCTCCTATTCCATCTGAGCCCATGGAGAAATCAGTCTCTACTGCTCCACCACCAGCCCCACCAAAACCTTCTCCAGAGAAGGTCAATCCATTTACAAATGTTTCATTTGGAAGATCATCAAAGTTGGAAGCATTAGAAGCATCAGGAGTGATTGGATATGTAGTCATATCATCTCCATCGGTTAGTATTAATCTTACAGTTGAGCCTGCATTTTCTTGAAGCTGCATGATTATTTGTCTCATGCTACTCTCTGCAGGTTGGCATTTTTCGACGGGGCAGAACACTTAAAGGAAAGAAACAACCTCCTAGCTGTAAAGAGGTCTCTCTCTCTCTTTCTCTCTCTCTCTCTCTCTCTCTATATATATATATATCTCTTGTATGTGCAAATGATCTTGAATATTGTTTAAAAGCTCAACTGTTTTACTGCATATACTATTGTACTGTGCTGTCCTCCACTTCTTGCTGGATCTCTTGCCCAGGAAATTGTTTCACTGAAAAGGGAGAAAAAATGAAAAAGAAGAAAAGAAAAATGATGTTGAAATCCTGATCTGGCAACTGATTAGGAATGTGTTAACTTTTGCAATATCAGAGTAAAGTAATTTGTGCTGTTAATATGACAGGGTGATGTGATCAAAGAAGGACAAATCATAGGATGGGTGGATCAGTTTGGAACAGAACTCCCTGTTAAAGTAAGTTCTTGAAATGTCTTTTGAGACTCCTCCGCTATGGAATCTATTTTGACAATTTTCTCTTATACCCTGAGCAGTCAGATATTGGTGGAGAAGTGCTGAAGCTCCTAATCAACGATGGAGGTATGATTAGGCCATCTCAAATCATTGTTGTTTACTTGTAAAAGCGCTAAATTATTGTGGTTACAATTAATGTTGCAACTCTTGAGATGTTGGGCTTCCAGCTGTCTTGCTGCATGAGAGTTCCCGAAGTTAGCATTATAACTCATTTGCTGTTTTGCTAATAGTTCAAATTATATTTACCCAAAAATGATAGTTTGCATTATAAAATTGAAAAGCATATTATTGAAAAAATATGTCCACAGAGTCTTTTTGCATAGAAAAATGATAATGGATACAAAATGTTTTATGAAAAGGTGTCCGAATGATTTGAACCGATGAAATTTCTTCCCATGCTCCTGTTCTCTTTGCTGACAGAATGTTAAATAGAAGCAATTGGTTGTAGCATATGTTTGGAGGATGTTTGACTAAAAATTTTCGGCTCATAAGTCTGGTTTGCATATGGTATCATAAATGTATAGTTGAATCGTTGTGATAAGCGAGATTGATATGGTGGAACTAATGTGTTTTGACATATTATGAATTCATTGATCCTGATGTGGTGGATTCTTCCAACATTAACGTCCTACATTGGCTTTATACTTTACAGACGCTGTAGGCTATGGAGATCCTCTTATTGCAGTTTTGCCTTCATTTCCTGGAATCAACAAGTGATTTGCTGTCTATGTCAAGGTGGTTGAGACGATATTTTGCAAGTACCATTTTGTAGATCGTCTTGCTGCAACTTGCTAAACAAACTAGGCTGAGGTTTAGCTGGATATACGAGCTGCGTCGTGTTGTCATTTGGTTAATCTAGCCATAGATCTATGAACAATTTGTTATCTCACAAGATTTGGAAGGTGTCAAATGCCCATGACATTCAATAGAATTGATTACTCTTGACTTTTTTTCTTCTTACTTGTTTTGTTTTTGTTTTTGGCTTTTTTGTTTTTGGCATTTTTCCTGAATCCTCCGTCATATTACAGGTGGAAAAAATATATTTAAGCTTTTCTCGAAATATATTGGTTGTGGCAAGCTGGATATCACGGGCAGATTCCCTCAATTGCTTCTTTGCAGCACGTGGCATTTTTTACCATACTAGATCGGCCTATAAGATGTTTACAAAGTTTAGAGAGAGAAACACTTAAAAGTTTAGAGAAAGAAATGCTTAATCTAATTGTATTTTTAAGAGAAATGCTTAATCTAATTGTATTTTACTTAAAGGACTAGGTGGATACAATTAAGTGGATCATATATATATATATATATATAAAAAGAAGTCTTTTGAGATAAATGATCAAGATTAATTTGATTTAACAGTTATAATTAAATTATACCTATTTTTATATTAAATATATCCTATTAGCTATAGTATAAAGAATTTTTTATATTAAATATATCCATTATCAACTATAAGAATTTGGGATTCTTTGTAATGTTCTAGATATCTTAGAACTTTTTATACCATCTAGATTCTCCATCATCTAGATTCTCTATCAAATTTGATCTTTGAATTGACTTGGGCTTAAACAAACCTTATGAATTTAAGCCTTTTTATATAAGTTCATGACATTTTCACTCACTTAATGTGGCAACACTCCCTTCGTATTTTTTTTGGAATTTTTAAATCTTGATCAAGAACTTTCATAGTACCTCAATAAGTTCTTAAGTGGTCTTGCTTTTTAACTTTTCTTTCTAAATGACCATATATTCATGTCTATATGAGAGGCTTCATCATCTTACATATCTATTCATGATAATCTCTTCAATCTCTTTGTCGTCTGACTCACGAACCCTAATGAGAGTCCTTTATAATACTTATCTTACTTAGGTTGCCTTCATCTTTATGATGCAGCTTAAGCATATTGACATGCAACATCGAGTAGATATTTAATTTTTGAGGTGATTCTTCACTTATAAGACACTCATCCTATCTGTTTCACAATGGCAAAAGGCCCTTCATAACGCTTCATCAATCCTTAACGCAATTGGCCCTTAGTCTACTAAATGAAGTGTAACTTCATAAATACTTGATCTCCCACTTAATACTCCATCAGTCGACACTTCTTGTTTATAACCTTTTTCATTCTCTTAATAGCCTTGTTTAGATAAGTCTGACCTCTCTTGTAAACTTATATATCGGTAGACTAGACCTTATATACTGGGTGTCACCGTGTTGGGAGTTAGGAATTGTCTCCTTAAGATAATCTCAAAAGAGTTGTGTCATATTAATTCATTTTTCTATAAATTGAAAGAGAAATATACTACATCCAATAGCTTACACCAATCTCACTAATTTGCACTTACAAAATGCTTTAAGTAAAGCTTTACCAATGCATTCACCTTTTTCGTCTGTCCATCCATTTAAGAATGAAGACTCATAGAAAAGTTTAGCTTAAAGCCTAAATGATATACTATACCAAGGATGAACAAGGTTGGTCGTATTAGCATAGGTCTAAGCTTATAAAAAGTTTAAAATGAAGGGTGATAAATGTGTGTAACAAAAGAAAAACAAGCTGGTACTCACAAACAATCCCAAGAATATGATGCACCAAGGAACCTCCATAAACTTACAAACCAACTCGATATGATGCACAAGTATCTTTGTAAGATCACTCGCTACCTAACCTTAATTAAGAGTTAGGATAAAAGTAGAGAAAGTAAGCATAAATGGCTTATGAAAAGGAAGAACTTGGTATATTCAATAATGGTAAGATGATCTTATAACTACAATATACAAGGGTATTTATACCCATAAATTTAAGGGAACTTGCCAAAAGCAAAAAAAAAAAGAAAAAAAGAATAATTTCTAAAATAAGTAAAATATAAGGAATGTTAAAAGGTATAAATGAAAAATCAAGAAAGCATTTGATTTGTTCAGCAGATTTCATCCCATGAGTGCTTAAACACGTAGCCGGTAGCTAAAGGTAAGCTTCTAACGCAAACAGGAAAAAGAGTACAAACAATAAAAAGAGAACGATCAACTTAACTATTACTAAGTTGAGCTGTTGGCTCTTCTAAGGTGAATTCAACTTGAATATGCTCTAAATAGCTTAGAGAAAGGTCAGCCGAATTGTGGGTGAGTGGGTTAAGCTATTAGTTAAGCACTCCTCAAGTCAACATTTAGAGATAGTTGATAATGGGAGAGCTCGGCTAAGGAATGACAATAGATCAGTAAAGAGGAGCAACTCGAACTCTTCTGACGTAGGTTAGGATGAAAGGAGGTGCTTTGTTAAGCTCTTAAGTTTTCATGCTTGAGCTCAGGTTAGTGGTCTAATTGCTCGATTCTTGTCACTAAAAGCTTGAATAACTTCGTCTAGAACCTTCCCATAAAACTACCATCTAGATCACTTATAATGTTTTTTGGTAAACCCCAATACTTCATTGTATGCTTAAAGAATAACCAGGCCACTTTTTTGGTTAGGCACTCCTTAGTTGTTAGAGTAAATGTCACATACTTTGAAAACTTGTCCATTACCACCATGATAGTACCATATCCCTCTAACTTAGGCAAGCTCACGATAAAATCCATACAGACATTCTTTCAAGGTTACTTAGGGATAAGAAGAGGCTCTAGTGCCTGACTTTGTCTTGTTGACATACAAGATAAGTCCTAACATAACTCTCCATATCCTCTCTTAAGTGTAACCATAAATACCTTTCTTCAACCATAGCTAAGGTTCAGTGCGCTCGCCAGTAACCCTCCCATTTAGAATTGTGGTACTCCGTCAATATTTTCCTTCTTAAAGCTAACAAGTGCAGAACATACATCCGTCACCCCTTAGTATATATAAGTCCATAATCCTCCCAAAATCTCCTTATTTTACTCTCTTTACATTAGTTTAGCAAAGCCTTCAGTCTCAAGTCTTTCATGAATCTTCTCTAAGAAGTTGTTCTCAGGTTTACTGATAGCGGCTAATTTTACTTTTCGAATTAAGGCATTTGTTACAAGGTTTGTCTTGCTTAATTTGTATTCAATGTCGAAATCAAATTCTATTAAGAAGATCTACTAATGAGCTTACTTAGGAGATAGCTTCTTTTGGGTCTAAAAGTAACTAGTGGCCACATTATTGGTCTTGACCACAAACTTCTTACCAAGTAAGTAGTATCTCCAAACTTAAAGACAATGCACTACAATTATCATCGCTTTCTCATATATTAAGTATCACCTCTGTGCTTCATTCAACTTCTGACTCTCAAAGGCTATCAGATGGTTTTCTTGCATCAAAACCTCACCAATGGCATAATCACTAGCATTCGTACATACTTCAAATGATTTATCAAAGTTTAGGAGCACAAGAATTAGCTCTTTAGCAATTGCCTCCTTCAATGTATCAAACGCCTTCTACTTTTCTCCACTCCATTCCCATGGAACATTCTTCGTAAGTAGATCCATCAAGGGGGTAGCTATTCGAGAATATCCATGAATGAACCTTTAATAATAATTTACTAAGTTGAAAAATGACCTCAATTCAACAAGCTTAGTGGTTCTCTCCACTCTTAGGTAGCTTGTATCTTTCCTTCATCCTTACTAATCTTCCCTTAACCTACTATATACCTAAGGAAGGTTACTTCCTCCATTGTAATAGTACATTTCTCCAACTTTATGTACAACTCATTCTCTCTTAAGGCTAGGAAAATTGTATGAAGATGTTCTATATGCTTATCGATAGTCTTACTATAAATCATGATATTATCCAAGTAAACCACTACAAAACGATCTAAGAAAGGAGCCAATACCTTATTCATGAGAGTGCAAAAAGTAGTTGGGGTATTGATAAGCCCAAATCGCATAATAAGAAACTCAAATGCACCATTCCACGTGATACAAGTGATCCTAAGCTCATCCTCTTTTGCCATCCATACTTTATGGTATCCTAAATGTAAATCCAATTTCGAAAAGTATCTTGCCTCCCTCAGTTGACCAAATAAGTCCGATATCAAAGGAATGGGGTACTTGTTTTTTACAATGGCCTTGTTTTAGGACCCTAAAGTCAATATACATTTGGAGAGACCTATCATGTTTCTTTTGAAAAATAATTAGGGCCTTAAAAGGTACCTTCGATGGTCTGATGAATCTTGCAAAAAACTCCTTTAATTGTCGTTTTAACTCTTCTAGCTCTTGTAGAAACATGCGGTGGCAAACTGTAGTAGGAAGCTTGGTGCCTAGTTTTAGCTTTATCACATGATCAACTCCCTTCTTAGAGGTTGCTTCTTTGACATCTCTTTAAGCATTATGTCTAAATTCTTCTAACAACTCCTCCACTCAAGGTAGAGTTGCCCCTTAACTCCTCGTCTTTTCCTCAACTTTTAGGCCCTTAGCGAGTTGCATAACTAAAAGGAATTTAGTAGCTTGACCTCTTTTCCTTATGACGGACACTATATATTGAGATTTGTTATCAAGCACACAAATACAATTAGCTCAAGGGACGATAATTGCATCAATACAATCTAGGAACTCCATCCCAATCATAAACTCAAAGTCATCCATTGGTGCTACTTCAATAGTCTCTTTCCCTTACCATCCTCTAACATAAAGCTCTATCACTTTAGTTACTCCAATAGTAGGGACTTCTTTTGAATTCACCTTCGTAAGCCATGTTTTGCTTTTCTCAACTTTTAGCCTAAGCTTACTTATTATCACCTCAGAGATGAAAAGAAAAGATGCCCCTGTATTAATAAAAGCATTTAGTTTCTTGCTAGCAACCATCACCTTGGTATATGATAAGGATCAAGAATCGATCACACACTCTGAAGCCCGAGAACTTTCTTAAGTGGTTTGCCAATTTGTCCAAGGTGAGTTAAGCGCCGAAAAGCAGTGCTTATCCCAGTCCAATCTGCTGAGCTATTCGCTTTCTATACAATCTAAAATGTTACCGAGGTAATCAACTGACATATCGAACCAAACCTTCCACTAAACGCCAGTCCAAGTGTTAACTCTGAATACAATTATCCCCACAATACCGAGGCTGAGTTGACAATTGTCTGGAGTTGACCTTTCGAAGCTAACCTAAACGTGAGTCAACCCTGAACCAACCATGTCTATGCCCAACAGTCAAAGTACCAAACTTTCAAACAGATGTAAGCTCCATAATTAGCTATTCGAGGTTTCGATCGGTTGAAAAACCCGATCGAACCTAAATTATAAAGTAAAACTAGAAATATTAGTAAAATGATCCCGTAAGTTTGAATTTAAGAAAGTAATAAAATAAGAGACTACACAATTTTCAAATTTTAAGTATAATATTTATTAATCATCAAAAAGGCAAAAAGTGTAATTTAATAACTAATAAATTACAAGAGATAGATTATATGTATACAAAAAATCATAAAATGACCTAAATAATAATTAGGAATGTTCACATGTACCTCACATGTATTTACATGTAGATAAAAATACGCGAAATTATTTAAATTAGCCAAAAACTTAGTAAATAATTAAAGAAAATTATTAAATTAATTAAGAAAAATCAGAAAAAAAATCAGAAGGGAGTAGATTAATGCAAATATGGTCGTGGCAGGTCAGAATCTGAAAAAGAAAAATTATCCAATTAGAATTAATCAACACAAAAGCCAAAAATCAAGGAAATGGGGCAATGTTATATCTAATTAATGCCTATTAATAACCACAAAGCCCTATAAATAGCAAGAAAAATTCAAAAGCTCATTTAAACAGTTAGAAATCAGAGAAAATTAGGGAGAGGTGAAAATTGAGAGAAAAACCAAAGAAAAAAAAAAGAAAGGAAAACTGTACAGTTAGGGCCACAAAGGAAAACCTAGATCCGACGAGCAGTTGAGAGTAAATAGCCACCACCACCACATGTTGGTGGTAGCACCCAGGTGGGCTGACACACCTAGTGGCTGGAGCCACCCAAATCGTTGAGTTCGATTTTCAGCCCGATTTTGTGTAATTTTGTAAAAATAGTAAATATTCTTAGAAAATTATTAAACTTGTTATTCTGAGGTTTTATTATATGTAGATTTAGGGAAAATAGTGATTTAGTTTAATCACGTCTGAAAATATAGGGTTCTTAACAAATTGAGTAAAATCGAACATGATTAGAACGAGAAATAAATAGGCTTAGGAATGTAGTTTGGAGCTCAATTTTTTTTCTGTAGAATGCTTATATGATATAAAACAGTACAATGAAGCCATTTTTCTAAAATTAATTTTTGAAAATTTTAAGTTAATTTTTAGCCCTAAAATGATGGAAAAATTGGGCAATTTTGAGTTAATTAGGTGATTAAGATACTAATTACTGATTTAGATAGTAATTAGATATTTAGGGATGTTAATATCTAATGTGGAAACCTAATCCTAGCCTTTAAAGTATTAAGTATAGTTAATTTAGGAAATTAGGTAGTTATTGTAAGAAATTAGTAATATGTGGAATTGAAAATTAATAAATTTAAAACATTAGGGTTATTTAAATAATATTAAAATAAAAATCAGAATAATACTAAATCTGAATGAAGATTTAATTTTAGGTAATTGTATAAAAATATAAGATTTTCTCACATCGGGAATAAATCCGATATCCCAATTAGGAATAACGTGTACCGAATAGTTTAGAATATTGAATTAAGACCCAATAGGATATTTGAATACTCGAGCTTAATGTGATTAATTTCACATTAGGATTTGAGCATATTTAGGACTTAGAAATCGAACTAGAACCTAATTTAGAAACTGATGCGAAAACCGAACCCGAACCTAACCCCGAACCTAGGATAATTGTAAAAGACTTAAGACCTAGATAATTAGGTATATTAAACCCTAAACAAAACATAACAATAAGCGTTATAGGATAAAATGAACCTATAATAGTTATATGACAAACTGAAACCACGTTTGTGTTATAGGGATGATTAGCGATGACCTGTGCAAGTTAAACCTCGAGTGAGTAAGCGAGGAGTCAAGGTAAGTTGGGATTAATACGATGCTGTATTTTGAAGGCTTAAGATTATGCTTGGTTGTGCTTGTTAGATAGTTGGATGTGTGCATGTGCTTGATTATGAGTGATGCTATGATTCTGTCTGTTGTCCTGGCTTATATTGTATAGTTTGTATGAAATTATTGATCACTCTAAACTAAACCTAATCAAATATACGACCTATCATCATAATCAGGCCTACATGGTAACCCATTAGGGGAACTTAAGACTTTCCGGCCAAATACCGACCCCTTCGATAGAGATAGTACAGGATTGCAATTGGTTCCTTCTTCATCTTCAGTCGAATTAAGTGACAGGCGAGAAGGTCGCAGCGAGGGTGAAGTCAATGGTTCGAAGGTAGTCACAAGAGAAGCGGGGTCTCCATTTCACAAGCCTAGATTTGGTTGTGAGCTGTTGCATTAATGGCAACTCCTCAATCCGGATTAGAGCGAGCGCAATTTCTCTAATCTCACGACGGGTCGAACAACGTCGTGCAATGGCATTTACTTGTACATACATTGCACCTGATAAGTTGATTGAAAACCTTGTTGTGTTTTATAGTATAGTTTTAAGTCCTCCATCCTAACTTACTGAGCTGTGGTTGCTCACATCCCTATAGACGTCGTGCAGGTGCTGGCTAAGAAACGGCAAACAACTACTCTGAAGCTAACAACTGCTGGATCCTGGGGAATGAGGAAAAACATTGAAGAATCAACACATATTTTATTACTTTTCTTTTTTGAATAATGTAATAACTGAATTATAATGTATATATATATTTCCTCACTTTCTTAAGTAAATGATTTATTTAAATTACAAACTGTTTACTTTAAAACGAGTTAATCATGGACGCCTTATATAGATCAGGTCTAAGATAGCGATTATAAGGCCAACTTCTATCTTAAGATGGTTTACACGACAAGGTAGTTACAACTTTACCGCTTCGGGGCGTAACAATTCTAAATTGGTATCAGAACAAAGTTCTAATGAACTTGCTTTGAAATGAAAAATTAAAAGAGTTAGACATTTTAGAAGTACATTGAGAGTGGGTAGAAATAAAGGTATATTAAAGTGTCGTATTACAAATTATAGGATAAGTACCGATTATAACATTAAATTGAGATAGGTGTTAATCAAAATTTAACTCTAGTGATTGGATTATATAGAGAAATTGGTGAATAGTGGAGGTGATTCAAGTGGAATGAAGGAGAACCTCCGATTTAATCCAGGACTGAGATATGGAGAACTAGTTAACGGAGTTGTGTTGTAATTAATGAGAAGTGATGAGACTTATGGACAATAACGGAGATCAATCTAAGTTTTAGCATAATAGAGAATCATGTGAAATGACTTGTTGAATAAGGATGATTTGGACGCCTTGTATAGATCAGGTCTAAGATAGCGATTGTAAGGCCAACTTCTATTTTATGATGGTTTACATAGTGGGGATGTTACGACTCTACCGCTTCGGTGCGTAATAACAAACTTGATTGAAATGCCCACCCCAGCTGGGCTCACAGTGTTATCAAAACAACAGACTTAGTAAAATATACGCGTGCTATCCTTTTCTGACATCCGTATTGTCTTTTCTAATAATGAATATTCTTTTGCACAATTACATGCTTTCATCTGTAAATTATTCTCCTTTTCTCAGCAGCTAAGGATCCATTTATGTAGTTTTATGTTATTTAAGACTTACCCTAACTGGGTATAAATATTCGCATAATGTAATCGTTGCATCATCATACACTGAAAATACATTGAACTTTTACTCTCTTGAGCTAAGTGTCTTTTTTATTCTTAAGCTACTCTTATCTAACCCATTGAGCATAGACTAGTAGCAAGTGAAATCCGACTATACTTATGCACCATATCAAGTGTGACCTGATCTCGTATGAGATGTTGGCATGTCATATCCTTTGTTGGTGCATAAGAACTCTTGCTCAACCTTCGATTACTATTTACTCTTCAAGTCATCTCGTGGCTCGAACCTACCCTATTAGTTATACGTGATATTAGCTCCGTGTGTTCATCCATGCGAGTCTGTATCATCTTAGTATCAAAGCTGAGCTATGTTTAAAGCTTGATTCTACTATTGTGTTCTTATAGTGGTTTGTTACTACTCTCGTGTGATAACGGTTATATTATTAACTTTGGAGTTTAGTAGCTAAGAAGTGTTCTATGCTCTATTTTTCCTTGTTCTGGATACACACAAAAAAAAAAAGGTATGGTTAACTATTCATTAATTGTGTAGTTGTCGTAGTGATTAGAGTATCGATTATTGATCTTTAAGTGGTATTATCAGATGTTAATTTTTATGAAGTAACCATCAATGTTAGACTTAAGTGCTTAAAGAATTTTGGAAAACTAAGAAAGTGGTACTCAACATGACCAAGGACAAGAAGGAAGCTTTACACCTTAGTCAATAGGTGACCACTTGGATAGGCTTAACGACTTGGTAGCTAGCTCAGTGATTATAATCCAAGAAGATAGGCAGTGAACTAGAAATAGCCCCATTAGGAAATGCAAACAACAAGGACAAGGCAATGATCAGTTTGACCAAGTTAAGGCCCCAACTTGACTACCCCGAGCTGAAAGAGTTGGTAGAGATGCTAAACAAAGACTAATGCTTAAAGAGATTGAGGAGGAAGTGGAAGGAAATGACAAGGTAAAGGAGTACTACAAGCCTAAGGAAAGAATGTATTGGCCCTTAGAATCGAAAGATTGAGAAGGCGTATTCTAAGTTTTTTTGGAAGTGGTGATGCCAAAGACTACTTAGATTAGGTTAATAGAATTGAAAAGCAGTTTGAATACCACGAAGTGCCTAATAATGCAAAGGTTAGGCTTACTATGTTGCAGTTCACTGGTTATGTCGCTTTATGATGGAAGAACTTAAAATCTACCAGAAAAAAGGGAAAGAGAATGAGAAATTAGGAGTTAGGATAAAATGAAAGCAGTTATGTGGAGAAGGTTGGTGCCGAGCTATTATTTGCAGGATGCCTTCAAAAGATTGCAATAACTAATATAAGGAGGATTGAGTATAGACACTTGTGTTAAAGAGTTCCAAATGTTAATGATCTGATGTGAAGTCATAAAGCTAGAGGACCAAACTGTATCTCAGTTCATCGATGGTTTAAAGTATGAGATTGAGGATGTCCTAAAAATCTTAGATATTGGATCGCCTGAAAACACGATCCGAGCCTCCCATTAAATAGAAAAGTACCAAACATGAAGATTCTAATCGCCAATCGGCCAACCAGGTAGTAGCTGAACTATTTTGGGTAGACCTATGCAAACGGAACCAAGTAAGGTTGTTGAGACTTGACCTATTCTAGCTACCCAAGCCAAGGAGAAGGAACCCCCTAAGGAAGTTTGAGAAGGGCTAGAATTCAAGGAAAAGAACGAATGAAATCAAGTGTTTCAAATGCCAAGGATTTGGTGTAAGCCTTAAAGTTAAGTTAAATAATCGTAAGATTGAACTAAGTACATAAAGTTTAGGACGATCAGTTAAAGGATCCGATCAAACCTAAATTATAAACTATAGATAGAAAATATTAGTAAAAATGACCTCATAAACTTGAATTTAAGAAAATAAGTAATAAAATAAGAAACTATAAAATTTTCAAATTTTAAATATAATAATTGTTAATTATTGAAAAGGCGAAAAGTATAATCTAATAATTAATAAATTGTTAGAGATAGATTATATGTATACTAAAAATCATAGAATGACCTAAATAATCATTAAGAATGTTCACATATAGCCTACATGTATTTTCGTATAGGTAAAAATATACGAAATTACTTAAATTAGCTGGAAACTTATTAAATAATTAAATAAAATTATTAATTAATTAAGAAAAAAAAAACACATAAGAATAGGGAATAATTTGGATTAGGTCATAGCAGGTCAGGAAGTAAAGAAAAAAAATTAACTAATCAAAATCAAGCAACATAAAAAGAAAAAATTAAGGGATTTGGATAATATCTTGTCTAATTAAATGCATAATAATTACGACAAAACTCTATAAATAGGAAGAAAAATTATAGAACTCATTTGGACAATTAGAAGTTAGAAAAAATTGAGAGCACCAAAAATTGAAAAGGAAAATTAAGGTTTAGAAAAATATTAAGGAAATTTGTGTAATAGGGGTTAGTGAATAATTTTAGGATTGTGTATGATTGTGATTGGAAGTAGTTTATGTATGTGTTTGAGTATCTAAATTCGTGTTGAAATTTGTAATGTGATTGATTTTATGTTGTGACTAGATTAGTGTGAAATTGTTTAAACACTCTAAATGGAATTTAATCTTATTCGACTCTAATGACCTAAATTGTCATGCATTGCAACCCTTTAGGGGATCATTAGGATTCTCCAACTAAAAAATGACACCTTCGATAAAAATAACACTGGATAGCAATTGGTCTTTTCCTTATCCTTAGCTGAACTAAGTGACAAGAGAAGAGGTCGCAGTAAGGATGGGAGTATTAGTTCGAAGGATGGTCTTAGAATGAGCAGTGTCTCCATTGTACAAACCTAGGTTTGGTTGTGAGCTATTGAATAACATGAAAACTCCTTAACCCAAATTGGAGGTGGTAAAATTTCTCTGATTTCACAACGGACCGAATTACGTTGTGTGATGACACTTACTTGTTGCATTACATGAAAAAATTGCTTGATAATCTTATTTGTATTTGTATACATTCATGAGTCTCCAATTCAACTTACTAAGCTATAATTGCTCATACCCATGTAGATCTTTTTACAGGGCCTGATTTTTGAATACTTCGAATATTATGCCGCCCTATAACTATCTAGAAGTTAGTTCTTTTGAAGCCTAAGGTGTGAGGATCAATTCACTTAGTAATGGATGTATAGCTAGAGTGTCCTTTATAGCTTAAGAATAAAAGACTGATAATCGTTGTATAAATTAGTGAATTGTTATGTTAATGTAGAGTTTTCTAGGAAGTTTTGTGGAATTTACATATAATTATGTACGTTGTTTTAAAATTCTTGATAATTATTGTAACTTTAGCTAAACTTTTAATTGAACTGTTTACTTCAAAACGAAGAGTCGTTGACACCTTATGTAGATAGTGTCTATGATAGGTATTATAAGGCTAGTTACTATCATAGAATGATTTACACGGCAGGACTATTATGACTCTATGACTTCAAGCAGAACATTTAGACACATGGTTGCTCAATGCTCGAATAGGCGAACAATGGTGATTCGAGGTGAGATACCAATTATCAAAGTGGACAACACTAACGAGGAAGTAGAGGAGTTGAAGGAAGATGAATAGACCGAGCTGTCCGAGGAGGAAGTTATCTACAGTAAGGAAGGCAACTTTATCCTGACCTCTCTAGTATTGAGGAGTACAATGAGTATCAGCCCTGTACTCGAAGATGAACAGAGAGAAAACCTCTTCCATATTGGGTATAAGGTGAATGAATCACTGTGTACACTAATCGTTGACAGTGGGAGCTACATTAATGCAGCCTCTGCATTTATGGTCCGACAGTTGAAATTGCTAATTGTACCCCACCTAAAACCTTACAAGTTTCATTAGCTTGGTGATAAAGGAGCCTTACAGGTGAACAAATAGGTGTCTGTCCCGATCTGCATTGGTAAATATCAAGATAAAGAACTCTATGATATACTGCCCATGAATGTATCCCATATTCAATTTGGACGACCATGAATGTTTGATCGAGCAATTGTATATGACAAGAGGAGGAATACATGTTCTGTAGAGCATGAAGGTAGGAGGATAAAATTGAGTCCTATAACTACCGAGTAGGTAAAGGTCATATAATCCTAATTGAACCGAGCCTTGAAGAAGAAGGCTTTGATATTAACCCAAGTCGAACTAAAGAGCTCGAAGGAGCTCAAAAGACTAACCTATCCACTGGTTTGAAGAATTCTAGAGTTAAGACTCGAAGAGGAGGAACTACCTCTTGAAGTAAAAACCTTATTAAAGGAATTTGCTGATTTGTTTTTGGAGGAGTTGCCAAACAGTCTGCCCCCAAACTAAGGCGTTGAGTATGTGATCGACCTACAGGTAGGAGCTAAGCTGCTAAACAAGCTTTCCTACAGGCTGAATCCTAAACAGGCCGCTAAACTGTAGAGTCAAGTAGATGAGCTATTGAAGAAAGGGTATGTACACAAGTCCCTAAGCCTCTATATTGTCCTGGCCTTATTAGTGTTGAAGAAGGATGGTTCTTAGAGGATGTGTGTGAATAGTTGAACAATCAATTGAATCACCATCAAGTTCAGGTATCCCATACACAGCTTAATGACATGCTAGGCAAATTAAGCGGAGCAAAAGTGTTCTCCAAGATCAACCTTAAAGTTGGGTACCATCAGATTCGAATGTGTAAAGGTAATGAGTGAAAGATCATATTCAAGATACGACATGGTTTATATAATGGGCTTGTAATTTCATTTGGACTGTCTAATACACCAAGCATATTCATGCGCCTTATGAAACATATGCTCTAAGAATTATTGGGAAGATTTTTGTAGTTTATTTTGATGGCATTCTAGTGTACAGTCCCAACCTGGAGACTCACCAAGACCATCTTCAACAAGTGTTTGCAAAACTCCGAACCAAACAACTTTACACCAATAGGAAGAAGTGCAACTTTAGCCATTTTGAGGTGATCTTCTTGGGTTTTGTTGTGAGTAGGGTAGTATCCGAGTCAATGATGAGAAGATAAGAGCTATCATAGAATGGCCTATACCGACCTATTTTACCTACGTGAGAAGTTTCTACGACTTAGCTTCATCCTATCGCAGATTCATAAAGAATTTTAGTATAATTATAGCCCCACTCACTGAACTCTCAAAGAAGAATGTTAAATTCAGATGGAGAGAGAAGGAGCAAAGGAGTATTGAGGAAGTGAAATAAAGGCTAACTATAGCCTCTGTCTTAGCTCTGCTAAGCTTTAACAAAGTGTTCGAAGTAGAGTACAATGCATCCGGACTAGACATAGGTGCTGTGCTAATGTAGGAAGGCTAACCTATTACTTACTTCAGTGAAAAATTTCGAGAAGCTATACTAACTACTCTGTTTATAACAAGGAGTTCTACTCCTTAATCTAATCCATAACGGTTTGGCAACACTATTTGCTGCCCAAGGAATTTATGATCTACATCGATTATAAATTCTTAAGATGTCTAAAGAGCTAACCAAAGTTGTTTCGGAGACAAGCCAAATAGGTCGAGTTCATCGAGGGTTTTTCTTATGTCATAAAATATAAAAATGGAAGGAACAATGTAATGGCCAATGTCATATCGAGATGACATACCCTCCTAATCGAGCTGCAAATAAGGCTACTTCATTTTGCAACCATAAAGAATTTGTATGTTGAGAACCCATACTTTGGTCCTATTTATCCTCGATGTAAGGAAGGACGGACAATAGATGACTATCACAGGGAGGATGCATACTTATTTAGGAAGAAGAGGCTATATGATAGGAATCACGCTACTAGACCACTGACCTACAGCCGAGCCCAAGGATTAGAAGAACTAGCTAGACAAATCTTCCTGTTCCAACCAATCCTTAACAAAGTCGAGTACTTTCAAGCCGAATACTTTCTTACCGAGTCACCCTTTATGTTGAGCCAAATGACTGCCCATCTCTCTATGGTGCGCTAAATTAAAGATTACTCACTCGTGCCCGAGCCGATCAATGACTTGGCATCTTCCTTACCGAGAAGCTAAGATAGAGAGACTCTAGACTAACTAAGCCACCCCTGCTCAGACAAGCAAACTATTCATACTTTTTGTTTGCATCTTCCAATAGCCTCGCTAACGTAGCATCACCACGTATACAATATCATGTGTAGAATCCGTTACACCAATGATTGTTTTCCTTGTATATTCATTTTTATTCTTTTGTATCTTATATATTACTTCATTAGGAAATGTACTTTTTGTCTCTTTCCTTTTGGGTAAATTGTCCTAACTTATGAGTATAAATACCCTTGTACTTCTAGCTATAGAAGAGAATCAAAATTCAAATTACCATTAATACACTTTTAGTGTTTTCTTCCTTGTATAAACACTTTGTTTACTCTTAGTATCAATCTTATCATAACCCTTAAGCAAGACTAAGCGGCGAATAACCTCACCGGTCTGATTCGTACATCATATCGAATTGTGTCATGAGTCTTCAAAAGTTCCATTGGTGCATCATATCCTTTGGAACTGTTTGTAGGTTTTACTTACTCTTTTATTCGCATTTGTCCTTTCACACATACCCTATCGCTTTCTTTTGAGCTTTCTAGGACTCATCCAGCGACTAACCTCGTCTATTCTTAGTTATGGTTTATATCATTATGTATCTCGACTTGTTCTACGAGAGAATTGCTAATGTGTGAGGAGTATGGAGGAGGATTAATAGGACTTTTTAACTAGTGCCAAACCCATTTGTGAGATTCTTTTACTCGAGAATGATAAGAGACATGCAGTTCGTGTTGGAAAAGTGTGTGACCTGCAAGAAGGCCAAGAGCCAAGCTAAGCAAGAACATTACCTACCCTTGCCTGTCCCAACTAAACCATGGTCCAAGTTAAGTATGGACTTCATGTCAAGACTACAAGTATATAAAATGTTGTGGCATATGCACGTATTCAAAAGAATACACATTCATCAAAAAGTGCAACAATATCCATTAAAAGATCAGTAAGATGTTCGCACATATATGAATAACTAACATAGGATTAACTTTAACTTCCTAACAAAACATAACAATCTATCATAATATATACATCATTCAAATCACCAATAGTAATGATCCTTTCAAAATTAAATCATCATTATTTTCACTTGTTAATTCAGTACTCTATATCTCCATAGAAAATTAAAAATAGTAATTGTTTCGTATACCTTAGCATTATCAAACTCCTCAGTGTCATTATTAACTATTATCTCATATGCTACATTCTTATTCTATATAGGATTGAATATATTTTTAAGTTAGGCTCCAATTTTGCCTCTACTATAGGTTCTAATTCATTTTTTAAATTAGTTCTCGACTTTTCTTCTCATTGTTTTACCTTCTTTTCTTCTTTTTTTTTTTTTTCCTTTTGAAGATTCTCTTCCATACCATATTTTGTTTCACACTCTACTACCCTCTCTCATATTTATACTAGCACCAAACTAATGTCATTTGGGAATTATATAGGTTACTAATTCACCTACACTTCGTCAAACTACTAGTTTAAGATGAGATCCTTTTGGCTTTAAAGGTTTTTCTTTACCTACTCCAATTGATTCAGGAAATATAGGAACCAATCAATAATCTTTTGAGGGTAACATCTAAAGATACATGATATGCTAGTCAAAAAATAAATTGTACTAATAAGTTAAGGTCTTTCTTTTTTGCCTTATTAAAAGTATCTCACTAACATTCTCTAAGCCATAATCCCTTATTTTCCATCCATCTCTAATCAACAATACATATCACAGTATCTCTATTATACTAAAAACTCGAATTAATTTTGGTTAATATTCACGAGTCTCATCAACTACATCACATCCCATTAATGGACTTTTCAACAATCTCATCCATAGTATTAAAAATATCCCAACTAATTATTTCTAACAATAATATTCACATCTCAACTCTGTATTAGATAAGAGACTCTTAATTTTACTCAAACCACTAAAAACTAACTATCAACTAACCATGCGATCTTATAACTGTATTTAAGATGAATTAACATTCATCTTAATTTAGTATTATAGTCACTTCTTACTCTATAATGTGTAGTACAATCATTTATTACTATCTACTCTCAATGTATTCCTATAATGTCTACTTCTTTTAATTATAACACTCCAAAGTAAGTTCACTAAAACTATACTTTGATACCAACTGTAGCAACCTAAATAGATCTCCTTCTACTGAGGTATTGTCTACTTTAGCATAGAATGCCACACGGTTTTGTCTCTTGGTGCAGCAACTTTCCAAGAACTCACCTATCCCAAAATTAACCTAACCTAAGCATGCTTTACTTCAAAGTTTCGATGTGCTCCAAGCCGCTATACCAAAAGGTGCTTCAAAGATTTAGAATTTAGTCACCTAGTATGTAAGAGGTAACACAATACACCCCCTGCCTCCCCTCTTACAAAACTACCATCCTTGTCAATTTCATTACGTAGGTCTAAGAATACTACCAAGTAAAGACTTACCCTTCCGGCTAGTACAGTACTCGATACCAACTCAGAATTGTCACACTCCGAAGAGATGGAGTTGTAACAACTCTACCATGTGAACTATCATAAAGTAGAAGCCAACTTTACAACTATTACCTTGGACTTAGTTCACATCGAGCATACTCAACTCAATCATTTTGAAACATCCAATTTTATACCTTTTATTAATGAAACTAGTGTTAGATCTTTTAAAATCTTACTCAATAATACTAGCGGTTTACAAATTAGTAAAATGGTTGTATTTACATACATCTAAAGTTTTTAGCATTCTTGAAATATTTACAAAAACCACAGGTTTTAGCATTTACATACAACATGTTGAAAACTAGTGACATCTTTAAAGTAACGTATGCTAATTAGTTTCCATAAAAGGCTCAAGATGGCTAAGTAAAAGTTTGGTTCTTGCAAGTCTTCAACTGTCCTTACTTCCTAATCAAAGTACACTATCTTGAGGGTAGTTATGGCATGGCCTCCTTAATCATTAATCAACTTGTAGTAAGGTCTATAAGGATGTGAGCACAACTAGCTGAATAAGGAGAATAGAGACAAAAAAGTACATCAAGCACAAACATGGTTTTCAATAAACTTATTTAATGAAATGCAATGTAAATAAGCAAATACTATCACATGATGTTATCTAATCCATCATGAGATTAGAGAAATTATGCTCTTTCTAATCTAGGTTGAAGAGTTTGACGCCCCATTCATGAATCGAAACCAAACTAAGACTTGTGCAATGGAGTATACCGTCATGACTCTTTTTAAACCATGACCCCTAACCTTACCACGACCCCTAACTCCTATCTCTTAGTTCAACTAAGGTAAGAAAATGATTATTTCAGTTATCCCTATTGAAGGGGGGTCCGTGTTTAATCAAAGAATCCTAATCATTTTCCCTTAGTGGTTGCTATACATGTCTGTTTAGTAAAAGTTCAGTCTTTAGTTACGTCTAATTAGGTGGTGATTAAGAATTTTATAAAGCAAAGCGAGTCAAATATGAACATATAAAGCAGCACTCCAAGTCCACAATTCAAGTAACAATCATACACAAAGTATGTGCACATTCGACTAAATTATAAGCATAATCAAAAGCACTCTCAAGTCTCCAGGTACTATAACACAGTACTTCAACATGCCATGAAGTATGAATCCAAACTTATCTAAAGTCTCCAATTTACTCACTCAAGTCTGATGTGAGTCGCATTATTGTTACTCGCTTCCATAATAAAATATTATTTTAGTATTTATACGCTTATTACATATAAGATTCATATCATTATTTTTAATTTAAATTTATAATGTTACTCAATTATTCATATTCTATATTACTTATAATTAAAAATTTATTAAATATATATCATTTTGTTACATATATACACGTTGAATATGTATTATCATTTATATATTACTTATAGTATAACTATTGTTATATATATATATATCATAATAATGTAACATAATACTATTAGCGAAAGTGCCATTTTAATAAGTAATATATATCAATACCGTATGTGTGTATATTTTTTAAATAGCGCTAATTACATTTAAAATATTATATAATATGTAATTTATCTTATATGTGAAATCATCATATTGTACTATATGTACTAACCATGGGATTAATTAAACACTGTTTTGAATACATGATTTATATATATATATATTTAACTAGCTCTTTTATGGGTTGTTAAATGGAAATAATAAAAATATAATTATCAATATTCTAAATTTAAAATTTTAAAAAGAAGAAATTTATGAAATTATACAGATAAAATACTATATTCAAGAAAATAATAGAATTACAAATATATCTTTTCTACGACTATCTAACGTCAATTAAAAGAAACAATACTTATAATTATGGAAATGAAATCACCTAAAAAGATCATATGCTAGAAAAATTGAATCTTTTAATCTCTTTTTTTATTTTTTACTTTTCTTTTCTTTCTTTCTCCGTCGCTCTTTGGTCCTCTATTTCTCTCATTTGCTCTCTCTCTCTATCTCTTTCTTTCTCTCTCTTTCTCTCTTTTGATTCTCATATGTCAAACTCTTGTCCCTTACCCTTATGAACCTAATTTATAGAAACTCCACTGCCTTAATTAAGGCAGTAACAAACATATAATATATATATTTTTTGTTGGTTTAATTTTATGTAACCTTTCAAGTGTAATTTTATTATGATTTATTATTTATAAAGTTCCATAAGTATTTTAAAAATGGTAGACTATTATATTATACACTTAATCTAAAATTTCTATTTTTGAGTTAATTAAAATTTAATCCGATAACTTTTATATTATAATCTATATTAGTTGTTTTATCAACTTATTTTGTAATCCAACTTTATAAGCCCATTTTTTTTATAACTTTTGGGGGATTCATATTACTGTTTGGTCTTATTCGGAACTAATTTTTTATTGGTCTTACTTTCTAAAATAAGATCTTAAATACACTTTTTTTAATATATAATGTATATATATATATATATATGAATAGGTTCTATTAATTATTTGAAACTTATTCATATATATTTTATGTATAATTTTACTTACTAATATTAATTATTACGATCACCTAATTAATTTTAAAAGATTTTTCATGACCTAAACTACGAAATTCTATATCTTAGCAATTAGACCTGATAAACTTAATACTTCTAAGAAAATTGTATATAAATTAGCTTAATTTGAAATATTAAAGCTATATAGTTATGTCTTTCAATTTTCATTACCTTTGTCATAAGAGTTCAACTTAATTCTAAAAATGTTAATATAACTCAAAATTTTTAAAGTGTGTTTCAAGTACTAAACTTTTCATTTTTTATTTCTTATTGCATATCCAAATATAGGTGTAATTTTGACTTTTTGAAACCTATGGGTGCTTTCAATCAATCCAATAAAAAGGAGATATCTGACCAATTAGGTGTCGTTCTACTAATATTTTTAATTTTATCATAAAATTTGAGTTCAATAAGATAATTTATATGTTTTTCCTAAATCTTATAAACCGTCTCCAAATCAACCAATTATAAGTTAATTACCGATTTTTGTAGGATCTCATAGCATCTATCTCAATTTGATCTAATGATTGAGACCAAGGACCAAAATCTATATGTAAAAGCCTTCTCCTCCTCATTTGCAACATTTAAAGCATTAGCAAGTAAAACACCAAAATTATTAAGAATGAATCATGAACATATCAAATTATCATATTTAGTTCACCATCACATGCGCGCATCACAAAACATTAAGCTTGTCTGTTCCTCTTTTCACACCTTTCTGTAATAGCATCCCTCTATGTATTATCAAATCATGACTTTTCTAAGATCAACAACACATATATCTCACATGGTTGATCATCAATAGCAACCCCCATTACAATGAGTATGCATTTAAGGGTTTAGGTTGACTCAAACTCCCTATCATTCTACGTCAACAAATTTAATACCAAAGACCAACATATGCCCATCAAGTATCAATAACAATAGTTAAATGAAACCTCAAACGAAGAGTAATTTACAAACGCAAGCCCTTAAAAAGTACACTTAAGAAATTCAAGTCTTTTTCAACACAAATAGTAAAAATCTATACCTTTCCTTTTTATTTTTCTTAAATAGAAAGTATGGGTTTTTTGTTTCAATTTGGTTTGAAAAGTTTTTAAATCTAACCAATTTAGAAATTGATGACCAGTTTAGAGGTGTAAATCAAACCTAAAAAAAAAATGACTATTTTAAAAACAACATAATCATTTAGTTGTGATATAAAAAAAAAAACATAGAAATTTAAGTTCATACTTATTAATGTGTATTTGACTTTTATAATTATAGATTATTAGGATGCAACTATAAATTTAGTATTTTATGCTATTTTTATGAATAAAATTAGTTATTAAGATGTTTGTAAAATTTTCTATTTGAGTAAATATAAGTACCAATATATGTTATCATTAAAATAATTTGATACTTATAATATCAGATTACTAGCCATGCATGTAAATTTTTTTGGAATATATATAATAACATAATCTATAAATCAAACAAAACTAAACAACTGGCTTCGCGAAACCAATTCAACCTACACATGACTAAGCTCTATTGGGCAAAGGATCACATTTCCTTGAAATTATGGTTTAGAAATCAAATGGTATAGTTTGGTTCAAAATGATTAAAGAAAAAACCAAACTATGTTTTATGGTTTGATTTGTTCAAAGAAAAAACCGAGCAAAACCAAACCAAATAGCACCTATTATCTCATCAATACACATTTGCCATAAGATGGAAAATAATTATATATTGAAAACGGAGCATGTCAAGTGTTGAGCATATAATATCCTAATCAATTATTTTACATTATACAGTCTCTTACTCTACAGCAAAGTTGATTTTGTTTCCTTGTAAGTGCTTTAGAGGTGGTTGTGAATAAAGATGTCTTAAATATTAAATATCAGGTATATATGTATATATATTTAATATATAAATATTAATAAAAATTTTATACATAATAAAATACATAGGTTTAAATACAACTATCATCCACATTTTACGACACCATATATATAAAAAATTTTATCAATATTTATTCATTATGAATACAGAACATATAGCATAATATCCAATAAATGTTTTCTTAATGATCGTAGTAATTAATATCCGGAACAAGGAACAAAGAGAATTGACAAAATTCACCTCAAGGGGGAGCTCATTTTGAAGGAATCTTTTTTTCCAATAGTTAGAGATGGAGATTTTTCAATCGGTTGGTCTGCGAAATGGAGATGGAGTGGACATTGATGGCCTGGAAGGAAGAGTTTACCGGCTGAAATGAACTCCAACCACAAAGGATCTTGTGCTCTAAAGGAGTACAAGTCGAGGACTCTCCACCTCAAATGGATAAGACTGACACCTAAAGCCCGCAAGCCCCCACGGGTCAACAATTATATCTGTAATTTTGTTGGGATGTATTGATTCATATCCTCGTATCCCACCGATCCGTTCATTCTAAACGACACGCCAAGCAACACATTTACTCAAGATTTCTTTATTCTTTTTTTGTTTTTTTCCTTCCCCCGTTTCAGTCCAGAGGAAAAACAAAACATTATACGCATAGATAGGACTGAAGTGGATGTTCTTAGGGCTCGCATTCGGCCACGTGGCTTTTTCCCTTATGGGGATTTAGTTTGTTTTAGGCCAACTCCAACGCGTGAGGAACGGTGAATTGTAGCTTCACACGTTGGAATTTGTGGCTTGACGTCACTTTTCTGTGCGTTATTTGTTAGAGTAACGTTAGTATAAATTTTTTTTTTTTCTTAATAAATAGTTGTTTGTATTATCGATCAAAGTCTAAAAATTTTCAATGAAAAAATCTCCAATGTTTACTAAAATTTACAACTGTTAAAGTAACTTAAAATTTGTGATTTAAAATTTTTTTTTCACTATATAAATAGGTAAATTCGTCTCCCATTTTAAATATAAAAAAATTATCATAATTTACTTTAGTATATACACTCTCCTTATTTGAATTAATGAAGATTTTTAATGAAGTGATTAATATAATATTTATTATGTTTATTATTATTTTTTGTTAAACATAACTGACATTAATAATAATTAGCTCATTATCCAAATATAATATTTTGCTAATATTAAATTTGTCTTTATAAAATATTTAAGGTAGTGGTTACAAAAATAATAATAGTATGGGGCCCATAAAAATTGAAAAACTATTAAGAGACTTTGATGAAGAAAATAGAGATAAAATACAAAATTGCTTAAAGGTAAAAGTTTCTTAATAAGCTGACATGACATTTTAAGTAATTTGTAAAGTTACTTAGAGTTGTAGATGGTATTAGTAGCTACAATAGATTGTTAATTCCACTATTTTAGTTTATTTCATTTATAAAGATTTTTCTTTATTAAATCACACCAAATATTCTCTAAAGAAAAATCTCCAAAATCAAATGAAATTAAAACTATCATGTTGGCTTTAGTTTGAACAAATAATAAGCAAATTCATCATTAAATATATATATGTGCACACATGACATCACATGTTTCATATATAATAAAATTATATGTAATATTGAATAAGTTATAATTACATTAATTCATTTATGAAAAATTATTTTCGCTTTATAATTGTAGGTAGACATTTAAGTAATTCTCATATCTATCTTCTTTATACAAGAATTGTCTTTTCATATGTAATATCAAATCAGTTATAGTTATGTGTGGTTCATTTATGATAATTTTTTGTTTTAAATTACACCCAATAATTCCCCAAGAAAAAATCTTTAAAATCAAATGGAAATGGAATTTTCTTATTGCTTTCAATTAGAAAATTAATAAGCAAATTTATCTATATCTATTATATTAAAAGGAAAATTCTTTTTTTAACTACCTCTAACTAACGACTTAATATCTTATAGTTTTAATTATAAAATATATTCACATGGTAGTTGTTAAGACAATTTAAATCTATCTCACAAACTTTTCAACTACTGTCTTTTGCTTACAAATCTTTTAAACTATACAGTTAGCATTTTTTATCATACTTATTTAGATTTTTCTATGGCCTTGTTCTTTTTTTTTTTTAACGAGATCAGTATTGTCATCTATTCTACTCTTAATTTAAGTACTTTCAAATCCGAACTACTGAATAAATTATGAATTCAATTATTCAGATTTAAAAACAGAAAAATGAACGATAAAACGATGGGCAGGATCAATTTTATCAAAATAAAGAATATGACTGTAGAATCTCTTCACTTATTTCTATAGTTACTATTGTTTTATTCATTTGTTATTTTAATTATTGCCTAACATCACTATTATTCAAAAAATCCATTACGCTTTTATTTATTATATTAAAGGGAGAATTTATTTTTAATTACTTATAACTAACAACTTAATATCTTATGATTTTAATTATAAAATATAGGAAAAAATATAAAAAAATTCATAATGTTTCACATTTTTATAAATCAGCCTCTAACCTTTTATTCAGTCCATTTTATTTCTTAGTCTTTTCAAGTCGTATCAAATAAGTACTTGTAAGGACCCTAAGGAAAGTCTAGTAGTATTACCTAGAATTTCCATGTCACATGTACACTATGATAAAAAAAAATTGCCTTACAAGTCAAAGATTATAAGACTCTAAGTAGTTAATTTTTAGAGTCTTCAATTTTAGTTCATTGACTTATTGTATAATATAAATAACTATGGATATTCATTACTCCACAGTTAATTAGAACCGTAGAGAATTGGTATCTGCTATCAAAATAGTGAAATAAGATAGACAATTCAAGAAAATTCTAAACTTACTGAAAATACTAAACTTAATTGAGATATTTATTATTTTTCGGAGCATTCTAAATTAACTACACAAGCTTTTCATTATACTTATTCAATGGTAGCATTCTACACTCGGTTCTTATCTTTGTTCCAACTATCAATTAACCTGCAAGGAAAGGAACTGTTGGGGTGTGAGCTTATGCTTAGTAAGATAAATCTTCTCATCAATATCGCATGACAAAAATTTATTTAATGCACAACATATGAATGCATGATCTATCAGTATGCTAAACAAAATATATAGTGGCCTAAGAACTGCATGCAACTCAGAATTATATCCCCTATAGTCAGTGTTGGAGATAATTAATCGACACAAACCAAAATCAGGGTCCTAACACTTGGATTTTATATCGACCGCACTATTATGCTTAAGTAAAAAAAAAAAAAACCATATATATATAATGTATATAATATACTTTCATTCCGAGCAACAAATTATATTTTTAAAATCCTAAGTCAAGTAGTGTGATGACTTACGTAATCCATAAACATACGCCTTAAGTAGAAGGTACAAGATATGGACCCTCACTAACGGTTAACGTCTCTCGACACCTAGTAAGCCCATTAGCTTAGGACAGAGACTTAATAAAATAATGGCATAGTTAGTGCCCAATCCTGTAGGAGGCCTTTCTCCAGTAAAGCCTTTTTCATCTTCTACATGAAGTAGCAGTCAGTATCATAAGATGCAATTATGAGAAATGCATGATTAACTGAATTTCTTAATCGTATAAGTATTTAATCCGATTTTTATGATGATTAGACAATACATTCCATACAATTGCACATATATGTCATCATAAATAATTCTCAATATTATTTGATTAACAAGCCATAGTATTGAATCATAATATCATACGCATACATTTTCCATATCTCATAAGCATCCAAATTTGATATATATAAGTTTAAATGCATCTATTTTACAAGTAAAATCAAGTAAGAAGTCATCAAGAATTCACTCACTCAGCCATGCAAGTCAATTGAAGTATTCTAGAGGTAGGTGCTCTCTAAAAGCCGAGTCCCTTGAACATTGCAAATACGATACTATAAGGATTTAAAATAAGACTTAGAAAACTAAGCTAAAACCCTTTAAGTTATACTTTTGACTAGGTTTTGTATTTTCCTGATTTTTACTTAAAGTTCAATCACATATAACTTTCTTGTTTTAAATTCGATTTTTATAATCTTATAGTTAATCTTTATCGTTTTCGAGTATACTTTAACGTGGTGAGGTTAGATTTTTGAGATGACGCATGCAAATTTGCCTATAGGTCAGAACAGTAGTGATCTTCATTATTTGAAGCACTTTTAGGCTTTGTTTGATTATTAGGCTTTTTGATAACTTGGAAAATCCTTTGGTCTTAGGCTTAGGATCTCTAACTAGGCTTAAAATACTACTTAAGGTCAGATTTCCAACTTTGATTTACACTCTTAAGGTTAACAACAACTTCTTGGACTTTTAAGTAAACTTAAATTATTAAATGAGCTTTTTTTTTAATCTAAATCAAGGATAGTCACTTTCTTGAGCTTAGGGTGAGTTTTGAGGATTTCTTGAGAGTCTTAAAACAACTTTTATTGTTAGGGTAAGCTGCTGGCAAAAAATTTAATGAGGGTTCAACTTGGAGTTTGAGGCTCGTTTTGGAAGTTTTAGGTTCGGTTTTGAGTTTTAAACTTAATACACTTATCGTATTTGCCTTAGTTGATCTTTTCACTTTGTTTACTTACTTTTACTATATTTTTAAATGTCTTTTAACAAGGTTGCAGATTTAGTCATGGTGAATCCTAAGGGTTCTCACTTGGTTTTTCAACTTGTTCTATCATTTCCTTAAGTTTAGGTGTTAGATTACAAACCTAAGTTACTTATATTCAAATTTTAACTTAACTTAACTTTTCTTCCATGAGATAATTACTTAGCTCAAACTTTACATGAAAATAGTAGATTTCATACTTATTACAACTTCCATATCATAGTTTATGTTTTACAAAGTTAGTTTCCTCATAAAAACTTCATATAATGGATTTTCCTTTACCTAAGTCTAGATTTGAGCATATTTAACTTAATAGAAGTGAAAATGACATCTAAATGGCCTATAACTCTTTACGTCCAGCATGTTAACTCTTCATTTAAGTGCTCATTTCATGATTTTCTCAACTTAAAATCTTCCATTTTAAGTATTAAACAAGTATCTCTCCATAACATCAACTTTACATGCTCATATTTCAACTTCATATAAGGGTTTTATGAATTTGCTTCTTAGGGTGGTCTTAGATACTTCATCAATTTACGATCATACTAATATCTTCAAGAAAACAGAGCATCCTAATATGAAATACTAAGTTACTAACACAAAGAAACACTTACTCTTCCACAAAGTAAGACTATGGTGGTTGTGCACTAAGTTCCTACTTAAACTTCTTGTTTTCCTTTCTCTTCTTACAAACTTCGTAAGTTACTAAAGTCTTCATGTTTAAGATCAGTTTTGGGGTGTTCTAAGGTTTCCTAAAACGGCTTTTAATGAGAACAAAGTGAAGGCAACAAAAGTATTTTTGTGTCGTGAGTGTATGTACATAAAAGTGGCGGCAATTGTAAGAGAAGTGGAGCTTGGTTTCTTCTTTTGGTTTGTGTGTTTGAACTGTGGAAAAGAAAACGGAGATGAGAAGAAATGGGAGAGAATGTACCGGTTGTGGATATGTGTGTAATGCATCCATAAAGTCTCTTTTTGTTATCTTTTATCAAATATATGTGTCATACTTTGACATGATTAGATAATGTAAGCATAAAGGGGTAAATAATGCTTGTAAAAGATAATGAGTTGATGGTTAAATGACAAGGTATGACCTCACATTTCCTTTCTTTTCAATCAGTCATGTCTTGTCTTGTAAAAGTATGGCCCTGTTTCCTCATTTATTTTATAATTAGATAGATTATGTAATGAGATAGCTTATCCTCATGTATTATAAGTTATAGTAGGATATGGGAATAGCTTTATCATAAGCTAGTCTTATCATAAGTTGTTAATAAATTATCAAGTGATATGTGATTTTAACTCTCAAATAATAAATTATTTAATGTGATTGGTTGATTTGCCTATCCATATATAACATAGCTTATAGGTGAAAATAAGGGGATTGTCTTGTATATAACTCTTTTAGAGTTTGGTTCTTAAATCAATTTGTAAATCATAATTTACTTCTCACAAAATTTTGAAAATTTCTAAAGTTGAATAAAATTATTCAAATTAAATTTTTAATTATTTGGGTCATAAGTCCTTAATTACACTAAGGTTTAGGATTTCGAATGGCTTAAAGTTTGTCATTTTCGTATTCGAGTTTTTATCGATAATTGAACTTTTGAATTGAAAAACTAAGTTTGTTTTTTAAATATAAACTTAAATTCTTAATTTAGTTAATCCTTAGGAACATTCAAAAAGTACTCTTAGTTGATTCACAAGCTTGTTAAAAAGGTAGGGTTTATAAATATGGCTTATAAGCGAAGATAAATGAATTGTCTTGTATGTAATTCTTTTAAGGTTTGGTTTTCAAATTAATTTGTAGGTTGTGATTTGCTTCTTAAAAAATTTTAAAATGGAATAAAATTTGTTCAAATTATATTTTTAATTATTTATTTAGGGTCATTACTTTATTATGCAATATATATATATATATATATCATATGATGGATTAAAAAAAGAGAAGGAAATTTTTTAGTAATATATATATATATATATATATATATTGTGGGCTTACTTATATATATAGGTAAAATTAATTTTGTAAATTTATTAATTTATTCCTTTAACTAGCTTAATTTTGTTATTTATTATTACTTGAAATCATCCTTGATTCATTTGTTATCAATTTTCTACGATTTTGCAAAATTAATGATAATTTTATTGATTTATGACTTTTCAAGTATTAAGATAGTTTTATAAAGTTTTAAAAATTTTTACAATTTGATTTTTACGGTTTCTATTAAGTTTAAGTTTATGTAAGACCCACAACTAACTATTTAGAATTTCAATCGGCTAAATGATCCGATCAAACCTAAATTATAAAATAAAGCTAGAAATATTAGTAAAAATGATCCCGTAAGTTTGAATTTAAGAAAATAAGTAATAAAATAAAAGAATATAAAATTTTCAAATTTTAAATTTATTACTCGTTATTTATCGAAAATACTTAAAATGCATTTCGATAATTAACGAATCATTAGAAATAAATTATATGCATACTAAAAATCATAAAATAACCTAAATAATATTTAGAAATATTTATTTGTACTATATATGAATTTAAATGTACGTAGAAATACACGTAATTACTCATAATTAATTAAGAAAAAATAAAGAAAAATAAAAAAAAATGAGTAAAATTCCAAAAAGTGGTCGTGGCAATCTGGAATTAAAGAAACAAAATTAACCAATTAAAATGCAATAAATAGAAAGTGAAAAAAAAAAAAGAGATAAGGCAATTGTCTTGTCTAATTAATGCACAATAATTCCCCAAGATTTCTATGAATACCCCAAATTTCTTAGAAGCTCATTTTGAAAACAAAATTAACCAATTAAAATGCAACAAATAGAAAGTGAAAAAAAAAAAAAAGAGATAAGGCAATTGTCTTGTCTAATTAATGCACAATACTTCCCCAAGATTTCTATAAATACCCCAAATTTCTTAGAAGCTCATTTTGGATGTTTAGAATTTTAGAAAATTAGAAAGAGGCAAAATTGAGAGGAAATTAGAGTTTTACAAAAAATTACAAAAAAACTACATAGTTAGGGTTTTTAAGGAAAACCTAAACCTGACGAGCACTTGGGAGATGACGGTTACCACCACTATACAGTGGTGGTAGCGCCCAGACCAGCTGAAAAGGCCGTGGCAGTCAATAGTGGCCGAAGCCACCTACACAGATGAGTTCGATTTCCAACCTGATTTTGTTAAATTTTAGAAAAATATTAAATATTCTTAGAAAATTATGAAACTTGTTATTTTGAAATATTTTCATATGTATTTTTTATAAAAAAATATTATTTTGATGAAAATATGTCTTGTGATATATGGTCTTTAAGAAATTGAACAAAACCGTACATGTTTAGGATTGAAAATAAATGTCTTTAGGAGTGTAGTTTTGAACTCAAAATTTTTGTATTGACTACTTAGATGATATAAAATAGTGTCACGAAACCCTTTTTCAAAAATTAATTTTTGAAATTTTTAGATAATTTTTAGGCCTTAAAATGATGCATAAAATGGGTTATTTTTTGTTAATTAAGTAATTAAATAGTTAATTACTGATTTAGTAAATCATTATATGTTTTAAGATATTCAAATCTGATGAAGTATGATATTTGTATCCTTTAGGGTGTTAGATATAATTATTAAGGTAATTATGTAGAAAATAAGTAATAGGAAAAAATAGTAGATTTTAAGTTAATTTTGTAAATTAGGGTAATTAGGTGTAAAATCTGATTTGGGATGAATTTAGAAATATTAAAATGTTAATTGATGTTGAGAGATGGTAATTAGAGTGATAGAAATATTATATGTGTATTATGTATATAATAGGTAATAATACATAATATGTAATTATTGGAAATATAATAAATAGAAGATATTAGGATAAAAATTGATATTATATAAATAATAGGAATATATAATAAATCTAATAGAAAACTTAAATTTATGTAATTATATGAAAAATGTAAAAATTTCTTATATTAGAAGTAAATTCGATATACTAATAAGGATTTAAGTATACAAGATGAAATAAAATACTAACTAGGGGTAATTATGGTATTTAGGATATCTGAAAGTAATGTGATTAATTTCACATTATGAGTTAAAACGAGTTTCTAAGGTTCGTGTATAAAACAATAATTAGAAATTAAACTAAAACCTAATTTAGAAATCAATACGGAAACTGAATCCGAACTTAGCCCCAAACCTAAAATAATTGTAAAAGATTTGAGAACCTAGATAATTAGACATATGAAACCCTAAACCAAAGATAACAATAAGTATTATAGGATAAAAACTAATCTATAATAGTTATATGAAAACTGAGACAACGTTAGTATTATAGGGATGATCAGCAATGACCTAAGCGAGTCGGATCTTGAGTAAGCAAGCAAGGAGTTCAAGTAAGTTAGGATTAATATGGTGTTGTATTTTAGAGGTTTGAAATTGTACTTGATTGTGCTTGTTCTGAGTTGATGATATGATTTTTGATTTGATGCTTGGCTTGTGTTGTATGATTTGTATGAAATGATTTATTACCCTAAACTGAACCTAATCAAATATACGATCTGTAATTATAAATTAGACCTACATAGCAATCCATTAGGGGAAACCTAGGATTCTTTTGCCAAATACTGACCTTTTCAAAAGGGATTACGTTGGATAATATAATGGGTCCCTTCTTCATCTTTCGTCAAACTAAGTGACAGATGAGGAGGTCGCAGCAAAGGTAAAGTTAATGATTTGAAGATAATCACGGGAAAAGCGTTGTCCCCCTTGCATTAACTTGGCTTTGGTCGTGAGTCGTTGCATTAACAACAACTCCTCAACCCCGGATTAGGGCGGGTCTAATTTCTCTAATTTCACAACGGGCCGGACAACGTCGTGCGATGATATTTGCTTGAACATGCATTGTACCTAATAAGTTGGTTGATAACCTTATTTGTATTTGTGGTGTAGTTTTTAGTTCTCCATTCTAACTTACTGAGCTGTGGTTGCTTTCATCCTTATAACCGTTGTTGCAGGTGTTAGCGATGAAGTGGCCTATAATCACCTTGATAAAGACCAAATTCATTCTTTAGTTAAAATTATTTTAAAGCTTTTAACATTAGATTATAAATTACTTAATTATATTGTGAATAGATTGTTAAATCTTATAAATACACTTAGATTAATTTAATATGAGTATTTATTTTTCTTAAATTCACAAGTAAATAATTTATTTAATTTATAAACTATTTACTTCAAAGCGGATTAGTCGTAAACACCTTGTGTAGATCAAGTTTAGGATAATGGTTGTAAGGTCAACTTCTATATTGGAATGGTTTACATAACGAGGCTATTACGACTCTACTACTTCGAGGTATCACAGTTTACATTTTTAAAAATACACATATGTAGGGATCGTGGTTTTTGTGCATGATTAGGGTTTTCGAATGGTATAATAGAGTTTTTCAAGTTCATTTTAAGTTTTATGTTTAAAATTTTAATCAATTTTCATTTTATGTAGTTTTTTCGATTTAGGAAAATATCTATGATACTAAAGTTCAACATCATGTCTAAAAGGTTGGATTTGCAAAGTCTATAGTACTTCTATTAAACTTTGTTGAATTTTCCATCACTATAGATATGTATCAACATATAATTAGTCTACGTAGTCCTTGAAGTTTACCTATATATATAAATCAATACTTAACTTTTCTTTTAGTCCATTTTAGTTTTGAATATGTCTACACATAATAGAAAAACTAACGGATGGATTTTTTTATAAAGTTATTAAAAATAAAAGGTTAAAGACTAATTCGTATTATAAGTAAATGTTGGGAACTTTTTATACTTTTCCCTAAAATATATTCTCATGGTAGTTGTTAAAACAATTCAAACATATCTTACTAACTTCTCAACTACTGCTTCTTGCTTACATATCTTTTGAATTATATAATTATTCTTTTCTATCATACTTATTTCTATAGTCACTATTGTTTTAGTCATTTATTATTTTAAATGCCTAACATTGTGATTATTTAAAATTTTTTTTGCACTTTTTATTTAACCAATATTTGATATTGCAGTAAGGACTTTTTTTTTGAAAAATTTATTGTAGTTTCGATCTTACTAATATATATTATTAATATTTTTCTATATTTTAGAGTTTCAACTTTTCTTATATTTTTTACACATGTAACACAAATACATTATCCACTAGTACACACACATATATATATATATGTATATACATAATTCATTTATGAAAATTTATTTTTACTATAATATATAAATATATAATGTATGAGCTATGACAATCTTCGTTTACATATTTAATGTGTCCACATGGTAAGTGTCAAAATTTTAGTTTTTTCAAAATTTCAAATTGAATGAGATATATTTTATGCATATATATAGATACTATGCTTGATGCAGCGAGGTAGGCTTTGAAGAGAAAAAACTATAATCTAACTATCCTTCTAAAGCCAAAAATGTTGTATTTGTATTAAAAAAAAAAACCTTACTCTTCTAGAAAATAGGAAAGGTTATATTAACTATATTTAATCTTTTTAAATCTATCATCTATATATAACTTGTTTAAGAAGATGTTATATCTACTTTAATAATATTAGTAGAAGACGTATTCATATTGCATATATAAAAAATGTAAAAAAAAAATGTTTGGATTTCATAATATAAAAAAAAAGTCAATAATATATGTTAGAATCAAAACTATAATTAATTTTTTTTTTAAAAAAAAATCCTTAACATTGAACAAATAAAAATTGTAATGAATTTTTCAATTAATAATAATAGTGAGTAATTAAAATAATAGATAAATTAGTAAAAAAGAAAATACGATGAAAAATAGTAATCATATATTTAGAAAGATTTGTAAGTAATAGATAGTAATCGATAAGTTTATAGAATGGATTTAAAATCTTTTTAATAATTATCGTATTAATATATTTAATGGTTAAAATTATAAAATATTAAGTTATAGTTAATTACTAAAGAATTTTTCATTTAATATAATAAGATAAACATAAAAATTTTCTGTTTGGATCGGAAATATCCTACAAAACACGATCCTTAAAATAAATTTATATATAAATAAACGGTTGATATCAGTTCCTATACTGCATACCAATATTTCTTTTTCGAGCCCACTCACTTTACCAACGAGTAAGGAATATCCAAAATCTGATAGGCTCGAAAAAAACAGGGGCTCGATCTCTCCACCTAACCCCACCCCACCCACACCACCCACCCCCCACACCTCCCCCCCCCCCCCCCCCCCCCCCCCCAACCAAAAACTCCCTCTCCCTCTCCCTCGCCCGTTCAGTATGGGCAGTTCGTTACCATAACTAAAAACTAACTTCTGGCGACGAAATGAATCCTCAGTCTAACCCCATCAACCGAAACCTAACATCTCCTTCCAATCCCAAACCCTTCCTCAGCTCCACGCCTCTCCACAACCGGCACTACCATGCTCCTCTGCCACCTCTCCACCGCCGCCTCCCCTCCCCAAAACACCGCCAGATCACTCTCTCCACCCCCTCTCACCACAACGACACACCTCCTCTCACTCTCACTACTTCCCGACGAACCGCCGTAATCGCACCGTTCCTCGCCACTGGTCTCCTCTACCTCAACTCCACCGCATCGCGAGCGGAGGAAGCTGCACCGCCGCTGAATCCAAATGCGAATGCGAGTCCTCCCTCGCAATCTTCTCCGGCTAAGCTGGCGGTGGTGGAGAAGAAAGAGGAGGAAGATGTGATGAACTGGAGGATATACGATGCGACGGTGATTGGAGAGCCACTGGCGGTGGGGAAAGAGAAGAGTAAGGTATGGGAGAAGGTGATGAATGCGAGGATTGTGTATTTAGGTGAGGCAGAGCAAGTGCCGACCCGCGATGATAAGGTTTTGGAGGTTGAGATATTGAAGAGCTTGAGGAGGAGGTGCTTGGAGAGTGAGAGACCGGTTTCTGTAGCCATGGAGGCCTTCCCAAGTGATTTGCAAGAGCAGCTCAATTTGTTTATAGATAGAAGGTCTGCTCAGTTATTTCATTTAGAAATGTGAATCTGCTCAGTTATTTCATTTAGAATTGTGAATTTGAAGTAAAAATAGAATGTTATCACAACAATTGAAGATGGTCTATAGATTAAGGGTTTTGTTTAGGTTAGCTCGTGATATTAAGTATTCTTCATGAGTACGTCGTGAACATTTAGCTGACAAAATCTACGCAGTTAATATTTAGAAAATGTTAATAGTGCCTGTGGGCATTAGATAACTGGCCAAGATAAGATTTATTTATTTATTTAAATATCTTTCTCATGAAATTTGTAAGTAAGAAATGCCTCGAGGCACTGGGACTAATAATATCGGAATGCTCCCCGACTGTGTAAGGACACATCAATTGAATGCCCTCTTTGTAGTCAATAAAACTCATTATGTAGGGTAAACATTGATGTGGTGATTTGAACTCCCACTCTGATTCAACCAACTCATTTGTAAGCCATTTATAGATGCAAGTGTTGTTTGATGTTTATGTTTGTTAAACTTAATATATCATTTGTAGATGAAGGAATATATTGCTGCTTCTGTGTGAAATATTGAATTGGTATTGCAGCAGCCAGTGCACGTGGAATTGGAGTGATCATGTGTTTGGATATTGAAACTAGATGACCATTTTTTTTATCGTGGATTGGATTATGATACTTGTAGTTTAGTGAGTGTGCAATATGGAAGAATGTAAGTTACTTATTGACAGGAGAGTTTTATGCAAGTGGTAGCTATGGAAACTTGGAAGATATATCTTGCGCACTGAAGTCTAACTCAAAGTATGGAAATCTTAGCTTAAACTCACGTATTTAAGGAATTGGAAGTGAAATCAGAATTTCGTTTGATTCATATTACTGCTTGGATGAACAATATCATGTCAATAACTTTGGGACCTATTGGTATGTAAAGATTGATATTTGTTAATGTTTTGCATATATCTACTAGGTGGTACAGCTAGCCCCAGTGTTTTGCATTTTTATTTATTGGTTGAAATGGTTGCTTTTGTTATTTGAGTTTGTGTGCACTATTTTGAAAGTGCCTGTTTATTTTGACAGGATCGATGGAGATACCTTAAAGTCCTCCACATCACATTGGCCACCACAAAGGTGGCAGGAATATGAGCCTCTTTTGAATTATTGTCGTGACAATGGAGTCCAACTAGTGGCTTGTGGTACTCCGCTCAAGGTAAATCTAGATTTCTATCCAGGTTATGTTAGTGGGTTTATTCTTACAAGTAAGATCTTGACTCTAGAATTTTAAGGTTCAGAGACTATTTATGGGAGATGAGACCTCATGTGGTTAACTTTGAATGATTTCAGTTGTTATAAACAGAATACATAGCATATCCCACCATGGGGAGCACAGTGATGACTGAAATAGTTCTGTTTCAAGTCATGTTTGATGCTGTGACAGAGTGACCTTTAGTTGCTTTGGGTGCTTCAGTTTTTCATCTAGGTCACTCAATAAAGGCAATCTCTATAAGAGCCAATTTTGATCCTCACTCAGAGATGAATTGCAAAATGCTGGGCCATCAAAATTGTTTTCTGATTTTTCCCTGAGAAAGATATCTGTTAAGAAGGCTCGTAAAGAAGGTTCTCCTTTTCCCTTTGTGTCTTTCTAGATCTTGCGGACTGTTCAAGCTGAAGGTATCCATGGACTTTCAAAGGCTGACCGAAAGGTTTATGCTCCTCCTGCTGGTTCAGGCTTCATTCAGGGCTTCACATCAATATCTCGTAGGTCCTTAGTTGACACAAACTCTCAATCTGTTCCTTTTGGCCCAAGCTCATATTTATCTGCGCAAGCAAGAGTAGTTGAAGAATATACAATGTCCCAGAAAATTCTACAAGCAGTCACTGAGTCAGGGCCCAATGGAATGTTGATCGTGATAACTGGTGCTAGCCATGTTACATATGGATCACGAGGAACTGGTCTTCCTGCTAGAATTTCAAAGAAGATGCAAAAGAAAAATCAAGTTGTTATATTGCTCGATCCTGAAAGGCAATTTATAAGAAGAGAGGGTGAAGTCCCTGTGGCGAACTTTTTGTGGTATTCAGCAGCTAGGCCCTGTAGTAGAAATTGTTTTGATCGTGCTGAAATTGCTCGAGTGATGAATGCAGCAGGAAGGAAGCGAGATGCCTTACCCCAGGTTTCCTTCTTATAGCAATACCTACTAAGTTATAAATATTATGGTTCGTCCTCTTGACATAGTTTCTTTTGGCACTTTGTTGAATTTGTATGACTCATCTTTTGGTTCCCATCCTATTTTTGGCTTGAAAGGACACTTTAGATAGGTTTCATGATTTTGAAGTAGGATTTCTTGTTCAATAAATGCAGAATCTTTTCTCTGATGTATGATTCTACTATTATAGATCCTTGATATCTTTCTCATATGACTACTTGTGTAATGATCGTTGACATTCTGAGGTTTTCAATGGAAAAAGGAACCAATTTTGGATGTGCCTTAGCATGGGCTAGAATCGTACTTATGCTTGGCTAGAAACCATTATATTTCATAATATTTTATAGGATGAACAGTCATAGTTAAAACTTGAATTTTTTAGATATTTCTATAAGATCAATTGGCATTTAGATCACCTATTATTTGTGGACTTTGTGCATATTATAATGCATGTTATATCAATAGATAGACATCCTCTTTGGTGTCAAGTTAGTCATCTGTATAATTATTCTCTTTATGTGCCTAATGCATGAGGATCTTGTAATATTAATCAGGACCTTCAGAAAGGACTTGATCTTGGTGTTGTATCACCAGAAGTATTGCAGAACTTCTTTGATCTGGAGCAGTATCCTCTAATTTCGGAGCTCACTCATAAGTTTCAGGTACTGCCTTATATGAACCATAATTCAGTTTAGGAAATGTAATCTACCACAGTTGCTTTCCTTGTATCTATTTCCTTGATAAAAATTGAACCACCTTTAATAGGTATGATGCATCCACATAAGAAATTGTGAAAGCTTATCAAATGAAATCATGAAGTTGATCAATAATCATTTTAATCCAGGGCTTTCGGGAGAGATTGTTGGCAGATCCCAAATTTTTGCACAGATTAGCAATAGAAGAAGCTATATCAATTACAACCACCCTCTTAGCACAGTATGAGAGACGCAAAGAGAATTTCTTTGAAGAGCTTGATTATGTTATTACTGATACCTTGAGGGGAATAGTTGTTGACTTTTTCACTGTGTGGCTTCCTGCCCCAACCATATCCTTCCTTTCATCTGCTGATGAAATGGACATGCCCAAGAGTGCAGATGCGTTGCAAGGTCTCTTGGGTTCCATCCCAGACAATGCTTTCCAGAAGAATCTAACAGGGAAGGACTGGAACCTAAGTCATAGAATTGCATCGGTACTCTTTGGTGGCTTCAAACTTGCCTCTGTTGGATTTATTTCAAGTATTGGGGCTGTGACATCTTCAAATGTATTGTATGCGATACGTAGATACCTAAATCCTTCTGTGGTATCTGAGCAAATTAATAAAAGGTCACCAATATTTAAAACAGCAATCATCTATGCATGCTTTCTCGGAACATCAGCAAATCTTCGATATCAGGTAAGTAATGCATCCTGTGGCTTTAATCTGTGATTAACATGTTTTATACTTTTGAGATGCAGTGCTTGTCTCTCTTGACATATGTAAAGGCGGGTAGAGTATTCTCTTTTGACTTTTTTAGCTAGCAGAAATAGCTGAGATGTAGAATCTGCATCCTAGTATTAAGCATGAATAGCAAGCATCCATTCTGCTTTTGTTGTCCTTAATGCGTGATTACCATGAATGGATGCTACACTCTGCAGCACTTTAATGTTTGGAAATTACAGAACTCTTGAAAGTAGTCTGAATGTTGCAATGCAAATTTAGGAATGCTGAGTCACAAGGTATAAAATCTTCTGCTTGACATAAGCCCTCCCTGCAGGCAGCTAGATGTTTCACATCCAATTATTTTTTTTGAATGCTGTGACTGTTTTGTGAAAAATATTTCTGGACTTTTTTTGAAAATTGTTATTATCAAAGTTTTGCAATTGTTAAATACCATTTGAATAATCTGAAGAGGTTGCAAACACTAGTAGTTTTTAGTGGCACATTCAGAGGCTAGTGACCTGTCACTATTGATGCTGGTTGTTAAAACCACAGAAAGCAGTAATGGAAGATATGGAAAATGATTTTCCCTATTTTCCATTTTCTGCTAATATTTCCCATGATGATTAACTATTGCCACCGCCTATTGGCTATCACCCTTGCTTCATACCATCTTTTGCTGCTAAAAACCACTAACAAACAAAATTGCTTGAGATTGATACGATAATATTTGATAATTCTAAAGTTTTGTTTATAATAAATACTAAATAAAGTATGATAAAATTTTGCTGCAAATTAAGCACACTCTAATAATATGTTTGGTACACAAGAATAGTTTAAATGAAATGAAATGGATTGGATTGAAATGAAATAAAATGGAATGGATGGAATGAAGAGTGGAATAGCAAATCATTTTTCATATTTGGAAATATCCATGAAATGGAATTAAATTAAATATGTAGTAATAATTGTAAAAAATATTCTTAAATATTGAATGTTATAATTAAATCGAAAGTCAAATTAGTAATTTGATTGAATGAAATTATCAATTTTGCTTAGGAAGAATTGAATTCCTCTTTGAAATCAAAATTGCCGATTTCATGAAATCATGATTTCGGTTTTTAAATGCGTTTTCAAACATAGGGAAAGGAAATAGAATCTGGAATTGTAATTCTATTTTAATCTATTCCTGTGTGCCAAACATGGCATAGTTCACTGAGAGATTATTCATCTTTGTGGTTTGTACTAGTCAAATCAATCAACTTTTACTCTTACCCCATCTCCTTCCAAGTGTCTAAAGTCAAAATTGCTATATCTGGGCAATCAGCGTTGTCCAAGATTTCTTGATTTCAACTTATATTGTTTGTATAGTTGAAGCCAGCATGGAAGAGTTAAAATGCATGTTTGGGGTAATGAAATGGCTAATGTTTTAAAGTCAAGTCTCTTTTGCCAGAAGCTGAAATTACCTGTGGAATAAGCCTCTGTTGTTTCGATTATATGTTGAAATTTATTAGATATCGAATTTCTTGTTGGCAATGTTGCAGATAATTGCTGGAGTGGTGGAGCATCGGATTTCAGAGGAATTATCCTCTGAAACCTTCTTTGTAAATATGATCTCCTTTATTGCACGGACTATCAACTCCTATTGGGGCACTCAAGTAAGTTGTCTTATTTTTCCTTCCTCAATATTAAATTTATGTTGATGCGGTGATTGACCTTTTAGAGCCTGCAAGGAATCATGATGACAAGAAGGCAATCTTTTGACAGAAAAAACTTTTTAGAAACCAGCCCTAATATGAGTTATTAACAATTAATGACAATATGTATCTTTCAACATGCTCCAAAGGTGGTTGCAGTGCTTTTGTAAATACTGGGATATATACATTATAATATACCTGCATAAACTGGAAACACTTTTTGATGGATAAACATATACATATGCATATGCATGTGCGCTCACATACACATAAACACGCAGATATGTTAATATATACATATGCATATAAATACACATATACGTACACACACGCACACATATATATTGATGTGATCAGAACTTTTTGCTCGTTTAGGAAGCAAAAGTATACAACTAGAACGATTATATATCATTATTTTGACTGTTGGGGATTCAAACTTTTGGTTTTGAGGAACCGCATAGTTGTGATAGAATTAGAGGCTCCAATTATATTTGGTATTTTCTTTTTGGTGGCTCTCTGCCATCTACTAGCATTGAAGTCACTACCACATCTTATTTCTTTTCTCTTTTCTCTGTTCAGCCTTGTTCTATCTACTAATTCTTTCTTTTTGTACTTTCTGCAGCAATGGGTCGATCTTGCACGGTTTACTGGACTACAGACTAAGAAAACAGCACCATCTTTCCAAACAACAGATTGTCCTAATCAGGTTACCTTGCAGTGTAAGACAACAGAAGAGGCAGGTATTGAGGATATCAATAATAAATGAGGAAATGATGATTCATGAAAATCTTGTTCATATAGTCTTCCCCAGCTTCCTGGGTAGATCTTCCCACTATGGAATTTTGATGCTCCATGTCTTTATGGGGAAACTCCTAAGTTGTAACTTATCATTTTTCCTAATTTTGGTGAATACAACAATAGGTTTACAAGACAGTTATACGAGTCACGGAACCGATTTTCTCATAAGCTATCCGTGTGGCGAGAATGTTCATGACTTATATGGCTCTTCTCTTTGGATATTTTCGGAAGCCTTACCTGTCAGGGAAAAGAGGATATTATATCTTAGGTGATGTTAGCATCCGAGTCATAATCCTATTTGACAGAGGAAATGCTTGGTGTCCGCATGAATTATTAATCTATGGCGCAGGGATGTGTCTGAGGGGCACAGGTATGGGCCCTGCCCCACTCAAAAAGTCTTGTGCCTAATTTTAATTATAAGAAAATACTTTACATATAATTCTAACATGGGCTTTAATAAAAATGAGTTTGTCTTTCTCATGATCTTACATCTAGCCCCTTCAATCTCATCGTCCCTCATCCCAACAGGATGATGTGTAGCTATATAGGTGACTGTTCTAGTCCAAGGCATTTCCTGTATCTTTCTGCCGTCTAAATTCGAACTAATGTTCATATACTTCAACATAAAATTTTCCTTATTTTGACTATTAGTTAAATTACTCCTGCTTTTGAAGTTAAAATGAAGGAGATGTTGCTTGTACCTTTTGATCTCAAATTTGGAACTCAATATGTATTTAAATCATTTTAGTTTTCTTCCCTGGTCAATCTGTTGGAGAAATGGTACATTGTAAGAAGTACAAGAACAACTATTCCAATAATTTGTGGCTTTCCACCGGTGAATTTCCTTATGATGGGGACAAATGCGTATTCATAGACAGGAATGAGTAGGGACATGCTGCTGGAACTTGGAAATTTCCTAGTTTAGTGTTCATCGCTGTTCCTTGTTGGACGGAGAATGTTTGTAACTGGGCTAAGCATGCTACTCAAGGCTTATGCCACTTTTGCTATAGCAACAGTTCAAGGAATGTGACAACTGTATTCCTAATATTCATGGCATTCCATCTTCTTTGTTGGATCCATTTCCATATGCTTCATTGATCCTCCTCCAGCTGCAATTTGTTCTTCACCTCTTGAAGGGCCATTTCTAGGTTCCTCAGCTGCATTTGCCGTGCATATGTAAATTAGATGAAAAATATACAAATTTGAGATGATGTTTAACCCGACAAATTAATATTGAAACATCTATATGCTCCGTACCTCTTGTTTGGCAAATCTGTTGTGGATAAACATTCCCTTGAATAAATCAAAACTCTCTCTCTCTGTGTTAGCTTTCTGCATGTAAGTTATGTTTGTTCTCATTAAGAAAGCCGCAAGAAAATAATAATAAAATGAAATGAAATGAAATGAAAGATGTTTGAATCATTTCAAGTTTGCTTAATCTTTGTAAAGATGCTATATCAGATGTTATGATCTTTTCAGATCTCCATGCAACTGATCATACGTAGGTAGGTAGAACAAGATGTTGCTATTAACGGTATTTAGATATTTAGATACCAGATTCATGAGAAGTTCAAATCCCTTTGTATCAATGGGTGTAGAGTGGATCTCCATTTCTGACAACATCCTGCAGTAGAAGTAATGCTTGTCTTTTCATATCATGACATAGCATCTTTATATTGTTATAATTGATGGCATGAATGGAACCAGCTTACCTGCCTATAGTGTGAGTGATGAACTGACTTCTAGCTGCCAGCTTGTCGTGATTCTCACAGGACATTTCGAGCATTCTGCATCCCTTATAATGTAATAGCACATAGAAAGCTTATTTTTAGACTTATCTAGTCCAAGAGGAAGATTATTTATTTAGAAGAAATTTGTTCTGTTCCTTTTTTTTCTTCCCCTTTTCATGTTGTACAAGACGAACCATCATAAGCCATCAAAGCTGAATGTTTGTGGCTTGATAAAATATTAATCACGTGTTATGCAAATTGAACTTTATTACACTAAACAGCTAACGTCAATGTCCATTGAAATTATTGTTGATATTTGGCATCGTGAGTGCAAGAAAGAAAAAAAGAAAAAGAAAATTTCTGCCCGTTTGATCCTTCTTTAACGAAAACTTTTTACTTGAGAATAGAAATTATAGGTTTTTGGGCTCTTACTGGTAGAGATAGAGACTAAACCTATCATCTTATTGCGGAACTACTATGGCTTTGCATGCCAGGAAGAAGAGTTACCTCCTCTTCAAATATTTGGAGGAAGCTTGAGCAGGTATCCCCGTCCGTTATTCGCACTCTCTCATACATGAAGTTTAGGTCTTTCCACCCATTTTTCCCACTTTCTGGCCCAAACATTGGATGAGTGCACAGCAGGTCCGAATCTTGCGGCAGTACCTGGAGATAATGATTCATAATTAAGATTGAAAGATTTGCTCTTCAATTTTCCTCGGCGTTTCAGTTCATTGAAACAGTAAAGATGATACACATCGAAACTACCAGTTTGTATGTAACTAGTAAGTAGACGTCATACTTGCAAGAGTATATCTCTTGGGTACTCTTTAACTGATAGGACATCAACAAATAGCGTTGGCCGCCTCAGGCAATGGAACGGCATCGACATAAAAACTCCAGCAGTAGATACTATTGGTGTGCATATAATTACAACATCATTGTCGGCTTCAAGAAATGTGCCTGTATCCCTGCATGAGAGTAGATTTTTTTACACTGATTTGATCGTTGCCAAGCAAAGTATTAAGGTGTCAAGCACATCATACACATACCGGAAGAATTCAATGCCAAGCTCATTGCACAGCTGAGAGTGGTCCGTCTTAGAAGTTGCACGGAGAGTGTGGCCGTGCCGGATCATTGTCTTCGAAAGAAACCGCCCAAAGGTGCCGAAACCTACTATCCCGATTTTGAGAATCCTTGATGGTGAGAAAGAAGTAGCGCTGGAAGACATGACGATGATATACCACAAATGAAGAAAGGAGAGAGATGTTTTGGGACGGTTTTAGATGGAAGCCGTTTCTGGTGGGGGCGAGCCAGCAAGGTTACCGAATTTTAAGCTAAATGTGTTGACGATTCTACTTCCTGATAATGCCGCAGACAAATCACGTGCATTTAATTCATGTTTCTATCCATATTATCTTCTACCAGGAAAAAAAAAAAATTCAATATTACTAACATATATTTGAAAAAATAAATAGCATATAAATACCTATAAAAATTTTGATATATACAAACAAAATAACGTATGTTTTGAAAAAATATTAATTAGATTTTCACGTATTAAAATTTTAAATATATATATATATATATATATATTACTCATCGAGTTAATACCATGGTTGGAAGGTGCAATGGGATTCCTACGCCATTAATAGAGTTCCGTAAGTCTAGAGAAGGCAACAAACGTACGCAAAAGCAAAAAGCAAAACCTTCATATTCGCGAGGGAATATGATTCAGTTCGAATCCCTTTGGGCTTTAGCATCTCTTTCCATAAAAATCCTTAACAATACCGATCCTTCTTTTTGCATCTCTAGAGACGCCGGAAATTCTGTAGTTATCATAATTTCCTTTAAATATAACGAAAACAGAAAGCTCAGGGATGAGACTATAAATTACTTATTCTATATATTTCCATTAGTGGGAATATGACTAATCGATTCAGCGTGGTCATACTAGAAAGTATTGAAATTATATTGTATCTATTCTAAATTTTCAAAGTACGTGCCTAATAGAGTACAACCATTTTTTTCATCCTAAAACCTGTTGAGAACTTATAATAGTGCGTAAGCATTAAACAATGACCTTTACTGATATATGAATGTACCATTGATAAAAATAATTATGTTCCGACCAGTTTGTGTAACTTATAACTCTACTAAAGAGTTAGTTTAACAAAAATCTGATACCGTTTCACGTGTGTATTGTTTTCGTAATAATTATATATGTTTTGTTAAGCATTATGATTTTGTGTATTGGCGACTATTATATTCAAACATCTCTTATATATACATATATGTAATTTTATAAAATTTAGTCAGTCATATACTTTCCTTAATAATACATTTTGCGTAAGAAGAGCAACATGCTAAGTACTGAATTAGTGTTCTAAATTCAAAATCTTTTGCTGACGTAAAGATAGAAATTGAGTGGCCGTGAATCATTTCATGTAAATTCAGACTTTTTCCATGGCCCATGGGGCCCCCACCCTTGTTGTTTTGCCTGCAAAGCACCCGGTCCAGTTTCCGTACAAGACGGAGGACCCTTGGGGGACGCGACTTAACAAGGCATGCCTTAACAGTATAGACAAAGGGGGGAGACTCGTCCAAGCATATTGATCCAGGTTCACATTATCAATTTATCTCTAAACTCTCTTTTCAATGTTGATATTGAAGGTCTTCTACATATTTTAAGACCTCTCACTAACTTAAGCATTGAAATGCATGCGTTTGAACCACCTCTAACACAATATTGACTTATATGTTCTTTTTTATAGGCTTAAAAATGAACTTAAGACAGATTGATATACTTAATCGATAGTTAGGTGATATGTCTAATCAAAAGTTAAAATATCACATGATTTCATGATTAACAATTTTTAACTCAAAGAATTAAGACTTTTGGATTAATCAAGAGAAGTTGAATGAAACTCTCATAGATATAATTCACCATAAGAAATCTCACTCGATAGATTAATCGAATGATATGATATATAAATAATTAATCTAACACTTGCCATAATTATAGGATCGACAAAAGGATGGATTTAAGAGTAAAAGTCTCAAAAGTATTCTATTATGAGATAAAGATGTTCAATAATATAATGACAATACTTATCTCAGTCCAATGGCACTATCATAATTAAACGAAAATGCAAAAATAATAGCCTAAACTGATATGCCTTTTTTTAAAACAATACTCAAGCCAATTTATGGAAGTAGTGAAAATGGCAAGCTAGTGTTCAAAATAATACTTATAGTGCAACTTAGTTCAAACTTGAGCTTACTATAGTAAATCGAAGTTCTTTCTAAACTATTACTAAAATGTAAAGAGTACAAATCAACAAAGTTCAAGTCCTCGTGTTTAAGTTGATTCGTGATAAATCTTGTGGACATTAGTTGTCATTCTCTTGCTCTAACTCTTGTGATTGGTTTAGGAAAATGATCCTATCATCCGTTCCGATATATTTTTTTTTTTTTTTTGCCCCCAAATCAGGTGAGTCTTCAACAATTTCTACAACTTTTGGCTTATATCGTATGAGATCTTGTATGTTGAAAGTGGCTTATATGGAGTGCTAACTTGAAGGTGAGCTTGGTAGCTCTCATAACTACTCAGCGAACTTACCCAACAACCTAGTGTAAGGAGCTAAATTCAAGTTTAGGCTTTAAGTTCAATAATTAATTGAGTTTAACTCTTTGGGCTAAGGTAAAGGGCAAATCCAAATATTTGGAATGATCAAGGGAATTTTGATACAATGAGCTTGGAGTAAGGCTCGTTTGATTGGCCTGTTTGATCCAACCTTTCTCAAATTGACTCACACTAAGAATAAAGCTTTCACTAGGCCTTGATCTAAAGGAGCCCAAGAGGATCTATTAAGGGAAAGGACTGATCTTGGCCATTAATCAATATCACAATCCTACGAATGAGATCAATGGCCAACTTCTATAAATACCTATTTCCCTACCTTATTTGGATAAGAAATATCTTGGTATAAACATCGTTAATATGCTAGAATTTTGCCTCAAAAAATTAAACACTTGAATATTTTAAGAACATCATCTTGTTTTTCATTAACTATGAAGTTTGATGCTTCTCAACTTATCTATTTGTCAGCATAAGTGTTAGAGCCTTATATTACCTACTCCTCCTTCCTACATTTCTCTCTTGATCATCTCATACGTGTGATTTAAGTCATTTCCTAAGTCACATATAAAGTGACTTGACATACAGCACGAACGTAACTTTTATACCCATACCCTCATACCTACATTTTTAGCAACTTTACTAAGGAGGGGTGACTTGATATCTACACAATGGTACCTCTAAGGAGAAGACCTGTCAATCTTACAAGCAATAGTAACTAGGAACAAGATGACATTATTGTCACTAATGACTAAAATCCACCTCTAGTTGGAGGCATGAATCAAGGAGATCGTATGCGGGAAAGTTTTCTTAACAATGTGCAATTAACACAACAGCTTCAAGAGACCAACCAGAATTTGAATGAACTTATGGTGATGTTTGCCTAGTATGCACCCACTCTGGTTCCTTTTGCTACTGTATAACAAGGGACAACTACCTCAAATCCCTCCAATGCTATGCAACAAGGCGCTACATAAGCTCTTCAACTACTCTATCCCCATGCTACCAATGAGCAAGACACTTATAAGGTTGAGGAGTAGCTTCTTGCAATGGAGATCGTACTACACAACATTCCTTACCTGAAGTAAGGGATCAAGAAATCCAACTTGGAGACTTGTCCTCTTTACTTGCTACTCCACATGTCACAATCGTTAAATCTATGCACCCTACGTCCATAAATTCAACACCTATAAGCTCTATTCTTGTGAACTTCACACCTATGAACCCTAATCCTGTAATGCTAATAATGGCAAAAACAGCTATTCAAAGGGGTTCGTTTGTGACTAAGGAAGATCTAGACATATACTTGAGGGAGATATAGGCAAATTTTATAACTAGAGTGTGAAAGTTGAAACTCCCATATCACTAGTGCATCACTATGAAGCCATGCCCTAAATACTATATTAGTGTAAAGTTTACGTTCTTCAATGGTATGAAAGGGAGCACTAAAGAACCCTTGTTAAAGTTTATTGAGACCTTAGAAGTATACGGTTTAGACAACAATTTGAAACTGAAAGAATTTTCTAAGTCACTCATTGACAAGGCATATACTTGGTATGTCAACATTCTCTCAAGGTTAGTCAATTCATGGGGACACATGTGAAATATCTTTTTAGAGATGTTCTTCTCCACGGAGGAAAGAGCTACCCTTACAACATGGGTTGGATTCAATAAAAGCCTAAGGAAGATCTCATGGATTATATTAAGCGCTTTAGGGAAAACTCCTTAGATATCTAAAATGTCTGCGACGAGAGGGAGTTGGTCAAGATATGAATTCAATGGATGTTTATTGAGTATGCTATACATCCTGAGAACCTTTCCTTAACCTCATTTTCTACATTAGTTGAAAATGTAAGAAATACTAACTCAATTACACGACAAAAGGGTGAAAATGCAGGGTTTAACAAGCACATACCATTAGTGAATTCAGTTGATGAGAAGAATCCAAGAGGAGTAAAGAAACAAAAACACGATAAACTTATGAAGTCTACGCTATCCTTGACATCCCTATGCTCGATAAGGAAAGTGCATGCAATTCTTGATTAATGGCTATAAAATGAAATCATTAGGCTTCATAGAGTTGAGTGCTTACTAACAAATGAGGAGAAAGGTAACCCTAAGTATTGTAGATTTCATAAGAATATAGGATTTCCTACAAAAGATTGTTGAACTTTGAAGAGGACATTTAGTGAACTAGTTTAAAATGGGGAATTGATTATTAGAGACAATGATGTTAGTAATAATATTCAACGTAGTGCTATAAATACTATTACCTATGACCTTACAAAGATAAAAAACATAGACATGTAACCAATTAAGGCACACAGAGATAGAGGTGAAGAACTTAAATTGAAGAAAGTGGAGATGATAATGCTTTTTTGCCTTGTTAAAGACTTTCAATGTTATAAATTTCTTTGATCTCCTCAGTTTTGATGAGGATGCCTAGCTTGAGGTCGCAACTACACTCATGAGGATTGTACAAGAAATGTACAATAGGATGTTTAGTAGAAGGAATAGCTTTGATGAATGAAAGTACAATTACATTCACTAGTTTTGACATATATATAAAGAATCCCATTCACGATTACCTTCTATATGTGGAAAGCATACTCAACGATTGTCTTATCAAGAGGATGTTCATTAACAATGGATTTTCACTTAATATTACGCCAATATGCACTTTTAAATTTGTAAAGATAGATATTCGAAACTTAGTGAGGCAACTAATCATATTAAATAGCTTTTACAAGTCTTCCATGAAGATAATGAGGCATATTAAGGTAGACTTTGATGTCAGACCTATCTATAGCTCTACATGGTTCCATGTGATTGATATGCCTATATCTTATCATCTCTTTATAAGAAGAACATGGCTGCATAATCACAACATGATACCCTCAACATGGCATCAATGCATGAAGGGTCATTGGAATGAGTAGGTCATCTTCACTCCTGTAACAACGAGGCTGTTCATGTGTAATGGATCTCACTTCACTAAAGTAGCCTTCTTCAATGAGTACATAAATGAAGGAGAGACATCTATAAAGGAGCTTGTTGAGGTATTGCTAGCCATAAAGAAAGGAGCTCAAATTTGAGTATTTAAGAAAAAAAGGATGTGTTGTTCTCACGAGGGCGCAAAGAAACGTAAGCAAATCAATCATATCATGAAGGTAGAAAGCACATTATAAGCTAGGAAGTGCAGGAACTCCTAGCAACTAGAATGTGTCCTTATCGGTTTTATCTCAAGTTTCTATTCATTTCATATGTGAGCTTAATGATGCCCGCTTCTTGTCAATGAAAAAAGTTCTTTTCTCTATCATTGATATTTTTCTAATGAGAATGTAATAAGTGTTTTTGTATCTTCATTTTTTTTACTATTGTCTTTGCAAAGTAAGATATTAGTCTCCTTAGCACATGAAGTTAATTTCATAAAAAATTTACATCTGAATGGTAGTAACCAAACCCTCTGATCGATTAAAAGAAATACATAATGAATATAACATATAGTTTACACATCATTCCTTGTTGGTGAGAGCCTAGTCTCCCAAGCACATGATGATGAGTTTAGCTTGTATATTGTGAGCTGATAGGAGCATTAGCTCCGAAGCGCACATCTGGCTATGATAATTATGTATAGCTTTTATGCTAACTAATTTCTATGTTTTTTGCCATCAAGTAGTGGAGATAATCCCATTTATGAGCACTTTAACAATATTGACATTCAAACCTAGGTAAGATCCTAGTATGCTATGTTATGCAATTAAATAGTGGGAAATATCCCCTTGACTAATAAGAAAAAATTATTGATCCTAGGTAATCAGTATCATTATCGATGCATATGCACAATTGAACACTTCTTGAAAGGGATCTTTTAGATATTATCATTGGCAAAATTCTTACCTTAATATGTGATATGACATATGAGATCCCTTAAATCTTAGAGTCTAAATAGTCTCACAATTGTGTCCATTCTATACGAGGCCCCTTAGATCATTGAGGTTAAGTAGTCTTGCAATTATATCTATAAGAAGCCCCTCAGATCAAATAGTCTAAGCATTCTTGAAGTTATGACAATAAAAAAATTTAAAGTTCATGTCACTTAACACTACTATGACTAGGTTGAGCTTTTGCTCCTTACCACATGGTATTGCTTTTAAGGAGGGGGGAACTAGAGAGGGAGGGAAGATAACAAGGTAGCTATACTACTTTACACTAAACAATAGCGTTACTTAGTTGAGGTATGACTCCTATGCGAGTGAAGTCTTTAAGAGCAAAGCACGTTCAAACTCAAAATATGCTTGGTCATGTTACCAATAGGTTAAGATATGTTTCTCATTATTAGTTAAGACATTGCAGGTCATTGAGGGGATGAAGCAATCCTACTAAGTTATTTCCTAAGTATGCTCGTAATAAGGAAAGAGCTATTATCCTTGAGCGAAAAATGACAAGGCAACTTCATAAAAGCTAATGGAAGCACCAAGGAAATAAAAGAACATGAAAGTCGATCAATGAACTTCATCTACATATTCAATTAAAACTTGTACTTGCAAGGAAATATAAGAGTTATAACTTGGTGATCAGGAAGGATACATGAAACAACGCTTATGATAGTGCCTCCTAACACAAGTGGTTAGTTACAAATATGCATATATAACTAAGGTTTTATATAATTGCTCTTATGAAAAAAGTGTGTTGTTGCATGGCTAAATCAATATGCCCTTTTAAGGTATTGTGACTCTCAAAAACTAATATACTATAATACAACACTAGATCCTTAATGGTGTCAAGATTCGTTGACTTATTCCTTCTCTACATGTCAATAATTGAAGGGAAGGGGGGCATATGAAGAGGTTAGTCTTACATGGTGATAATCTTTATTCATTATATTTGCTTTATACAATACTCCTTATGTGTGATGCTTGATGTATGTGTATTTGCACAACTTGATGAGCATGCATTTACGGTATTCAAAGCATGCATATGCATAAGGCTTAATGCGTGTGTAGCACTCAACACATAAGTGCTCCCAATATTCGATATATTATGCCAGTTTATGACATCCCCTTTTGCTTGATCCAAAGGATAATATTATTGAAGTTGTTCACTACATGGGATTACTCATATGTGATGTCATGCTATGTCCTCCTTTTGACTCTTGAAAAGTGGTAGCAATAGCTATTGCGGTTGCTACCTTTAAGGGAGAGGAAGGAGCAATTAGTTGTAAAAACGAAAGAAAGTAAGAGAGTTAGTAAAATAAAGTGCAAATGAGATAGAAATTGTATAACTATACAAATGAAAAGTTGAAGAAAAAATTTATAAGGGCAGTATAAGGAATGTAGCCTTTTCCAAATGTTAATTTTCAATTAATGTGTTATTAATAAGTTCATGTTCAATATATACATTTAGGCTCATGTGTAACTCAAAGATTTAGCTCACGTGTATTCATGTCAGATGACTCATGTTCAACTTATATGTTGAACTCATGTATTACCATATGTTCACCTCATGTACACTTATGATCAAGCCTCATGTCTTGGTTAGTGTTCATGTCATGTTTAGGACTTATGTTTAGATCAAGCCTCATGTAATGCTCAACTCTCATGTTCACTTATGTTTGACTCATATGTTCAAGTTCATCTATTCACGTTAGAAGATTAACACTTAACACCTCATGTTCAACTTGTATAATGAGCTTATGTTTAGTCACATTTATGTTGAGACGGCTCATGATTCAACTACTCATGCTCAAATCACATTTCAGCTATTGTTACGTCTTAACGTGTGTGTAGTGGGTTAGAACTAGAATGGGTAGTCGCGGTTCAAGTAGGTATGAAGAATAGGAGGTAAAATGGGGGTTTTGACGGTGAATGTGTATGGATATCACGTACCAAGACATAAACACAATTAGAGACTAAGCTCGAAATAGGGTTCGATAAGACTTACGGATACGACTTACAAATATTAAATATCACTCCAGTTTCAAACGAGAGGTTAGATATGACTCACTAACTTGCTCAAATGAGGGGTTCACCACAATCTTAAGAACAAGATTGATAAGAACACAAGAAAGATTAAAGAGTTAATTAACACTTAAAAATCTGCAAATGCAAACTCTAAGAGTTTAAGAATAAACTTACTTGAAAGAGGAAAGTTTTAAGTGTATTTATATTCTTCACTATCTGATAATCTATCTCTCCTTAGCTAATTAAAACTATTGCTATTTATAGTGAGCCCTAAAACTCTAGTAACAAAACAGCAAATAATGTACAAGGCCTTAAACCCTAAAAAATAGGCCTATAATTAAAATAAAGAAAATATTTAAAAAATACAAAACTGTACGTTTAATAGAAGAAGTTGGCATGCAATCACTTGGGTTTTGAAGCAGGATCTGAACTTAGCGGGGTTGGCAATTGGATGTCTAGGTTCGAGTAGGAGCCCCTAAAGTCTTATAGTGCTTTGCTAAGATACTTAAAAGTTTGGCCTACAGTTGTCGAGTACTATGATTAGTTAGCACCGATCTCTCCATGCTGTATCGAGTGGATCTATGGTCTTGAGGCTTAGAAAGTGTGATCTCTCAGCTTCTCGATAGACGACAGACTTGATGTTGAGTGTCTCCTTTTCTTCCTTTTGACCTTGATAATGTGATCTCCTGGCTTCTCGTAGATGACAGACTTGATGTTGAGTGTCTCCATTTCTTCCTTTCGGCCTTCTAGTATCATCATGGCCTCGGAAAAAATAGATCGGTCTCGGTTTCGAACAATTCTGCCTCGGTTTGAAATAGGTCAGCTTTAGCTTCCGACAGGTTAGCATCGGTTAGGGATATGTCGGCTTTGGCTCGGAGATAGTCACAGGCTGAATCCTATCATTACCATAAGTTTGAAAAGAAGTCCTCGACGTTAAATAATGAGTAAGGGCATGGATGCTATACAAACTTCTCTTCCCTTTTCTCTCCACCACAGGTACTGAATTACTTTAGATTTCCTCAACGCTCATAGGGATCAAGCAATAGCTCTTCTAATCCTTCCAAACCGTGTAAGTGTTAAGGAAGCCACAATGGATCACTTTCCAGTCATACTTCTAGGATCAGTCAAGAAGTAAATTTATAGCATTTGTAGGGACTATGTCAGAGTCAACTCATCTTCATGTTATCCTACCTTAATTGCTATTCGAGCCTTCTTATGTACATGGACCACACCTTTTTCATTAAACCACTTTAGTCCATAAGGTTAGGGATGTAGGTGGGTCGGCATCTTCATCTTTTCTACTAATTCGGAAGAAACGACGTTGGTGTAGCTCCCTTTATCAATAACTCTGGAACAGGACTAATCATCGAATATGAAATAAATTTTCCCTTTATTCAAGATTCACTTTCAAGTCAACTCGTTGGCTCGTCATGGCTAAGAGTTTACCCTGATTTTCGACATAAACACTTTCTTCTATTAACTCATCTCTCGAACTCTTATCACTCTGACTCTCTTCTTAAGCCTTGGGTCCTTTGCCCTTTAACATCATAACTCTTTTATGTAGACATTGAAATAGCAATATGCCTGTAGCTTAAGCACTTGAAGCATTTAATTTCTTGAGCCTTGGTGTCGGGTACTTTCTCTTTCTCTACCTTCTTTTTCTTAGCCAAATCAGGTCAGCTAGACTCACCTCTCTCCATCTTCTTCTCTAGCCTTTTCTCGACATACTTCTCAAGTTCAGGGCTGACTTGTTGAGGTCAATTAGTCAGCCTCTAATACCTTCTCCTCCTTGATCTTTTTACCCTCAATGCTAGATTGATCAGCTCGTTTAATGAGTTAAACAGTTGCAATTCAACTATGTTAGTAATGTCGTCTTAAAGTTTACTTAGAAACATAGTAATGGTATGGTCTTGTAGCTCGACAATATCACATCTCGTCATTAAGGTTTCAAACTCTTGCAAGTACTCCTCAACAGTGTTTCAGCCCTGTCATAGGTGTAGGAAAGTGTGGAGCATCTCTTGCTTGAAGTAAGTCAACACAAAGCATTGGTTCATCAACCTTCTCATAAGCCTCCAAGTTCTGATCGGCTCTTCTCCTTTAACACCTTGCTTAATGACTAACTTATCCCACCAAAGGCTTGCATATTCAATGAGGGATGATGAACCTAGCTTAACCTTTGTTCGATCATCACATTCATAGTACTCAAACAACTTCTCGACTCGAGGAACCTAATCAAGGAACTCTTCAAGTCAGCTACTTCTATTGAAGGTTGGCAGTTTAAGCTTGATGTTGTCAAGTCCTTGACTATGTGCTTGAGGTTCATCCCTTGCATTCTTAGCAGGTTGGTTTAACTCAGATCGACCACTTTTGTTGGAGCTCTACTCAAGTACATTTCTTCTCAACCTTAGCTCTCTTCTTTGAGCTCCTTGATTCGCCTCGAAGTTAACACTCTTATCATTTCTTCTTCTCAACAAATGTGGGGTTTCATGTCTTCTCGGTTAGGCAACTCTTTTTGATTTTCATTGATCATTATCAAGCTCGTTAGAACCACTTTTACCGGTGGGTGTTCATTCCTTTCTTTCATCTCAGCCAATACGTCTATGGCCTCTAACTAAACCAGTAAGCTCTTGGATAGAAATAGTAAGATTCTGAATCTAAGATTCCAAGTTATCAACGCACCTCCTCAAGCTTCTACAAAGACTATTACCTCTATTATTGACACTATCTTCAGACATTCTTGTCCGTATAGTGATATAAAGAGGAAATTTGAGCAACATAATGTACAACAAAACATAATTACAGTAACCTAGAAACGATCACTATTCGGCTTCTATAGCTACCATTACTGATGAACACTTCCACAAAAACTAGAATCAACTTCTGAAATTACTGGTACTCCACTCAACAATAGCATAATACTACGGTTACTAAAAACTTTAACAACAACTACACTATTAAACAACAACTAACAGATGTCCGAATGACGAAGTAGACTTTGAAGAACACTATATATGTATCTCCCTAAAGCTTTGATACCAAGATGTTATAGCTCGACGTATACGTAACGGGTTAGAACTATAATGGGTAGTTGAGGTTTAAGTGGGTATGAAGAAAAAGAAGTAAAATGGAGGTTTTAACGATGAGTGTGTATGGATATTACACACTAAGACATAAATACAATCAGAGACTAAGCTCAAAATAGGGTTCGATATGACTCACGAATGCTAAATGTCACTCAGGTTTCCAATAAGAGGTCAGATGTGACTCACTAACTCGCTCAAATAAGGGTTTCACCATAATCTTAAGGATAAGATTGATAAAAACACGAGAAAAATTAAAGAGTGAATCAACACTCAATAATCCGGCAAATGTAAGCTTTAAGAGCTCAAGAATAACCTTACTTGAAAGAGAAAAGTTCTAAGTGCATATGTATTCTTTACTATCTGATAATCTATTTTCCCCTGCTAATTACAAATGTTGCTATTTATAGTGAGTTCTAAAACTCTAGTAGTAAAACTGTAAATAATGTACAAAGCCTTAAACCCTAAAGAATGGGCCCATAATTAAAATAAAGAAAATATTCACAAAATATAAAATTGTGTGTTTAACAAAAGAAGTCAATGTACAATCACTTGGATTATCTTAGAAGAAGCAAGATTCGAATTGGGTGGGGTTAGCAATTGGATGTCCGGGTTTGAGTAAGAGCCTCTGAAGCCTTACAGTACTTTGTCGAGATACCTAAAAGACTGATCCACAGTTGTTGAGTACTATGATTAGTTGGCGCTAATCTCTCCATGCCTTGCTTAGTGGATCTATGGTCTTGAGGCTTAGAAAGTGTGATCTCTTGGCTTCTCGGTAGACGACAGGCTTGATGCCAAGTGTCTCCTTTTCTTCCTTTCAGCCTTTTAGTATCACTACAAACTTGGTAAAAATAGATCAATCTTAGTTTCAAATAGTTTAACCTCAATTTAGAACAAGTCGGCTTCAACTTTTGACAGGTCGACGTCGGCTTGGGACAAGTTGGCCTCAGCCCGGAGATAGTTGTAGGCCGATTCCTATCAAACTGCTATGTTTAACTTATGCTGCCAAGACTTATGTCATGTGTATACCTTACTTCACACTCAAGCCTTGTGTCATGTTCAGACCTCTATCACGTTTAGACATCATGTTGCACTAAGGCCTCATGCCATGTCATGTTCAAGACTCGTGACTTGCTCAAGACTCATTTCATATTTAAGGTTCATGTTACATTTGGGGATTATGTCGTATTCAAGGCTCACATCACAGTAATGACTCATGTCTAAGGCTCATATTAGACCCTTATGTTAATTCATGCTCAAGACTCATGTTTACTATCATATTTAATGCTCATATGCAACTCTTATGTTCACTCATGCTTAAGACTCATGTGTCAAGGCTTATGTCTGACTCATATGACAAGACTCATATTTAGTTCACATGCTAAAAGTTTCATATTCAATTACTAAAATTCATAAACCCTTTATGTACTTTTTGATTTATCCTTATATCTATAAAAGTGATGCACTAAACCTTTTTAAAATATGTTTATCAAAAATTCTTTTTATGTAAATTAAATATACCATATAAGGAATATCTACACCAAAACGCATGTTGATGTTGAAAGTTTAGGGGTAGTCATGTTAGAAGCTCACAGGTGCTCATGTTAGAAGCTCACAAGAGCTCATATTAAAGGGATTATTTTGAATTGAAGTAGTTGACTCTCATGTGTTCATATGCAAGGCTTACATCTAGTTCATGTGTGCTTAGCTTGTAGACTCACACTCAACTCTTATGCATTCATGTTCAAATTCATATTTTATGTTTATGTAAAAGCCTCATGTATAATTTACATGTTTATCCCATAAGTATTTGTATTAAGGGAGAGTCAAGTTCATTTTATATATTACCTCACAAGCGCTTATGTTAGAGGGAGTTATATTCAACTTAGGTGTTTAATTCTCATATGCTCAGTCCAAGACTCATGTTCAAATCACATGTGTTCAACTCATGCTCAATTCTCATTTGCTCATGTATGTATGTGCTTACGATTGGAGAATCACATTCAATTTATATTACAAATTGCAATTGGTTTTATGGAGATCACAAAAGGAGGCTGGAAATAACTTAAGCATTATACCTATAGCTAATCTTGTACTCTCCTCTTCATTATCACCTGCTGATGAAGATTGGACTCTGTTGGGTTTGTAAACAGTCGTGGTTAGGGTTGTGAAGAGTCTACTCTCTTTAAATTCTCAGTTTATGAGAGGTCTTGAGTTCAATTCTTAGAATGCCTCCTAAAAAATGTAGGTGTGAAGGTATGGGTACAAAGGTCACATGCATGCTGCATGTCAAGTCACTCGACACATGAAGAACAAGGTAATGTTTTCGAAATATTCAAGTATTTGATCTTTTAAGATAAGATTTCGATATAATAACGGCATTTATATCAGGATCTCTCTTGTCTAAATGAGGTAGGGAAAGGTGTACTTATACTAATTAGCCATTGTTTTCATCCATAGGATCGTATTATTGATCAATAGCTAAGATCAATCCCTTCCCTTGATGGATCCTTTATGAGCTCCTTTAGATCTAAGCTTAGTAAAAGCCTTATTCTTAGTGTAAGCCAATATTGAGAAAGTTTGGATCAAATGGGCTGATCCAATGAACCCTACTCCAAGCCCACTGATAAGCTTTAAATTTATTATATTTTATATAGTGATTTTTTATACTTTTTCCTTGAATTTTGAGTTTATTTTTATAAAATGATACTTAATTGAGTAAAATTTGGTTTTCTAGGTTTCGGAATGATCTATGTAAGAAAATAAAAAGATAGAAACAAGTTTCACTTAATTTGAAGCTAAATTGAGAAAGTTATGAAGATTTAAAAATTGACATGATCGAACAACACGATTTTGTAGTTGCCCGGAGAATTTAAAGCACAATTTTAATTATGGGTGTGAGTTACATGACCAAAGGATATGATCATGTCCTTGGTAGTGTCGTTCTTAGGATTTTTAAAAGAGAGAGAGAGAGAGAGTCGAAGAAATGTTGGATGTGAGTGATATGATTGTATCACTCGGTCATGTAGTTTGTAAAGAATATGTTATTTCACTTCTCCTATTTAAGGCTTAGTTAAGGGTTTTTTTTTTTAGAACATTGGCACGTCTTTTTGAGAGAACTTCAAGGTTAAAACACTCAAGAGAGCCTAATGCAACAAGATTTCAAGATTCAAGACATTACTTTGACTTATGAACTACTCTTCTACCTTTCTTTTAGATTTCAGGTGAGATTGTTCTTTTATCATGAACATGGAGTAGATCGTTAGTATCTAGGTCTTGTAGAACCTAGATATATTAATGTGACAATTGCTTTTATTAGATCTAATGCAATTCTTAGTTTTCTTGAATTGATTACATATGCTTGCATGCTTTAGATTGCTATTCCTATAGGTGTTAATCTAAAAATTTGATATTATCTAAGAAGATCGAGAGATTTAATGTAATGAGAGTTTGTGCATTGTTAGAGATAAATTGCAAGATTCTTTTGGATCTATAATATTATCTTTAAAAGAATTCAATGTACATTAATGTGATCTTAGATTATGCTATAGGGAAAAGATTTTATTAGGAAATATAGAGATTTGGGTTAATAAGTTTGAGAAAGTTATTAACTTTAATAAATGATTCTCCCAGTTGAGAAAATTAACAAATTAATTAGATTATCTTTAGAGAAAACTACATTTTTAAGTCTAGGGAAACTAAGATCTAGGTACATCGTTGAGTCTTAAATTTAATCTTTAATATTTTAATTTCTTGTTTAGTTCTTAATTAATTATTAAAATTAATTAGTTGCTAAGATTTTAATTTAAAGGATTAAGTTCTTAAAATTGAATTTATCGGTTAAATAATAAAGCTAAGGTTAGTATTAGTATTCGGGGTCTATGAGGGATTGACATTCAGACTTATATCCACTTTACTATAATTTGATAAGTGCGCTTGCTTCGTATCACCCACTATGCCAAAACTTGCTTAATCATCTTAAATGTTTAGACTTGATTCTTTAGGCTTCATTGCAGACACCTCATTTTTATAATTTTTATTTTAGTATTTTTATTGGGCTATGTTAAAGAAAAAGAAAAAGAAATAAAAAAATGAAAATTAAAAAAGTAATAAAAATAAAAGGGTCAGGTCATATCGAGTCGAGTCGAGTCGAGTCGTGTTGTATCGTATCGAGTCGAGCTAGTCGTTAAGGTTGAATTGAATAATGGTATACGTTCAATTTAGTAAATTCTAAGTTGTTAAAGAATTAAGTTTCACAAAATATTTTTTAGTTTAGTCTACTAAGATAGATTTAGGATTTACTAAGTATGTTATTGGGCTAAATGAAGTTAGACTAAGTCGAGCCGGAAAGCCTAAATTAAAATAGGATTTGTAGAAACTAGGTTGAATCTTTAAAAAATCTAAATTGTATATTCCGTATTTGAGATTCGTTATCATATCTTTCATATCTAAGGTTTGTTGAAATCAAATCTATATCTAAAAGATACAAAAGATTCGGTTATGTAACTTATAAATAGTCAGTTGACAATAAAGTTTAAAGACGTTTTCACAATCACACACCCCATACTGTCACAAAAACATAAGTCTATATACCGTCGCACCCTATGAACACCATCTCTTGCACATCTATGATTAGCCCATAATTCATAACCACACTCTACTAACTTCACTTGGCCATTCCCATGTACAGAGCACTTTATTGATTTACATTGCACTATACACTACATTGCACATTCCATTGACTTCATCAAGCACCTTCATATGACAACACATGCACATTGACACTGCACTTCACTTGACACTAACACATGCTACTCACTCCACACTATATGTATGTTGTTTACTTACCACATGCACGATACACGATACACTTACCTAACACTGCACTACATACACCACATGCTGCACTTGCACGCTCATCGCCCACATGAGCACTTACTCCCTACCGTACACACTCCATAAATACATACTACTCATACACTCGATCACTTACTTCTCGCCATACCTGATTACGTCCCACTCACGGTCACACATACATGATTAACACTCACTTCATTGTTACATACCGATATGCCACTCTACTGATCATATGACATACATACCTATACCCATATACTTGATCACACACATGCACTATCACTTGATTACACATGCACATATTGGGCAATACCATACAATGAACTTAATCACAAACACAGCCGCACATACACGTTGTTGATCACAAACATGGCGGTATATACAAGCATGATGCATTACTGCCGATCACGATCACCATGACACTATTGCACGCACACAAGCAATTCCACTGAGTATGCAATACAGTTTAGACGAGGACAACATGATCAACACGAATATGTCAATCACGCACGACTCAACCTGTTTAGGTAATAAAAATTATTTTCTTTAATTAATTATTTTATTTTATTAGTTAATTTAATTATTTTTATTAATTTGCTTATTTTAGTGCAAGGTATATATATATATATATATTTAATTATCACATCATTTGTTATTTTTTAGATAATTTGAATTTTTTGATTAATTTAGTTAAATTGCATTTTTTAGAAAACCGTGCATCTTTTCTCCGAGATTCGTATTTTTGGAGAAGATAGTATCTTAGTATATTTTACATGTAGGATTTAGGAATTATATTTTTTTGACATGTAATAATTTTTAAAAACTAAAAAACAAAAAAAATTTAACTTGAGTTTTAAAAAAGATTTAGTTAGTGAGGTTTTCTTAGATTTGTGAAAGTAGATTTTTTAAGATTTTTTTTAAAAATAAATTATTAAATAAATGTAAATCTAGCTTGATTTTAAAATTTAAAATAAAAAAGATCCATCTACTAAATCTTTTCTAAAAAAAGAATTATGTTGGTTTGATTCTGACTAATAGGTATGTAAGCATTTTCGAGGTAACCGTATAAATAATAATAAAAAAAACTTTTTCTCCTTTTTCTTGAAAAATTCGTAATAAAAAAAATTATAAAAAATTCATTGTCGTTTTATTTTACATATTTTTATATAGCTTGGTATTTTTAGAAAAATATTAATTTAAAGGCCATTAATTCTTTTTTATTTTTTACATGATGACTTGGTTTTAATAGGTTAACCCTCGAACTTAGTTTTTTTTTGTTAATTTTCTAAAATTTTTTTAAAGAAAATTCGCAGATCAATGGCCAAATTAAGGTTTTTCCACCCAAAAACCCTTATTCATTTTTTTACCAGTGTAATTGGTTCATGACTTTAGCTTTTAAAATATTTAAAGAAAAATATTCCCTTAATTTAATGTCGAGTAATTTATATTAAGAGGGCTGGGCTTAATATAGGTTAAATTAAGGAAAACTAAAAGTAGGACTCGATACTTATCTCCTTAGCCTAAAAAGTCAAACTCAATTAATTATTAGCTTAAAGCCTAAACTTGAATTTAACCTTCTACACCTTGCTACCCTCATCCCTAATTATACCAACTGAGGTTGAGTTGTTTATAAGCAAATTGAAGTGTTTTAGCCTGTTGCCTAAGTATAGGTGATTCCCGACCACTGAAGCAAACCTGTTTAATTCTATCCCAAGTTTTGGCTAGTAGATTCCTGACCACTTAAGCCACAACATGTATCTTCTAACATCTATATTAATATAGATGTTGGCTGGATATTCTCTCCTTATGTATTACAAATTTATCCTTTTTATGTACATTCCTTTTAGTAACTTTTTTACTTTAGGTGAAATACCCATTTTAGTAACTTCTCCAACTATAATAGTTTCTCTAAAATCCCAAGTATAAACACCCACTTGAAATGTAGCCGCACAGTTATAAGTAATACAAAATTCTTCTTTTTCTTCTGTAATTTATTCTTGTTTGTTACGAGATGATCATACTTCGAGCTCTTATTAATCACTTTAGCCAGAATTGTGGTGAGTAGCCTTAGTTATTACTTCGTACATCATATTGGAGTGATAATTAGACCATATAAGATCTAATTAGTGTGTCATATTTAGTTAAATAGATTACGGATTTACTAAAACCCTCATGAAATTCCCTCTTATTTTCATTCCTCCGATAGTTTCTAACTTACCCTGATATCGCCGTCTTTACTAGTTATTGGCTCACATATAAGGAGGCCTTAGGAAAAACAATTTCAGAATGAGATAGATAATCAAGAGTGGCTTCTAGTGTATACATGTGAACAGTATAGTAAGGATGGACATAAAAGGAGAATATGTCCAAAATGAAACTACCATTAAACATCGAGTGGATCCATGGGTATACTTTAGAAACTCTAATCATGACTTCTTGATATTTACCATTTGTTACCATATCTGACATCCTCAGATGCATCTTTTACTTACCCTTAAATGTATACTAACCTGATCTTTGCTGCTTCATTGTAATAATGTAAGTATAGATTGATCTATAATCAACTAATAGATCACTTCTTCACTTGTAACCATCCCATAGGTTTGAGCTTGTATGGAATGGTCAAATAAGGATTAATGAATTGCTTGGTAACTATAAGTCAATTTGCTATGTTTGTTATGATACGTTTCTTTTAGGTAACTTGTAGGAGAATTATTGGCTCAAATGCTATAGACGAGAGGCAATCTTTAGACAAAGGATTACAAACAAGATACTAATAGATCATTTAATGATCCCTTACCTAAAGTAGTTGGTTTTCTAGGGTAAGGTAAGTACCATTCATTCAGCTTGACTGGCATTTGATCACTACCTTAGTAGAGCATTAAGGGGGCACATACATTCCACTTCCATGTTGGCGAGATGACAGTTACCTTATAGGATATTCCTTTATTAGTTAATCTCCCTTCTAATGGTCAGGTTATGATGGGTAGTACATAGATAAGCTCACTTAATGTGTGCAATTGCTTATTAGGTATTCGCCTTCTTACCATATTATTCATGGTGTTCGAGTAAAATCTTCTTAGTTATAGGACAATTTCAGTGACTTGCTAAAGGATGTTGATGAGATTACAATCCAACTCAAGCACATTATGTAGTTGATTAGAGGGATACTCTTCTTGAGTAAGTTGTTGAATCAAGTGTATCCGATGTTCCTCCCTCTCATCTTGGATCTTATGCAGCTAGGTGATATGCTTAGGGTACTGTATGCTTGACATGACTTTATGGCCAATTGTACCCTTAAGGATAAATGCCGACAAGATCAATGGGCTATTGGTTGTACTTTAAGTTTAGGTATGCAAGCACTTTCCACACATTTATCGTTTACATCGCTTCATCATGGTAATAGTAGATAGTTGGCCATTAATGAGTTGATGAGGAGCGGACTTCGATGTCACTAAGCTACCATACATATGGTAAGTTAGTATAGGGATGCATTTGATCGCTAGTGTCTAAAGCATATATTATTTTATTAACTTGAGTATTTTTATCTTTTCAAAGTGTTAGTTATTGCATATTCTAAATTGCTAAGTTTTCAAGTGGTTTGAATATCCTATACGTAGGACGATATCACCAAACTCCCTACATATTGTCAAGATAGGAGTGATAGTTAGCTAACGTGAGTGCTGATTATCTACTTCCACATCGTGGACTTCTATTACTCAAATCGCATGACTTGATAGTTTAGCAGGATCGAAAAGATACTCACTTATCTAGATACATTGCAGTTGCTACATGAGGTAGACTTATGTATCTAGAATGAGACAAACTGGATTACTTCCTATGCAATTTAGTTGGATTAGTGGGCCGAACATCATAATAGCACTATTGAGGTACGACTACCACCCAATGTAGCTCCAATCTATCATGAGTGCTACTAGCAGGTCGGTACATTTAAAGCCTCTTGAATATACATGGTATGCATCCAACGTACTTGTTCTTGTTAGTCTTCATTTGCACCGTTAGATACTAACTACATAGTTGTTTATTACATGTAAGCCAATTTCATAACCAAGTTGCCTGACATGTCATATGAGGATGTTATAGCTAAGCAAGTAGGGATGGACAATATTGTTCAACAACTTAAGGGCATCCATCTAAATGATGCACCCTCACTAAAACCTGGTATTGAGCATGAGAACTCTCCACCACATGAGCCACAACATGGAGGGTACCATCAAGGATAAGGACATGAACATGAATGAAATAGAGGGGAAGGACGTAGACAGGTTAACTTAGATATTTGAGACAATCTCTCGCCTCAATGCTATTCGTACACCCCCCCAATCTCTTGTAGAGATTGTATTTTAATATCAGACACCTATCAAAGAGAGCTCCAACAGTCGCATTCACACTCCTTCTACTCCATTTAAGAGGCGAGCTAGAGATCGCATTAGAGACATGGGTAAGGCGCTCACGCAAGTCAAGTCTATTCTGATAGCTACAAATGTGATCTACTTTAGTGCCTATATAGAAGATGAATTACAGATCACATAGTTAGATACAAACTAAATAATGTAGCCTCAGCTTGATACAGATGCTTGAGAGATGCTTACCTATGTACACTGACAACATAGATAGCAATAAATTTTGCTAGTTGTAGTTATAAACATTTTTTATTATAATTGATGAACATTTTGTATATATAGACTGTGTATACAAAGTATTGAAACCTTTTTTTTCTTTAATTTTATTGTTTCAACATTTTATCCAATTTATCTTATATCTGTATTTGTTAAAGATCTGTTGTTTCGATGTACAATTATTGAGATGTTTGAAAAATACTGAACTTTTATTGTACAGAGTTTGAGATGTTTGGATCTTACTATAAGGTGTTGGATGTGGTAGAAAAATATGGATATAATTTCGTCTTATGATTGAGACTTTTTACATGTGCAAAATTTAGGTAATTTGTTGTGTATGTTTTACTGTTGGTACGGTTGCTACTAAAATCAGCTCTCTCAAATCTGTAATAAGCCCAATGTTGAAATTAACTCTATGTCTAGTGTTAAAATCTGTTCTTCAAGAGGCAATTTTAACTTTGATTAATAAAATCACTTTTTGAAGATGTGATTTTTGTACAAATTAAAATCTTATATTCAAAAGGCAATTTCAACTATGGTATTTTAGGATTATTTTTGCACAGTCCTTACTTTCGTGATTCTTTTAAAAATATATAATATTATTTTTTTACCTTATATTATGAGTAATTAAATTTTATTTCCTATATATATATATATATATTAGGTAATTTCATTTGATTAAAGTTATTTTTGGGTTTATTAGCCAACTGTATATTGGTCGTATTAAATAAATAGAAGTATTTTGATGTAAATGGAAAATGACATTTTGTTCATCAATATGTGAATATTGGAAGAAATGTTTGAATTATCTTCTTAATTCATTTAAGGACATTTTCCTTTTGAAGTTCATTTCTCTTTGATTTCATTTTCTTCTACTAAATATTATCATTTATTTCTTAGAAAACATTATCAACTATACTATTTGTCGGAGGATAATATAGAATATAAAGAAAGGTCAAATATTAAAATAAGGATCCTAAAAAGATTGGCTATTATACCAAGAAGGTCCTAATAAAAGAGGTTTTGATCAAGAGTTGATTATTAATAATAAAGTCCTACCAGCTTTATGGTGTTTAAACATTTTTAATATGATTTTCCAATAACCACCCTCAAATAATATTTGCAAAAACTAATTACCATGTGTATTAAATTACTATAAAAAATACCAATATTTGAAAAATTATAAAAATTTTAGGATTTAAATATATAGTTTAAAAAATTTTAGAACTTAGCTACTATGATTAAATATTTTATAGTATTGAAAAATTTTCAAATTTTATAAAAATTGATATTGAAATTTACAATTTTATTGCAAAAATTTAAAAAAAAAAATTATGAAAAGCTTTCTTTATCTTTAGTATATGCATTGCAAGTACATGATCTATCAGTTTATATTAAAGTAAATTATTACATCCATAATATATAGATATAAGAGTTCTTATATAATGCAAACAACTCTAAAAGAAATAATATAATTATTGTATCACCAAATTCCTTTCTCAAAATTATTGTCTTTCTTCCATTATGTAATCCATTTTCTTGTTATCATCTTCTAAGTGCATTGATTCAAAACTTTTGCAAAATTTTTAAAGAGAAATCAATATAAAATATATGAAATTTAAGGTCCAGAAAAAAAAAAGAGAGTTGAAGTTAAAAAAAGGGAACATAAAAATATTAGAAATTGATAAGTCTGTATGAATTTTGATTTTTTTAGCTATTAAATTTATATTCATAATTACCTTAAAAGTTTGGAAAATTACCCTTTATCTACTAAAAAGTCTATTCTTTTTTTTAATTTTTGGTTTTTGGCTAACTAAAGGAGAGTGAGGGTTCGAAGCTTGATTTATCCCAATGAAAGATCGGTGACGATACCATTAGACTACAACAACTTTAACAATCTTGATGAATTTGAAGTTACTCTTTTGGAAATGGATTGAAATTTGCAAAATAGTAATTTATTGATGCAATAATTTTATAAGAAGCTCATATAATCTCATATAATTAATAGTAATTTATTAAGATATTAAACATTTTGATGAGTAATAAATACAAAATTAGAATATAAAAAGAAATAATAGTTTTTAAAACTATATTATAATATAATAAAGTCATGTTTGGTATATGAATCAATGGTATGGAATAGAATGAAGACTACAATGAAAAATCCTTTCCTATGTTTAAAGATGGTTAAGAAATGGATTGGAATTGAATGATATTAAATGCTTAAAGAAAATTATTTGTTAAAAATATCCTTAATTATTACTTGTAGTAATTTCTTTTAAGATTAGAAAAGTAATTTTAATTAATAATAAGTAATGAAGTGGAAATGGAATCGCAATTTTAGCTTCAAAATGTACTTCATGAGAATAGAATCCAAAATCATAATTCTATTCTAGTCTATTCCTACATATTAAATGCGACATAAATAGTTATCAAAATTCTATTATAAATATACTCCTACATCTTTCCACCTTAGCCACTTGAGAAATAGGTGCACTTGCCTCTCTAAGGCAAACTATTTCCTAAAAAATTAGTTAAGGGAAATTAATTTGTAAAATACTGTTTCAAAATCGTATTATAGGAATATGATTTTGCTTTGTCACCATATTCAGCTACATAGCAAGTAGGGGAGGTGATGTACAAAGATATTGCATGATAATGATGCAATTTAGTAATCGCATTAAAAAGCTGTGTTTACGCCACAAAAATCACACTATCAAGATATGATTCATTTGTCCTTATTTATAGCCTCAACCCCTTTATTCCTATCATTTATGCAAAGCACTCTCTCTCTACGACAAATAATAACCCACGCTCCCTCTTGAAAACACACTTCTAAATATGATTTGCTACTCCATATTACATCATGATAAGGATATCATGACTTAAATCCATGCTTTTAGTATACATTATTAAGGTTGGTTTTCATTCTTTCTTAGATTTGAAATTCAATTTCTTTCATTATAGTAAAAAAACACAAAGCATTTTTTCTCTCTAACTAGTGTCCATTTATTAATATCTATAGATACTAGAAGAAATTGTTAATTGTTGCTTTTATCCAATGTAGAAATTGTTGAAAGAGGTAATTATCTTGTTTTGTAGTATTGGGTAATTTTTAGATCTTTAAGGAATTCGGGATCACGTGAGGTTTTCAACTTATGCTCATGATAGTATATTAGATGGTATATACATGGTTTATTATGATAGGCCTCTAATTAAGAAAATTAAGGTGAAGATGGAGGTGAGCTACGTAGAGTTGTTAGAGAAAATTTATGAAACAATTGGAGTTGATGCTAGTACATACACGACTGAGGTGTTTCATAGTAGCCCGCTATAGTCCCGAACAACTCTATGTGACCATATTGTTGATTGAATATGCTAAGAAAGTGAGTTGTTGATATAAGGCAAGTGCACCTATCAGTTTTAATATAGCGGATGTGAGTCCGAGTCGATCCCTTAGAGACTTTGAGTACTAATATTAACCTTAGCTTTATTATTTAACCAAAAAATTATGAAAGTTTGAATTAATTGAAAAATACTAAAATTAACAAACTACTTTAATTAAAAGACTTAATTAAGCAATTGAAAAAATGATAAAATCAAGATCGACTTCAAGAAAATAATAACGTATTTAGGAATTATTTCCCTTAGAGTTAATCATGTGATCGCTTAAAATATATTCAATTCGGTTTCTATATTTCTTGACTGGAGGGATTCACAACTAAAGTTAATACCTTTCTCAAGCATATTAACCCTAATCCTAAATTATTTACTGGAATCTCTTCACTTAGTAATATAATTTAGAATTGCATTAACGTATAATGAATTCCCATACAATTAATTAACTTTCCGGAAGAAACATGTATCTTATCTCTAAGTATACATGTAATTCTCTTCAATTATGTAAAGATCTAATTACACATGCAATTTCTCAATCAACATGCATAATATCATATATTGATATTCTAGAAACATCAATCAATAATTAACGACATAATTGAATCAAGTAAAAATAGAAACTTTATTGAAATTTCTAAATCAATCCAAGAATCACATGAAACCCTAGGTTCCATAATCCTAAATACTCTAATTTTAAGCTATCATAATGAATCTAAGAACGAGTTTCATCAATAATATAAAATAAAACATGGAAACCCCTTTTATTGATGAAGAATCGCTCTAATCTTGAAGTTGATGTTGTTTCTGCCTCTTTCTTAATGTTCTTCTTAAGTCTCTTTCTCTTTTCTTGTGTCTCCTCGTTTCTGTAATGTCTCTCCTCCCTTTTGAAACCCTAAGATATCCTTTTATATGTGTATTACAATGATTCTATTTTCGTCACCAGATACGGCCTGGGACACGGCCGTGTCCCTAGGCGTATAACTTTCTGCACTAAGGTAAAATTTTCTGCATAACTTCAAAACTTCAAAACTTCTTTATTTGAACTCCGATTTGAGTGAAACTTGATTCCTTTTCTTCGTTTTTGATCCTAGCACGCGTTCAAACCTAGAAATCAAAATTTTACTTAATTAAGTATCAATTTCTTTAAATAAAACCAAAAATGTGAGGAAAATACTATAAAATCATCCTATGAAATATGTTTAAAATCCGAGTTATCAGTTGTCTATTTGTTTAAGAATTATTTATTAAGTTGGAAGATAGCTCTGCTTTGACAAATGAGGAAAATAGGCATGTTCATAAGGTCCTACTGACTGTTATGCCTCCTAACACACAAGTCCAACAATCTATGATTGGTGGTGTTGTAGTACTATTATAGGTTTGGGCATGGGATCGATTCCCTTACATTGTGCCTTACCATCTTTAGGTGTATATTCCTAATAACGGACCATTAGCATGGTGTTAGAATGCCGACTTTGATACTTTAGAGATTCCTACTCATGTAGTGTTCTAGTATCGAGATACATTTGATAGGCAGAGCCTATAGTAGGCATGATAAATCATTTACTTTATCTATTTGTTGCTCTTACATAAATTTCTGTTCTCAATTGTTTGAATTACCTTATGTGTAGATCATTTGGAGACCTTATTCTCTTGCATCCTCGAAGCATTATCAACATACTATCAAGCAGGACACGACATTTGGTTGAGCTGGATACCTTTGATATGCTTTCACATCGTAGTGTGGTACCCCTTAAATTATGTGCTAGGCAATTTGATGGAGTGTAGGGGATCCTAAAGGACCCAAACACCTTAGACACCATCCATAGATTAACTTTGGGGGGAAGACTATTGATGATTGGAGATAGTGTCATGTGGCATAAGTTTCTTTGTAGGAGGAGCTGAGGTCAACACTTGTTGAGCTAAAGTATAGTGATGCTTTTCCAGATGGGGTCCTTCCCCAATACTAGCCTTGGTACTAAGCACACATTTAGTGATACATAAGGTACACTGGAGCCTTAATTGGTGCTATGGTATACACTTCTACTTGCTTTTTTTTTTTTCACTTCCAAAATAAATTATGCATTATACCTTTCCTTTCCCTTCCCTACAAGCGGATGGTTAGGCTCATATTGACAATGATCACTACACACCACTACAGGCACAAGACATCTTCTTAGTCTGCGAGGCAACTCCTTAGGGGATATAGAAGTGTGACATTGTACCCACTAAGCCATCGGGAAGAGCTTGTTGATCTTTTTCCTCGTCTAATACGCGCTAAAGGAAAGGGCTATGGCCATGCTAGATGTGGCTAATCTGGCGTATACTATACTAATAAGTAAGTGTACCTCATTAAGTTATAGTATAGAATAAAATGGATGTGAGTCTAAGTGTTAGTCCTACAGGGAATCAGTGTGAGAGAACCTAATTACTAGTCATTTACCTAAAATTCTCAATTATTTAACTTTACAGTATAGAGATGGTTATGATTAACTAGAAAGATGAATAAGGATTGATAAAGTAAGAAAAATAAAGTAAATAAGAACAAATATAATAACAAAACTAATTAAAACAAGCAAGCATAATTTAGTTGAAATAAGAAAGACACGATCCTTTGTGAATCATTATTATTTATTCTCTAGTTCCATGTGATAACTCTAATTTTAAACATATTTTATAGGGTGATTTTATAATATTTTCCGTACATTTTTTATTTTCTTTAAAGAAATTGATACTTAATTGAGTAAAATTTTGATTTCTAGGTTTAAACGCGTTCTAAGATCGAAAACGAAGAAAAGGAATCAAATTTCACTCAAATCGGAGTTCAAATGAAGAAGTTATGAAGTTTTGAAGTTGTGCAGAAAATTTGCCTAAGTGCAGAAAGTTACACGATCTAGGGACACGGCCATGTCTCAGGCCGTGTCGGGTGACGAAAACAGAATCTTTGTAATACACATATAAAAGGATATCTTAGGGTTTCAAAAGAGAGGGAGACATTACAGAAACAAGAGACACAAGAGACAAGAGACAAGAGGAGATTTGAGAAGAACATTAATCAAGAAGCGAGAACAACATCGATTTTAAGATTAGAGAGATTGTTCATCAAATCAAGAGGGGTTTTCATGCTTTATTTTACGTTTTTGATGAAACTCGTTTTTAGATTCGTTATGATAGCTTAGAATTCGAGTATTTAGGATTATGGAACCTAGGGTTTCATGTAACCCTTGAATTGAATTATAATTTCAATAAAGTTTCTATCTTTTCTTGATTCAATTATGTTGTTTAATTGTGAATTGATAATTCTAGAGTATCAATATATGATATTATGCATGTTGATTGAGAAATTGCATGTGTAATTAGATTTGGGCATAATTGAAGAGAATTACATGTATACTTAGAGATAAGATACATGTTTCTTCCGAAAAGTTGATTGTCTGTGTAAGGGAATTCATTACACATTAATGCAATTCTAAATTATATTACTAAGTGAAGAGATTCCGGTAAATAATTTAGGATTAGGGTTAATATGCTTGAGAAAGATATTAGTTTTAATTGTGAATCACTCCGGTCAAGAATTATAGAAACTGAATTGGATATATTTTAAAAAGGTTACATGTTAAACATTAGGGGAAATAATTCATAAATACATTATTGCATACTTGAAGTCATTCGTAGTTTATTGCTCCCTAATTTGCGTAATTAAGTCTCATAAGTAGTTTAGTTGTTAATTTCAGTATTTTTAATTCATTCAATTTATCACAATTTTTTGGTTAGATAATAAAGCTAAAGTTAATATTAGTACTCAAAATCTCTGAGGGATCGACTTGGACTCACATCCATTATATTAAAACTGATAGGTGCGCTTGCCTGATATTACCATGCAACCTTTTAATCTCAATAATTCTTTGAACAATGGAGATTCTTAATCCAATTCTTATGGAAATTATATTCTAAACTAGCTGAACTCACGCCTTTAGCTAATTCCTAATCATGAGACCTTTTCTACCCACATCACTGCTGAATAGAACATCTTAAGATCACATGAAGCTCCTCGATCCCACTATTAGGTTTCCCTAATCTGGAAAGATCAAATACCTAATCTCTCAACATATTGAAACTCTTCTAATTACATAGTTCTATTTATTGCAGGCCTCACGACTCTATAGTAAACTTAGACATCAAATTAGAACTTCGGTAAATACTAATTGACGACAAGATGATCTACGTAATTTGATCATCAAAGAATAATATCATAGATGAAAAGAAGAATTGTTGCAACAAGAACTAGATTTCAAAAATATTTACTAAGAATGAATTAAAAGAAGAACAAGATAATAAAAGGAAAAGAGAAAGCAAATTGAGAGACCCCCACTATAATTCTAATTTACAAGTTTACTAAAATGGGGCTCTCCCTAAAAACTTTAACCTGAAGATCTATTTATAATGAGTAGAACTAGGTTTACAAAGAGATACTTAACGAAATAAAAGGTTCAATGAATATTATATGTGCAAAAATAGAAGATGCGAGATAAAAATAGAAGATTCATATAGCGACCATGCCCTAGGTACACTACCGTAGTGGCTGGGCATGTACTCATTCTTTGCACAAAAACTAAGAAATTAATAAAATTGTTTGACGAAGAAACTATGAGTAGAGACTATGGTCATGGTCCTTACTGGACTTTAAAAATCACAAAATACTAAATAGGAGAACTACACTTGAAGCCCATGGCCGTAGTCATGGTTATGATTGTCTCTAGACACCAATTTCTACTTAATGTCTCACTCTTTTGCTCGCGATTTTAATGCACATTCATTGTTCATGAATATGGTCTAAGCTTCAAAATTCAAAAATCTTCACATCTTTTAATACTTGGTCAAAAGTCATCAATCTCTCCAAATCAATCAAATGAAGCCTCTAATTACTCCAAAAATTTCTAAAAACCTTTAAAACTTCATTAAATACTCCAAAAGTCCCTAAAAGTAAATTTTAAATGGATTAAGCTCAAAATAACATAAAATTTGCTTGATTAAAGTCTAAAATAATACAAAATAACTATAAAAAATATATACTAAATTGGAGCTATCAAATACCCTCACACTTAAGCTTCTACTAGTCCTCAAGCAAAACAATGAAAATGAAAGAAAATATTTCAAGGATAGGATCGTAACTACAATCTTAGAAAAGTGCACCATCAAAGTTTATTTACTTGGCAAAAATTTTTCCCGAATCACTCGTATTCCTCAACTTCACAATCCATTCAGAACACTTGGATACTAGTAAATTAAGATCTATTGAATTTCTGTAATCAATCTAGAGGGTTTAGAGCTAGCCAAAACGCTTAAGAAAAAACTAAATGAGATATTAAAATAGACATTAACTAATCAAGAAAAAGCTATAAGCACTTCTTTACTCTAACTCAAGAGAAGAGAAATCTTTCTTAATTATTTTTAACTTGAAAAACTAAACTAGATATATGTTACATCAATTTATCCTCTAATTGTCCCTATACTTCTTTCAATTTTTGTTAGAAGGTTTATCAATTTAATTTAATTTTATTTTATTAAAGCTTGATTAGCATTGGAAAAGTACCTTACTTTCTAAGGATTTGAGGTCAATTCTTACTAATTTCTCTCTTTTAATCACTTAACAATTGTTAATGGGAAAGCACCTTACTCATCTAAGAAATCAAAATAACTAGTCCTTAACTAACTCATATCTATTATAATCCCGAGTCTAAATCTAAGTTTAAGAGAAGGTAACTCAAATTCTAAAGATTTAATTACTCAAATTTAGCAAAATGTTCTAAATTCATAAAAGGATGTGGGCAAGTTCAAAAAATTTACTTGTTTGTATAGAGGGTGCAAATTTCTAAAATTTTTCAGAAAAATTGTTAAAAGCTTTAGTAAGTTTCTAATTCCTAGAATACATTATTAAGCCTTCTTCCCCCTTCCCCACATCTACCACACCCATAACAACAATACCCACCCCCACCCCCCTTCCTTCTCCACCCATCTTCTAACCCAATACTTGAGCTATACATTGTCCTCAGTGTACATAATCAAACAAATCAAAATACAAAAGTGGGAGAGAAAGAGAAATAAAAAGGAACTAGGACTTCCTTGATTTTTAGCATTGATCTTGAAAAATTGTGAAGTCCAGATTATGAATTTCATCGACCAATTAAGTGCATGGTTATCTTTGCTACTAACAAAAATAAAAGAAAAAGTTAAACTAAATAAAACAATAACTAACTTAAGTACTAAATTGTTAGTTTTCCATAGAAATTACAATACATATAAAGTAAAACCAGTTATCTAAAATAAAAAGAAACAATGATTAAATTAGTATAATTATCCAAATAACAAAAATCAAACCGAATCTTTTGGAAATAAAATAAGCATGCAAAAAAAAAAGAAGAAAAATAAAAAACACTCGTCATCCTCATTATGGTAGGTAAAAAACTTCTCTACAATTGATAGGGTGTGCTTTGCCCTAGGTATGATCTATTATCCCAAAGTAAAAGAATTCAACCTTGGTGAAAAAAAAAGAATAATTCATGTCACATAGGCAATAGCTAACTTAAGAACCTAATAGAAGTCACGTGTTATTCCTTTTATATGGTTAGTTTATCTAACTAAACATCATAAGAAAATATTGTATAATGGAATACTAATTTTTGCTAAAATAATGGATTTATGCAATTGCAGGATTAATTTAAGATTAAATCCTATTTTCATGCATAATCTCTATTAACAAGAGTATTAACATTTAGTGTACAATTAATTAAACTTGTTGTGTATAATCAAATATATTAGCAATATAGGAATTTTTTAAGTAGCAAAGTTTTGAATTTTGAAATGGTAATTTCTAAATACATGGATTAATGAAATTATAAGTTAATATTAATAATAATCATATAATTTCATAACTACAATTCAATATATAATTGATTGAAAACTTATTTTTTCTTACGATCCCATTCATATGCAATTATTCATAGCAATTCTATTAATCCTATCATGAAATTATAACATACAAATATAATTCCATATTAACAATTTTAATTAATGTTAAAGAATTCATGGAAATTTTTAATTGCACAAAAATTTCAATTTCAATGAGTTTTTTAATTTTCAACATGACTTATCATCTTCACATTATAAGAACAATATCAAACCCATGTTTTTCGTTACTTTATCCCACTTTCTTTTATTTTCTTACTCTTTCTCTCGCTTTCCTTTTTCATGGAAAATTACCGTTTCATTAAATCCTTAACAAGCATGCATTTTTTAAGTGATTTTTAGTAAATGAATAGATAATAGGTTTCAACACATTATCTAAATTACTCCTAAGATTTTTACACATGCAATTTACATTATTCTTCATGAATCCCTAAGTAGAAGCCCAATTTTTATGCAAAACAACAATGGATCTAAGAAAGTAAGAGATAGGGATGATGGACATGCCCTAAACATGTAGTGTTGGTAGTTAGATCATGAAGATTCGTGAAGATTTAATGAGGTTGTAGAGAGAGGAATGAGAGAAACTAGAAGTTTAGCGAGAGTGTGTAGTGTTAGAGTAGATTTTCACATAAGTAAGGCCTACAAGCGTGGTCCTTGCTCGTAGACTTCTCAAAACAATTTACAAGAGGAACACGGGCTAAGTCTATGAGCATAGACTTTGGTTGTGTTCTTGTCCAGTTCTTAAATTCACCCAGTTTTGATCTCTTGACTCAATTCTTGCAATTGCCTTAGGCTACCTCCCAAGGAGTGCTATTTTTTTTACGTCGTTGGCTTGGCAATTGAATCCTTCTCTTAACGCGATTATTTGGCTAATATCTACACACTTAACTAGTTAAAAGCATGCTAATAAAGAAAATACCAAAAGAATTGTAGGAAAAATTATTATAAGAATGTTAAAATAATTGGAAACTTGGGTTTTTGCTAGTTTTAAGTAAGTTATTTGTTTTGGCTCCTTAGCAACAATGTCAAAATTTTGATCGTACTATATCGCACAAACAAGCAAATACACCTTGTCAAGTTATAGTATAGAATAAAACATATGTGGATCCAAGTGTCAATTCTATAAGGAACTAGTATGTGAGAACCTAATTACTAGTAATTTACCTAAATTTTCCAATTATCTAACTTTACAATATAGAGATGGTTATGATTAATTAAGAAAGATGAATAAGGACTGTAGGTCACAAAAGTAACCAAGAGGGAGGGTAAATTGGTTATTTCAAAGTTTGAAACTTTTTCGAGAAATAAAATAAAAAATGTCCCCTTTTATTACTTTAGTGAGATTAGGCACAAAACAATATAAATAATATAAACAAACTCAAAAATAAATAGAGTAGGGTTAAGAAGGTTAGGCAAGAGATTTATAATACTTCGGCCTTATGCCTACAGTACTCTTCCAACTCCACCACTAGGGACTCAATTATCTATACTGATTTTGTTCCACTATCCATTTTCTACTATCTTCGATAGTAGAGAAACAATTATAAGCCTTTCTACTTTGTCTCACTAGGCTACCTTTACCTACATACAGAACTATAGAAATTTGATTCTCTCTTTAATACAAAGCCTATCACTCAAACAAATATATTTACAGAAATTATGAGGAAAAAATACAAAGATCCTCTCAAATGAAGTACATAAAAAAATCAAATTATGAAAATAGACTAGATAGTATTATCTTTGAATTAGATTTTAAATATGGCTCTAAATTCTCTCAAATGTGAAGCTTTTTGAAAACCTATGCAGCTCTAATTTGAAAATCTCTCTCTTAAAAGATTTGAACTTGTCTTCTTTTATGTCTCTTGAAGCAACATCTCTTTACTATATTCTTAGAGAACTCTTGATTAAATTATGAATAATTTGATAAGGTCTTAACTTAGTCGTTGGTTGTTGTAATCTTGTCACTTGTGGAAATTGAATCACTTGAATTTAAACATTGCGCGTCTTATATTTTCATCTAATGTAATGTGAAAATTTCTTGTATAAAATACTCTTATTTCCCTTTATATTTCTTTAATAAAGCTTTCGAAAATTGAATCATTTTTAAAAATAAATATCTTAAAAATTAGCAGCAAACCTTGATGCTTGATGCCCTCAAATTTAAATCTTGGAGCTTTTAAAATAATTTCCTTAACATTGCATGCTCATGAATGTTCTAGAAAATCTGATATATTTGAGTAAATATGCCTAAAAAATATTTGTTCAATAACTCCTCAAATTTTGATAAAAATTTGTATCAATCAAGATAAGATTCATAGTTATCTAATATATCTTTTTGCATGTGTCATCATACTTTCTTCATTTGAACTTAAATAAAATCTAATTTTGAATTTCATAAACTTCTCTAAGTATCACAACATAAATCTCGTGAATAATTTGACAAGATAGCTCTAATAAAAATCTATTGACATAAGATAATATGTTTAGTTAAGCTTAACCTTAAAATACTTCCAACTTAATCCATGTGGATTTAATTAACCAACTTTGTGCAACATGTTAGATACATTACCCAAATATATCCAACAAATAAAGATAGGCCTTTAAACACTTATAAGTCCAAAATACTTCTTGAAATATTGAGCCGTATAACTTTTAATATTGTACTCAAGGTTTTGAACTTGTCTATAAATTTTGGTTTTGATTTTCAAAATTAGTACTAAGATTAAACTCTTGTCCTTATGTTTATTGACTTACACACTTAAGAAACTTGTCAAATATCATTACTCTTTTTGTTATCATCACAATATTTATGAGAGAACTAAATAAGGATTGATAATGTAAGAACCATAAAGTAAATAAGAACAAATAGAATAACAAAACTAATTAAAACTAAACTACTTAAAATAGATAAGCATAATTCATTTAAAATAAGAAAGACATGATCCTTAGTGAATCGTTATTATTTATTTTCTAGTTTCATGCAACCTTTCAAACTTAATTATTTTCTAAACCATAGAAATTCCTAATCCTACTCTTATAGAAATCGAATTTTGAATTAACCGAACTCACGTCTTTATCTAATTTCTAATCCTGAGACCTTCTCTACTCGCATCATTGCTGAATAGAACATCTTAAGATGGCATGAAGCTCCTAGATCCTGCTATTAGGTTTCCCTAATTCAAAAAGATCAAATACCTAATCCCTTAGTACATTAAAACTCTTCTAATTACATAATTCTATTTACTGTAGACCTTGCAACTCTATAATAAACTTAGACATTAAATTAGTAACCTTGGTAAATACTAATTAATGATAAGATAATCTATGTAATTAGATCATCAAAGAATAATATCATAGATAGAAAGAAGAATTGTTACAACAAGAACTAGATTTTGAAAATATTCACTAAGAATGAATTAAAAGAAGAATAAGATAATAAAGGAAAAGAGAAACAAATTGAAAGACCCCTACTATAATTCTAAGTTACAAGTTTACCAAAAGGGGGCTCTCCCTAAAAACTCTAGCCTAAAGATCTATATATAATGAGTGGAACTAAGCTTATAAAGAGAGGCTTAGCAAAATAAAAGATTAAATGAATATTACATGTCTAAAAATAGAAGAATTGTGCAACAAAAATAGAAGATTTTCTTGTCATATAGCAACCATGCCCTAGGTATACGGTTGTGGTGGCTAGGAGTGTATTTATTCTTCACACGAAAACTTCAAAACTAATGAAATTGCTTGATGAAGGTACCATGGCCATAGTCTTTACCAAACTTCAAATATCACATAATATTGAATAAGAGAACTACACCTAAAGTCCATGGCCATGGTTATGGCTGTAATCTTCTCTAGACACTAATTTCTAGTTTATTTCTCACTCCTTTGCTCGCGAGTTCAATTTATGTTCATTGTTCATGGGTATGGTCTTTTCCAAGAATTCAAAATTCATCCAAAATATTTTTAAATCTTCTAAAACTTGGTAAAAAATCATTAATCTCTCCAAACTATCAAATGAAGCCACTAATTACTCTAGAAAAGAAACTTCATAAAATGCTCTAGAAGTCCTTGAAAATGAAATTTAAATGGATTAAGATCAAAATAATACAAAATTTACTTTTTTGAAGTCTAAAATAGCATAAAATACCCATAGAAAATGCATGTTAAATTGGAGTTGTCAGTGGTCGCTAGTAGTTTGTAGGTAGGTTTCCTTCTTTGCCATCAACTCGATATGCTACTCCTTCTCCAGACCATCTAGAGCCGTACTACTATCTATTACATCATAGATCACCTTAGCATGATGATCTACTTTCCATGGATTATCCTAGCTATAATCAAATGTCACATCATTCCTTACACCTGCCATTGATCTAACCCCTTCATTGATGATTATTCTGAGTACGCCTTACTTTGGGAGACACCTAGCAGGCTATGACATGGGTGAAGGCATCACATAAGTAAAAACCCATCAAATTTCATAGGAGGAGGGACTAGGCTTGTCTTTACATGTTGTAGAGACCTTGACGCAATATGAGAAAGCGCACTATGGGAGGAGCTGTTGCACTAGAGGATAGAGATCACATGTTTTCTTCATTAGATAGTATCATGTTGTATAGAAATGAGAATGGTGCTAAAACTCTAGAACTATATAAATAATATTTGCAAAAATGTGCAATCAGTTATTGATTTTCTTACAGCTATTTTAGTTTACCATTTATTGTCCAATTTGTTATGTAGCACTTAGAGTCACTTATTTAAAGTGTGGAATTAGGGTTTATGTTTGTGTTTGGAGTTGGACTTTTTGACTTTAAGTAATGGAGTTATATTGTGGAGTTGGAGTTCAACTTTAGGTTTTGGAGTTAGACTTTTGGCTTGTGTTTGGAGTTGTAATTTGGAATTGCACAAACTATCTTTTTTAACTTGTAACTATTGTATCATTTTTGTTGAAGGAGACTATTGCTATAACACTTGGCCTTCTAGGCATTTACTTAAATTTTTTTTTTAACTTTTGGTACTTAAAAACGGTTTGTTATGCCAACCTTAAGTTAGGGATAAGGTGAAAACAATATCTAGTCAGCTATTTCACTTCATAAAACGTTTGTTTCCAAATCACTTTTTAGTCAACATATCAATCAATAACAAAAGTTTTTACAAAAGTGAGCCATACTCAGAGTATCACAGTTACACACTTCTTTATAATACAAAAATCCTATACAAGTACACATTTCTGACTACAATAGCTATAGTGAGTTTGATAGGAATCAAACTATCAAACCTTTAACCTAAGCCTGAACGTGAGGTCTTAAGGGATTAGCTAAGTAGATTTTACTATTCCAACCAACTCTTACAGAGGCTGAGCTAATCTTCACTGCCGATCAACTCCATATGCTGAGTCGAGTAACTTCTCATCTGTTGGTAGTTGAGTGTTGACTTGAAACATGCTCCACCGATAATCTAACCCCTTAAATGTTTGGTCAGCCATTACCATGTCGACCTTTAGCTTAGTAGTATTAGTGCCAAGAACCCTAATACACATCTACATCCACGTCTTCTTGAAAGGACCCCCAGGTTTGCCTAGCACCTTTATTCGGTGACCTCTATCATGATCATACCATTTGTTTGTTTCTACCAAAAATGTCTCCAATGACCTATTACCACGTGTCCAATCCCACGTGAAAGGATTATACTACACTAATCATTGATTTCGTTGATTTTTCATTTATACCCCTTTATTATTCCTTATACATTACTTATTTTGGGTTATATTTTTTTTTGTCTTTTCCATTTTAGGTAGAATGCCTTAACATTTTGGGTATAAATACCGGTGTAATTTGTAGCTGCAACAACAATCTTACACATATGATTTTGAATATACTTCCTTTTATGAGCTTAGTTTGCTTACTTTCTTCTTCTTACTTTTATCCTAACCCTTAAGTAAGGTTAGGTGGCGAATGACCTTGTTAAGCTGTTCATACGTCATATTAAGTTAACTTTGTGAGTTTATGGAGTTTTGCTTAGTGTATTATATCCTTAGAATCATTCATGGTTTGCTTGTCCGTCTTGTTTTAGTTGTTTCCAATTTTTGCATTTCGTTACAATTCATTTCAATCTTTTTGCAAGCTTGGACCCACCTTTATATTGTCATTCTTGTTTGGTCTTGGACAACATATCATCTTGGTATTAGAGCAGAGATTCCTTTGAGTAAATTGTGTTTAAGCTTTCTTGTAAATAGTGTTTGTTGTAATAGTGTGTTGTAGTTATATAGAAGTTAACTGTAAGAGTTTGAGTAAGTAGAAGGTGTAGTAGCTTACTATGATTGCATACTCTGTTTTGCATTGTTTCGAACATACGAAAACAGAGCAAGTTTTAGTTGGGTTTATTGTTCTTAAGAGTAGTTATTGTGTTTGCAGATTAGTTGAACATTCATGTGGAAGAGTATGTGTATATTGTTTAGCTTAGACGAACCATGTCTGTTGTTTCTTAGAATTTGAGTATTATCGAGCTCCATTCTAGTTTTCCTTAATTTAATCTATATTAAGCCTAGACTGCTTTATATAAATTACTCAACATTAAATTAAGAAAACATTTTCCTTTTAAAAAAATTGTTTTTTAAAAAATTAGAGTTACCAACTAGTTAAATTGGTAAAAAGTGAAATTAGGGTTTCCAAGTGAAATTAAGGTTTCCAAGTGAAAAAACCCTAATTTAGCCACTAATTTGCAAATATTCTAAAAATAATTTTTAGAAAATTGAATAAGAAAAACTAAGTTCGAAGGTTAACCTATTAAGAGTAAATTACCATGTAAAAAAATAAAAATAATTAATAGGCTTTATTTTTTATAATTTTTCTAAAAGTGCTAAGATATGTACAAATATGTAAAAATATAACCAAAATAATTTTTTTATGATTTTTTATTACAAATTTTTAAGAAAAAGAAAAAAAATCTTTTTATATTTTTTATACAGTTACTTTGAAGGTGCTTACGTATTCACTAGTCGAAATCAAACTAACATAGTTCCTTATGAAAAGATTTAGTGGGTGGATTTTTTTTTAAAAAGAAATTGAGCTAGATTTATGTTAATTATCAAATTATTATTATTATTTTTAAAAAACCCTAAAAGGATCTAATTTTGCAAATCTATTTTAAAAAAAAACCTTAATTAACTAAATCTTTTTTTTAAAAAATCGAATTAAGATTTCTTTTTATTTTTTTTTAAATCACTAAGTGTCAAAAATTTAACCTTTTCTTAAATCCTAAATGTAAGATATACTAAAATACGTAAATTAGAAACTTATCTTCTCCGAAGATACGGATCTCGAAGAAAAGATATGCAACTTTTTCTAAAATATGCAACTTTAGTTAAAAAAATGTAATTTAACTAAATTTATCAAAAAATTATAAATTACCTAAAAATTGTACAACGATATGACAATTATTAAAATTTATAAGAAAACCTACGCTAAAAAATAAATTTGTAAAATAAATCGATTAACAAAATAAATAATTAAATAAAATAATTTACCTAATTGCCTATGCATTGGATTGTGTACGTGATTGGATGTGTACAAAGATCTAATTGATGAAGTACTCGTACAACCTAGAATTATGATCAGTCGTAGATGCGTTTGGTGTTTGAATTGCTGGATAGGGGAGTATGTATAGCGTAGATTTGCATGAGTTAGTGTGTGTGTTTGGATGTCATTTGTGAATGTGCATGTGTGTACATTGTTTCAACTATATAGGCATATCCATGAATGAAGTGTGTGCATAAATTAGTAAATGAAATGTATGTGTCAACGTAATGAATGTTTGTATTAGCATTGGTGTAATGTTTGTGTGTGTGAATTTGGTCGTGAGTTTTTGTATGCAAGGGCACATGAGGATAATGTGAGTGATGTGAGGGGCTATATATGGATGAGTGTGTAAATTAGAAAATTATAGATTGTATAGATGTGAATGGTAGGGAGAATATGAGGCATGTATGTAATGTGACTTGTAAAAACGTATCTTTTTCATACCCCATTGTCCACTATTTAAAGACTATTAATCCGAATCTTTTAGATCTTTTTAGATGAAGATTCAATCTTTACAAATCCAAGATTAATAAGATACGATAATACTCGATTTGGATTTATTAAATTCGTTGAAGATTTGACCCGATTTCTAAAAACCTTACATAGATTTGGGATTTTTATCTCAGGCTAGATTCAATTTATCTTAATTTAGCCTAAAATACATGCTAACTCATTTAATAATTCTTAAGTCTAGTTATCCTAATATAAATTAGATAGAAAAAAATTTGCTTTCTATTCAATTGGACTAAAAATATTTGTAAATGAAACTTAATTATTTAAGACTTAGAATTTATTAAATTAAATATATACCATTAACTACTATCTGATCTGACCTTAAACGACTCAACTCAACTTGACTCAATACTTTATATTTTTTTTCTTTCAATCTTCGTTTTATTTATTTTTTTATTATTTTTTTTTTATTTTTATTCAATTTTTAAATTTTTATAAACCTGGCTCTAAATTTTAAAAAAAATTGAAATTTATATAAGGATGGCAAAAATGATATGTCTATAAGTTTCTTATTGAGTTTTGTTGAAGAGAATGATTAATCTAAGTGTCAACGCTGGTATTGGAGATAACAATAACAATGTTGTCTACCATGGACAACAACCCTAAAACACTCCTAGAAGTGTAAATGAATGGATTAATAAGATGACTAACCTTATAGCTTATTTGACTAGAGTTATTCATGTATTGGCCTTTCGACCTATCAAGGCCGTATAGAATACTCCCTAAGTCGCTCGACCTACGAAAGGATAGAGTGACGAGTACAAAGAAGGATTGACTTAGGTGGTATGGATGATGAAGGAGAAGAAGAGTATAATGAGGAAGGGGAGTAAGCTCGAGCACCTTGAACCACTGACCATGTTAAGCTTCAGATTTCGAACTTCAATGGTTTTAGAAACGCTAACGAGTATCTATATTGGGAAGATAAGGTAGAGCATGTTTTTTATTATTACTAGTATAAGGATCGTGAGAAGGTGAGGACTACTACTATAGAGTTCTCAGGTTATCTCACGATGTAGTGAAAAAACTTCCAAATTATAAGGAGACGAGAAGGATATAGGGAAGTTGATACTTGGCTTAAGATGAAAAGGATAATTAAGAACATATTCATGCTAGAAACTTATTTGTAAGATACTTTTGTTCGACTTCAAGAGTTGAGATAAGGAGGTTAAATTGTTGATGAATATGTATAGGAGTTTCAAATACTTATGATTCAATGTGAAGTGGATGGATCACCAGCCCAAACAGTATCTAGATTTCTCAATGAATTGAGAAGTGGCATCCGAGATGTCGTAGAGCTTCAACAATTTACTTCATTAGATGAGGCTATAAGAATAGCCTAACGAGTAGAAAGTAAAAGGAGGAATAGGTTAAGCTGACCTCCAATGCTGAGCTAAGTAGAAGAACAAATGTCAAAGCTAAGTAGAAGGGTTGACCAATTGATGGTGATGTGTTGTCAAGAATTTATGAGAAGGGATACAGATATGGGAGGAAGAAGAGCTTTAAGTGGTTTAAGTACCAAAGGTCTTAGTATCCAAATTAAAGAACTGTGATTTTCAAAAGAGATGACTTAAAGACTGAAGTAGATAGCACATATGAGGAACTAGAGAAGCAAAAAGAAGTGGAGGAAGAGATTGAGTTTAATGCCTAATTGGTTGAGGAAGATTTGTTTGCTGAAGATCTAGACAAGCTAACTTTAGTCGTCTAACGTATGATGAGTTTGGAACCTTATACTAAAGAGGAGTAGAGAGAGAAATTGTTCCACATCACATGTAAGGTGAATATGTAGGTATGTACGCTTATAGTAGATAGTGGAAGTTGCATTAATGTCGCATCTGCTGACCTAGTTAAAAAGCTTAAGTTACCAATTAGTTTACACCTAAAGCTATATAAGTTACATCGGCTATATGAGAAGGGAGCACTATGTGTTACTCAATAAATATTACTATCAATCTATATTGGAAATTATTTTGATAAAATTCTCTATGATGTGTTACCTATATGTACATCTCATGTGTTGTTAGGTAGATCTTGGCTTTTTGATCGAAAGATTATGCATGATGGATTCAAGAACACCTATGTGTTTGAGAAAGATAGAAGGAAGATCACTTTAAACCTTATGATGTCAAGTCAAGTTAGCAAGTTGTAAGCTAAACTTACTCAAGGACCTAAGAAGACTTTTATTTTGAGTAAAGCTAAGCTTCGAGAAGCTATTAAGGCCGAAATGCCAACTTTTCTATTGATTAGGCAACTGTTATAGTTGAAAGAGCATATTGAGCTACCCTTAGAGGTCAAAGAGCTACTGAATAAATATGTTGACTTGTTTCCTAAATGGTTGCCTAAGGGATTACCCCCTTTTAAAGGCATTAAGCATTGCATTGACTTGATACTCGGAGTTGCCCTGTAGAACAAACCAACTTATTGTATGAACCCTGAATAAGCTACTGAACTCCAGAAACAAGTCAATGAGCTACGGGCAAAAGGATATGTAAGGAAGAGTCTCAACTTTTGTGCTATATCGGGTCTCTTTGTGCAAAAAAAGATGGTGTACGGCGTATACGTATAGACAGTAGAGCCATAAATATGATTACGATCAAGTACCAATATCTTGTCCCCAAGTTAGATGAATTAAATGGAGCTAATGTCTTCAGTAAAATTGATCTAAACTTTAGCTACCATTAGATTCGGATGAGGCTAGAAGACAAGTGGAAAACTACATTCAAAGCTTGGCATGGTTTTTACGAGTGGATGGTTATAACTTTTGGCTTGTCAAATGCCTTAAGTACCTTCGTGAGATCGATGAACCATGTGCTAAGAAACTTGATAAAAAAGTATGTCATAGTATATTTTAACGACATCTTTGTATATAATGCCGACCTGCCAAGCCACTCTAAGCATCTCCATACCATGCTTGATGCACTTTGAGTCGAGAGGTTATTTGGCGATTTAAAAAAGTATTGTTTCTACTAGGAGGAAGTGGTATTTATGGGATATGTAATTGGTAGAAGGGGCTTGCAAGTCGATGAGGAGAAAATCTGAGCTATTGTTGAATGGCTGACTCCAACCACCTGTATTGAAATGAGAAGTTTCCATGGATTGGCATCCTTTTATGAAAGATTCATCAAAAACTTCAATGCCATTGTTGCACCCCCTACTAAGCTGATAAAGAGGAATATCAAGTTTAAGTGGAGCAAGAGAGGAGAGAGAAGTTTCATTGAAGTTAGGTAAGATTGACTTTTGTACCAATATTAGCTTTGCCCGATTTTGAGAAAACTTTTTAGTGCGAATGTGATGCGTTAGGCATTAGGATAGGTATTGTCTTGATGTAAGAAGGCTGAGTAATTACTTACCATAGCGAGAAGCTAGGAAGACCTCAATTGTACTATTTAGTGTATGATACAGAATTCTTAGCCCTTATCCGAGTGTTCTAAGTGTAGCAACCTTATGTATTGCCAAAAGAGTTTGTCATTTATACAAATCATGAATCTTTAAGGTACCTTAGAAGTTAGACAAAGCAATTAAGGTGGCAAGTATAGTGGGTTAAATTTCTAAAGGGATTCAACTTCGTGATTTAATACAAATAAGGCAAGAATAATGTAGTTGTCAATGCTCTATCAAGAAGATAGGTCCTTACCGAGTTACAAACTAGACTATTAGGGTTAGTGAGCATCAAAGAACAATACCCTTAAGACCTCCATTTTGGTCCTATATTTAGATGATGTGCTGAAGGAAGAATAGTGGATGATTATCACATGGAAGATGGGTATCTATTCTAGGGAGGCAAGTTATGTGCGCTGACCTATTCTTTGAGGGAATTACTTGTTAGAGAAGCCCATTCTAGTAAACGTTCATATGAGTTGTTGAGTGGATGGTTCTTTTAGCCAAAGATGAGGTGAGTTATGCATCGAATTATTGAGAGCTATGCTACTTGCAAGAGGGTTAAATGCCTAGCTAAATAAAGGAAAGCAATGCCTTTTCCTATCCTAACCCAACCTTAGACCAAGTTAAGTATGGACTTTATCTTCGAAATGTCGAGAATTGCCTAAAGTAAAGATTTTATGATGTTCATCATGGATAGATTTAGTAAAATGGCATACTTTGTGTCTTGTTCTAAAATTAATGATGCTTTGGCTATTGCTTCTCTCTTTTTGTAGGAAATTGTTCAATTATACGGCGTATTGAGAAGTGTAGTCTCGAATAGAGATCCAAAGTTTCTAAGCCATTTTTGGAGGACTCTTTAGATTGTATGGCGATTAAACTACTATTTAGTAGTTCTTATCACCCCTAAACTAATGGCCAAATAAAGGTAGTCAATCATACTTTAGGATCATTACTCCAAGCTATAGTAGGGAAGAATTTTATTGATTAGGATGTTGGTTTGCATGTGGTGGAATTCGCTTATAATCATATTGTACATAATACCACCAAACAAATACCCTTTAAAGTCATCTATGGCTTCAATCTACAATTACCCCTTAACTATGCCCTTATACCCATGTCTAAGCAAGAAGACCTTGACACAAGAGCCTGAGTACAATATTTGCAGTAGATCTACAAGAAAGTCACCCAACAAATTGACCAAGTTGCTAAGAGAATAAGAGAGAGGAGTAAAGAAAGGAAGTTAGCACAGTTTAAAACTAGAGATTTGGTGTTGTTGTACTTGAGCAAGAAGAGATTCCCAAACAAAAGTAAGACTCAGTTATCTGTCTGAGTTGAAGGTCCCTTTAGAATACTCCAAAGATTAATGACAATGTCTATTGATTGGAATTACTTAAGGACTATAGAGTCTTTGACATCTTCAATATTGCCGACTTCAACCCCTACTAACTTAAGAGAGAATTAAGCAAAGATTAACCACATTTAATCTAAAATCCAAACTAACTTGGAGGGGATGAGAGGAATTGAACTACTAAACCTTTAACCTGAGCCTGAACACGAAGTGGATTCTATTGATTAACTCCATATGCTAAGCTAAGTAGCTTCTCATCTCTTAGTAGTCAAGTGCTAACTTGAAATATATTCTATTGACAATCCGACCCCTCATATGTCTACTTGACCACAACCATATCGAACTTTAGCTAGGCGGTATTAGTGTCGAGAATCCCATCACACATTGTACCCACGTCTTCTTGAAAGGACTCCTAGGTTTACTCGACACTACTATTTATACCATTTGTCAATTTCTGCTAGAAGCAACTCTAATGACTTGTTGTCACGTATCTAGTCCTACGTAAAAGGATTCTACTTCACTAATCGTTGATTTCTTTGATTTTTCATTTATACTCTTTTATTGTTCCTTGTACATTACTTCATTTAGGTAATATCCTTTTCGTCTTTTCCATTTTAGGTAGGATGCTCTAACATTTAGAGTATAAATACCCTTGTAATATATAACCACAACAACCTTACACATTTGATATTGAATATACTTCCTTTCATAAGCTTAGTATACATACTTTCCTCTTCTTACTCTTATCCTAATCCTTAAGCAAGGCTAAGTGACGAGTAACCATATCGAGCTACTTAGACATCATATTAAGTTAGCTTTGTGATTTACGTAGTTTCTTTGATACATCATATCCTCAGAATCTTTCGTAGTTGGCTTGTTTGTCTCATTTTACTTGTTTCCAATTTTCGCATTTTGTTACTGATAGGAATCAGCCTGTAACCATCTTTAAGATGAGACCAACCCATCCCAAGTTGAGGTTGATCAGCGTTTACTAAGGCTAAGTTAATAACAAAAGATCGAGGGGAAAAAAAGAGATACTTGGCATTAAGTTTGTCATCTGCTAAGAAGCTGTGAGACCATAGGGCCAAGGACTTGAGACTAAAGAATCACTCGATACGGTACCGAGAGATAAGTGCCAACTAATTCTAGAATTCGGTAATTATGGGTTGACCTTTTGGTGTCTCGGCTAAGCATTGCAAGACTTCTGAGACTTCTCTGTGAACTTGGACATCCAACTACCAACTCTGCCTAGTTCAAATCTTGTTCCTTTTAAATCAGGCTAAATGATTGCCTGCCAACTTATTAAATGCATAGTTTTGCATTCTCGTAAATGTTTTCTTTATTTTATTTATGGGCCCAATTCTTTAGGGTTTAAGGCCTTTTACATTATTTACAATTTTGCCACTAGGGTTTAGGACTTGCTATAAATAACAGCATTTGTAAGCATTAGATATACGGAAATATAAAAAATTTTAGACAGTGAAGTATATTCTTGCACTTAGAACTTTTCCCTTTCTAGTAAGGCTACTTTTAAGCTCTTGGAGCTTGCCTTTTCACTGTATTATTGAGTAGTGATTAAACTCTTTAATCTTTCCTGCATTCTTATCGATCTTGTTCTTGAGATTATAGTAAACCCTTTTATTTGAGCGAGTTAGTGAGTCGCATCTAATCCCTCATTTGAAACCTCGAGCAACATTTAGTGTATCAAACCATATTTTGAGCTCATTCCCTGATTGTGTTTGTGTCTTGGTGCGTAGTATCTATATACATTCACCATCGAACATGCCCATTTTACTTCCAATTCGTCATTCCTACTTAAACCTCGAAAGACCTATTCTGGGTTCATAACCCGCTGCATGCATCAGTCACCCTTCACTTCAAGCTTTTTGCAAGCTTGAACCTACCTCGATACTATCACCCTTGTTTACTCTCAACATAGCATATTAGAGGTAACACCAGTTTCTTTCCTAGAAAGTTGCCTTTATGCCTTCAAATCGTATCCTAAAGCTGATCACTTCTTGCAAAAGCTTATCTTTAATAAGTATTTTGATGTCTCTTTGCCTCTATGATGGGATGCTTTGTCTAACTCATCTTTAACCTGAAGATAAGACAATTTATTCCCTTAGCTACTATGAACTCAATGAGAGTGGATAAATACACAACAACAAGCATAGCTAAGTAGGCATAACAATAAGTAGTTAGTCAAATTATATTAACTTATTATTTCCAATCAAGTAAGGCAAATGTAACAAGTGCATACCATGCTCATATACATGACATGCATCGGTACTAATATCTTAATCAAGCCTAGATCACTCATCCAATTAGTTGATATACCTAGGCATTTGAATACAACGTCTAGGAATCAAGAGGCAATAAGGAACTACTTAGAAGTAGGACCCCTATAACCTAACTTAATAGAAATGACCTACATTGGTTCATAAATGTAGTTTTATATGCTTGAAAACTCAGCTTTTATGAACTAGGTGGTTTACTTAGTAAACCCAATTTTCAAAAGTTAAAATAATTTGCTTATTAAACCCAGCTTTTCTTTCATTTAAAACTCAACCTAACAAAAACTCAATTTTATAAAAACTTGACCCATAGGTCCTTTTTGTATCATGCCATGAATGCACCAAATTGCATAGCAAGCAATACCTAGCAAATCAAAGTAAGTTTACTTATTATGTATTAGCCTAGCCTTTACTTAGTATCTTTGTTGGTTCTACGATCTCAATATTAGATTCACTTAAATAAACACTTTAGGAGATAGGGTTAGTCCCTAGATTTCTTTCTAAGTCAATGTAAATCCTAGCAAACGTCATATTAATAACATACAACGTAATCATAGCAACCTAGTTCAATATTAGATCGCCATTCAATCAACAACTGTTATAATAAGGAAGCTCCATAAAATACATTAAGCAACACATCAAACTCACAACCAAGCTCAGGCAAGCCAAAACATCACCGAGCATGCAAAGTTAGGAGTAGAAGTAAGTATACTTAAGTATACACAAATATCCACTTACTTGGTTAGTGATATATTTCCAAACTTACTCATTAACGCGAGCTCCTTCCTCCGTGATTTCACCTAACAAAAGTAAATATTGCTAAGCTTAACTACATACTACACATGTATATATTTTAGGTTGATATTAGTTTATTGGCTTTTAGTTTACTCCCAAACTATTTCTTACTTAGTCTCTAACTTCGCTCATGATTTAGCTTCTAAAATAACTTTTGAATAACTCCTTGGTCTAGTTTAACTTTAAAATTCTTAATTAGATCCTAGTTAACTCATATCTTTAGTTCATCAATCAACATCCCAGTATATCCCTAACTTAGTTATCTAAGTTTAGCTTACACAAGAACACCTTAGTATAACTGCTTTTGATTCTGCTTTTAATCTAACTTCTGATTTAGAACAGAGTACTTTACATACTTACAATATTTGGACATTTCAATTGAATTACCAAACTAAGACCAGTAAAGTATTCTTCAAATACTATAATAGCTAGAACTCCCTTTTGCTACAATATCAATTATACAAATTTATCTTATATTATCATATTTGACAAAATATGCATAAAGGTTAGGAAAATATATAATACTTAGTATCTAAATTCCATTGAAGCTACGAAAAATATATTATACTCAATAAATTATGGTCATTTTATTTTAGTCATGAAAAGTACTAAAATAGTGTAATATATAATATTTTCTAAAATATAATGTTAGGCTTGATTTTTCTACTAAATTAGGTAAATGACCAAATAAAATTACGAGATTTGAACTAAATATTTCCAAAATCATAAATAAGCTCTAGAAATCATTACAAATTCGATTCATTAAGAAATTTAATTAAAAACACATTATTTCTTTCATATGAAAAACATGATAGATTCAACAAAATAATTCTAAACATATAGTTTATCAAGATTTATTTTTATATAAATTAAGTATATCATATGAGGAATATATGCACAAAAAATTAGCTATTTTTTTTTTACTATTTTTTAAAATTGATGCAAAATTTATTGGAACCAAGTCTATTCTTAAGGAACCTATATATTGACTTCTAATTTTGAAAATTTGGATTGATATTCTGATTCTAAATGCAAAAATACCATGAAAAACCAAATTTCATAACTTTTGGACATCCTTTGATATTTTTAATAAAAATAGCAATTTACAAGTGAAAAATTACATTTTTTCAATTCTTTGACCACCGGAGCCTCATTGATGACGACCCCCTATAAAAAATCCCTCTTTTGAAGTTAGACTTCAACCCTCGAATGGTCATGATGTCAAGTTTTCATCTTCTACATTTTCTAATTTCTACCGTATTTTCCCTATTTTTATCTTTTTTTGTTTAATGAAGAATGTTGTATTTTCTGGAAGAGTTTTCTAGTATTCTCCCGCTAAAAATGAACACTCCTTCCCTTTTATAAGAACTAGGTCAATTAGGTAGAAAAAGTGATTTACAAGTGTCATTTGTTTATTATTTTAATACTATGTTAATGATTTTTTGCCTTACTTTTTGATTCCAACTCACAAGTCATACCCTCTACTAAATTTAAGAGTGTACTACGACTGCATCCAAATGTTTCTAGCCATTTTTGTCATTTTTTTTAAATAATTTTTCATTTGTTAATTACAATTTTTAGTAATTATTTAGCATTTTTTATAATATATATACATATCGAGTACATAACATGTATACAACATGATTATATAATCCCATCATATGTTAGTTTAATCCAAAATATTATTTTTATAGATCAAATAATATATCTTTAAGGGGTCGTTATTTTTCGGAACTTAAATTTTGAGTTCCAATAATTATTGAGTATACTTGGTAAAAGTATATTTTATCAAAATTGTTGATACTTGATTTTAGTTTGAACCAAGGCCTAATGAGTGAAGCCCATCACAAGGAGCATCAAATGGCACCATAGCAAATAATAAGCTCACATGTCGTGCCTCGACTCTCTTGTGAGACTATCAGCTCACATGACTAAATAGTACGAACCAATGGCGAGTATGCCTCCACTTTATGACTTACCTAGCGAGCTAAATAACAACTGTTCGAGCTAGTTGACCTTTGACCATCGAGCTAACATTTGTTGACCACTTAACATAAGTTTGGGCCTTAACTCGCACTCATTAAGCATTAGTTGACTCCTGCAGGCTCTCAACTCTACTTTTGCCTTTAGCGCTTACATTCCAGTACGATGCATTAATGAGCACCTAACATTCGTATCACGGCCAACCCTTGGCACCCCTACTCTTACTAGATCATTGTGCTGCAGATTTGGTGGCTTAGTTAGCTACGACATGTTGCCTACAGTAAAGCTCCAATCCTACTGCAAAATGCATTGTTTGCTTGTAACTAGTACGGGCGAATCCTTGCTCATCACATGTTCAGGTAACCTGCATAAAAGGCACCAATCACCAGCGAGTAAGACAATTCCCTCTCTTTATCACTCTTAAAGACTTTTTCTTCTCCCTCTCCTTAGAGAGCAAAAGTTGAACCCTTGTCACATATACATACATACTCTAGGCAAGTACAACCTTCTAAGTCTTTAGTGCTTGTCTCCTCCTTTCTTAGTCTTCTTTGTTAACTTAAACGTTGGAGAGCCCCTGTGGCCTCACCCATAGGTAGCTTTTTTATAGTTATCGAGAAGTAAGAGGTAAAGCCTAAGCCTATTTGATTTCATACATCCTCGTTGGTCTCTACACGATCAACATAAATTAAATATTATACATACTCTATTTTGAGAAAGTAATCTTACTAGAGCGCTTTATCTAACTTTTATGATCTTATGTTAGAATTTTGTTCAATTTGGAAAAAAATAGTCTAAAAGCCTTAAATCGTTTTGAATGCTTTAACTCGTATTGATATTGAGCAGTTAGGGTCTTATTAGATAACTAGGCTCATTTCAATATTTTTCCTAACTATCCTTTTTAGGTCTCACATATAGTAAAATTAATCACCGTTTGAGTCTTGAGTAATAGATTAAAGACCAAGGTTTTACAGCTATTGTAAGTCAAGGAGGGGGTGTTTGCTGTCATAAGAATTGCATAGCATCTTGAAAGTATGATTCTTAAATGGCATCTTTATTATGTGTTTCCTTTGCAATCTTACCTCCCCTTTTTGCTACATGTCAAGTTTTAGGCTAAAAGTAAAATCACATTCCCAAAATGCGATTTTGAAACAATATTTCACAAATTAATGTCACTTGGACCATTTTTTAGGAAATAGTTTGCCCTGGAAGGGCAAACATACCTATTACTCTTATTCACTTCCCTTAACACTTTATTATGTCACCAATTACGCACAAACAAGTGGAGAGCCAAAAGTATAAATATTAACATTATTAAAGTTTTTCAATAAAATAATTATTTTTTTATATAAAAAAATAATGAAGAGACATTATTAATAATAATTACATAAAAATATATATCCAATTTTTTTTTAAAAAAATGATTCTAAATATCATTTTTAGTAGTTGTAAAATGGATGTAGGCATCTGCTAATAAATGTATAAAACAAAAATTTTATCATGTTAAATTACTTTACTTCCCACCCTTTTCGTAGCTAGTTTTATTTGTATTGTTGTCATGATATTTTGTGGTTTCACAAAGAAGACAAATGCTTGCCAATTTTCATAAAAATGAACAATGAAAGGAAAGGGAAAGTAACTTTCCATTTCCATTGTTTGACTTATTATAAAAAAAAAATGAAAATCATACAGTAGACAATATTTCAAAAAAGGAAAAATATAGTAAAAAAAAAATCTAAAAAATATTGTTCCTAGGAAAATATTCTCAAGCAATTTTACGTGGCATAAAATCCACCCATCCCTTTCTTCTTCCTCCTCCTCTATTTTCATTTTTTCATTCTAGAAAGTTTCTCTCTCTCTCTCTCTAAAACCTCTCCCACATGCATATTCTCTCTACATAGAGCCATTTTCTACTGGTTTTTCTTCAAAAAAAATTATAGATTTTGCACAAGAACGTAACAAACAACAATCTCTAGAGAAAATTTTTAGAAAATAGCACCAAAATCTCACGTTCTCCTAAGTTTCTCTCTTTAGAAGTTGACGAACCAAAAGGTAAGTTTTTTTTTCCTCTTTTCCTCAATTTTATGAACATGTAAATGTATGAAAATAGGTTTTTTGTTGAGAATATGATAGTACATTGTTATGGAGATCAAATTTTTTTACTTTTCAAATTTTACACGTTAGTTTATTATACATGTACAATTACAAAGTGATATGAGCAGACTTATATAAGATTAATGCAACTGGTTAAGTTAGTTATTTTTTGTATGAATAAAATAGTTAGGGAATAACCAAACGTCACGAGGAACATGCTTGTTATATTTATTTTGTTAACCGTATCGGTGGGTATCATGATCATATGGTTGTATATGTAAGAATGGATTGTTTCGGTGTTGTGAATTATTCTCTTTTTGTAGGTGCAGATAGATTTAGGACTTGTTGATAGTCATTACTTTGATTGTAGGCACCTTATAGGTTTAAGATAGTGTTGGCTGGTCAGATGAGGATATATAACATTGGAATTCAGTGTAGCTCAATTCTTATGATTCCATTTAACACTTGTTCGTCTTTAATGTGACTTGCAGGTGAATCTATGGATTAAATGTTATAGACGAGAGACCATATTTAGATTTAGAGATGGATAGGAGATCCTAATAAATCTACGGATGTCTCCATACTTTGAGCAAGCCAGCTTTCTTGGTGCCAGATAGGTACTATTCATATAGCTTGACTGACATTTGATTATAGCCTTGGTGGAGCATTAGAGAGAGGATATGCATACCTTCCATTTCCATACAAGGAGTTGACGATTACACTTCAAGATGTTTCTATACTGCTTAGTTTACTAATTGATGGTTAGGTTGTGACAAGCGGCTTACAATCAAGCTGGGCTAACTTATGTTTACAATTACTTGGACTACGCCCCCCTTCTAAAAGCTATTAATGTGGCTCAAGTGAAGTTGTCCTAATTGAAATACAACTTCAGTGACCTTTCCGAGGATGTAGATAATCTTACTGTACAGCGATACACCATGAAGTATATTATGTAGCTGATTAGGGGGATGCTATTCTCGAAAAAGTCCAATAACATGGTCCATTTGATGTTCTTCTCTCTCCTCTTCGACCTTCCTGTATCTGGTCGATATGCTTAGGGTGTTGCATGCTTAATGTGGATATATCGCCAGCTGTGCCTGGTGTCATGGATGGATTTAAGCGAGACTAATAGGCCACTCATCTTATTATAAGTGTAGGCATGAGAGCACTACCTACATATCGTTCTACTACGCAATAAGATTACGACAGTAGTGGATGATTGCCTACTGATGAGCTAATGGGGTGTCAAGTTCGATGTTATAGAGCTTCCCATACATGTCATTGACTAGTATAAGGATGTGTTTGTTCACCAGCATATAGAGCAAGTATACAAGTTATTAACTACAGTTATATTTTCTTCTATAATGTTACATGGCTGAATGTTTTAATTAGCTGATTTTACAAGTAGAATGAATGCTTTCTCACATGACGACATTGGTAAGCTCTTTACTTTCTATCACGTAGGTAATGATATATAGACTATGCATGTACCCTTGATTTGCATCTACTTGATCAAGTTCTATTTCCTGGATCGGGTCACAAGACAATTTGGTAGGATGTAGGGGATTCTTGCCCCTACTGATACATCCCATGAGCTACATGACATAGACTGGCATGGTTGGACATAGATAAACTGGGTTACCACTCATGCTAACTAGTTGTAATAGTAGGTAGATTGGTGTACCATAATTGTTCCTATAGTACCACTGCCTGGCGTAGCTCTAGACTACAATGAGTGATACTAGTAGGTTACTTAGTGATATATCAACTAGTGAAGGGCTTTCTAGGTATACATGGTATACGTTTAGCTTCATTTTCCTTGACCAAAAATGCGCTTTTACCTTTATATACTAACTAAACCTTTTTTTTTTTTTTTTTTTACATATATGTAGATGTTGTCTATAGGTTGTCTTATATGTCATATGAGGATATTATGATGAAGTAGCCAAATATGGATGCTGTTATTCAGCAACTTAGAGGTATCTACTTACATGATGTACTAAGGTTGGTAAGGTGGCTTTCTACCCTACGATCCTTAATAAGGAGGGGGCCATCATTTATGAGGATAAGGTTGGGATAAGGCTCGAAGGGGATGATAGGTTGAGATTGGCATTAAGGATGTACTTATTGCCACCACCATCTCTTAGACCACTAGGATTTGAGTTTCATGTACTATTTATCAGGGAAAGCTTTAGCAGTTAGATGTTTCATACCCTATAATTGGAGAGACTTTTGATAGTTAGGTCTATACTCTCCTTACACCATTGAAAATGCTAGTTAGAGATCATCACGATGACATAGGCAAGGGAGTCATACAAGTGTGCCATACTTCGGTCTCTATGCATGTATCATACTTAGGTGCTTACAGTCAGGATGGAGCACAGATTACTTAGTTGGATGCATACCAGATGGTGTAGTCTTAGGCTGATGCAGATCCATATGATGTTTGTCCACTTACACGTCGACAACATTAGATTTACATATTTCATATTCGATATTGTATTTTATCTTTAGTTTCTAAACACTATGTAGATATTTCAAAGTTGTATAAAAGGTTTCATAACGCTTTTATATTATTATAATTGAACATGTCATTCTAAATTCAATGCTTCAATTGTGTTAAAAATTACAATGTATTTTCATATTTAAAATCATCTTTGGAGGAGGTGAATGTAGGCTGGAATCGGTGAAGCAACCTAACCAAAATCGTAATATTGATTCATACAAATATATAATAAAATGTTTTCTATTAATTCAAAGGGCATACTTGTAGATAGAAGAAGATGTGAAAACTAAAGATTTCACTGATATAGTACCGAATAGAATTTAACTTGCGATATATTATTTGATTTAAAAATGATTTTAAGTTGAGTTAAGAAGAGGCAATGTTAGATTGATGGAGTCTAAGCCAAACTTGTTCAATCTAAAATTGCTTCTTAGGTGTTGTATTACTACATAAATATTTTTTAAGAAATAGTGCTTTTAAAGATTTCTTTTACTTTTTTTTTTCCTTTAATAGTAAACATAGATATAGTGGATGTTATTGTAATTTTATATTCTTTTTCAATCATTTCTATGGCTTACCCTTTAATTTTAAAGAGAGTAAAATCTTTTCAAAAGCGACACTTTTCTTTTATCTCAGCAATTTTCTTAAATTTCACTAAATTCATTGATTACCAGATATAAATTTCCACTTATTTTTCCTTGGTTTTCTGCCGCTTCCTTCCATTCAAACACGGTGAATAGCGCTAATGGCTCTCAACTTTGATTGAATGCATGTTTGCTTAACACGTTTCAATAACTCAATCAAAGCATACCATGGCTGATTTTCCCTCTCACCATCTCCTCGATGAAGCAAATAATAGTGTCCAAGCTAGAAAAGATGTCATCAATGATGACGCACCTGAAGAAGCTAAGTGGTGGAAGAACGCTCGTAGAATCAGACACAAAGGGTTTTGGCTTAGGCCCGACTTTGTTAGGGCGTCCCATTTAGTTATGGAAGAACAATACCATCCTCTACCAACCGACATAATCCTAGCTTCTTTCCCGAAAACCGGCACGACATGGCTAAAAGCTCTTGCAATCTCTATAATTCATAATCACGACATTTCGAAACTTCGTAGTGTTACCTCTTCTGATCCATTATCAGCCCACAATCCTCATGAACTGGTGCCTTTTCTTGAGGGTGAAACTTTTGGTCGAAACCCTAGTATCTGCAACGACCAAATTCGTTCTCCTCGAGTGTTCAATACCCAACTTGCTTATTCTATCCTTCCGGAGTGAATAAAGAAGTCGGGTTGCAAGATTGTGTATATTTCTCGCAATCCTTGGGATACATTTGTTTCCCTATGGCATTTTTATAATACGAATTCTGGTGTTGGCACTTCCATGGAAGTGGCATTTGATGAATTTTGTAAGGGACTAGTTCCCTTTGGTCCTTATTTTGAGCATGTATTGGAGTTTTGGCGAATTAGGGATAATGATAATATATTCTTCATCACTTATGAGGAATTGAAAAAGGATCCTCACAAGCATGTGAAGAAACTAGCTGAATTTTTGAATTTTCCACTAAGTAATGATGAAGTGGAGGAGTTGTTGCAAATTGTAGCATTGGGAACTTGAAGAAAGTTGAGGAAAATCGAGGTGAAAGTGTGAAAATTCATTGGACAGGAGTGAAGTTTGATTCTTTGTATCGTAAAGGGAGTTGTGGGAGATTGGAAGAATCACCTTTCTCAAGAGCTTGTGCAAAGGATGCATGAGATTGGAAAGCAAAAATGGGGTGGTACTGGTTTGGAATTCAAGCTATTGTGTGGTGATAACTTGGGAATGAGCTTGGAAAACATACCATGACACTACATGTTAGTGGTAAAAATTTTTTTTTTCATGGTTTAGATACTCCAAATTTGTGCTTTGCTATATTTGCAATATTTAGATGGATCTGTTGCACTATATCAATTCTATTTGTACTGTAACTCTTTGATTATTGAGATCCATAATAATGTAGATTGCAACTTTGTGACTGTCAAAATGTAAATGAGTATATTTTTTCTTTTAGGATAAAGAAGTTTTGATTCCTTCCCCACAGAATATAATATATAGCAGTTAACTAAAAATGTTTATGACTGCCACTTCTCTAATTTAGTTCATTATCAATCTCGTTTTATGATACCGAGTACATACCATGATCAAAGATCAAAGGATCTAGATGCATCTGTTGAAGTAAGAAAATTCTTGTATGAGTCAAGTGGTCTATAAAGCTTGTATTCAAGCATTTAGTTGTACAAGATATATATAAAATGGTGGGGAGCTCTGCTAATCTAAAGACCCAAAACATATGATTTGGGTCTATAGAAGTACTCTTTAAAAATACTAGAGGGCTGTCCTCTGGTGCTGTGCACAAATATAAAATTTAGTTGCTTTTGATTTTTTTCTTATTGCATGGTTGTGGATGTGTCTCATTTTTCTTTGGTGTTTTTTTTTTTAAATTAAATTATATGTACATAATTAGGGGAAATGTAAAGAGATAGCTGACAATTGTAGGTCAAAGTTTTTATTTCAGCCTTCTTGATTTCAAAATTGTAACATTTGCTTTCATACCATGCAAAAAGGGTCCAACTGAAATAGGGATAGGCTTATGCTACTGCTGTTTAACTTTCCTTCAGGGCTTCATATCTTTATCTTGAAGGACCTTAGTTGATATAAACTCTCAATACCCACATCTGCTCTTTTCGGCCCAAGATCATGTTTATCTGCACGAGCAAGAGCAGTTGAGGAATATATGATGTTCCAATTCTATAAGCAGAGGAATTGGTCTTCCTGCTAGGATTTCAAAGAAGATGCAAGAGAAAAATTAAGAAATTGTATTGCTTGACCCTGAAAGCAGTTTATAAGAAGGAAGGGTGAGGTTCCTGTGGCAGACGTCTTGTGGTATTGAGTTGCATGGCCTGTAATACAAATTGTTTGGATCGTGCAGAAATTTCCCATGAGAAGAATGTGGCAGGACGGAAGTGAGATGCCTCACCCCAGGTATGCTTCTTATAATAATCCCTATTGAGTTATGAACATCATCGCTTGTCCTCCCACACTAATCTTATGATCATATTTACTTTTTGGCTTGTAGAGACACTTTATATAGGTTTCATGATTTTCAAGTAGGATCTCTGACTTGATAAACGTGGTGTCTTTTCTCTGATGCATGCTTCTAATAGTTGAGATCCTTGATGTTTTTCTCATTTGACCACCAGTGTAATGATTACTGAGCTTCTAGAGGTTTTATATGGAAGATGTGTCTTGTAGTGGATTAAAGATCATAGTTGGCTAGAAATTACATACAGATTGGCCAGAAAGCATTACATGGCATAATATTTTCTAAAATGAAAAGTTATAGTTGGGTTTGGAAATTTAGACCTTTGTATAAGATAAATTTGCAATTAATTTCCTTGTTATTTTGCAGACTTTATGCATATTGTTATTCCCTTTATATCATGTATATACATCCGGTTCAGTGTTAACTTACAGTCTTCCATAGAAATATTCTCTCAATGTGCACAATAGATGAGGATGTTGTCATGTTAATCAGGACCTTCAACTTGATCTTGGTGTTGCGCCACCAGAAGTATTGCAGAACTTCTTTGGTCTGAAACAGTATCCTCTAATTTCAAACTCACTCATAGGTTTCAGGTACTGCCTTATTTGGACCATAAATCAGTTGAGGAAACATAAGTTACCATTACTCCCTTCTTTGCATGTATTTCATTCATAAAGATTAAACTACCTTTAATTGGTATGATGCATCCATACAAGCAATCTTTGGAACTCATCAAATGAGATCATGAAATTGATCAAGGCTCATCTTGATGCAGGGCTAGAGAGAGAGATTGTTGGCAGATCCCAAAATTTTTACACAGATTAGCCATAGAAGAGGCTTTATCAATCACAACCACGCTCTTAGCATAGCATGAGAGACGCAAAGGAAATTTCCTTGAAGAGCTTGATTATGTTATTACTGATACTCTGAGGGCAATAGTTGCTGATCTTTTCCAATGTGAATTAGAAAAACCTCCAGTTTTTTTCTGCTTCTGATGTAATTAGTGGATGATTGACATGAATGTATACAACACTCTCTAGCACTTTAATGTGCTGAAATTGCAGAACACATTGGACTAAGCTGAGTTTTGTGCTGCAAGTTAGGAGTGCTTAGTTATAAGGTCCAAATCTTTTGCTTGACATCTGGACGAACTTTATTCCTTAAGGAATAAGTAGGGTTTCTTTATCATTAACTGTTTCACGTCCAATTAATTGTTTCTAATTTACTGAGAAAATTCTCATGATTTTTGGGGACAGTTTTTCTCCCTTGTATCGATCAAAATTGTGTCTTATCAGGTCCCTTTCCAAGTGCGTAAGATAAAATTTACTTTATCCAGGCAGCCAGCATTGTCCAGTCACTTATTTCTTTTAGCTTGTATTGTTTAGATAGTTGAATCCAGCATAAAACATTTAAAAATGCGTTTTTGAATTGGTTACTGGTCTAAAATCAAGTCTGTTATGCAAGGAGCTGAAATGCCTTTGTTGTTTCAATTATATCTTGAGATTGATTAGCTATTAAATTCCTTAATTGGCATGTCTGCAGATTATTGCTGCTGTGTTGGAGCATCGGAATTCAGAGCAATTATTGTCTGAAACTTTTCTTGTAAATATGATCTCCTTTATTGCATGGACTGTCAAATCCTATTGGGAACTCAAGTAGTAATTTTTCCTTTCCAATATTACATTTATGATGGAAGTATTATTACCATTTTAAGCCTATAAGGACTGATGATAACTAAATGATAATAGTTTAACGGAGAACCATCTTGGTAGCTGGGGGTAATTTAGTTATTAACAGTTATGAGTTATGGAAGATGTGTCTTTCAACATGTTCAATATCATAATTCAAAACCGCCTTCACCTTATTTGAGAAATATTGCAAGCACTACATGATCAGGAAATTGATTTTCAAATGGAAGTTTCCATAGAAAATTGGATTCTTGAATAAGTCACCATGTTACATTAAGTGAACTAAATTTTTGATTCAAAGTCTGAATTAAATACTGATTAGGAATCTGATAACTCATGCATAAGGTTTGAGCAGTGATCCTCACATTCATATAGGGGTATATTAGTCTATCTTCGAAATTGATGAAAGAAAAAGTGTATTGTTTACATGCCATATGTTATATCACTTCTTTTTGAATGTGAAATAAATGCAATATCAGGTAGATATGATCAGCATTAAAAAGAAAAAAGTTGAGGAAGTATTGGCATGATAAAGTGTTCCCAGTCATGTAGGTATTTTAAAAAGTATGTCTCAGCATTTAGAAGCATTGCGACCGCTTCCAATTTGAATTATGATATTGAACACGTTGGCACACTTTATAACTTGGAAGGAATTGCTTTCAATATAAATGAAGAGATATGTGAATAAATAGATAGATTGATGGCTACCAGTACAGACTTGTCCACAATGGAGTATGTATTTCCCATATTTTGTGGGGAAACCTAAGTTGACAAGTATCATTATTTCAAAATTTTGGTAGATAAAAGAAGAGGGTGGGTAAATTGAACAACTGTTAAAGTTATAAGTGAGCTGATTTTTCTCATAAGCTATCTGTTTGGCAAGAATCTATGTTTCTTATGTGGCTCTTCCTCTTTGGATCTTTCTAGAAGCTTTTCCTATCAAGGAAAAGAGGAAGGTTTCTATAACCTTAGGCAATGTTAGCATCAAATCATAATATCCTTTTTGGAAGAGGAAATGCTCAGTATCTGCATGAGCCATGAATTATTGACTCATGATGGAAAATTATATCGCTGACTAGACTATGTAAACCTAAGGAAAATGATAATTCATCCATCATTTGTCATCCGAATGAGAAGTTGGAATTTTGCCTCCAACACAAGTGGAGACAAAAGTATTTAAACAGAATAGATACTTGCTTCAATGTTGATTATTTTGCAGAATATAACATCTATAAACACGATACGGAATGGACCACCGGGATTGAGACATGGCCTAGACTCTTACAGGAGGCAGCACTAGGGAATTTTTCACGGTGGGCGAAAGCCTGAAGGAGCAATGCTACGTGGAGGCAGAAGGCCCACTGATCATGAAATTCTTTTCCTGGAGGAGAAGCAATGACGGTATCTGGAGAATAAGCATCAGGCAACACTCGGATTTGAATTGGGGAAAAAGGATTTGCGGTTCCTCCTCCCTCATCCCCACTCTCCTGGAAAACAAAAAAAAAAAAAAAAAAAACGTGCAGCATTCTCGATGGCGGCTATCCTTAGTTAGCCATCCATAGTTTTCAACCTCCCTTACCTCACAACCTTCACTTATCATTTCTCAACTTCACCTTTTCTGTAATTAAGGGAAGATAAGGCTTTCATGCAAGTGTTTCAACATGGGTACTGCATCTCTTATCTAAGGCATCACCTCTACCTTTCGGATTATTGATAATTTTGTAGAATGTGACATTTGTCAACATTGGAATGGAGTTTCTTGGAAGTTTTCGACATGGGTATCTCTTCTCTTATCTAAGGCCAATAACTGTACCTTTCTTCCCCCCGAATTTCAACTAGTTTGTCATATGCTTCAACAACAAATTTCCCTTAGTTGGACAATCAGTTAAATCACTACTGCTTTGGATCAAAAGTTAACAGGTTTAATCAACCTTTGGCAACGAAGGGATATATTCTTGCCTGTACTTTTTGAACCTCACAATTTGAATGATTTCATAATACTTCAACACAAAAAATTTCTTCTTTGGCCAATCTATTGAATCACATTTGGTTTTGGTAGAAAGCTAGGGCCCTTCATTAGGTCAGGATATTTCCTCAGAAGAGTAGATTTGAAGCCTTCGCCCCTTTGCTGTAGCAGTAGAGAGAACTTTGAAACAGTTGCTTGAGTAATATGTGGCTTTCCAGCTATTAAAAGCTTATTTCCCTTATGCTATAGCAGTAACAGACACTGTAAGTACGAAAATAGCTTTTCTAATAATTTATGGCCTTCCAGTATTTCCAGGCTGATGCCTCATTTTCTATAGCAGTAAAAATTAGTAATCTGGGAAATGTGATAACTGCTATCCCAGTAGTTCAAGGCATTCATTCTTCTTTTGCTGGATTCATATATGTGTGCTTCATTGATTCCCACTCTCCCACAATTTCTTCTGCACCTCTTCAAGGGGAAGTTCTAGGTTCCTGAGCTGTATTCAAAGTGCATTTTTAGATTAGATGAAATATATATAAACTTGAGATAATTTTTAAGCCAAAAAATAAATATGTGGAACATCTATATGCTACATAGCTCTTGCTTGGCAAATCTGTTGTTGATATACAGCCCTTTAAACAGATCAAACCCTCTCTCTCTGCATTAGTTTTCTGCATGTGTGCATTTTTTTTTTTTTTTTTTTTTTGTGTTGGAATATATGTAGTGATCTTTGTCATTAGGAAAGCCAACAAAAAAAATAAAAAATAAAAAAGATGTATGAATCATTGCATGAATGCTCAATCTTTGTAAAGATGCCTGGATGCTACGATCTTTTCTTTCGTCCTTGCAGTTGATCATGGCATAGACAGTGGAAAATATTACCATATTTAGATATCAGATTTATGAGAAGTTCAAATCCCTTTGTATCAGTGGGTGTCGAGTTGATCTACATTTCTAACAACATTCTGCAATAGAGGGAATGCTTAGTTTTTCATATCGTGATGATAGTGTCTTCCCATTGTTATAATTGATGGCACGCATGGAGCCAAACTACCTGCCTATAATGTGATTGATGTACTGACTTGTAGCTGCCAACTTATTGTGATTCTGACTGGACATATCAAGCATTCTGCATCCCTCATAATATAATGGCACATGGAAAACTTACTTTTACCTTTGTCTAGTTCCGTAGAAGGATTGTTTATTAGAAGAGATTTTCAGTTCTTTTTTTCCACCTTTTCATGTTGTACCAGATGATTCTTCATAAGCCACAGAAACTGAAAGTTTGTGGCTGATAAAATATTAAGACAAGTAATGCAATGTGAACTTTTGTATGCAAGGTACACGGCTAACATCAATGTGTGTTGAAATTATAGTTGATATCATGAATGCTCTTTCTGCAACTACTACGCAAGATAATAATGTTTGCATTCCTGCTTGATCCCACTTTAGTAAACACTTAGTGCACTTAGAGAAGAGTACTCAATAGGTTTTTTAAGGCTCTTCCTTGCTACCAGGCATTGAATTAAATCTGTTATAATCTTGTGCAACTGCTATTGCTTGGCTTGCCAAGAAGAGGAAGTGCCTCCTTTTCCACTTTTCGGAGGAAACGTGAGCAGGTATCATCGTCCCATATTTGAGCTCTAGCATACATGAAAGAGGTCTTTCCACTCATTTTTCCCACTCTCTGGCCCAAGCGTTGGGTGATTGTGCAGCACATCTGAATTTTACAGCAATAGTAGGGGATGAAGTTTCATTAATAAGATAGATTTGCTCTTCATTTTTCCTGGGTATTTTCGCTCATTGAAAGAGTCAGTTTGTATCTAGCTGATAACTAGACATCATACTTGTAAGAGGATATCTTTGGTACTCATCAACTGATAGTACATTCAGAGTGTCGAACTGTGATACAATACCATGTGCATTTAATCCATGTTTATATCAATCTAATACGTGGCTGGGAGTTCTTGGTTGGGAGGTTGCATTAGGATTCCTATGCCATTTACACATTAGCTTGGGGAATCTATAAAAGCAAAGAACTGTAGTGCAATTCCCTACTCTCCGAATTATAGATTATTAAAATTAAAATTGAGTGTGTTCTTATATACCGTAATTTTAAAAATATATGATTTATTGAGTATAAACCTTGACAAAGTTGCATTTAGGACTTTGCTTCTTAATTTACGGTGGAGAAATTTTCTGCTATCTAAATTTTGATTACATGACGAGTTATTAAAAGTTTGACAAAATGACCTTGTAAATTTTGACTTTGAAAGTACATTATTTACATCCATTTTTACCTATAAACTTAAGTTTATAGGGAAAAAACTTAGTTATCCCGTAGTTAAAGAATTAAAATTTGATATGTAATGCAATGGTACATCCTAAGCAAGAATTGGTTTTGAATTGTGAATTGATTTGAAGTGGCTTGAAAGTGAGTAAGTCAAATTGTTCTGGCGAATTGTCGAGCTTTAAGAATTTAAGCAATTTAAAAGAGTGAAACCGTCTAAATCTACAGGTTGCGAACCGCTGGGTTGATCCATTATTGAATTGATGGGTTGGTCTGATCAGTTTATCTTTTTTTTTTTTTAAAAAAAAAGAGAAAGAAAACAAGGAGATCATTAAGTCAGAAAAATATTTTGATAATATCTAGTAAGTCATTATATGTCAAAATTATTTTATTTGCGATGATGGACGATAATTTTTTTATAAATAATATCATTAAATTAATGATAAATGATTAATCATAAGTTAATTATATATTATTGATATGTTAAGGATAGATAAAAAATTCAATTTTAGTTAATGTAAGTTTTTTTTGTAAAACTTATTAAATTTTAATGACTTAAATATGAGAAAAAAATAAAATTTGAGAGAAAAGAATAAAAAAATTGGAATCGCATTAAGTTGAAAATTACTAAAAAATTATAAATTATTGATAAATTAGTATATATAAAAAAAGAGATTACATTATTAAAAATTATTAATGCATTAAAAAAAGAAATTAATAAAAAAATTAAATATTAAAAAGAAAACTGGTTCAAGCCTTTGAACTATCAGATTTAGTGAACTGGTTTGGAATCGTTAGTTCATGAGCTGATTACGGTTCACTATGTCATCAATTCGTAAACCGATAGTTTGCAGTCGGTTCGAGGTTGGTTGGTTCAGTTTGATTCGATGCCCAGCACTAGGTTGATGCACTTAAAATTAATTATGATATAACAACATATACTAAATTAAGAAGCGATTGCAACCGAAGTTCACATAGAACCAACCCAAACTATTATACGTATCCTAGTTCTATGCAAGAAACATAAAGTAAATAGGGTAAGTCTGGAATATGTAATATTGGCAAAACAGGAGCAGGCGGTGGAGGACAGCACAAAGGAAACTTGGCAGCCATAGGGTCAGTCTGGAATATGTAACGTTGGAATTGATTATATGCAGCAATTCGGAAGAACGTTTCTTCAAACTTTATTATTGTATAGTTTAAATTTGATCAAATCACATGTGGCGCCTGGCGCTTGGGAGTGATGATGGCATTTTTAACCCTTATGCGATCTTGGACTTATCTAGTCCATGTAGCTTTTGTCTACTATGGTGCCAGTACTCCAATCTACATGAAGCACGACCTTCTTGCTTGACAGGAGCATAGGGCTTCTAAATTTGCTATATAAAGCGTGGTGAAAAGCCTTTTTTTGAGTGGCACTAACTTTCAGCTCCTCTCATTTGACATCTTCTGCGACAATCCTAAGCAGCAGCCTTTCTGTATTTTGTACAGACGCTCGATTGAACCTCGCTCATCTCCTATACTTGCTGTAAACGCCTAAATGCCTGATTGAAGTTTGGTCATTGTTGTAGAAATTTGATCTTCCTGACTCTTGTAAACTACGTCTCTTGGGTAATGCTTTCTCCATGGGTCGAGTTTCTATGCTTGATGAATGCGATAATGCCTGGGTAGTAGCCTTGTCCTTGATCTTGGGCGGTGACACATGATACAAATCCTAGTGCTCTTAAGCACCGGCTTAGAATCTAACGTTGATGATGATTGTTGGAGTTTCCAACTTGATTCCTCTTAGCGAGCCATCTGGACCCCTATATAATGTATTCAGCATGGGCCGGTCCAATGGTAAAACTTAGCAATCCAATAGGCACGTCACTCTTCAAATCTCCTTCCTCCAACTTCATCGTCAATTGCAAATACCCAAACTTAAGATAATTTTAGAAGTAACTTCAAAATCATGCCAACTAGGAAAAACACAAATTAAAAGAAAACTGCCAAAGAAGTGGAAGCTAACCTTGAATAAATATGAGAGGCTCAAACTTTAAATCTCCTATTGAAATCTTGAGCTCTAGGGACTTCAAAAGGCTTTCATCCATGCTTCTTTATCACTAACAACAGTTGTAAGTGGTGATTGAAGAGCTTGAGTACTGTCTTATTTATAGGTTTGAGTTAATGTAGTTTCTTGGCAAATGGATTAATGGAGCCAATTGCTTGTAATCAAGCTAGTTCAACATGTCACCTTCATAAACAAAATTTTCATGAGGAAACAAACGCACCTAATCCATTATCAACATCAACTCCATGATTAAACCAAATCTTTTTGCCAAATTGCATTCTCATTACTAAACCAATCTCTCAATATACTTTTACTACTCAATCAATCCACGTAATATTATTTTGAGTTGTGTTGTATTACTTTATACTGCATCTATCATGTTGTGTCAAGTTAATTTGAATCGTTAACTATCTGTATCATGTTTGAAATTAGCGAAATGCCAAATTAGTCAATTGTACTTATATGAGTATGCATACTGTGGTATGAGATATCAATTCTACACAACTAAAAACCATGATAATGGATAAATAATTATACACTTAAATAAGTAACTTATGACTACATAAAATAAGGAATTGAGACAAGCAAATATTTGTTTCTCATATCTACTATGATAATCTCTAACAATAAAAAATTTACAATTGTAATCATGAAGGAGACAATAGAATGAAATAAATATAATAAATAACGTGGTATATCTACTAAACCTAGATAGTAACAAAAGTAATGATAATAAATATAATAATGAAAAACTTAGCTTATAAATGTAATAACTAACATATGAATATTAGTACATATGTGTGTATATGTGTCCGTGTTTAATAATAACAATAATAGTTGCATCCTTCTCTTCTTGTTAGTGATAGTTAAAGTGCAATGAGTGTGTAATAACATAAAAAGTTGATCTAAGATAAGTGTAATAACATAAAAAGTTGTGCAATCATGAGGTCACCCGAAGGTTAATAAAATGGGGATTGCTAGCGGGAATAACTTTGAGAAGGATGAAACCTTATAAATGAAGAACTAAAGAATGAACGGTGAAATAATTTTGGAGAGTTAAATTTCAATTAGAACACTTATAGAATAAATGAAAAGAGAAAAATAAAAGAAAAATTTGTAAAGAAAATCATCCAAATAAATCTAAACTTTCATAAGCTAGTTTGGCCAATGAATAGAAGAAGTGTATTACAAGTTCGTTAGGGAAGAATTAATGCTAAGATAAGAGAAGCCTAGAAAGTCATGTAGAATGAATCAAGATACTAGATTGGTAAATGAAAGGAAAACCCTACTGTGACTATTATTTGAGAAAATTGGGATAAGTGAACTAAAAAGGGTGAATTCATTAGTTTTGTTTGAATAACCTAAACAATTAAGAAGGAAGATTTGAAGTAATCAGAATTATCTAAAGATAACTATGAGTGGGAAATATCTATAGGAAGATTGTTGTAGACCTTATAGTTAAGTTATGATAATTTAGTCAAAGTGGTGCAATAAAAGATGTAATCAAGGAAGAACTTTAACTGGGAGGAAGATTTCCACTATAATTGAAGGCTCACATGATATATTTGTGAATTTATGGATAATGAGGAAGTATGTATTTGTGAGAAAAAAATAAATAAGAACGAATTTATATCAATCTAGATACTCAATCTTAAGCTAGAGTATCTCCCTCTCATTTCCTCTTGCACTCTTAGACGTAGTCCCATGAATCACCAAAAACGTTGATTTCTTGATCATCCTTGATAATGAACATTTTATGTTGTTTCCCTTGTAGATGTTAATTATATTAATCTCTAACACAGTACTAATTAATCGTAGGACCAAAAACGGTATGTGAAGACAAAATTAGGGAAGCTACAAGTTTAGTTGTTAGCCTAATAATTTAATACAAAAGAATTACATAGGAATTTGAATGACAGTTTTTGTGGTAATAAAAGGTAAAGGTATTATCCTTTTGCTTTTGTAATTCCTTAATTTTGACTAATTAGGATTGCAGAAGTTGATACAATTTTCTCTACTCTTCTATTCTAAAAAGAAATGAATTATTAGCCAGTGTACCGATTATATATATAGTTATGATAATAACTTGTGAGTATTAGGTCATGTCCATATGGAATGATGTGCTAGTCCGATTATGATAGAATTTTCTATAGCTAGGCGACTAGATAAAAAGATTACTATTTTTATTTCCAAAACTAACAATAAACTGTTTTAATTAAATGAGATTGTTAACACTTGAATTGTTTATGATCGAACCAATTGACTATAATATTAGTTCCTATTGCAAATGTGCTATTAATCTATATTGTGTTTGCACATATCAAGTGACTAATTGGTTTAGTATTTCAACCAATGAAACCCGGGTGAAAACCCCTTTTCTAAAGCAATTAACCTCCTATGGTTAACCAATTAAGCTGTCCTATTTCTACAAAAATTAATTAATTGATTAACCCTTCTTAATTTCCTAAATTGCTAATCGAATTAAAGATCATATTTTTAGGTTTATCCTTAATCTGAATAAGCCTTTCATATAAGCAATTAGAAATGAACTTCTCAAATGCAATTTTAGTCCAACATGTGTTTTGAAAAAACTCATAACACATGCTCAGTGAAATAAAATTAACAACTCAATTACAAAAATATAATCCACTAATAGCATGAAATGTCAACTAAATTATCCATACTTCATCAATTCATGACATTAATAAAACATAATAAGAACAAGCATAAAGACAATCCATAACATAAAATAAAGGAAAAATGAAAAAAAAAAAACTTGTTTTGGAGATTCTATGTTTGAACCCATGTACAAACGGTGTTATCTGCTTATCCCTCAGTCTAGAATCCTCTTTGCTTCTTATTAAAATGTAGCTAAAAAATTAAATGATAAAGGAAAAAAAAAATCTCAATCTCTTTGGTATTTCACTCCAGCTCCCTAGTTTGTAGATGAAAGAATAGAAAAGTAGAAACATCGGGGGATAATATCGAAATTTGGTACCCAAATTTCATCTAAATATTTAATTTATCACCTATAAACTTTCAGGTTGTCTAATGTAATCCTCAAGCAAAAGTTCTACTTTCAACATTACTACTAGGTTATATCACGTAATGCCATTAGCTAAATAAGCATTTTTAAACAATAACTAACTGGCAGTGCCATTTGCATTAAATAAGATTTGAAGAAATCTTATGGAAAAATAAATTGCTAAATGAAAAAAATAAAAAATTAATTAATTAATAATAAATAAAAAAATAAGTAAAAAGAATTCAAAAAGAACAAATATTGAATATATATTAGTTTCGTATCAAAATAGAAAAGTAAAATCTTACTCCAATTGATCATATGTGTACAATTTTAAAAATATCAAATATATGAATTGCACAGAAAATACATAGATAATTATTTGTGAGAACTAAACATAGAAATAAATTAACAATAGAAAACTAAGTACGTACTTTCCATTTTCAAAGCAAACCAAGATATAGGCATGGTTTTATATTTATATTATATTAGACGCCCTCATATTTTATTGGAAACAAATTATATAAGTTACTAAAATTTTGTTGGTTTTCATCTGAAGTATGAACCACATATTAGCATGTATGACCCTCACGTTTCAAACATTAAACTGCGAATTTATTGTTTCTAAGATCGTAGTTACTTGGCCCTTACCCTAAAAAAAAAAAAAAGAAGTAGGAGTTTCTGGTGCAAAATTTTCATGAGCATCACCATTTTAATTTTAAGCATTCAAATATTCCTTAAAAAGATTTTATGTTAAAATAGCAAAGTTGATTAAAAGATTGTTTAATGGAAAAAAAAGAAAAAGAAAACTAGAGATAGTCTAAAAGAAAACAAATGACTTATTTGATTGTCACAATAAATATAAAAATATGAATTTTTCTAGGGCCTCGTCCATGCTTTTGATGGGATTGATCCTACCTTTCATCACAGCCTTGATTTTATATCCATTAAATTTGAGCCATTGAACAAATTATATTTGTTTTTAACAATTCAAATTTATTGGACATAAAATAAAGATTTCATCAAAATAAGGGATGTGACTATAGAATTTTTCGAATATATTTATAGTATCGTATGTTATATATAAAGTATACATTGTCATAAAGTGGAAAAAATAAAAAGAAAAGAGAATAGTTTTTTGCATCCATTATTATCAAATTATGGATTCTAAATAAAGAAATATATAAAAGTTAATGTCAATATTACATTGACTTTTAGCAAAGCAAATTTGCTCATATAATTAAAATAAAAATTATTTTGTTAAGTTATTAAAAGGTGAAAGTATAATTATAAATAAGCATAAGAATCACCATATAGAAACAAAATGGGTTTATCATGAAAATATAAATAAATAACTATAGATCTTGCCAAAATAAATTTAAAGGGCTCTTGCTTTTATGATGTAACTTTGATTAAAACTTTTCTATTTCATCATTGAATTAGATGGACCAAACAAAAATTAAAAGTTACATTGTTAATATAGTATATATAGCTTAGATTATTATAGTTTAGTGGTATTTTTATTAGTCTCCCATCGAGATAAATCAGGATTTGAATCTCCTATTCTCCAAATTGTAATATAGTTGGACCAAATAAAAAAAAAAGAAGGTATACATAGAACCTAAGTTAGCAAAAATCCAACATTGAGACTAAGGTTGACAATTTGTATTATCATATTATGTTTTGTTTCTGTATCTAAACATGTTTGTATCTGAAAAACTTAATCTCATGATATGACCCATTTATTAATCATTTATGAAACCTTAACCTGTGATTCAAGGTATCTTATGTCTTGGTTGAACCTATTTATATTAGAGTTAATGATTCATATTACTATTTTATATCTCATTTATCTTAGATTTGATATAGCTTATCGATTAAAAATCTATAAAATATTTACAGATGCAAAAGGAAAAGAGCAATGATAATATTTAAAATTTATAAAGATAAATGACATAGTATTTTTATACTTAATAAAAAATTATAACCTAATCAAATGTTTTTAGTAAAGTAAACTTTTATTAAATGTAGAAAATCCTCAAATTTAAGTTATATAACATCATTGAATTTAGTTAAACCCTAGATTAAATGGATATTGATATTGATATTAATATTAATACTAGTGTTGATTTCCAAATTTATCACACTATTTCTTAGATTTCATAGTATTGATTTCCAAATTTATCACACTATTTCTTAGATTTCCAAGAAAGATAGTTAAATAATCTACATATAAGTTCGTAAGTTTTGCCTAGTTAAAAATAATCTACATAAAAGTTCATAAAGTTTTGCTTAGTTAAACTACGATGTAGAAAGAAAGAGTCTATAACATTACTAAATTTAAGTTATCATAATAAGATTAAGTAAAATCATGACTTAAATAGACACTAGTATTACTAATAGTGTTAATTTCGAAATTTATGACATTATCTATAGAATTTTCATGAGAAACAGTCAAAGAATTTATAGATGAGTTCATAACTGTTTTTTTTTTCCCCGTTTAACTTACTATGTTAGAAAAAGAATATATAACTAAAAATATCTCATATCTTTAATTGAAATCTTTAACTTAGAAAGAAATGGTTTATGTAATAAATGCAAATATGAAAGAATATATATCATGTCTCAAGTCTGGGTTTGAAAGCTCGACTTGAACCTTAATATGAATTTAACCATGTTTAAATGAATCTAACTCATTTACATCTTATATTAAATTTTTTTCATACATTAACCTATTTAAATTGTATCATAACGTATGTGGTTCATCGTGTCCAGATCTTAAATTCTTAGCCTTAAGTAAAACCATAAGGATTCTTTCAATGATTATAATATGCTATACTAAAATCAACTTTTCTAAAGATAGAATATATCTCTCTATCAAAATTTCTTCACACTAATATAAAATCAGAATTATTGTCTCCTCTTATTTCCTCATTTAGTGCCTTCATCTTCAAAAATATGTCTTGATCTTGTCAAGAGGGTTATGGATATGAGTCATTATCTTAGTAGATAACGTGCATGCATTTATTTGTTTAGGTCTCTATTTGTTCAATCTCCACCTTGATTGCAAACACTCCAACCTACAACATTAAAAGCATCAAGGACAATGAAAGATAAAGAAAAACACATAAAATCCTGTCTAAATGAAAGATTTGTAATTCATATGATGGAACTTAAATGCTTATTGTAGATCATCACAACAATTTTCTCTTGAAATGACCTTATGAATAGAAACATATTCATGCATATTGGCATAAGATTGTTACATCTTTAACAAAAGAGAGGGGAAAAAAAAAAGTGTTAGTAGAAATATTAGACGGTTATACGTAGAGGAAAATTGTGAAAATGGCTATCAATGTAGTTTATAAAGGTAACCTCCTTAGTATATTGCCTATACTTGTGTATAATGTCCATCATAACATCTTAATTTGTTTTGATTAATAATGGTAGTAGAACTTATAAGATGATAGAAGAGTGGATTTAATTACAATTATAATAAAAGATTAATGATTAAAATGTTACGAGTCAAATATTAAATTATTCTCTTGATATATATATGTAAATAGAAGATAGATATAGAATAGAAGAAACTAAGAAATATATTGAAAAATTTTCATTTATATCAAATTGTTTTTTTTTCCCCTAAACGGAGAAGGTAATTTCCTTTTTCTTCAAGCAAATTCATAAAATTTCTTACTTTATGAATTAACTTAAAATTACCAGCCATGACACCATAACTTTTGTAGATTTCAACATTTTGATTAAAAGTATAAGCTAATATTTGACAATTATGAATTAGATTATAATAGACCAATAAAAACAAAGACATTCTAAAATAAGGAAAAAACATAACTTCAAGCAATAATAAGAGCTTTATAAGCCCTCAACCACTTTCTCTTTCTTCTCTTTCACATCCCCTAGAAGCTTTGCAAATTTGCTCTCTTTATTTGACATTTTTGTAAATTCTTTCTCTTTTGAACTCAAACCTTCACATTTAAGCTTCAAGAACCCATCAAGAATTAATTATGCTGAGAGCTAGGACGTTAGTTCTTTTTCCTCTAAGGTTACTCCCTCTAAGCAAAAAAGATGAGGCAATACAGTTGTTGAACTTAGAGGTTTGTGTTTGTGATTTTGATGAGAATAAATTTATGCAAGTCATGGCTAATCAATTATTGTTATAAATCAATTTTCAATTCTCATAGGAACTTTATCGATTATATCTTTTAAGGAAGTAAAATTAACTTTGAAATACTTTACAATCTATTAAATTGATTTTGATGTTGTTGAAAGAAGAAAAAGTGATCAAGAGCTATTTGCTATGTCTAAGTGTATTTTTTAGCTGTTTTGGTGTGAACCATCCGGTTGTTTGTATTGGAACTGTTTAGTTGGTTGCATCAAGTGTTTTGTAATTAGTGGCAGGTTATAGATTGTGCGATTGGTTGTCCCTGGACTATCTAGTTGGTTAAGGTAGGTTAGTATGGCGTGTTGGACTTTTTAGCTGGTTGATGCAGGTCATTATGGTGTCTTGTACAGTATGGCTGGTTGTCCCTAAACTGTCCGATTAGTTAATGTAGGTCAGTGAGCTATGCTGGACCATGCAACTGGTGACTTGAAGACCTTTGAATGGTGATCCTATTTAAATGGATTGTTTGGCTGGTTTAACCACAACTATCCAATTGGTCTTTACAGAAATTAGTCGTTATATTGCATTGAATACAAGATGAATAAGGCTAACGATTGGATTTTTGCTAGACGATATAAATGTGAGTTTGTAGGCAGTTGAAGTATAATTAATATAGCTATATTCCCTAAATTATTTCTCTTGTCTACTTGTACTTCATTCCTATTATCTTGTGCTTATTATTTGTAATCTTTTGTAAATCTTAGTATAGTGCTAAGCTTCATATCTGCAATTTTTACTCAAGAGAGAGCATTATACTAAGTGATTGAGAATTGTTATGATTGTAAGATCATTTGTGATAAGGATTGGGTGTAGGCACTTATGCCTTTGAGATTATTATCAATGAAATTGTGTGTAAAGACCTTAATTGAGGCATTCGATGATCGTAGAGAATAAGAGGTAGTTCGAACTCTACGTTAAAATTTTGGGCTTGATTTATCTATCCCTTTCTCTTTGTATTTCTTCAATTTAATTGTTTCTTAAATATTTCCATATTGCATCTATTTTTCAATTTGATTAAAGATATGTTGTTAAAGTAAAAATTAATTATTAAACTCAATTCACCCCTCCTCTTGATTTCCTAGCGTAATATTTCATTTGGTATTACAGATAGTCTCTATAGTTTTTATTGCTTAGTGGCATTATAGAGTAAAGATTATGACACTAAATGTACTAGGTTTCAGAGAGGGTTAAGCTATAAATAGGCCACCACTTCTTACTAGTGGAAATTATTCCTATTAGAAGTGTAGGATAAAAATCTTTTTTAAAGCATAAAATAGAGAACTTTGGGATGTAATTGAAAAGGGACCATTTAAAATAGAAGGAAAGGAAGAAGATGAATATACCAACGAAGAGTGAAAAAAAAAGTAGACTTCAATGAAATAGTTATGAACATATTGCATTGTGCTATGAATGAAAATAATTTTAATAGAAATTGTACATATACAAATACTAAGGAAATTTGGTATGAGTTACAAAACGCATATGAGAGTACATCTAGAGTTAAAGATACTAAAATTAGTTTATTGTGTGGTGAATTTGAAAACTTCAAAATGCTTCATAATAAGACTATAAATGAAATGCATAAGAGATTTATCGATATTATTAATCCATTAATGGTATTTGGTAAGAATTTTCTAACTTGGAAATTAATTCGAAAATTCTTAAGTCTCCTCTAAAAGAATAGAAAGCCAAGAGAACCTGTAGACTCTGTAAATTTAACTTTCTGAACATGGTGTTGGATTTGAGTATTGTAGATATTTCCTTAAGTTGACAAGACTACAAAAAATGGAACCCGACTAAAATTTTAAACTCAGAACTTAAAACGAACTTGAAAGGTCCTATTATACGATTTGAAAACCTTAATCATATAAGAAAATCTTAGTCCTTACATACAAGTATTTTTAAAAATGTAAACATAAACTTAATAGAAATCGTAAATATCAAATCATAGAATTTTTTAAAACTCTATAAAATTATCTTAATGCTTGAAAAGTCATAAATCAATAAAATTATCAATAATTTTGTGAAATCATATAAAATTGATAACGAATAAATCAAGGATTATTTCAAGTAATAATAAATAACAAAACTAAGCTAATTAAAAGAATAAATTAATAAATTTACAAAAATTATTTTACTTATGTACATAAGTAGCCCCACAATATATATATATATCTAAATATATTATTAAACAATTTCCTTTTCTTTTCTTAATCTATTGTATGATATATATATATATATATATGTTGCATAATAAAGAAATGATCCTAAATAATTAAGCTAATTGAACCTTAAGCTTCTAAGTATAAGTCAATTACTCCTGAGTTGATGAAAAACCTTAAAAAATGCTTAAACTCACTCGAACCTTAAACCTTGGGATAATTAGGGACTTATGACCCTAAATAAATAATTGAAAATATAATTTCAATACATTTTATTCAACTCTAGAAAACTCTAACATTTCTTAAGAGTTAAATCACAATTTACAAATTAATTTGAGAACCAAACCCTAAAAGAATTTTGTATAAGATAATTCCCTTATTTTCACTTATAAGCCATGTTACATATGGATAAGTTGTAAACTATACTTTTTAGCGGACTTGTGATTCAACTAAGAGTACTTCCCAAATGTTCCTAAGGATAAACTAATCTAAGAATTGAAGTTTGCATTTAAAAATGAATTTAATTTTCCAATTCAAAAGTCTATTATCGATAAAACTTGACTACAAGAACTATAGACTCTAAGCCACTCAAAACCTTAAACTCTAAAAAAATTAAGGACTTATAACCTTAAGCGACTAATTGATAACTTAATTTGAATAATTTTATTCAAACTCTAGAAATTTTCATAATTTTATAAGAATTAAATCATAATATACAAATCAATTTAAGAAACAAACTTCAAGAGAATTTCATATTAGACAATCTTCTTATCTTCATGCATAAGACTTGTGTACATGAATAAGTAAACCAATCAATCACCCTAAATAACTTATCAATTGAAAGTTGGAATCATTTATCAATTGATAACTTATCAAAAACTAGTGATAAGATACTTCCCTTATCACCCCTTCACTTATATTACATATAGACAAGTTATCACATTATTTTATGTGTTCAACTTTTAATTAAGTGACAAGACAACTCAATGCCCAAAGAGGACACCTTATGGCCGGTTGGGAAGAGAGCCTAAGGGAGGCCATGCCTTGTCAACTTTCAATTACTCAATTGTCTTACACATCTACTATTTACTTTTTAATGCTTACATCATCTAGTTTTGTAAAAAAAAGTTGGCATTTGTGCATACTAAAAGATAACCAATTAAAGTTTCTTGAACACACTTCTCCTCCTATTCAAAAATCTGCTACTCTCTCTCTCTTTCACTCTCATTTTCACTTCATTTTCTCTCACTTTAAACACAAATCAAAAGAAGAAACCTAACCCTACATTGCCACCACCCTTTTTGCTGCATAATTCACGACACAAAAGCTTGATTTTGTTGCCTCCTTTTGTCAATTTCAAAAACTACTTTTAGGAATTTTAGAATATCTCCAAAAACCCACTTCAAAGATCAAGACCTTAGCTTTCAAAAGAACTTACAAGAAGAGGAGGGAAGGCAATGAGTTAAGAGGATACTTAGTTGCATCACCACCTTGTTTTTGTTTTGAGGACGGGTAAGTTGTTTGTTTGTGTTAGTGGTTTAGTATTACGTGTTAGTGGTTTAGTATTACATGTTAGGAGACTATGTTTTCATGAAGATATTAGCATGATCATAAGATGATAAAATAACTAGACTACCTTAAGAAGTAAGCTTGTGAACCCCTTTACATAAAAGTTGAAATATGAGTATGCTAAGTTGGTATTATGTAAAGATATATGTTTAACACTTAGAATGAAAGATTTTAAGTTAAGAAAATCATGAAATGTGTACATGAACGAGGAGACATTATGCTAGACGTGGAGTGTATGTGAGTCATTTAGATGTTATTTTCATTTCTATTAAGTTAAATATGCTTAAACCTAGCCTTAAGTAAAGGAAAATCCATTACATGAAGCTTTTATAAAGAAACCAACCTTGTGAGATATGAGCTATGATATGAAAGTTGTGATAAGTATGAGATCTATTATTTTCATGTAAAGTATGAGATCTATTATTTTCATGTAAAGTATGAGCTAAGTAATCATCCCATGGAAGAGAATTTAAGTTAAGATTTGAATATAAGTAACTTAGGTTCATGATCTAACCCTTAAATTTAAGGAAATGATGAAAGAAGTTGAAAAACTAAGTGAAAACCCCTTGGATTCATCACGACTAGATCTGGAACATAAGTAAAATCCACTTAAAAATATAATAAAACCAAGTGAACAAAGTAAAAAGATCAACCAAAGCAAGTATGACAAATATACAAAGTCTAAAATTCAAAACCGAGCCTAAAACTTTCAAAATGAGCCCAAAACTCTAAGTTGGGCCTTCATTAAAATTATGACCAGTACTTTAAAATATTAAGAAAGGTTGTTTTGAAGCCCACAAGAAGTCTACCCAAGACTACATAAGCCCAATAAAGTTACTAACTTTAGTTTGAACAAAAAACAAGTCCATTTGATAACTTAAGCCCACATAAAAGCTTAAGGAGTTGTTGTTAGCACTAAGAGTATAAACCAAAGTTGGAAATCTGACCTTAAGGAGTATTTTAAGTTTAGGATAAAGTCCTAAGCCTAAGCCTAAAGAAATTCCCAAGTTACCAAAAAGCCCGTTAACTAAACAAAGCCCAAAAGCACTCTAAATCATAAGGATCGCTATTGTTCTGACTTATGGGCAGTTTTTCATGCCTTATCACGAAAATCTAACCTCACCACGTTAAAGTATACTAAAAAATGATGAAGATTGACTATAAGATTATAAAAATTGGATTTAAAATGAGAAAGTTGTACGCGATTAAACTTTAAGTAAAAACCGGGAAAAATATGAAACTAAGTGAAAAGTATAACTAAAAGGGTTGTAGATTAGTTTTCCAAATCCTATTTCAAATCCTTATAGTATTATATTTGCAATGTCCAGGGGTCCAGGCTTTTAGGAGATGACCTATTTCGGATTATTTTAATTGATCCAAATGGTTGAGTGTGTAAATTTCTAATGACTCTTTACTTGATTTTGCTTGTAGAATAGATGCATATAAACTTATATATATATAAATTTGGATGCTTGTGGGATATGGGAAATGCATATATATGAATTTGTGAATAAATGCTATGGCTTGTTAATTATATAATAATGGGAATTATTTGTGATAATTTATATGTGCGATTGTACGGATAAATTTGTTTGATCACCTTGAAAATTGGGTTAATCACTTATATGATTAAGAAATTAAATGGATCATGCATTCCCTATAATTACATTCGGATAACACCGACTGCTGCTTCACACAGAAGATAGGAAGGGACTCATAGGAAAAAGGGCCTCTTGCAAGATTGGGCACTAGTTATATTATTATTTTATTAAGTCTCTGTCCTAAATTGATGGGCTTACTAGGCACTGGGAGATGCCAACTATTGGTGAGGGGCTGTATCTTATGGTTTCTAATTAGGGCGTGTGTTTATGGATTGTAGAGGCCACCATACTACTAGATTTGGGATTTTGAAAATATGATTTATTATTCGGTAATGAACATATATATACGTATATATACATAGTTTTGTTTTAACTTAAGCACAATAGTGCAAATGATTTAAAACCCAAGGTCTAGAACTAGGATTTTGGTTTGGATTGGTTAATGATCTCCAAACTCCGACTACAAGGGGCTTAATTCTGAGTTGTATGCAGTTCCTAAGCTACTGCATGCGTTATTTGGCATACTAATTGTTTATGCATTCATATAATTATGCATTTAATAAATTTCTATCATGCGGTATTGATGAGGATAATTATTTCACTAAGCGTAAGCTTACACCCCAGTAGTTTTTTTCCTTGCAGGTTGATCGATAGTTAGAACATGGATAGGAATCGAGTGTAGAATGCTACCATTGAATCAGTATGATGAAAAGTTGGTGTGGTTAATTTGGAATGCTCTGGGAAAACAACTAATATATCAATTAAGTTTAGTATCTTTAGTAAGTTCAAAATTTTTTTTTTGGAATTTTTTATCTTATTTTACTATTTTAGTAGGGGATACCGATTCTCTACGGTTTTGAGAAACTGTGGAATAATGGATATCCATAGTTATTTATATTATACATAAAGTTAATGAACTAAAATCGAAGACCCTAGCAATTAATTATTTAAAGTCTTATAATCTCTGACTTACAAGGCAATTTTTTCATCATGGGTGCACACATGGTATGAAAATTCTAAGTAATACTACTAGGCCCTCCCTAGTGTCCTTATAGGACCATCATTAAAGAAGCACTATCAAAGGAATAACTTCTTGGTATACTTGAGACTGATGAGATGATCAAAAGACATGGAGAAGAATCTAAGAAGACTATTGCTCTTAAAGCCACCAATTGCAATATTAGTGATGAAGGTGATGGAAGTGATAATGATGATGATGAAATGGTAATGATGGCAAGGAGATTTAAGAAATTCATGAAGTTCAACAAAAAGATAAGGAGAGATAAAGTAGTGGTAACAATACCTTAAAGCCTACAAAGAAGAAAAAGGAAGTTATAAAGTACTACAATTATTGTCAACCGAGACACATTAAAGATGATTGTCCATTCCTCAAGAAAGGTAACAAAACATTATGAAAAAAAGCTATGGTGGCCACTTAGAGTGATAACGATTGGGATGATGATCTTTACCTCATGGCCTTAGATAATGAGGTATACACCGCATCCCAATCCTATTGTGATGTGTTGAAAGACATGTTTGATGATATTTTAAAAGAGTTTGTTAAAATGTAAAAGAAGAATAAGATTCTTAAATAAATGATGAATGATGTATTTAAACATGAGTATAATAAGATAGTTAAGGAAAAAGAGAACCTAGAAGAGGATAATGAGTATTTGAGAATTGAAAATAAAAAGTTGAAAGTTGAGCATGGTAGTTTAAAGAAGGAAAATGATGAATTAAACAAAAGGAATGAGAAAACCATGAATAAAAATAAAGAGCTAACTAAGGAAATGAAGAAATAAAATCAAATATCAAAATAATTGAAAATGAGAATGCAAGTATATATAAGTTAGCTAAGTTAAAAATAAAAAATGATGTGTTAAAATTTAGTCTAAATGATTCAAAATAAACTATAGCCAAGTTTGTTGAAGGTAAAAAGAATTTGGAACTTTTCGGATAACAAAGGCGTAGTCTTGAGAAAACCGGAATTGGCTATAACAAAAAACAATATCTATAAGTCATATAAAAGATACTTTGTCAAAGTAACTAATAAGACTTGTAACTACTGTTAAAGGTGTGGCCATATTGATTACACTTGTGTAATAAGGGGAAAAACCCACTTGAATCATAGAGGAAAGATGGTTTAGGTTGCTAAGGGATATAGTTTTATTGCTACAACTAACTTGAAAGGATTTAAACTCAAATGGGTACCAAAAGTTTAAATTTCTTATTCTTATAGGAACCTTTAAGGAAGAGCAACAAATGGATTTTGGATAACTAATGCTTGAGACATATAACGGGAGACACTACCAAATTCATCACATTAACCTTGAAGGATGAAGGGAATGTTACCTTTGGAGACAATAGAAAATTAATCGTCCTGGGTGAAGGTAACATTTTTATTAACAATGATTTTGTTATTAAATGTGTATTGCTAGTTGATAATTTAGGGCATAACTTGCTTAGCATTAGTCAATTATGTGATGGTGAATATAATGTTACATTCCTAGCAAATAAGTGTATCATTGAAAGAATTAACAATAATCAAAGTAGTTTTGAAGGGTATAGACAATGAAACATTTATAAAATCAATTTTAACAATTCTTCAAGTAAAAATGTAACTTATTTATCTATCCAAAATAATGATAGTTGGTTATGGTATAGAAGATTAGGATATGTTAGTATGGAAGTCATTTCTAAGCGTATTAAAAGAAATCTTGTAAATGGTCTACCAAAGATTAATTTTCAAAAGGACAAAGTATGTTAGGTGTGTGAACAAGAAAAACAAACCGAAAATTCTTTTAAACCAAAAGATATTATCTCATCTTCTAGGCCATTACAACTACTACATTTAGACTTGTTAGGCCTTACACAAACATTGAGTTTAGGTAAAAAAAAAAGAAGAAGATATATTTTGGTCGTTATTGATGATTTCTCTAGATACATATGGACTTATTTTCTTGCAAGCAAGGATGAAACAAATCATGTGTTATTTAAATATTGCAAGAGGGTTCAAAATGAAAAAAAGCCTTACATGCTTCTCTTAGGGTAATCATGAGGGAGAATTTGAAAAATTAAAAATGAATGATTTTTTTAATCAATATGGCATAGAACATAACTTTTTGGTACGTAGAACTCTACAACAAAATAGAGTTGCCGAAAGGAAAAATGGGACCCTAATTGAAATGGCTAGAATAATGCTTTGTGAAAATAATTTGTCAGAGTATTTTTAGGCAGAAGTCATTAACACTGTATGTTACATTTCAAACCGTGTTTTCATACGATCAATTTTAAAGAAAGTCTCTTATGAATTTTGGAAAGGAAGGAGGTCTAACATTTCTTATTTTTACCCTTTCGGTACGAAGTGTTATATGCTTAATAATGGTAAAGAACAACTAGGCAAATTTGAGTCTAAATTAGATGAAGCTATTTTTCTTGGATACTCACTAATAAGTAAAGCATAAAGAGTATTTAACAAAAGCACTTTAGTTATTGAAGAATCTATACATGTTGTGTTTGATGATTCATTGCCTTCATTGCATAATATATCTCATAATGAAATAAATGATATAAGTGCTCCTTTGGATAGGCTAAACTTAAGTAATGACTAAAACAATACTCTTAATAAGGATGCTCTTAGGGAAGATAAAGATATGAATCAATCAAATTTAAACCTTTCTAGAGAGTGACGATTTGTTAAAGATCACCCTAAAGAAGTAATCATAAGAGAACCTTCAAATAGGGTATTAACAATATCATCCCTTAGAAATACAAGCAACCTAGTATTCTTGTCTCAAGTTGAGCCTAAGAATATTGATGAAGCTCTAAAAGATGAATGTTGGATACAAGCAATGCAAGAGGAGGTAAATCAACTTAATAGGAATGAAGTATAGGATCTAGTATCTAGACCTAGTGATAGACTGATAATTGGAACAAAATGAGTTTATAGAAACAAACTTGATGAAACTGGTGCGGTAACTAGAAATAAGGTTAGATTAGTTGCTAAGGGCTATAACTAAGAAGAGGGGATAGATTTTGATAATACCTTTTCCTCGGTTTCTAAACTAGAAGCCATTGGGATGCTTTTGGCATTTGAAGCACACAAAGAGTTCAAATTATTCCAAATGGATATCAAAAGTGGTTTCTTAAATGGCTATATCAAAGAAGAAGTGTATGTAGAACAACCCTGCGGGTTCTGAGCATAGTGAGTTACTCGATCATGTTTATAAACTCAATAAAGCGCTATATGGACTTAAACAAGCTCCTAGAGCTTAGTATGAAAGACTTAGTAGATTCCTAATAGAAAATGGCTTTATAAGAGGAAAATTGGATACAACTTTGTTCATTAAAAGTCACAATTCTTATACATTGATTGTTCAAATCTATGTAGATGATATTGTGTTTGGAGCTACTAGTATGGATCTTGTAAATGAATTCATAGAATGTATGAAGAAAGAATATGAAATGAGTATGATTAGAGAACTCAATTACTTCTTAAGTCTCCAAGTTAAGCAAATCGAAAATGGAACATTTATAAATTAATCTAAGTATACAAGAGGGCTCTTAAAATGTTTTAAAATGGATAATTGTAAAGTTAGGCCTACTCCTATGAGCACAACACTAAAATTAGACAGTGATGAACATGGTAAATCAACTTCTGAAAAGCTTTATAGAGGTATGATAGGAAGTCTATTGTACTTAACCACATCTAGACTAGATATCATGTTCATCGTATGCTTACGTATAAGATTTTAATCCTACCCGAAGGAATCTCACTTGAATGTGGTAAAACGTATCTTCAAGTATCTAGTAAGCATTGTTGAAATTCGCTTGTGGTATCCTAAATACACTTCTTTCGATCTTATGAGATATTTTGATGTTGACTTTATCGGATGCAAAGTTGACTGGAAAAGCATAAGCTGCATATGTCACTTTCTAGGAAATACTCTAGTATCTTAGCACTCTAAGAAACAAAACTTAGTGGTACTCTCAACCGTTGAGGCCAACTATGTGGTCATTGGTAATTTTTGTGCTCAAATCCTATGGATGAAGCAAACATTACATGACTATCATCTTAATTTTTCCAATATCCCAATTTGATGTGATAACATAAGTGCAATTAACCTTACCAAAAATCCGATCCAACACTTAAGGACTAAGCACATTGAGATTATACATCATTTTATTAGAGATTATGTTCAAAACAATGATGTATGCTTAGAATTTGAGGATACAAGTAGTCAAATAGCTAATATTTTTACTAAATCTTTGAGTAAAGATCGCTTTTGCATTTTAAGAAGAGAGTTGGGCATGATCATGCAAGATGAGTGCTAAGACTCATGAACATAGATTGTGACTTTTGTATACAATAGGGTTCTCTTTTAGACAACTAGTTTAGAACACTATTTTTGATCTAAGAAATAGGGTTAAGTAGGCTTCTTGTATGAATTTCCTCATTTGTTATGTTTTGTGCAAACTTTATCACCTTCCTTGTTTTTTCATTAGGACATATCTCTTTTCAATTTTTTTTTTCTTTTTGCGTGTTTGCATTAAGTCTACAAACTATAATGAATTGATTGAAATAGTTATTTACACATCTTTTTTTCTTATTAGTGAAGCTTACTTCATTTTGGAAAATTTAATAAGAGAATTTTGAGAGTAGTCTCTTTAGGTGTTTTATTGATTAACTAACTAGCTTAAATGTTAATCCTGTAACAATCATAAAGAATTCATGAGCTAAGCTTCTTCTTAAGTAAGCTATTGTGGACTATAATCAATCAGTTGAACAGTAGTGTCAACCGTGCATACAATTGCATTGGGTATCTTGACCTTAAAATGTCTATTCAGATTGTCTGGATGGTTCCAATCAAACTATCTACACAGTCTCAATAGATTCTTTTTAGTCTTATCATTCTATATGCAACTGTCTGGATGGTTTCCTCCAACCGTAGGCACAGTTGCATTAAGGACTCTGACCACAAAATACCTCTTTGGATCATTCGAACAGTTTCCTTGAATCATGGGTATGGTTCCAATAGATGATTCGAAAATCCAATTTTTGTATGCAATCGTCCGGACAGTTCTCCCCAAATTGTCCGAATGGTTCGCATTGTTATTGCAAAAAAAAAAAGGGGGGGGGGTGGGTATCCCGATCATTTCTTTTTTTCCCATTTCTTTTCCCTCCTTCTTACTGTTCGCGCCACTCTCTCCTTTCTTTGATTGATCTTCATTCTCTCTTACCATTTACACTACTCCCTCATTACTACATTCCTTACCTTCTCATCTTTACCCTCCTTCCCTTCTCTTAACTTCCTCCCTCCACAAACCCTAAACCCCAACCTTCTCATCTTAAACCTTAACTCTCTCCCATTCCTTTCTATGGTTGGAAGAGGAAGCAGAGCTTAAGGTAGCCATGCTTAGGGTCAGGGATGACAAGCTCTACAAGCTCAATTTGAGAATCATCTCTTTCCTACAATTTTCCATGTACAAAGGTATGAAAAGTTTCGTCTCATGAAAATAAATTATGGGTGTCATTTTAATGAGGATGTTCTTTTCGAGCTTTCAAGATACCCGATATGGAAGGGTTATTACAAATTGTATTCTTGATTCCATGGACATACTTAATATTGTTAGTGAAGAAGCAGTTAGGTATTTCTACTATAACCTCATTGATGATCATGATCATGATGATAATCTACTAGTTGGCATGGGTACTAGTGAACATAGGAGATTATGGTTATACAATTATGTGTATGGACAAGAAATTGAGATTACTTGGAATAATATATACACCATTATAGGGGTTGAACCTAGTGGTGCCTCTTATATGGAAGGAATTGACACTGTTGGATCCACGTTCTATGAGGATATCTTTCAAGAACGATGGATTGGTGAAAACAACTGGGCAAATAGGTGCAATCTTAGAGCTATTAGATCGACTCTTCACTATTGGATCCTTCATTTGTTTATCTGTCATAACTATTATCCAAGAAGTGGAGGCCATGAGCATGTTACCAAAGGCGATTTATGGATATCGGGTCACACTCACAACGATGCCCAAATTGATTATGCAGACTTGATCTTCCATTATTTTAGAATGGTTACTAACAAGTCTAAGCAAGTCGTTCTTCATTGTGGCCGCTTAGTTACTCAACTTCTATTGGATAAGGGGGTTATTTTTCCTGTTCCTAGCATCAATTCACATACTGAGCCTTTCACCATACGTCACATTGGCAAAGGAGGATGGAAATTGGGTAAGCAAGCTGGTTGGGTTTGTAAAGAACCCCTATCCCTTCTTACTGGTAGTACCTCCCAAGAATTAGGTAAACCCACTGATGATGAGGATGTCGAACCCCTTACTCAGAATGTTCCTCAGAGAGGGGAAGCACATGTATTCAGGGACTTCAACTTCTATTCCCCTAACAGGTACATCTTATAATAGCTATCCAGAATCCATCTAGACATACATTGATCAAATGGAGGGTTGGCTTTGCTACTACATTGATGATAACATTTATCAAATGGTGCAAAGGGTCTCTGACGAGCAAGATCGCATCTTTTATCCTCTTTTTTAGCACTTCCAAACCCCTTCCCTACACATACTTCTATTTCTTATGCTCCACCACTACTTCCCCCTCCCGAGCCTTTTAGCAGCTCTTCTCCACCTCTTGAAGATTAGCTCTTGAAGTTTTTTTTATTTTGTCTATTGTTTCCTTTTTCTCATCTTTGTACTAAGACTTGGTTTCTGGCTATCTTTTTGTGTTGTTCCTTTGGATGTTAATTAGCCTTTCAACCATCTACTTATCTTTTGTATGGCCTTTGACTCTTTGGCCTTCTGTTTATGACTTATTCTATGTTCATGTGATGACTATTATGGTCTAAGAATTCGCTCTTGGTGGTAATATTTTCTTATATTGTTGGAATTGATAGCTCTTTGTGATCTTTTTGTCTCCTTATTGGCTTGTTTGCTCTTTTTCTTTTGTTGATGGCATAACTGACTTTTTCCCATGGTTTTCTCTTCCCCTTTACCACCTAGACTCTCATCCTTTTGATAAGGCTAAAGGGGGAGAAGAATTTAAGTCACCCAATGAAGTATCTAAACAAAGTGAATGTGCTTGTAAAATGAATTTGTTTGTAAAATGAAGATTAACATGCTTTTTTGAATCATGGAATTATTTTTTGGCCATCTTCCAAAGCAAAGAGTAAATACTCAAATATTCTCACATTGTCTCTTCCATAAGTGTTTATTTTTTTTAACATCTTTTTTTGCCTTTGAGGGAGAGTCAAATTAAGGGGGAGTTTTGTGAGATTTTGTCCTCATCAGAAAAGGGGAGATTGTTAAACCTAGAGGTTCTTGTTTGTGATTTTGATGAGAACAAATCTATGCATTTCATGGATAATAAATTATTGTTATAAACCAATTAGCAATTCTCACAAGAACTTTATCAATTATATCTTTTAAGAAAGTAAAATTAACTTAGAAATAATTTACAACTTATTAAATTGATTCTAATGTTGTTGAAACAAGAAAAAGTGATCAAGAACTGTCTACTGTGTCTAAGTGTGTTTTTTAGCTGTTTTGGTGTGAACCGTTTGGCTGGTTGCATTAGGTGTTGTGTGATCAGTGGCAGGTTATTGATTGTGTAATTGGTTGAGGCAAGTCAATATGGTGTATTGGACTGTGTAACTGTTTGGCTGGTTGATGTAGGCTAATATGGTGTGTTGGACTGTGCGGCTGGTTGTCCTTGGATTGTTCGGTTGGTTTATGTAGGTCAATGAACTATGTTAGACCATGTGATTTGTGAACTAAAGATCGTTTAAATGGTGACCTTATTTAAATAGATTGTCCGATTGATTTGACCACAATCGTTTGACTAGTCTTTATACAAATTAGCTATTATAGTGCATTTAATGCAGGATGAATAAGGCCAACGGTTGGATTTTTGCTAGAGGATATAAATGTAAGTTTGTAGGCAATTAAAGTACAATTAATAGAGCTATATTACTACAATTATTCCTCTTATCTACTTGTACTTCATTTCAATTGTCTTATGCTCATTATTTTTAATCTTTTGTAAACCCTAGTATAGGCTAAGCTTTATATCTGCAATTTTTACTTAAGAGAGAGCACTATCCTAAGTGATTGAGATTTGTTGCGATTGTGAGATCATTTGTGATAGAGATTGACTGTAGACACTTATGCCTTTGAGATTGTTATCAAGAAAATTGTGTGTGAAGACCTCAATTGAGGTATTGGGTGATCATAGAGAGTAAGAGGTGGCCCAAACTCTACGTTAAAATTTTAGGTTTGATTTCTCTTTCCCTTTCTCTCTATATTTCTACAATCTAATTGTTTCCTAAATAATTCCATATTGCATTTATTTGTCAATTTGATTAAAGATTTGTTATCAAAGTAAAAATTTGTTGTGAAACTCAATTTACACACCCTCTCCCTCTCGAGTTTCTAGTATAATATTTCAATAATCGACATTAATTAGCTATAATGTCGGCTTTAAGTTGCAACATGCCATTGACAGATATGATAAACTTGCTCACATTAAAGCTCTTTCCAGAGATGTTTATCTTGATGATGGTAAGGGTAACAAGTAAGCAATTTATCCTTTTAACATTATTGTGTACAATTGTATGGCACCAAATGGTTTAGAGTTACGTTGATAAATACTTGGTGTTAAGGTACGAACCCTTCCTTTCTAGGCTCTAGAGGATTGGAACCTTAAGAAACCTAGGAGAGATGAGAGGGTTTGTATTCCAATTGAGGATGAGTTTCATGTTTACCTTAAGTACTTTGAGTTTGGTTTATGACTGCCATTGTTTAATTTCCATAAAGCTTTCTTTAATTATTTTTGTGTTTTGTCTTACACGTTCTCATTGAACACTTATAGAATTTTGATATATTTTGAAATAATTTGTGAGAGTTGTTTAGATATTTTTCACAATAATGCAACTAAATGATGGATGGTTTTATGCTACCACTTAGTATAATAGAAAATTTTTGGTTAGTTAAATTCTAAAAATCATCGTTGGTACGATAAGTTTGTCTCAATAAGGTAAAAGTGGTTTAGATTTTTGGAATAAATAGATGGAGCCCATTGGGATAGGAGATATCAAACTTCAATCTAATGAGGAGAAGCATGACGGTGGAAAATTGTTTTTCCAAGATGTAGATATAATAATTCATTGATATGAAAGGGGCAAGTTGATCTTCCTAACAATGAAGAAGGTACTACTTGATCTTCTTGTTGTGAGTTGAGCTAGTTGAATTGATGTTAATTAAGTACTTCATGGGGGAGGATTGCTCTTTTAACTTTGCTTAGCACGACTTGTAAGTGTACTATGTCTCGTACTTAATTTATAATCTCTTTCTTGTTGCAAATATGGGCATCAGTGATGTAGACCTTAAAAAGCTTATAGCCTAAGAGAAGGCTAAGAAGAAAGAAGCTAGACTTGTTCACCGCTAAGGCTGTAGTTGGGTAAGAGCCCCCTCTTATGGAGGCCAAGAAGAAAAAGGCAGTGCCAAGCAAGCCCAAGCTAGCTCTTGCAAAGAAACCTCCTCAAGTAGCTCTGAGGGAGAGCATCTAGGGATTGCAACTCATGTCCCTAAGGCTAAGTCCTTGAACCAAGGTTAGGGAAGAAAAGAAGATATGGAAAGGAAGCTGAACAACCTCTTATTGCCAAGAAGTTTAAAAACTTCAGCTCTTCTAATGACATCACTAATATTGATAACAATACCGCCCCTCTTTTGACTTCGTGTTAAGATATGAGAATGTCTTTGATTTTGTCCTCTCATAGGATAGAAGAATTCTCACCTCCAACTCTGCTCTTAAGGATGGGCATAGTTCCCTAGAGTTAATGAAGGGCATCATCCTCCCTTGAGTAAGAAAGGATTTTTTAGAAGGACATGAGGAGAGCTAAAGGCACTGTTATAGAGATTACCACTACCAAGTTGTATGATGTAAGTCTTGATCCTTTTACTAAACTGTTTGTATTGATTTAATTGTACACATTGTTAGGCTAATTCCTGCTTTTATAAATAAATGGGCATATCTTGACTAACATTGAGGATGGCAAGGTCAAGATGTGGAGGTTAAGCATTGACCTTTTATCACTATATTTTGGCATGCCATATATCTGACATGTGTCTATGTTTACAGATGGTCAAGGAGGCCTATAATGCATCCAAGATGTAAATGATTGCCATTAAGAAGGCTAGGATCTCAATTGAGAAACTTAAAGGCCTATTGATGTTAGAATAGAATGTGCATAAGGAGGCCTTTATAGAACTCCTCATCGTTAATAGCTGGCATGATGGGCTTAACAAGGAGGTGAAGGACCTTAAGTATTAACTTTAAGAATAGAAGGAGAAGTGTCAATTGCTAAGTGAATCCTGCACTTCTTTAAGAGAGAAGGAGTTGAAGCTTAGGGAGAGATTAAGTAGCTAAAGGACTACTCTACTTACTAGCAAGCTCGTATTGTTGAGCTGGAGCATGTTGCCAAGTTGGTGATTGTAGACACTTCATTTTTGTTACCTTTTTATTTTAGGTTCTTTTATTTTTCTAGGCTAGGTTTACAAGAAAGAAAAAAAATTGAAAAATAAAAAAATTTGAAAAATACAAAGTGTCACAAGTGTCTAAGTTAAGTCAGTTGATCATTTAGGGTTGAATTAGGTAGTATTATAAAATATACATACAATTTAATAAATTTAGAGTCTAAAAATAATATTTTTGGGCTTCATTAGAAAAATATTTTAATATGGCCTAGTATGATATTTGAGCTCACAAAATGGATTTTTGTCCAATTTGAATAACTTTAACTAGATTGAATAAAAGAAAACTTTAGATTTATTAAATTCAAAAAGTGATGATAAGAAATATATTTAAGCATGTACATTTAGATTGTTTTGATAAATTAAATAAATTAGGTTAAGTTGGGCTTTAGGTTGGGCCCAGATTTTGTAGTTTAAAGAGAAATGGATTGCATAAGATGATGAGAAAGTTATTTAGCTTAGTTAACTTAGTGTATGAACTTGCTTTTGTGTGGATTTAGAGGTCATGTGTTCAAGCCTAAACAACAAGTTTAGACCTTTTTTTTTTTTTTTTCACTCAAGCAAGGTCATGTACAATATACATGACTTCCTTCTTCATCAGTTGGTACCCAATTCTAGCAAGGAAGAAACACCCAATAAGCTTAAATCCTACTCAAATGTTGTCAAATTTTCTTTATTTTTATTGGATTTGGAAGGAATATGAGGAAATCATTAACAAAAGGTCCAAATCTTGTGGAGAATTACATAAATATTGGAAAAGAATAGTTGATAAGTTTGAATATCCACTTAAATCTTGAACAAATTGGATATGTGTTGATTGGTTAGATGGGAAGTAAAATTCTTTAAATTACTGAACAACAACACATGAAAATTTGATCATCCCTTAGGCTATACCCAATGACCCAGCGACGGCTACTATACACCCTTAACCAAAAATACAAGAACTCCTTAACCCCCTTTGATGCCCATACTACTACAGTAAATAGGGAAAATTACACTGTAAGGGATAAATGTTTAAGGTTTGGTTCAAATGAAGGATAAACATTTAAAAAAGTTCATTGAAGGGATGAACGTTTTCACTTGTGTTAAAATAAATAACATCGTACCAAAAGCATTATAAACTCGTTTATGGACAGTGATGTGTCCTGTTTCAAGTACACTTGTTCAGTGATGTGGATCGCAATATAATAAATAGATGTCTTAGAAAAATGGAAATTTAGGGGAAAAAATAGTAAAAAAAATTAACACTAAAACCCTAAAATGTACAAACAGTAACTTAAAGCACTAAAACACGTGAAACCCTAAATCTTAAAATCAACGGAAGAACAAGGTGAGGAATGTGAACCCTAAATTTGAAACTTCAGTTAGCATATCGAGTAGGAAGAATCGTACATTGAAAAGGTAAGATTCTCATTCCTCTTATCTTTTTGGGTCTAATTTGTAGTGTTTGCTATGTGTATTGATGAGTGGTTGGTATTTGTCTTATGCTTCAACAAGTAAGAAAAAAAATATATATCTTTTTTCTAACCCCGTTTAGTATCAGTAGCGAGTAGTGTTGATTTGTAGTTGGGTCTGTAATTAGTAATTTTCTATCTTGTGTGTGTTGTCGTAGTGGTACATATTTTCATGATATTGGTTTATTTTAATATCTACATATTGAGTACCACTAGCTATGGAGGTTTATTTATCCATGAAAATTGTTAGGGGAAAAAAATCATTAGCATAATTTGTGTTTGATTTCATAATTGAGTAAGAAGAGATTATTTTATACAAAGACTAAGTGTTTGTTGAAGGTACTGGTCCTATGTTTGCATTAATTTTTTGACGATTCCTATCAGATCCTTTAGCTTGGCTTAATGAATCTCGGATTCGAGTAAATGGTGGATGGAATAAGAGAAAGAAGGTTAGGGAATGGCTCTATAACCCCTGAAGTAGTCTAAGCATCATCGTCTATTGGAAACTCATCAAGTAGTGATAGTAATATAGAATATTGCTTTTGTGGTTTCTTCTCACCCTTGCAAACTAGTTGATAGGGTTTTGGGTACCGACCAGATGACATGTTGGGCTTCAAACTACATGGGAGGCTTACTCATGAGCTTTGTGCAAATGGAAGACCTGTTTATGTGCTCTATCATTGTTGATCGGCCTGCCTTACTTTGCTAGGTCTACCCTATTGTGCTGAATATACCCCTCTCTACCCTGATCGAGTCCTCCCATAGACTTATCTATGAGCTATGGCAATATTGGAAGACCCGATGTGCTTTGCAAGTTTTGTCTTGGCTTACTATTTGTGCCCTGCTTTACTAGGTCTTCTTTGCTATACTTGATCTATTCTGCCCTATTGTGATCGGCTTTATTCCATTCTATTGAGTCTACTTGGATTAGCTATTCAGGACTGTCCTGCCTTGCTTATCCAAGTCATTACTACTCACTCAGACCCATTTGCTTTTTCGAGCTTTCTATAAGCTCAGACCCATCCCTTAGTTACACGTGATACTGGGTTTCGTGTGTTCATCTATGGGATCCATATCATCTTGGCATTAGAGTTCAGTTCCAAAAAGGGAGTATGTGAAGTTGCTGAAAAGGTTTGTTTATATTTGTTGATTAGTGGTTGTTGTGTTCTTTTCGTAGATACTGGAGTTGGTTTGATTAGAGTAAGTTTTGAAAATATTAACCTACAAATCAATTAGTCTAGTTCTTATTGTGCTCTATTGTACTATGTTCTTCATTGCGAAAACAGAGGAGGTTCATTTCTATGTACGCTTATGCATTTGAGTAAATTAGTTACTAGAGATGAGTTGGAAAGTGGGCTTTTGAGATTGAGCCATATTGACTGTGGTTTGGGTTGTTGAATTTGGATGGAGGGTCGTTCAATGGAATTCTTTCATGTTATTACAACAACAATTGGAGGTACATATTGTGGCTGTTTTTGTTGAAATAAGAGTTTTTGACATTAATTTGCAATGTTTGGTGGTTGTTGCTTGTAGACGCCTAATTTTTGTTCCTCCAGTCTTAATTTTTTATTTTTACAAAAAAGGGTCCTAATTCAAAAGATAACAAAAAATTAATAATAATAAATAATGAAAATACCAAAAAAATAAGAAAAGGAAAAATTTTGAAGATTTCGTAGATTTTTAGAAGATAATTTATATTAGGAATAATTAGTTTAATGTTAGTGTTAATTTTAGTTTAGGGATTCAGATAGTTTAAATATAATTTAATGGTAATAAATGTTAAGAAACAAGTCAACGGTCTGACCGATAAGCAGCGGAGTGCTTGAGTGGATTTAATTAGAAGTCACGGGTTCGAGTTTCAGCAGGTACTAATGTCTTTATTTTTCTATCTTTGCAAGTTAGCTAAATCATATTTGAATAAGATTTGAATCTAGTTTAATCAGATATAATAGGATTTGATTTGGACTTTATAAAAGAAAAAAACCACAACGGAAATCAGATGATCGGCTTTATCAAAAATTCAAAAGAATCTGCTTCATCCAAAAACAGAAACTGCTGCCTCAACTTTAACCCCAATCCATCCTGAAAACCAATTTCAATTCTCCCCTGACGCACTTGCAATGGCAAATCAAGAAGTTCTTGACATCCCAACGCTGATCCGAAACTGACGATAACCGAAGTTCCTGACGTCCCAATGCTGATCTGAAACTGACGATGACCGAAGTTCTTGACGTCCTAACGTTGATTCGAAACTGACGACGACCGAAGTTCTTGACGTCCTAACGTTGATTCGAAACTGACGACGACCGAAGTTCCTCACGTCCTAACGTTGATCCGAAACTGACGACAACAGTAGTTCCTGACGTCTCAACGCTGATCCGAAGCTGACGACAACATCCCTAGCTGAAACGAAATCACACCGGGTACTACATCTACGCTTGACGCTCTACGTAAATCCGAAGGCAGCAGATTGACGCTCCACGCAATCCGAATAGCACGCACAACGTCCGCAGCAATCCTTATGACCATACGACCAATGAGCCTTGTCCATCACCACTGCTGTAAACAGCAATTTAGGTTCGGTTTAGTTCAATTTTTTTTTTATTTATTTAGTTATTATATTATGTTATTATCATTATATTATTAGACATAGCATATGTATGTATATATTAGTTTAGTATATTTCTTTTAGCATTATTCTGCTTTATTATATAAGTTAAATATGTTATATTGATTTAAGTGGATAGTTGTTTAATAGCAGTAATATAGATACAAATAATATATATATATATGTATATATTAGTCTAGGAATTTTTTAGGACTAGTCTTTGTTTAGATTTCTCACCTAGAAAATCAAATTTTTTTAGAAATATAAATTAATAAAAATCAATAAAATTTTTAGGGTATTTTAGAAAGTCTTTTAATCGTATCAAAAGTTAGAACTCGTTAAATTTTTTTTAAACTAAAATAAACTAAAAACGTAAAATTGGAAAGTTTTCAAAATTAAAATCAATCAATACATTAAAGATTTTTTTTTAAAAAGAACTACGATCGTCTGATCCGGTTAGCGGGTACGTAGACACCTTCGGGGCAATAATAAAATATGTAGAAACTTAGGTTCTTTTATTGTATTTTATTTATTTATTTATTTTTTAAATATTATAATTAGAAAAATAATTCTAATTTCGGTAAATAGATAGTGGTACTCGTTAGGGTTTAATAGGTTAGCCCTCGAATTCAGAACCCTCTGGTTCTTCATTAAATTTGAAATCAAAGACCAGTAGCTAAATCATAATCAATCTACCCAATTAGTTATGGTTTCTTTTTCTTTTCCCGACTTCAGTCGGGTGGCGACTCCAAAAATGATTTTCAATAAAAAACTGAAATTTTGAAATTTCTTTAGTCGAGGATTAATGTTAAATGGCTTAGGGTTTGGTATTAATCAAGAAATGAGAAATCAATTTTAAATAAAAGAAATAGAAAAAATCAGTCTCGACATTGCTGCAGTAACAGGTGGTAGATTTTCTTAGGTGTTGCATTAGACAAATTGGTGCTAGTGGTGATTACGGTTGTGCTAGTGGGTTGTGTTGCTAACTTAGGGATTGGTGTTGCCTTTGGAGCTTAAAGTGTGTGTCTGAATTGAGCCAAAGAAGTGAGGCCTCTAGGTGCTTAGCTGTGCAAGCATCTGAGTTGCTGTATCGTTGAAATCACCATGTTAGATAGTTTTAGTCATTGTTGACAAAACTTCTTGTAAGTCGAGCTAGTCTGCTGAATTAATACCTCCATTCAACATGGTTTATGATAATCAACAAAGATACAGTTATGACTATGAATATGAAGATATAAGGTCGAGGATACCCATGTTTGATGGTTATGGATCTCCAGATGAATACTTAGATTGGGAATTCTGAGTTAATAAAGTCTTTGAAAAGTATCTGCATCCTAATCGTGACAAAGAATATATCATAGAGCATCGGCTTTAAGGTCTTGCTAGGATTTGGTGGAAGAATGAAGTAAGGCGAAGGATCATTAGAGGGGTGAGTTCTACATGGAGCTTAATGAGCCTTGCAATGAGAGAAAAATTTGTACCCTCATCATATCAAGATGAGTTGTATGAGGAGTTGCCTACCTTGAGTCAAGGACAAATGAGTGTCCAAGAATTTTCCCAAGAGTATAAAGCACTGCTGCGGCGATGTAAGTTGTATGAATCTCTTTTGTATATTATCTTGCAATTCATGAGATGGCTAAGGCCAGAGATTACTCGACGTATTAACCCTTCAGGAGTAAGTAGCTTAAATGAAGTTATCCAACTAACCTTAAGAGAAGAATCCGCCATTGGTACCGACCATTATGATGTGCAAGAACAGCTAGAGGTTATACTTGATTAGCTTGAGCAGCTCAGAGAAGAAATGAAGCAACAAAGGAATACTCGAACAGAGAAAGTCGACGAGAAGGATGGCCGTGCAGGGGAAGTAGGAGAAGAAGGGGTAAAGGTTACTAGAGAGATGAACAAAAGTGAGAAAGATTGAATTGAAATGCAGTTGAAACCCCATGTTCTAGAAATAGTACCATTACCTACTATAAATACCATCGATTGTAGTTCTAGGAATTACTATGTTTGCTTTCCTCATATCAGAATCTTGCGTCTAAGTCATTTGTTAGGTTTACATGGCATTAATATGAGCAAATATAGCATTGCACCTGTGAACTATTATCAACCGTGGGTTAGAGTTTATTAGAGTCGAGGTGATGGATACATATATTGGGGATACGTCATGTTAACCCTTGGGACTCTCCTATTGGAAAGAGTTTAGGTGTGTAGATGGAAGGAGAGGAAGAGTCGAATTACAAGGAAGCAGGGGGAATGCTGATTACAATTGATGAGGAGATCATGATGTCTAAGCTAGCTAAGCTTGAAGAGGTAGAATCATTTGCCATTGAAGAGCCATTTACGTCTCGCTAACATAAGATCTACGAGCCCTTAATTCTTTGTATGACCTGAGATTGTATTGCTTCCCGTAATTGATAGTTGCTGGGATTACCAAGGTGTAGTTGATTAGAAGGAAAGATCCGAGATAAAATATGTGATTGATAAAGCCCATGATGAGTGGAGGGAGCAAAGGCTAGTAATGCCCTTGTTGCAAGAGCTATAGTGTACTATGTTTAAATTTAAATTTTATCGATTAGTGTTTGACCCTAGAGGGATCTAGAGCGGCCAACTACCAAGTTTTAGGTCGAAACTCTTCGAAGAGGGAGGGAATGATAGGATTCTAAGCATCGACCCGACGATATGTTAGGCTTCGAACTATATGAGAGGCTTGCTTACGAGCTCTGTATGAATGGAAGACCTGTTTATGTGCTTTATCATTGCTGAACGGCTTGCTTGCTCTGTTGGGTCTACCTTGTTGTGCTGGGTACGCCCTGTTCTACCTTAACTGAGCCTTCTTACAGACTTATCTATGAGCTATGGCAATATTATAAGACTTGATGTGCTCTGCAAGTTCTGTCCTAGCTTATTATTTGTGCCCTACTTTGCCAGGTCTTCCTTGCTATACTTGATCCATTTTGTCCTATTGTGGTTAGCTCTATTTTATTCTATTGGGTTTACTTAGATCGGCTATTCAGGGCTTTCTTGCCCTGCCTATCTACACTACTTTACCGAGGTCGATTTGCTCGACCGAGTTTGTTCGGCCAAGATATACTCGATCATGATGAGGCTGCTGGACTATTCCATATTAGCTCAGTAGTATCGGGACATATCAAATAGGTCAACCACATCTACACTAGATTGGCTCGACCATATGAGATTAGCCACTATCATATTAACTCGGCCATTGGCCATGAGAGGTCAGCCCTGGTCAAGTTAGGTCGACCTCGAACATCTCAGGTTGGTCCTAAACATATTAGGTTGGCCTTGAACATATCAGGTCAGCCTCAGATAAAGACAGGTCTTCCAGAATTAGGTCTACCCAGATTTCAACTTAGAATCCCCCAACAGCTCTTTGGAATCAAAGCATTGGCCCTCATCCAAAGATCTCACTTAGCTATCTATTTTACTTATGTATCGGATTTTCTATTTCTTTTATTTTACTTGTAATTAGCCTCATGTCTATCTTATATTTACAGAATTGCCACTAAGGCATTCTTAGTCATTTTATTTATTTACAACTTTATCACTTTGTATAAATAAAACACTTGTATAGGGTTTTAAGGAGACTGAGACATTTTTAAACCCCCTTTTAAGTCTTTTCTCTGGGAAAGTTCTCTCTCTTTACTAGCTTTTATCAATCTCTTTAGTAAGGACTGTAGTGGGCAACCCTATCACTTGGACTGATGTATTACATCCGGTAAGTCTTAGGTTCGTGTATGGTTTTACGGTGCGTCATATCTATAGAGTTAGCCTGTGGGATTCATTAAAACTTCAACTCTCATTTGCTTTTTTGAGCTTTTTACAAGCTCAGACCCATCCCCTAGTTACACATGATACTGGGTTCCGTGTGTTCATCCATGGAATCTGTATCACTAGTTAGATGAAACGAAATCTAGGGAGAAGATTTCATAGCTATCCACATCGTAAAGATGAAGGGAGCAGTGTTTTCTTCAAGTAGGTAGACCCACCAATGATTGATTATGCGAAAGAGGTGATATTAGAGCTTCGACAATAGTTAGGTGACATTAGACTAACTAACGTACATGTCTCATCAAGTGCCAATGATATTGCTAAAGTATAATGTTTAATGGAAATTGAGCTAAATACCATGAAGGAGCAACTGACTCATATAAGGAATAGCTTGAAGTTAGAGAAGAAGAAGACAATGTTCTTGACTTATTGCTTGACTGTTTTATGGTTGTTTCTTTTTGTAGTCACCATTGTGCTTCTTTAAATGATAATGAATGATAGTGGCTTGTTAGTTGATTCAGAATGCAACAGCTTCATTGGGCACTTATAATATACTGCTCAGGAGCATACGAAAAACCTTGTAGTGATGAACAAGATGCAAAAGTTGGTTAATGCAGGAATTATGCAAATCAAATGAGATGTGTGAAAGGAAGTTTGAGACTTACTTAGTGTATTTTCACCTACTAGTAATGTGTTTTCTTTAGGAGGATGAAGTCTTGGATAGAAATTTTGCACTGTTTTCTTTTACAATTATTGATGACTTATCCTTATGCTGTAATAATGACAATTTTTATATAACATGTTTAGTGGGAAATGTTTAAGTGTCTATTAGCTGATTTGATCAAGTGCCTCATGTTTTGTTGTTTTGTTGCCTAGTATTGAAGTGTAGTGATTGAGTTTCACATTTAATTGAATATATATTTTTGGCATTATAATTACTATTAGCTTTTACTTTTAATTCTATTAAAGGAATAGTTCAACTGTTCAGCTCTATTTTCTTAAGAACACAAACCAAAGCATGGAAATTTAGTATAAGTTTCTTCTTATTTGTCAGCAAGTTTTGTAGGAGGCCTATGAATCTAAATTTTTGTGAGCTATTGATTACATAAACATACACATTTTACTACAAAACCAGTTGATTGCAATGAGCAAAATTAACTTCTTTATTTTATTAAAACACAATTAGGATTCCATAATAACAATAATTTATAGCTTATAGTCAACCACTTTATAGGAGAAAATATAAATTAAACCTTGTAATAATAATGACTTATTAACCTTTGGATATGCTAAGTCAGTGCATAATGAAATCACTGTAACACTAGTTTGAAAAGGCAATTTCCCATTGAAGCACATAATAAATTCTATTTGTGCGTTACCACTTGCATATTCTTGAAATATATTGATTTGGTTTTTCCCTAAAATGACATGTCATACATAAAAGAGTAAAACAAGCTGTTCTAAAGCATAGAAGCGTAATAGTTTGATAGCATAGAAGCTTATAGTAACAAAGCATAGAAGCTTATCATCAAAATGTGGCTCCATTTTTACAAGATAGCATAGAAGCCTATGGTAACAAAAAACGTTGTGTTTTCTTTTAGCAAAGTAAGTTCTTCAAAGTAAATCTAAGGTCAACACATCAGGTTCACATGTCCAACATAGACATGTCAGTCTTCTAGGTCTACAACTTTAGGTTGTCCATTCTTACCAATTTGAATCCGCAGACATGAGAATTTGACATTCATAATTCTTTGACTCCTCCTAGTAGGCGTTGTAGGACTTTGATTTGCTAGATTTTTTGGACCTCTCTTGATTGGTTGTTTGCTCCTCCCTATTGGTGTCAAACAAGTGGTCATTGATGGGATCGCATTTGATTGACTGATAGCACTAATGTCACATTCAATTTCACTACCTATGAAAACATTTTTAATGCAAATGTTTAATACAATTGTCATGATCTGTCCCCCTTTCTAAAGCAATAAAACCAGTAGCAAATATTTGATGCCATTATAAATCTAAAATTCACAGCTTCTCTTAGTTGGCATCATTTAGTTTATCATAGTAAAATTACAATGAGATTTACCTTGAGAGTGGGTGCACGTAGGGGCTGCTATCGTTGGGCAAACATTGTCTTCTGCAATTACATTATCGATCTCATTTTTAACAACTACATAAGAATGAAACTTGATAAGAATAGCAAATCTCATTTTCAATCCCCATACAAGAGAATGAACTGAGGTAACAATTGAGGTTAGATCCTTCAATTTCACTAATCCTTATTTTCAAATCATGATGCAAGCATCTTATGTGAACAGGAAATTCCACTTGAATACCTATCTCATCTACTAAATTCATACTCATTCATAGTAATCAAAATGAGAATTCAATACATTCCACTTAGGATGTGATTCTTACCTTGGGCTTCATTAAAATCATTAACACACCCACTTACACCAACATTGTCACTTCTTTCATCACCTTGAACAAGTATTCTCTCACTTCTTATCCCAAGTTGATAGTAAAACATCATTTCATTAGTAGATTTGACAATCTATTCCATAGTAAATATGAGGTGAAAAAATTGTGCTATAATCACATTGAGTAACATTCTTTAAATTTGATTGTCATAGTAAATTTGAAACCCACATGGACCCTTCATTATCTTATGACTCATACTCACTTGCTTTGCTTATTTGTATTTAGATACCTATCAACCAATTATCCTAAAATTAGGATCTAAGAAAACTAAAGCCATATCACAAATGTGATAAGATTATTAACAATACTTAGGAGGTAGAGCCCGATGAGTCTACTCCTTTGCATTTCCTTTTATTGTGGCCTTCCTCACCATACTTAGTGCATGTTTGAACTTGAACTTTCCGAGATAGATTTCCCCTAGATGTTTCATGTGCTTCTCTTCTACACTTCACTTACTTTCAACCATATCTCTTGTGATGGCTTGGTGGATTGGGACTTATACGGCTACTACTTTCCCAAAACCTCATGCTTGGAACAAGAGGCATGCCATGCCCATAGGATGAAAGGAATGCTGTATTTTTGTAGAATGCATCAATGTAAGATTCAATATCCTATCTAAGGTAATGGATAGCTGATATAGCATGTTAGCATGGTATCCTTCTCAAATCCCAAAGTTTACATGTATAGCTTCTCATATTCACATTAACTACATAAATGTTACCATTCTCCTCAATCTCAAAGCCTTTGTCACCAGCAGACTTCACCTTACAACACTGACTTTGAAATCGCACTTCTAGCAGCTTTAACGCTAGTGGTGAACATTTACGTATCCACTTAACCACCTCACCCCTCTACCTATGCATGCAATTCATCATGTAGGACCTTATACCTTCAAACATAGTGATGATAGATTTTCCTCTAAGATCACGAATCTTTCTATTAAAAGCCTTATACATGTTATTCTCTATAGCATTACATTTCACATGAGGTTGGAAGTGTGCTTTGGCGTAATGTTTGAAATCCTCCTCCTTTAGGGTAGCGTATGCTGCAGGAGAATAAACTTGCAATATCTCCATGTTCTTGCAAAAATCTACCATATGGGAACTCTTCACACATGAGTAAAACAGATTCCTTAACTTTTGGCTAGCAAACACTTTTCTCTAATTTGCTTCTAAATGTTGTGCATAAAAGCAGTGTTTGTCATTCTTAAAAATCCTCCTAATAGCTTTAACCAATCCTTGTCATATTAGATATAATTTATAATTGTGACTATAATTTTCACATAAAAGGGAAATGAAAATTAAATATAAGGCACATACATTTTGTCAATCACTAATGATGGTCTACCCTTTACCCATACCTTCAATCTTAAGTTCTGATTTTAACAAGCCAAGAAACCAAGCCTAATTATCCTTATTCTCAACTAATACCATTGCCCAGGCTATTGGAAACATCCCATTGTTGGTGTCCCTTCCAACCACACATAGCAATTGGCCTTTGGTTAATCCTGTTAGAAAATAACCATCAATGCCAAAAGCAAGTAGACATCCTCCTAAGAATCCTTTCTTACATGCATCAAAGCATACATACATTCATTTGAACTTAGATTTTAGTTGCCCATCGACCTTCATAGCATTAAGTACAACCATTCTATTGCTATTTCTTAGCTCTTCTACATAATCCCACAACTTTTCATACTCTCTTCCGTAGTCTCAATCCAATTGCACCAATACCCTTTCTCGAGTCCTCTTACTCTTACTTAAGGTTATATTCAACCTTAATCACCTCTTTACTAACTCTTTCAACTCCCCTTGTGTTATACTTGGAGATGATTCAATGCTATCCCTAAATTCCTCAACTAACCACGTAGAAGTAATCTTTTATTTCTATATACTTGTTGGCACACATGCTTCTCCTTGTAGACTTTCACCTGGCACTCGCCTATACTTTTGTTCATTGATGTTGTAATATTCCAAGGGTAGGATCCATCTTTACATTTCATTCTAACATATGTACGCATGTTTTTTTTGAAACCAAACATCTCTTTGGTCTAAAATTGATTATCGAACAATGGTACCCCTAAATTGTTGCACATCATTGAAGTCCATAGATACAACAAACATAAGAGAGCTTGCATTAGAATTAAAATGAGAAAAGTTATGATGTTTTCCACTATTACGTTGTCTTTTCATATTGCGTTAGTGGTCATTATTGCCTTCGCCTTTAGAGCCTTTGGATTCCTTAAGTTCATCATCTGTGTTGTCATAATCTGTTGCTTCATCATCATCATCACCATACTCTGATGCTTAATTCTAATCCTCTGCTCCTTCCTCATTTATTGTAGCCAACTCCAATCCAACACTTGAGCCTTCATTACACTCTTCCTTGGAATCCACTTCATCACTTTCACCCCTCAATGCACCACTCCAATTTAAATCAAAATCCTCATTTCTTTCTTCATTTGTAACCACACCACCTTTAGGGTCTTCCCTACCTAATACTGGCAGCTCGGATGCCACATCATCTTCATCAAGCCTATTATGTTCAACAAAAATCTTATTGACCCCTATACTAAGAAAGCAATATAGTAAGTCTGTAAAGCTGGCATCATCATGGACTAACAAATAAGATGATGCATGGTTGGAGGCTTTGTAAAAGATCCTGTTCACATCTTGCCTATTAAGCCTTATGCGTATGTCATCGACAAAATCACCAAATGAAATGTAATTGATACGGACTGATATGATAGATATCGCTCCACCCATTTACTTAGGTTATGGGCCATTACTAATGAATGGCCCTTTGTAGTTAACTACAATGTAGGCTTTATTCTCAGCCATCTAATGACCTATAGATAAACAACTATGGGATGCATTAAAATTCTATACTTAGAACTAGGAAAATGTTTAAAAAAGTTTCCGAAAAACAAATTAGCATGTAATAATACTTCATATGAGATGGAAGTAACACATAAGTATTTAAAACATTCAACAGTTATTATATATGCGAACTCTCCTAATCCCAATACCTATTAATATTATTGTCAACTTAGAACTCTTTTATGTTATTTTATATTTCTGTTGATTTTTTTCCTTCCTTATGTCATTGTTCTCTTCTAAAAATTCCTTCTTTTTGTAATTAGTTCAATTCAAACATAAATTGAGAAATGTCAATACTGGACTTCTCATTTATTTCATTTTCCTTAGACTATGGGCTACTATATTAATAAATTTGCGTTCGGCAAAATTTCTACACCATGACATGTACTCTACAAGTCCAAATTTAAGGATAGGAACAAATAGATTCCAATTCCCAACAGTTACAACTTGGGATTTTAGTGGCAATTGTCTTTTCCAATTTACAAAAGGAACCACTAATTCTGAAATACTCAAATAAAAAAAAAAGACAATACATCTAGAGGCTAACATGATGGATTCTATATCCCTACTGGCTAGTGTTCACATATAAAAACAATTTTTTATTTATTCTTCACAAACCACCACCACCAACAATAATTGATAACTTTAAAGACCAATACGGGAAATGACTGCTCTTTTATGAATAAAATATTCTTTCAAAAACAACATAAAACTTTCATCAATGAAAAAGTACAACTTTACAGAAAAGGCAAGTAAAAACCTTTCTTTTGGGTCCAATAGGAAAAGAAAAAGAGAAAAGTAGATAATTATACACATACTCACTCAATCATCAACATTTCATAAAGGATGTTGAGTATTGCTATCGAATAACAAACTAATAGAGAGAAAGATTAAGAACAAGAATAGAAAACTCACCAATGTAGGCCCAGTTACATTGTCACATGAATTACAGTTTCAACTGGATTCTGATTGTAGCTTCAGTTTGATTGCAATTAAGGTTTTCTGAATTAGGGTTTTAACCTTGAGATAGATTAAGGAATTTTAGATTTTTACGTCTACTTTTCTTTCTACCGTGGATGTCTTCTATTTTAAGTTTCTATCAGTCTTTTCATTTTTTTCCCCTTTAGTCCAGTTATACAGGTAAAAGACGTCTAGGTATTATATTGCAATCTATGTCACTAAACACGTGTATTAGAAACATGACACGTCATCATCATTGAATGGTTTTAAAATGCCTTTGTTATGATATTACCTATTTTAATTGCAAGAAAAAATGTTTATCCCTTGAATGAACTTCTTCAAACGTTCATCCCTTATTTGAACCAAACCCAAAACGCTTATTCCTTATAGTGTAATTTTCCCACAGTAAATAACACATCCCGTTACGTACACTAAACCCACTGCGATAAACAACAGGTACCTAACATCCTTAACCCAACAGTGGCCCAACCAACCTTGAAACACCACTCGTGAGCATATCCCGACCCCCTTCTCTCCTTACTTGAGTCACTTACTGATAGTTGCTCCTAGTCAACCCACATACGACCACAGTTGCATAACTACTATTGTGCGATCATCAAGTCACCCATATACGCAACCTAAACTCCATAAACTACCTTCTCTCTTGACCCAAGTATACAGATACAACACATTACCATTCACCATCCATATACAAACATACACTCATCGAACCCTTAATCATGACTTAAACTTAACATACATGCCCTAACACAATTATATCATAGGATATGCCCACAATAGGAGATAGAATCAGTTTATGTAAAACATACGCCCATCAACCCTACATCTACACATGGACATCATAGCCCCATGCGACCTAAACCCGTCATAACCAACAACCCTAGCCCGACACCCAATGCTCCACATTACTTAGCCAACCCATACGTATGCCCAGCATCACTGAATCAACAACACTAGACGTAAGCCCACGATTATAGTACACAAACACCACTCTACTGTCACCATTCATCATCTCGATACATCTAAGTACAACAAACACCGGCCACCAACCATAAACACTACCAAAATCACTATAGTTCTTCAAGGCATTGTGTTAGAGCCAATTTTCACCAATACAATTTGCATGAAATTGTGATCACCCGCTCGATTTGTTGCCTAGAAGATTTTGCATGAAACCGAAATTGCTACCATTGTTGGAGATCTAGTCCGACTCGACCCGTGCATTTAGAATTCCCCTTGATACGATCTGGCTATTATTGGTCTTTTGTTTTTTTTCTTTATTTTATAAATTATATATATATATAACTTATATTGACTTTACTTTATCTTTTGGGTATAAGTCCTTAGTAGTGATATTTTGTTATTATTATTATTTTTTTCATGTTTTAGCATATGCATGTTAGTATAAAATTGATTGTTTTGTGTGATAAGTACTAACACGAGTCTTTTTCAAGTTTTAGTATTAACTTTTGTTAGTTGATTTTTTTGGCACGTCATTATGATAATAATAATAAAAATATATTTTTTGCATAAATGTTGCATTTTTGGAAAAATCACATTTGCATAACAATTGCATTTTTAATAAAAATCATGTTTTTAGGTTTCTAAGGTTTTTTCTTGAAAAATAATTTTTTAATCATTTTTTTAAATAAATAGAAATCCTAATTTGAGTCTTTTCCAAAATTAGTGTTTTTAGGGTATCTTCAAAATTAGGAAACAAAGTTAGATCTTTTAGGGTTTTTCTTTCAAAAAATAATAAACGGTTAAAAAAGATAATTCTAGCTCAATTTTTTTAAATAAAAAGAACTAACCTGCCAATTTTTTTTTTTAAAAAGAACTACAATTGGTTTGATCCCGATTAGTAAGTACACAGGTACAACTAATACAATTGTAAAATCTATAAAATATCTAGTTTTCCTTTTTGTTTTTTTGGGAGAATTTGTGACCCAATTTTCTAATTAAAGTTTTCTAAAAATATTTTTTAGAAAAATTAGTAAGCCAGTAACTTGATTAGGGTTTCTTTCACTCAAGAAACCTTAATTCATTTTTTTTACTAGTTGGCGACTCCTAAAATGTTTTTCTATTTAAATATCCTTTTCAAAACATTTTTTAAAGAAAAATATTTTCCCTTAATTTAGTGTTGAATATTTTATATTAAGCGTGCTAGGCTCAATATAGAATAAATTAAGGAAAATTGAAATAGGGCTTGATAGTGATTTTTGTTAAAGAAGCTCTTGATATAGTGACTCTAAGCAAGTGTTATGAAAGCTGTTTTGGAAGAAACTCCTCTTAGGTGCTCAATTGGCAAGAGAAGAGGTGCTAAAAGTGCACATCGACTATGATCTTTCTTGCCTTGACTTCACAAATGTTGATGATGAATATAAGGATGACGAAGATGACGAGGAAGAGGAGAAGGATGCAAGTTAAGGAGAAATACAAGAGAACCTTATCCCAATTGATGTTGTAAAGGCTCTTTGGCTAGGTAGAAGCTCCCCTTCTAGCCAAGAAGGATCAGGTAAAGAAATTTGCAACTTAGCCTCCAGCCTAATTTTTATTTTCTCTTAGTCAGATTAGGATGTCGATCTTAATTTATGTACTTTTGGACACATTTTCCTTAGCATTGATTAATGTACTCCATTTTCAAACTTTTTCATGTATGTTTTCTTTACTAGTATTTTGTTTATCGATGTGTTTCTATTATATGCACTTTGTAGGTTAGCTTAAGTGTAACTTTATCTAAAGAGACTAAGTATTTGGTATTCGTTTTCCTTTTTAAAGTTAAGCCACGAAATGTTTGCCTGTTAACCCTTCAGGGTGTAAGCTTAGAAACACATTCATTAACTAAAAAAGGCCAAAACTACGAAGTTACTAGGTTTATCGATCTGGGCATGTTCATTAACTGTTTAAGGTTAGAACTATTATATTAGTTTGTTCACCAATCTGACTTAAACTTTAAAAATTTGCAAATCCATTAATCATAATTAGGTCAAAACATAATAAAGTAAGGTTATAGCAATATGTAAGCACTTAGCAAAATAGTGTTTCGTTGCATAATAACTTACAACATTTCATCGCATTACAACATAAAATCATTTCATTAAGCTTAACAAGCAACATTGCTTCATAATAGATTGTCAAAGCAAATAACTCTCTATTAGTAGAAAATAAAGTTACATTCTAAACTTATCTTAAAGAAGGTTCAATCAAAATACATATTCAAATTCTTGACATTCCACACTTGGATTATGACCTATCCATCTAACCTTTCTAATATGTAGGCACCCTTCCTTATGATTTCTCGAACTCAAATTGGAACTTCCTAATCAACTATGAGCTTCCCTTTACCATCCTGAGCTCCAGTTGCTTCCATCTTGCAACACACCAAATCTTTAGATTGAAAAACTTTGTGCTTCACTTTTTGGTTATAATATCATGCCACTTTATGTTAATATACTACAATCTTGGTCATTGTCATATCTTTAATTTCCTCTATCTTGTTTAAATTGGTTGTTATACCAACCTGATCGACCATCACATTGAAATTTTACATGTATAAACTAGAAGCTCTAGCTTAATATGAAGAAGGGTCTTTAACCTAATTGTTAATCAAAGAGGGGTTTCATTTGTTGACATTCTGTGGATAGTCTTATACCCCCATAAGATGTTTGGTAGCTCATTAACCCACTTGCCTTTATCTTAGTTCACTCTTCATTTCAAATCGTATAATATTTTCTTATTCATGACATCCACTTGCCCATTAGTTTGAGGATGTCCAACTGAAGTGTAATTTAACCTAATACCGTACTTATTGCAAGAAGCTCGAACTTTATCGCAGTTGAATTGTGGACCATTGTCGGTGATGATCATGTAGGGAACTCTAAACCTTGACAAAATAAAATTAAACACAAAGGACTCTACCTTATATTTTGAATCTTTGCCATTGCCTTAGCCTCTACCCACTCAATGAAATAGTTAACTGTAACCGGTATAAATTGACGTTGTCCCATAGGCTTTATGAGCGATCGTAGAATATCAAAGCCCTATTGAGTGTAACAATTCACTTGTGGGAGCATGACCTATTACATCATGTTTCTGACATTGTGGGCAAGGTTGCATGAAGTCTTTTGCATCCTCTTTCATGGTTTGCCAATAATAGCTAAGCCTTAACGCCTAAACATACAAAGTTTAGGAATTCACATAATTACTGCAAACCTTGGCATAGAGCAAGGAAAGGACTTGTCATGCTTCTTTGGGTGCAAGGTAATGAAATAAGGTTGATTGAAGTTGCGTTTACATAGTTGGTCATCAATCATTATGTAATTGGTAGCCTAATGCATGAGTCTCTAAGTTTCTCTCCTATTAGTAGGCAATGCTTTGTCTTTCAAGTAATCAACTATGGGATCCCTTTAGGACTTTTCCTTTGGTTTAAGTTGTACTTCAAAATACTATTAAGATGTCTTTAGGCTCTTCCTCGGTAAAAAACTTGATGAAGAGTTGGTCATTCAAATGGGAGTGAAGTAGAGGCTAACTTGGACAACTTATTGGTAGCCATATTCTGTACCCTTTGTGCTTGTTGAGCTTGAATTTTTTGTTTTCATTTTCCTTAATCTGATTTAAACCAAACCCGAATACCTATTTAGTTTAAATCTTCGACTAGAATAAAGGAAAACCCAGTTTCTTTTATCTTTGAAAACGCTTAAAACAACCGATTAGTAAAACCAAGAAAAGTGATTAAATTAGAATCAATTAAGTGGATTGATTCTAATTTAGCTACTAGTTTACAATTTTGAAAACATTTTTTCTTTTTTAAGAAACCAAATATTGAAGTTCGGGGACTACTTTATTAAACTTTATGCGGGCACTACCTTAATCTTCCAAATTTAAGTTAATTTTTTTATTCTAAAAAAAAAACTATCCATTCACGAGTAAATAAATAAAATTGAATCTACAAAAGGGATGAGAATTTGCACAATTGTTTACGAAAGTCGAAAAACAAGTTTTTTTTTTATATATTTTAAGTTGTCCCATAGTTTCTTAAGAATGCTTATATACCCGTTATTCAGGATCAGATTTTCTTAGTTCATTTATGAAAAATTTAATGTGTAGGTGATTCTTAATTTTGAAAAATATCCAGCTTTATGTTTTTTAGTCATTTATTTTTTATTTAAGAGAATTACTAGAAAAGGATCCTAATTTTTGAAGGTTTATTTTATGAAAATTTTGAAAAAAAAAATCCCAATTTTGAAAAGGAATTATTTTTAATTTATTTTTGAAAATAAAATTTTCTAAATGGAAGAGAAAAAAATGTTTCTAAATAAGCCCTAATTAAAAAGAGCCTTATTTATTTTTATTATTATTAGAAAAATATCTAGGTGATAAACAAACCTTTTTTTTTTTTTTAATACTTTGAGAACAAAAAAAAAAGCACTAAGTATAGAAATGATAGAAAGGAGAAAAAAAAAAAGAAATGTAGACTTAGGTTTGGTTTGGACATAGACCTAATTAGGGAAATAGAGCATAGGTCGAAAATCGGGTTAGATCTTGGGTTTAGGGTAGATATTTGGGTTACACTCTTGAGAAAAAGATAGTGGTTGAACCTTGTTGCTATAAATGGTTGGAGGGAGAATTTTGAAGTGGTAATCACAAATTCATGAGACTCTCATTAATGAAAGTCAATTTGGTGATGGTGTCAAGCTCTAAGATGGCTATTTTGTGGTTGTCAACGAGTGGTAGGCAGCGATGGTGCTTGGATGGTAGTGCCTAGGCTAGTTTGAAATGGACTAAGAGTGTGTTTGATGGTTTTTGGATGTGCCAAGCTCGTTGGTGCTATGGGTTTCATAAAAAGAAGTGGTAGAGGATGGTTTCCTATAATGGGCTACAGTTAAATATGGGTCCCTTTATAGGTGGTGATTTTGCGTAAACTAAAGTGAACATTTGTGCTTTTATGAATCTATGAGTATTTAGGAACTCAATGACAATGGAATCTCACATTCTTTTTTTACTATAACTCAAGATATCCTAAAGAGAAGATTCAAGCTTTCTAGAGAGAGCAAGCTTTGAATGAAGCTTATTAGATGTGTTTTGATGCTTACTTGTTGATGGGAATGAGTCCCTAATCCACAATCTATAGTGCTGGACCCTTGCTTGAGCTTGGAAAAAATGCATTGAATTTCAAGATTTGAAATTAATGGGTTTTGACGTGTTTTTTATTTTTTCCATCTTTTTGGACTTGGTTTGATTCTCAAAATTTATGTTTCTGGACCAAATTTGAGGCTAGATTCAAAGTAGGCCATATCTTGTATTGATTCCAACATGTGATTTGATTGAATTTAAACAAAAAAAAGGGTTTAATTGAGTCAAAAGTTGATAGGGTCATGCGGCTATTTTTTATTTTCTGTTTTAGCTATTCTTGAGCTATAATCAAGGAAGAAAGTATGTAGGGAGTCAAAGTTAAATTGTCAGCTAATCATAGAATGTTATGTGGTGCTTGATGGACATTAAACTAAGAAAAAGAAAAAAGCCTCATGCTTGTCATGCTATGAGAGATACTTCGGCTGTAGCAGCCCGTCATATACCACCTTAAGTGCCTTAGATTAGCCTTACAATTAGTCAAAAACCTTTGACATGATACATAAGGCATCTTCCAATGCCGGGTAGCTTCTTAAGTGTACACTCTCAAGTAGATAAAAAAAATTTGATACTTAATTAAATAACATAGTTAAATAATCATTAGTTAGAGTAAACATAAGTGGGAATATTAACCCACCAAAAATAAAGCAAGTACGACATAATTTACAAAAATAGATCTTAGGGAGTTTAGGTAAACATTACATTTTACAATAAAAAATTCTCAAAAGAGTCTATACTAAGAAGAATAATGAAAATTCTCTCAGTCGCTTTTCCTTGTCTCTCACATCCCAGTACTAACCTTGAGCATAGTATGCCCTAGTATAAGCCATAAATTGTCCTACATCAAAAGACTAAGGGGGTATAAGCTTACAATTTGCTGAGTGAGTAATCCCTCCTACTATACCTTTTACGCAATAATCAAATAGTTAAATTATGCAACCGTATGAATGCAAACAACCATATGCTTAAGCAAATATATATAGCTAAACTAGTAATTGCATATAGCTCGAAATTTTCCCCTTCGAGCCAGGGGTGGAGTTACTTGAACTGTTAGACTTGGGTTCCAAGCACCCTTAGTTACTAAGTATACTTGTCTCACATTCACTCTATTCTTTCTTCTCTTATAGTTTATTATATTATCAAATCCATGTTCTCAATCCCTAAACCGAGAGTGTAGATGTGAGTAGCACATGCAGTTTATTCACCGTTAAGCGATGGACTCTAAGACTTGGCTCATTGCTATGCTATTGAGGTCTCCAATGCCTAATAAGCCTACAAGTTAGGGAAGAGCCATGTTACATTTATGCATAATGTGAAAAATCAAATATAATGATCACGACCCCTCCATCTCACATGTATGATGTGATGACCAACATATAACTGATGTAAATTATGTTATGCATGATCTAGTTTAGTTAAGGTTAAAAATCATTAGATCCATTTTATTTTAGTGACCACTCATTATCAATAGACAATCGTGAGGTATACTACAAGAAACTATATGATAAATACTTCATTATCTTATTTTAGGGTGTCTAACACAATAAGCATGTAATGCAATATACATGCAAACTCCCAAGTCCCTAAGCATACCAATTATCATTAAAATCTTAGTGCATCTATTCTACAAACAAATACAAGCATAGTAGTGATTGGAATACTCACTTAGCCATGATGAACTATGGGTTGTAATTGTCTATAGGTAAGTCCGGATCAATGTCAGGATTGCTTGAAATAATCATGTAGGAGTACGGATAACAAAAGGGAAATTTCCTATTAAGCTAACTATCTTCACTATAATTTCTAGTTTTGGCCAAAATTTGTTTTTATTATAACTTTTTCATTTGAACTTTGATTTTCACATTCTTACAATCATTTTATATTGTTTTTGGATGTAGATTATCATGGTGTAGTCTATTTTAGCAAATCATAATAAAAATTTTTAGTATAGGTCTAAAAAGTTACAGACCTCTTAGTTGTTGAGCTTGGTGGTTTTATTTTACATGGTCTTGGTACTTAATTTATACTTTTTCAATTTATAGTTGGTTCTAAATTCTTATTTTGGCCTCGAGGTGTATTTAAGATTAATTATTTATGGGTTTATATTTAATTATTGGTCTAACCTTAGTTTTTTACTCTTAGTGTTTCTTTATTAGCCTTTTAGGCCTTGTTGTTAAGGCTTCTTGGGTTGGGTTTTTTATTTGTTCTTTTAAGGTTTTTGAATTGTCAAGTTGGGCCTTAAATTTTATTAACAAAATCTAGAAATGCTGGTCCCTTAGCTCCTTTAGTTCAAAGTTTTATTGGTTTGGCCCGTTTTAGCCATTTAAGGCCTATGGCCTAGGCTTGGCTTGCTTGTATTCAAACATATTTATAAAATATTTTTCAAGTTGGGTTCAGTTTTTTTCCAAGGCGTTTTTGGGGCTTGCTCGAGTTAGTTTTGGGCCCATAACAAGTTTTTGACTCAGTTTGACCTTCTAATGTTTTAGTATAATAGTAATACCTCTTGGTTGAGTTTTAAATCACCCTAATCATGTCTAAAACATTATTATAAGTGGGAATTAAGATGTGGTCAGATTTTTAAAGATCTTGTTAAGCTTCCAAATGAACATTTTTCATAAGATTTTTCCTTAAACAACTTATATACATACTAAAGAGGTTTGGAGGGGTAATTTTAAGCTAAAACAACAAGGTATGGACTAACAAAACTTGGAAATAAATCTCAAACTCCACGTCTAGCAAGCTTTCACATGTTTGATGGGGTTTTATTTTGATCACCTTTTGAGTTACAAGCTCATAATCTTACAACTAAGGCATATATTCAAATATCTATAATAAACATGGAAGAATCTTTCAAGGCTTACTTTTACAAATTTTTTAAGATGTAAAACACAAAGACTAGGCATATACATGTTTACATTTTCTCATTTTAGCTCCTAATACAACAAAGCCTAGGACTTTCCTAAGTATAACCTATTACTTGAAGAAAATAAAAATGCATGGTACTAATAAAGGAATGAGGGCTTGCTACAAGGTAGTGATGAAGCTCCTTCAACTCTTATTTGCCCTTAGTTTTGGTCCTCACTTAGTGCTCTTAAGATATCCCTTAGCTAGCTCCAAAACTCCTCTTGTTTGCTTCTTAAAGTAGTTTGGATGGTGTTGTTGGAAGCTTGCGATGGGGTTGGCGTGATGTGTTAGTTGGGGGCTTGAATGTGGCACTTCGGGAAGTTGTGTTTGGTGGCGGTTTGTGGATGATATGGTGGCATGAGATGGCTATGGTTTGGTGGTTTTTTGAGCTCTTGAAAGTAGTGGTAAAAGTTTGGTGAAGATGGGAACTTAGTGGTGTTGGTAAGGTGGAAACAAAAGGAGGATGGGTAGCTTTTTCTTTTGAGCTTACAAGTAGGTTTGTATAGGCTTATTGGGGGTTTATGTGACTTTAATTTTCTTCCATGAAAGGTTTGAAATTTTTATGTTTGAGCTGCCATGGAGCGTTTAGATTAGGGCTCTATGGTGTCACATTTCATTTCCTATACATTAGCCTTTACTATAAATGGTAATCCTTCTATCCTACACTCCAAGGGTTTCTTGTTGAGTGAGTTTTAGCCCTTATTTGGCAATTTGACATAACTTAACATGGTCTTTTCATATAGCAAACATCTCTTGAAAAATGCAAATAAAAAAGACTTCCATAGGTTGAATTTACTAAGTCATCATCACATATACTTGCTATGGAAAATTGAAGTGGGGGGTGGCGAAAATTTCTAGTTGTTGCAATCCAAATTTTCTTTCTTTATTTATTTAGTTACTCATTTATTCATTTGGTTGTTCATTCATTCTTCTTGTTTGCTTTACATAAAGGCTACTAACTTAGTAACTTGATCAGTTGTAATTTAAAATTCAAATTAGGAGCTTATGGAAATAAAAATTATTAACTTTCGTAGTTAGTATTTTATTTTAATCTTCTCCTAGATTTTATGAGTTAAAATACTAAGGACTTGAAATTTTATAATTAGTAGGCTTTTGTTATATTTTTGGATCCATTACATTATCCATTTCTACAATTATGAATTTAATTTTATCGGGTGAATTTTAAACATTTAACTTGTCGACTCTAGGGAATATTGAGACTATTCGAGCTTAACTCCAAGTATTACTAAAATTTATGGGGTTTACATCCCCATGCCCACTTCTACTAAGATTTGGACTTGTGACCTAATACTCCCTACCTCTAAGACCAAATCGCAGACCACTGTACCATACCTACTTCTCTGTTTAAGTTTGGAACAAATAAAATATAACCCATTTTGTTATAGGCTTGTTTTTCATGAAAAATCCAATCGAGCATTAAAAAATCAATACAATCCTTTTAGGACTTGATTCATCCATGTTGACAATTAATAAACAAATCAAGCATATGTGAAAAAAAAAATTTTAAATTGGATTAGTTTGATAAAATTACAACTTGATTCCTTCCATTGCTTGGCTTTACTGAAAATTTAATTACTCATAAAATGATCAATTTAAGTTCGATTGAGGCACCATTTGAAGCCATGATCAATATAAATTGTATATTTTCACAATATGTAAGAATAAGTAAGGTGAATATGGTTTGGAAAGTGATATTGAATAAAATTCTTGTCTTGTATGAGTAAGCTCTAGTTTATCAAATTGCATATGCCTGTCTTACAAAATGAGACCCAATGACCCAAAAATGAACCAAGGTTCTTAATTTTCTTTAAAATCCTAATTTCCTAAATTCAATATTTTTAGTAATTTTTTAAAATTTTCAATTTTTTTGTGTTCTTATATATATATATATATATATTTCAATTAAGACCCTATCCTTAAAAAATGAAAATATAAAAATATAAGTGGGACAAAAATATGATGTTTATAGCTATCCCTCTTTGTAGTGAAGTTTAAGTAAAACTTTACCATAAAGACAAAAAAAAAAGAAAATACCACTTTTGCCTTGGGAAGGATCGGATAATCTTACAATGAGCTAACTATCCTATGCTCGATTTACAGACGATTTGTAAAAGCTAAGAAAAGAGATAGTGCTCTACGAGTAAGCTATCTTTGAGTTAGAAGTGTGACTATGCTTGAAAAAGCAGGTTTATACCTTAAAACCTAAAGATTGATCAAGATAAGAAAAATTAGTGCACTATAAGATCAGGTGTATATTCGGTAGACAAACTTTAAGTGTAATTAGAGGAAAAGAATCAAGATGGCACTCTTAAGAGTAAGTGACCTAAAGGTCCTTAATTAGGATAGCTCTCTTAGAGCATACTATCTGAAGATAGGGTAGCAGTTTAACAAGGAAGCAACTTGAAGGTTTTAATCAAGATAGCACTCCTAGAGCATGTAATTCGAAGATAAGCCAGTGCTCAAACGAGTAGGCGACTTTAAGGTTTAATCAGGATAACGCTCCAAGGGTATGTAATCCAAAGATAAGGTAGTGTTCAAATGAGAAAATGACCCTAAGGTTTTAGTTAAGATAGCGCTCTTAAAACAGGCGATTTGAAGATAGGGTAATGCTTAAACAAGCAAGCGATCCTAAGGTTTTAAATTAGGATAATGCTCATAGAGTATGCGATCCAAAGATAAGGTAATGCTTGAATGAGCAAGCAAGCCAAAGGTTATAAAATCAGGATAGTGCTCCTAGAATATGAGATTTGCTTAATTAATTTTAATTTAATTACCTTTCTCAGTTTTATTAGGTGGTGACTCTAAGAATTTTTGAAGATAAACGAAATTGGATTTTCCTTAATTTTAGTTGAGGATTTAAACTAAATAGGCATTCAGGTTTGGTTTAAATTGAATTAAGGAAAATGGAAAACTGAAAATTCAGGATCATATGCTCTAGGAGCAATATCCTGATTTTATAACCATTGGGTCACTTCCTCATTGAAGTGTTATGTTATATTTGGATCGTATGCTCTATGAGCACTATCTTGATTTAAAACCTTAGGATTGCTTGCTCATTTGAGTGTTACCTTATTTTTAGACTGCGTGCTCTAGGAGGGTTATCCTAATTAAAACCTTAGGGCTGCTTGCTCATTTAAGCATTACATGATCTTCAAATTGCCTACTTTAGGAGTGTTATCCTAATTAAAACCTTAGGGTTTCTTGCTTGTTTGAGTGCTAATTCCTTCCATTGCTCGGCTTTACTCAAAATTCAACTACTCATAAAATGATTAATTTAAGTTTGATTGAGGCATCGTTTGAAGCTACGATCAATATAAATTGTCTATTTTCACAATCTATCAGAATAAGTAAATCGAAAATGGTTTGAAAAGTGATTTTGAATGAATTGCTCGCTTTGTATGAGTAAGCTCTAATTTTATGAAATTGCATATGCTTGTCCTACAAAATGAGATCCAATGACCTTATAATGACCTAAGGTTCTTAATTTTCTTAAAAATCTTATTTTCCTTGATTTAATATTTTTAATAATTTTTTAAAAAACTTTTTTCTTTTTTTTTTCTTTTTCTTTTTCAATTATGACCCTATCCTTAAAAGAAAAAAAGTCTAAAAATACAAAGGGTGTAAAAATGGAGTGTCTATAATACTTTAGTAACTACAAAGGATTAGAACTTCTTGGTGAATGTTCAGACTATGATTAAGTACTTGTTGATTGTTTTGTCTTTTGCATCATAATCTCCCTTTACTTGTCAAACTATTAGTCAAGAATCAGAAAAAACTTCTAACCTTTTTGCTTTGACCTCCTTTGTTACCCTCAGCCCGGGAATCAATGCTTCATACTTAGATTCATTATTGCAGTGGCTAGGAATCTAAACTTAAGTGGATATCATACCTTTAAGTGATGTGGTCCTTGTAGCATAAGTCTTGCTCTGCATCCCTATCTAGTCAAGGATCCATCCACATATAAACTCCATTGAGGCTTTTTAATCAACTCGATATTGTCTTCATCACTTGTGAATTTTGCAGTATAATATGCTAAAACTTATGCCTTTAAAGCTGCTATAGGTCAATACTAAACATCATATGCACTTAATTCCAATGCATATATCATCATCCTACCTAAGGAATCAAGCTTTTGCAAAAGCTTGCCCATGTGGTTGGTTTGTGAGGATAATCACTTGATGGGCCTTAGAACAAGGCTTCAACTTCCTTATTACCACCACCATAGCAGGAAAAAACTTCTCCATGTAGGTATACCTTAGTTCTAGACCTTGCAAAATATGACTCACATAATAGGTCAGTTGGTACTCCTTTCCCTCAATGCGAACTAACATAGAGCAAAGAGCTTGGTTGCTAACATATAGATAAGGAAATAATTCTTCTCTAGGAATAGGCTTTGAAAGTATTGCTAGACATGACAAAAACTACTTCAGTTCTTGAAATGTGGCTTCACATTCATTTGTTTACTTAAATTCCTTAGGATTCCTCAAATCTTCAGCATATATATTGGCACTCTTCGAAACAAACTTGCTTAACACTGCAATTTGACCTATTAACTCCTGCATTTCCTTCAATATGCTCAGGGACATCATATTCACTATGGCTTCTATTTCTCTAGATTTGCATCAATTCCCTATTGAGTCACCATGTTGCCTATGAACTTTCCTAAAGTAGCTCCAAAGATACACTTCTATGAATTTAACTTCATGTTATACCTTTTTCATGTATCAAACATTTCTTAAAGGTCGATGAGATGCGACCTTTATTAATGCTTTTCATAATAATATCATCAACATAGACCTTGATGTTATGATGGATTTAAGGCTTAAACAACTTCGTCGCTAACCAGCATTTTTCAAATCGAAAGGCATAATAGTGTAGCAATACGTACCAAAATTAGTGACAAATGAAGTGTGTACTTCATCCTCTTCCTCCATCTTAATTTGATTATAGCCAAAGAAAGCATTAATGAAATGGAGGAGCAATCCTTTAGGTACCATTTGGTTGATCCTTAGTAAGGCAAAGCAATTCTTTTAGTAAGCCTTATTAAAGTTTATAAATTAATTGTACGTCTACCATTTACCGTTTGACTTCTAGACTAACATGCAGTTAGCCAACTAGGACAAATAAGACTTTTCCTTTATGAATCCTACCTTCAAGAGGATTTGTACTTCTTCCTCAATTGTTGCTTATCGCTTATGGGCAAAATGCCTCTTCTTCTGCTGTACCGCTTTGGCATTTGGATCTATCTTCAACTTATGCATCATAAACTTCCTAGGTATGCCTAGTATATTTGAAGGAGACTAAGCAAACACATTGGCATTGTTTTTAAGAAATCGTACCATGTTTCCCCCCAGCTTCGGAGATAGGGACCTCCTAATCCTTGTTGTTTTCACTAGATCTTCTCTATGCTATATTTCTTCAATCCCTTCTTCAAGTTTCTCTATGTCACTAGTTTTCCAATCTAGATTCACCTCAATATGGAAAATTCCCTTACATTTGAGGGCTTTCAAGTATAGAGACCTTGTGAGCTATTGATTTCCTTGACATACTCCAATCCTTACGAGAGTAGGATGTAAACCCCACAACCAGTCACTTAGGGTTTCGATCGACTAAAAGATCCGATCGAGCCTAAATTATAAATAAAGCTAAAAATATTAGTAAAATGATCCCGTAAGTTTGAATTTAAGAAAATAAGCAATAAAATAAAAAAAAATAAAAATTTCAAATTTTAAGTATATAACTCGTTATTTATTGAAAATGCATAAAATACATTTCAATAATTAACGAATCGTTAGAGATAAATTATATGCATACTAAAAATCATAGAATAACTTAAATAATATTTAGGAATATTTATTTGTACTATATATAAATTTACATTACTATATATAAATTTACATGTATATAGAAATATGCGTAATTACTTAAAATACGCGTAATATGCTAAAATAATATTAAATTATTAAAGAAAATTCATAATCAATTAAGAAAAAATAAAGAAAAATAAAAAAATAAGGAATAATCTAGAATTAGGTCGTGGCAACTGGGGAAAATAAGAAAAAAATTAGCCAACTAAATTAGAGCAACAAAAAAGCCAAAAATTAGGGGATTTGGGCAATATCTTATCTAATTTAATGCACATTAATTACCACAAATCTCTATAAATAGAGAAAAAAATCACAGAGCTCATTTGGACAGTTAGAAATAAGAGAAAAATTAGGAACATCGAAATTAGAGCGCCCAAGTGGGTCGACACACTCATGGCCACCGATGGTGGCCGGAGCCACCTAAATGTGTAAGTTTGATTTTCAGTCCAATTTTGTGTAATTTTGTAAAAATAATAAATATTCTTATAAAATTATGAAACTAGTTATTCTAGAATATTTTTATATTTATTTTTTAGGAAAAATATTATTTTGATAAAAATATGTTTTGTGATATATGGTCCTTAAGAAATTATGCAAAACCGATCATGTTCCGGTTTAGAAATAAATAACCTTAGGAGTATAGTTTTGAGCCCAAAATTTTTGCGTAGATTACTTAGATGATATAGAACAGTTATATAAAGCCCGTTTTCAAAAATTAATTTTAAAAAATTTTAGATAATTTTTAGGCCTTAAAATGAAGTATAAAATGGGTAATTTAGGGTTAATTAAGTAATTAAAGGGTTAATTACTGATTTAGTGAATAATTCTATGTTTTAGGATGTTGAAATCTGATGAAGTTTGATACTTGTAGCATTTAGGGTGTTATATGTAATTATTAGGTTAATTATGTAGTAAATGAGTAATAGGGAAAAATAGTAAATTTTAAGTTAATTTTGTAAATTAGGGTAATTAGGTGTAAAATATGATTTACGATGAATTTAGATACTTTGAAATGATAATTAATGTTGGGAGATGGTAATTAGAGTAATAGAAATATTATATATATATTATATACATAATTAGTGATAATACATAATATGTAATTATTAGAAATATAATAAATAGAAAATATTAGAATAAACATTGATATTATGATAATAATAAAAATATACAATAAATCTAATGGGAAACTTGAATTTATGTAATTATATGAAAAATGTAAAAATTTCTTACATCAGGAGTAAATTCGATACACTATTAAGGATTTACGTGTATTGGATATAATAAAATACTGACTAGAGGTAATGATGGTATTTAGGATATCTAGAAGTAAGGTGATTAATTTTACATTATGAGTAAAAACAAGGTTCTAGAGTTCGGTATAAAACAGTACTTAGAAATTGAACTAGAACCTAACCCCAAACCTAAAATAATTGTAAAAGACTTACGACCTAGATAATTAGGTATATTAAACTCTAAACAAAACATAACAATAAGCGTTATAGGATAAAACGAACTTATAATAATTATATGAAAAACTGAAACCACGTTTGTGTTATAGGGATGATTGGCAATGGCTTGAGAAAGTCGGACCTCGAGTGAGCGAGCAAAGGGTTGAGGTAAGTTGGGATTAATACGTTGCTATATTTTAGAGGCTTGAGATTATGCTTGGTTGTGCTTGTTAGATAGTTGATTGTGTGCATGTGTTTAATTATGAGTGATGCTATGATTCTGTTTATTATTCTAGCTTATATTGTATGATTTGCGTGAAATGATTGGTCACCTTAAATTGAACCTAATCAAATATACAACATGTAATCATAATCGGACTAGTATGGCAACCCATTAAGAGAGACCTAGGATTCTCCGGCCAAATAGTGACAACTTTGAAAGGGATAGTACAGGATTGCATAATGGTCCCTTCTTTATCCTTAGTCGAACTAAGTGACAAGAGATGAGGTCGCAGTAAGGGTGAAGTCAATGGTTCGAAGGTAGTCGTGGGAGGAGTGATGTCTCCATTGTATAAGCTTGGGTTTGATCATGAGCTATTGCATTAACAGTAGCTCCTCAACTTGAATTAGAATGGGCGCAATTTCTCTAATCTTACGATGGGCTAAACAATGTTGTGCGATGGCATTTGCTTGAACATGCATTATACCTAATAAGTTGATTGATAACCTTATTGTGTTTATGGTATAGTTTTAAGTCTTCCATCATAACTTACTGAGTTGTGGTTGTTCACATCCCTATAGACGTTATACAGGTGTTGGCTAAGAAGCGGCTTACAACTACTTTGAAGCTAGCAACTACTGGATCCTGGGGAGTGAGGAAAAACATTTGAAGAACAAACATATATTTTAATTATAATAACTGAATTTCAGTGTATATATATATTTTCTCACTTTCTTAGGTAAATGATTTATTTAAATTACAAACTGTTTATTTCAAAGCGGGTTAGTCGTGGACGCCTTGTGTAGATTAGGTTTAGGATAGCGATTGTAAAGCCAACTACTATCTTAGAATGATTTACACGGCGGGGTTGTTACGACTCTGTCACTTCGGGGCGTGACATAGGAATCTTGGCTTTTGGATGTACTGTTGAAGGGACTATGTCGAACGAGTTCTAGTTGGGTTAGCCCATAATATGATTGTAGGGTAACCAATACTTGACCATAAGAAAATTCACTTTGTCTATAGCAACAATACTATCATCACCAATCTGAATGGGTAGAGTGATCACCCTTGAAATGTTATAAGCTAATTATTGAAGGCATATAGGTCATAATTATAGGACCTTGATAACATCAAATCGATATAAAAAGTCTATAGTTATTTTACGTTACTTTGGATGTTAATCTAGTTAATTCCATAGTGTTTTGAGCTTAGTTCTTTTAATTTTCATTTTCAAGGACTTTGAGAGTCATTTGATGAAATTTTAAGGATTTTTACCAAGTTTTGGAATATTTAGGAATGAATTCCTTGATCAAGGAATGAAGCGGAAGAATTTTGAGTGAGAAATAAAGTCCAGTAAAGAACATTATTGAAGACCATAGCTGTGGTTCATGCTTATGCTCCCCTCATCAATCAATTCCATCAAATTTTGAAGATCTTGGACAAAATGCAAGTATACACCCAAACATCAAGGCTGTATACCTAGCTCGTAGACTTATAGTAATTTACAATTTTTTTTTATTTTTTTTAGGTTTTCTTTGTAAATGTAGAACCACTTCTTATAAATAGATGTCTAGGTTTAGATTTATAGAGAGAGGTCCTTCATAGCAAGAGTTAGTTAGGTGAAGAATTTTAAAGGGGTTTCTCTATTGTCTTTTCTTTTAACTCCATTATGCCATTGTTTTAAATTTCTTAGTAAATTGTTATTAAAATCTATGTTGTAGGGTGACTTTTCCTTTATGAAATTCAGTAAAAGGTTTTCATATTGTGATCAATTGTATTGTTTTTTTTTTTTTTTATGTTTGCTTTAATTCAATATACTAGTTACTAAATTATTGTAAGAGCCTATGTAAAGTTTATGGGAGCATGTGATATGATTGATTGATACAATTAGGCGAAACTAGCTGACTAAAATGATTACTAGTTTGATTTTTCATGATTAAGGAAACCTAATAGCAGGATTCAAGAATGTTGTGTGATCTAGCGATGCTTTATTTAGAAGTGATTTGTGTAGAGAGAGTTTCGGGATTAGGAATTGGCTAAGAGATGTAAGTCTGGTTAACTCGTATTAGGAAACCCTATAGTTTAATATTGTAATTGAGATTAAACAAGTCACTCTAAACTAGATAATAAATAACATAAAAGATTTATTAAGGAACATGTTTTTTCCTTTAATTAATTAATTTGTTCTTGCTCTTATTTTTATTATTCATGTTTAAGTTTATATATATTTTTTTATTTTAGTTATTTGGTTATTGTAATATTTAACTTCTCATCTTTAATTATTTAATTAAATCTCTTATTGTACAAGTTAGGTAACTAGAATAATTTAGTTATATAACTACTAAATAATTAGATACTACTCCCACATACGATTCCTTGTAGGATCGACACTTAGAGTCATAATTAGTTTCATTTGTAATTAGACTAGGTGTACTTGCTTATGCTAAGCCTTGCATGCGATGAATCAAACCTTAGCTATGCCTTGATCTTTAACTTCATCTGATCATGTGCATGTTGAAAAATTATGTTAGCCAAGCTTCTAATATCCACCAAGATCTTCTTAACTCCAAATTTGACAGTTGTTGCATTGATGAGTAACTCATCATCATGGGGCTTTTCGACGTCCTCAAAGTCTCTTTCCAAAAAAGAAATTGAATTATCAACTTTTATCTTCTTTCCTCGCACATTACAAACATGATCAAGGATGTTAGTTGAGCTCGAAGTGTAAGACCAACATAAATTAGAAGGTTCTCTAACTATGGTGTTAATAACACCATTTGGTGCTATGTTGTTCTTACCATTTAGTAGACCATCTCCGTCATCTTGAACAGGTTGCTCATCTCTGAGTTCCTCTCCTTTGGGTTGGTCACTCAATGTTCTCTGCATCATGAGCTAGAAATTTCCTTAAGTAACCTCTCTAAATGACATCTTCAATTGCATGCACTCATCAATGTTATGGCCTCTATTACTGTAGAAGTCACAATACACATTTGAATTCCTCTTAAAGGAATTTCCTTTCCTCTTCTTCGACCATTGGAGGATTCTTTGGTTTTAGATTTCCACTAAAATGTCTAACACTGGACAGTTAAGGGGAGTGTAGGCAGATAATGTATCTAGGAGCTCAGTAATTACTAGGACTTGCTGGAAGGAATGGGAACCAAATGGATCCTTTGTAATGATGAAGAAAATGAAGTTAAGAAGCTGAAAAAGATACAGGGGCTCATGCTTTCTCAAACATTTCTACGATCAATCAACTCATCTACTTATTTCTTCAACTCAGCTACTTACTTGGGGATGAGCTTATAGGCAAGTCAGTTTGGAAGAACAGCTCCAGGCTCAAGATTAATGCAATGCTTAATGCTTTTCAAGGGTAGTGAACCTCTTGGCATCTCGACGGGAAAGAGGTTGCTAAGAAAGGCTCATTAGGGTTATTATAACTTTCTTCCAATCCTTTTAGAACATATAGGTGTTTTTATACCCATCATGCAATACTCTCAAATCAAATAGCCAGGGTCGACCCAGTAATACGTATGAAGTACACATGGGTAGGACGTCGCATAACACCTCATCCTTATCTTTATCACCAATAGTAATGGGCGCTTTAACTTGCTCAGAAATTGGTAGACCTCCCTTCTCATTCAACCAATGAATCTTGTATGGCTTAGGGTGCATAGGTTAACAACTTCAAAGCCTTGACTACTCCTTGCGCTATGACATTGGTATAGCTTTCTTCAATAATGATTAATGCAAAGAGCTTGCCATTCATTCGGCAATTTGTATGGAAGAGGTTCTCCCTTTACTCATCCTCTTTAAAAGTAAAGGTACCAAGAGATCTTTAAATGATAAAATAGTACTCAACCATTGGTTTGAGTGTTGTTATGGCATCAAGATCTTCTAGAAATCCTTTTAGCACATGATCAAATCCCTCTTCTTCTTCTTCTTCACTAGCATTCTCCACTTTGAATTGGGGCTTCTTTCCTTTGATGGTCATGACATATTAATTTGGACATTGACTTGTTACGTGTCCATAGTCGAGGCATTTGAATGACTTGATCTCTTGGATCTTCTTCCCTGAACTCTGACTTTAGTACCTTTGGACCTTAAGCTCCTCGGCCTTACCCTTACATCGGCCATCATCTAGTCAGCTCAATACTTGTCATCGGCATTCTACTTCGAAACTGTTTTGCTCACAATCATTTCTAAGTCAGCTTGGCATGCCACTTCGAGTTTGCAATCTTGGTTGATTGCTTAGCATTCGGTTAATCTGGCTCCACCTCTACCTTTTGACCTTCTACACCACTCGGATGGCCTTATCTAAAGTCTTAAGCTTCTGTAACTCCACTACATTGCCAATTTCAATTCTAATCTTAGAAATGAAGTGTGCTATAATTCAGGTCTCAAGTTTGTTGACATCACATCGAGTCATAAACAACTGGAATTCTCAAATGTACTCATCTACAAATCTATTGCCTTACCTCAAGTCTTGGAGTCGTTGAAAAGTGTCTTGTTCATAGTATTCTAGAACAAATATGCTCCTCAAAACTCTCGTCATCTCATTTTACCTTTGGATTTCATATTGGGCTCTCTAGCATGCATTTTGTAACTTTTTTCCACCACATTGTTGCATACCCAGAAAATTCTAATGTGGTTACTCGAAGACATACAACATCTTCTCATTCCAGTCTAAGTAGTCATCAGCTGATCTGAACTGTGACCAAGAATAGATAAGGTTGGTTACTAGATGGGTCCAAGTTTATTGAAAGCTTAAAAAAGGGTGATGGGGATTGCGCGAAAGAGTAAATGAAAAGTAAGCAAAACCTACGAATAGCTCTAAAAGATATGATGAACCAATGGAAATTCTGAAGACTCATGGCATAACTTGATATGATATACGAATTGGTATAGTAAGATTACTTACCACCTAACTTTGCTTAAGGGTTAGGATAAGAGTGAAATGAAAATAAACAATCAATGCTTACGAAAGGAAGGATATTTATCTATTGGTTATAATATGATGTTTTCAGTTACAAGTATAAGGGTATTTATACCCAATAAGTTAGAACAACTTACCTAAAAGGGGAAAAGACAAAAAGGGTATTTCCCTAAGAAACAATATACAAGATTACCAAGGGTAAAAATGGATATTCAAGAAAAACAATAATTAATGTAACAGATTCTACATATGGCCTTATATACGTGGCGAAGGCGCATTAGTAAGGCTGTTGGAGGATGCAGACAAAGAACTAGAATTAGATTGCTTATCTAAGTAAGGGTGATTGAAGATTAGTATGGTCTCTCTCTTTCTCAACTTCTCGATTCGGATGATGTTGAGCAATTGGTTGCCTTAGACGTGAGTGAGTGAGAGTGCATGGTTTGACTGTTGTCTCGACATTTTACAATTTGGCATAAAATCTTCGAAAAGTGGGTAGTCATATGGCTTGACATGTAGAGTTGATTGGCAAGGAGATACTTGGCTTTAGTAAGAGTCGGTTAGAGTAAGAGGATTCACCTTGCCATTCCCTCTAGCCCTCGGGCTCGGCTATGTGTTAAAGGCCTAGATTGATTCCTATCATCAATACTACTAAACCTATTAAAGCACGAAATTTGCACCTTGAGATGCTTAGCTCCTCTGAGAGCTCTTAGCTCATGCTCCTCAACTCCATTGCATGGCTCTTCCTCATCATACTCCTTAACTTCATCCAATGCTAATCCCCTTCTAGCAACTCTATCAGCATGTGAGGGTAGAGCTTAGTTCATATTAATTGATTTTGGCACTCGTTGCTCATCCATCTACCTTCTTAGCCTTTCTTTCACTTCTTGGCATTGTTCAACAACAATTCTTTCTTAAGGCCTAGTCTCCATGACCCTTTGTACATAAACAATCAGACTGGCTATAATAGTAGTAAGGTTTCATATTTGCTCATCAGTAGTTTGTAGGGTTTGTTAGGTAACACAACCACGACCATAAGCGTCACTCTCGACATCATTAATCTCTTACCGAACATTAGGATTTGACATCCTCACTATAAAGCTTTAGTAAATACTTTACTCATGTAGGAAATCTTCATAAACTAAGGAAATATGTCTCAAACAGTGAAATAAGACTTGCTCTGTTTTTCAAGTTGTGAATAGAGTATAGTAGGAGAAATACATTAGCAGTAATTATCCACATAACTTTCATCTGCAACCTCAAGCTTTGATACCAGGGTTATATGATGTGCCTAGGAGCTTAGTAATCATTAGGACTTATCTTAGAGAATCAAATGGGTCTTTTGTAATAACGAAAAAAATGAGGTGAAAAAGTTGAAAAAAAAAAAACATAATAGCTTACGTGCAGTTGCTTAAAGAATGTGACTCATCAATGAACATAATATGAATCAACACTTTGCTTGATATGATGCATAAGCTAATGTTAAGGTCAATCCACCACTAATCTCGAGTTGCTCAACAAGATTGGATAAGAGTGTATAGAGATTGTACTCAGAGAGGAATATCTTATAAGACTAAGTATATTCAATATTTGAGAGGAAAATAAGATATTTTAGCTATAATAAAAAGGGACTATTTATAGTAAGTTCCTAGGGTAACATTATAAATAAGGAAAATGACAAAAAGGGTAAAGAAGAAAGGGATTCCTAGTATGTAATTAAGGGGTAAATAGGACAAATGAACAAAAAGAAAAATAATACAATGTTAGAATAAGTGATGGATAGGTGGCAGCTTATTAATGGGTTCGTACTAGTGAATCTTAAGGTGTGGTAGTTGAGCTGGGTTTAGGATGTGGCAGCTGTAGATGGGTAATATCTAGAATTACTGGGATGAATAAGGGATGCCATTGTTTAGTAGGTTGAAAGAGAAGGAACTTGCGTATAGGGGCCTCGGCCTCAGCACTCAATAGGTTGGCTTTGTCATATGAAATTCTTGTAGGTTGGAGTAGGGCTTGGTATGTATTAATCTCAGCTTCAACATTCCACTAGTCGACTTTGGCTCATGAGTGGTCAGTGATGGCATAAGGATTAGAAGAGTGCAAGGTGTATTTAAGCTAAGTTCTCAAGGAGTTCTGCCCACTATTCTTTTGTATACTATGTTTTTTCCTCAACAAGTCGGTGAAAGAGAATTCTTCTAACGAGAGACTGAAAGCCTTCGAGGTTGTGCAATTAAGAGGGCTAGAGGTTCGCAATCCATCAGTAGAGAAGATTGGAATTCATGGTCTCTTCCTATCTCTACCTAAAGAATGATCATCTTGGCTGCTTAGTTGATCTTTCACACTTGGGTGATTCTTGTCATTCTTTAGGTTAAACCAATTATGAGTGGCTCCACATCAAGCTTTTATATTATCTTCCGATCTGATATAATATTTTTCCTTGGCCTTAAACCTTATGAATTTTTCGGCTTATTCTTTGCTGAGGATATAAAAAATAAATCAATCTCCATGTGGCTTCACTCCATTAATTACAGTAAGTGCGACACTTATGTCGAGTTTTGGAATTTGCCTCATCTCGACCATAAGTTAAGCTAAATATTCCTTAATGGTTTCATTAGATTTCTAATTAATTGTGTTAAGGATCGAAGCCAAGTTGTTAAAATACAAAATGGTTTTTGGCTCAAGTGCTTGAATTAGGTGCTTGCAGCATTCCTTAGTGTTGATGGGAAGGCTTAGTAAGTAACAACATCACTAAGGTTGTGTAACTTAGCCAAAGTGTGGTAATACTCCAAGTGATCTTTTGGGTCCTTTATCCTATCGTACATATCAAATTATGGGAGCTTAATATGCTGAGGAATAACTTCCTCTAAATTTTATGGGATGAAAGGGCTCTTCTTGAAGATGAATTGTTTAGTTGTAGAAACAAGAGCACTAACATGCAATGGGCTAACATGATGTGCTTGCTGTGGAGCTTTCCCTTTATTAGCTCTTTTTAGAGTAAAAGCTTGAGTTTCTTGAACTCTAGCCTACTTAGCTTGTTGTTTAGGTGATTGAATGGAAGCATTTGAGTTCTCTACATTATTTCGATCTTGTTCAATATTTTGATTCGGTAGCATATTAGTGCATACCAAGTTCAAAATTTTGTTATTCTTTCGTGTAAGCTGTTAATTTTCCCTAGTTAATCTAATGCAAAGTTGTTCCAACTTAGTTAGCCAATCAACATCTGAATGGTGCCTCTTTCTTCCCTCTAAATGGTGGTGGGAAGAGGTAGTACCACCATAACTTTTCATCAATTGAGTCCTGGCTACCATGGTTTAGATACGAACACAAACAGAACTAAAATGCTGTTGTTCAAATTAGGTAAGAGTTCTAAATATGCAAAATGAAGAAATGTGAGGCTTTGGGGGATATCAGGGCTAATCTGGCTTAACTACTCTGATGCCTAATGTGTATGTGTGTTTTGAAATAAAATAAAGGATATAGTTAATAGAGTGCATAAAGAGCTCTTACAATAGGTGTGTTATCATATTTATAAGCTTTTTTTTTTTTTTTGGTAATAGTTGTGGATGGCAGTTGAAATGCTAGTGATATGTGGCATCTCCTAAATTTAGCCATGTGTAAATTATAGGGAGAAGTGGGTAGTTAGATAATTACTCTCTAGATAACTATTGACCTATTCATACCTACATTTGACTATTTGAATCTTTTTCGACCAGACCTTACCAATTAGGCCTTAGGTGGTGTTGATTAGAGAAGTGATATCAAGTTGTAGAAGCTCTAGCAAGAGGTTGGTGGCTAAACTGTCTATCTAGTGGTATCGATAAAGTGGCTAGCTATGATAGGATTAAGTTAAAGGCATTATGAAATGTCTTCGAGGTCGGATACATGGAGAAACATCATAACTAAGCGAACTGGAAAGAAATAAAAGAAAAGCTAGCAAAGTCTGAGTAGCTACCAATTAGATATGATACACCAATTGATCTCGACATATAATCCATTGGATATAACTCATTGATCTGAATTAAAGGGTGACTCACCACTACTCCTTACTAAAGGGAATAGATAAGAGTTGAAAGATAATGAAAACACTACGGTTGCTCAAAGGAAACTTGAATAATATTTTGATATTGATGATTAATCCCCTACATACAATTAAGTGGGAGTTTAGATACCCATCCACTTAGGTTACTATACATGTATGAAAAGACAAAAAGGTATTCTTACAATTAGGTAATACAATACATACTAAAAATCAATACATACTAAAAAGGGTAAAAGAAACAAAGAATATTCAATATGGAAAGTAAAGAATTCTTCTAGAATGTTGTACCAAAAGACATATGTCACTTAGTAGCTGGATATTAGAAATATGGTATAAAGTAGATAAGAAAAAGAATTTGCAATCAGGAGCCGACCTGATTTAGATTAGGTTGGGGCCTCGTTAGTGTTGTTGTAGAGTAGTTAGCTTGGGTTGGGGTCAAACATCTATTTTCGATTCAAGAGCTCAACTTAGATAGTCTTGGGGTTGTCTGCTTTGATACTGTCATAGCATAGCTATTCATCAGGTCTGGTGCACGTAAAGGCTTAGCAGTCAGGTGGGTAGAAAAGGGAAACATAGAGGTTAAGATAGGAATTTTCATCTCTGATAGAGCTTCAAGTTAGTATTCTTTAAGTGAATCCTTAGAATTCTCTAGCTCAACTTCATGTGATTGGTTTAGGGGATTGATTCCTATGACATTATCCTTACGACTAATGATAAGTTCTTAGTTGACTATATTTGATATAGTTATTTTTAGTGTACTTCCTTAGAATTTTGGTTTATTTTTAGGGAAATGATACATAATTGAGTAAAATTTTGAATTGAACATTTTGGATTGCTCTTAGAAAGAAAGTGAGAGAGTTGAATCAAGTTTAACTCAATTTGGAGCTAAAATGAAGAAATTATGAAGTTTGGAAGTGACATGAGCAGCGGTGTGATCGTGTCACTTGTAGAGGAGATTTTTAAGCTAAAAAAGAGTGATACATAGAAAGTGACGTGACTTGGGTGACACCATTATGTCCCTAATCATGTTAGTAGCAAATTAGAGAAAGATTTGATAAGATTTGGTGAGATTTAAGTGATACGAATGTGTTGGTTGACTGTATCCCTCACAAGAAAGGGAAAATTTGCATTCGATATAAAAGGCTTTTTGGGGGATTTTAATTATACTTTTTTAGACAATTTTTAGAGAGACTTTAAGGGTAGAAATGCATAAGGGGCAAATTTTAGAGCAATATGCTTCAAGATTTGAGAGATTTCTTTAATTTTCATGGCTCTTATTTTCATGTTATTAATAGTTTGAATTAAAGATTGTTCTTTTACTATGATTAGAGTATAAATTCACTATATCTAGGTTTTGTGGAACCTAAAACAACCATGTGATACAGAGGTTTCTTAGATCTAATAAAGTTTTTTAGTTTTATTGATTCAATTATGTGTTCTTTATTGCATTAGATTGTTATCTCCAAAGCGTTCACTTGATACTCAATATTGTGCAAGAATAATTGAAAGATTGCTTGTATGATTAGATCTAAGTATAATTGATGAAAATTATTATAAGCTTAAAGATAAGTTGTAAGGTTTTTTGTAGCTTGATTGTTATTTTTAAGAGAATTCTTGATCTTTAATGTGATATTTAATTATACTATTGATTAGAGGTTTTAATAGGTAATTTAAAGATTAGGATTAATAGACTTGAAAAAGTTATTAACATTATTAGAGAATTCTTCAAGTTAGTTTCTATTTTGATTGCTTTCTTGTTTATTTTCATATTAATACTTAAAGTCCTCATAGGAATGATATCTATTTTTATTGACTATACTATAAATCAATAGGTCTGCTTACCTTATGCCAAGTTTTTGGCATTGTCGCTAGGGACTTGTGATATTAAGTGCACTAGCCACTTTATTAATATAACCATTACTTTCTTTACTTTTCTTGATTTTCTCCTTTCTTGTTTTTTTTTTCCTGTTTAATTGGTGTGATCTTGAGCTAACTCTAAGTTTCCCTTTATGCAGTGCATGACCAGAAGTTGTTCAAGAGACTTGATTGAAATTGACCCTAATATTGAGGAAAGACTTTAAGGAATTTAAGACAACTAAGAATGGAAGAAATTGTGGAGACAATAAATCAAGGATCTCCTTTGAGAATGAAAGATGAGGGTGAAGTGAATGATCAAGAGTCTGACCAAGAGAGCATACTTGGAGATAAGATGGCCAAAAAGAGGAAACAATAGAAAACCATGTCAGATAATTCTTGGCCTTTTTTAGACTAGAGTCAAGTCTAGTATAAATAGGCTGGCTATTGTAGCCAATAATTTTGAGATCAAGCTAAACATTATACAAATGGTGCAATAGTTTGTGCAGTTTCATGGCCTACAAGATATGGACCCTAATACTCATATTTTCAGCTTGGAAATATATGAAACATTCAAGATTAATGGGGAAATTGATGATGCCATTAGATTGAATCTTTTTGAGTTCTCTTTGCATGGTAGAGCTAAATAATGATTGAATTCCCTTTTAAGGAATTCAATCACAACATGGAATGAATAAGTGGAAAAGTTCATAGAAAGTACTTCTTGCTAGCTAAAATTGCTAAGTTAGAGTCGATATATCATCATATGCCTAACTGAAAGGCAAGACCCTATTTGACACTTGGGGGCACTTCAAGGACTTGTTAAGAAGGTGCCCACATCATAGCTTCCCCTTTGGATGGAAATCGAAACTTCTTACAATTGTCTCAACCTTACTATGAAGCAATTGATAGATGCATCAATTGGGGGTATAATGAATACAAAGATGCTAGAACAAGTTCATAATCTAATTAAAGGGATGACCATTAACAACAATCAATGGGAAAACACCAAAGTTAGGCAAAGAGCTACAAGTATATATGATCTAGATGTAGTTTACTCCTTCGCCACCAAGGTAGAGATGTTGAGTAAGAAGATTGAGTCACCCTCAATTAGTTCACGGTAGCCTCGGTTTAGCCTCAATAGTATGTACCAAGAAGGATATGTAGGGAATGAGCATATAAAGCAAGCTGATTTTTTGGGGAGCCCTTCAAAACCCTAAGACAATTCCTATAGCAACACCTACAATCCTAGGTTAAGGGATCACTTAACTTTTCTTAGGGAAATTAGAACTAGATTTAGGGTTAGCCTAATTTGCCTCCACTGGGATTCCAACAACCTTTAGCTCTTCCATTACCTTCAGGGAAGAACTTGGAGAATCTCTTAGAAAATTATATTCAGAATGATGAGGCAAGGATGCAACAAATTGGGACACCCCTTAGGAATCAAGAGGCTTCCATCCATAAATTAGAAAATTAGATTAGATAGCTTATAAGGATGTTGAATGAATGGAAATAAGTGTCTTTACCTGGGAACATTGAAACAAACCCTAGGAAATATGTTAATGCAGTGACCCTAAGAAGTGGAAGGGAGTTGCAAGTTAAGAAGAGAAATAGTGGGGAAATAGTTGAGAAAGAAGTGAAGGTTAAGGGCAAAGAGAGTGTGAAGCCACCAAAAGTAAAGGAGTATAAACTACCCATCTCATATTCGTAATGTCCTAAACAATATTGTAGTAATCAAATTAAGCAATTCGATAAATTCCTTGATCTTTCTAAATAACTAAACATTAACTTACCTCTTGTTGATGCTTTATTATAGATTCCAAAGTATGCAAAGTTTTTGAAGAATCTTTCATTGAATAAGAGGAAGTTAGAGGATCTTTCAACTGTTACACTGGATGAGGAATGCTTAACACCTCTTCATGAAAAGCCATTAAAAAATTAAAAGATCCAAGGAATTTTAATATAGTTTGTATGTTTGGCAATTTGTTAGTAGATAATGCTTTGGTAGACTTAGAAGCTAGTATAAATTTAATACCATATAAATTGTTCAAAAAGTTAGGGTTAGAAGAACCTAGACCAATATGCATGTGCCTTCAATTAGCTAATAAGGCTACTAAATACTCTAAAGGTATCATAGAGTATGTTTTGGTACAAGTCGGTAAGTTCGTTTTTCTGTAGACTTTATTATTCTTAATATAAATGAGGATCTAGAGGTACCACTAATTTTGAGATGAAGAAATTATTTTTCAGATTTCAGATAAAAGGAATAAGTCCCTTGGGCATAAGCTATAATGTTGATGCTATTAATGTCATCATTACTAAATGTATGCAGGAAATGCTTGTCAAAGAACCCTCGAACCATTGCTTAGAAAAAGGGAGTTGAAAAGATGGTGAAAACCCCTTATCATTATGAAGTTGCAGCTCAGTTGGGACCTATTTTATCCATTGTGGTAAAGAAGGGGTTTAAATCATACTGTAGACTAAAAGAAGAACAGTTAGAACTTTCCAAAGATAAGTTATCATTATTGGAATGGAAACAAACAAGAGATCCTTTGGAACATGTCTTTGTAATGAAGAGCTCTAAGTTACCAACAATCACTACATTTGAATGAAAAGAAGAAACTCGAGCTACATTAGCTTGATGAGTGGCATGATAAGGAGAGAATTGGCAGATACCTAGAATAGAGAATTTGTTGGGTTGATGGGCACAGGATAAATCCATACTTGTGTGGAGAGCTCAAAAGCAAGGTGAGCGAGGAGATTCATCTCCACCTGAGTGAAGAGTAAGTAAGTCGGCACATCTCATAGAGCCATTGTTGTTAAATATAGTGCTCTTAGGAGGCAACCCGAGCCTATAATTTATTTTAGTTTTTTTTTTTAATTTTGACACACTTTAGTTTTGCATAGTTTCATTGAAAAAGGAAAAAAAAAAGAGTAAAGAAAGTGATACGGCCAAACTAACACAATCATGCTAATAGTTGTGTCACTTCTAGTAAAGGAATTATGGTCAAAGTATAGTGAGTTACATAGGTAAGACGATACAATTATGCTTTTGCTCCATGTCAGTTATAGTGAGGGAATGTACGCTTACTATAGTAGGTTACATGGACAAGAGATACAGTTGTGTCCTTACCTGTATCAATTGAAACAACAATACATGTGCATATCATAGAAAGATACATAGGTAATTAGATATGGTGGTGTCTATACCTATATTGCATCCAATCCCTCTCCCATACGTGATCACAATAAGTTATATGGTTTGATAGATATGGTCATGTCTATCACTGTATCAACCATAAACATAAAAGGTTCCAGTTTTCCTCATTCTCAAATTGCACTCTTTCTCTCATCTCTCTTCTTAGCCATTGAAACATACCCACATACGTACAATATTGATCATTTCTTGCATAATCAACACATCAATCACTAAATTTTGTTCCAAAATTGCATCAAGAACAACGTAAATGTCCTAATCTATTTTCTCATGCTATTTTATATTTTCTAGGTTGAATGTATGCCTTTACATGCATAATCTAGGAAAGTAATTTAGGGCTTTTGCATGAATTTAGTACACTTGTTTGATTGAAGTAGATTTATCTATGTTTTAGTGTCTTTTTCATGATTCGAGTGTTGGATTGTGGCATGACATCATTGTGTCATTTGAATTAGGCACTAACTTAGGATTTGAAAGAGACAAATGAGGGCATGATCATGTAGAGTTATAGTATGAAGCATGAATCATTCTAATTTTGCTCTTTTTGTTGGTTGAATTTCTTGATTTGCATGTAATTACTATATTTCATCCTAAAATTAACACTTAGTGTTTCTAAGATTTTCATTACTTTTAAGTTCTCTTAAGTGAATCAAGTACATGTTCATGTGCTATGAATGTTAGAAATCACTCTTGTCCCACTATTTGTTGGGATTGCATGAAAAAAATTTTCAAGGAAACAACTAGACCTTAAATGGCCACCTAGTGTTTGATAAAATGACTTAATGAATAAAAGTGATAAGTCCTTTACACTTAGCTATAGTTTTTGACACTTATTTATGCTTTAATTGTGGGGAAACTCATATGCACCTAAATTGACTTGAAATTTATTCTTTTTGGTAGGACTTATGGCACTAACAGTGAAACTTCTAGTTAACAAAAAAGGTAAGAACATTGCATCAACATCATCTTCTTAATTGCCTCCTTGCCTCAACCCCTAGTAGCAATCAAACCACCTCTTCATCCCACGTTGAGGTTTAGGGATGACATTACAAAGGAATGATTCTAATCACTTCTAAGTTGTACTTATGGGGAGATATTATACTTAGATCGAGAGGTTATCCACCAATTGAATTTGGAAGAACAAGTCCGTGTTGTAGTAAGGGTACCTCTAATAAGGACTAGGCTAAGGACAGACAAGGTCGGCCATGGGGGGTGGGTTTGATCCTGCCGAAGGAATGAAAAGTAAATGGTAGTCGATGGTTTAGCTATCATGTATACTAACTCTACGGATATGATGCATCGTAAAACCACACATGAACCTAAGACTCATCGGATGTAACATACCGATCCGAGTGATAGGGTTACCCGCCATAATCCTTGCTAAAGGAATTAATAAGAGCTAGTGAGGGAGAGAGAACTTTTCAATAGAAAAAGACTCAAAAGGGATTTTTTTTTTTTCATTAATTTTCTATGTGTATAGGTTTTGTTACAAAAATTGTTATTTATAGTACGTTGAAAACCCTAGTGGCAAAATTATAAATGATGTACAAGGTCTTATACCCTAAAGAATTAGGCCCATAAATAAAATAAAGACAAACATGTACAAAAATATAGAACTGTGCGTTTTACAAGGAGAAGTTGACATGTGGCCATTTAGCATGCCTTAGAAGTAGTCTTGTAGTGCATGGTCGAGATACTAAAGAGGTCGGCCCATAATTGCTGAGTTTTGAAGTTAGTCGGTGTTAGTCTCTCAGGGCCTTGCCGAGTGAATCCAACTCTTTGCCACTAAGTCGACGTAGACTTTGCTAAGTGAATCCAACTTTCAATAACGTAATCTCTCGGCATATCGGTAAGCGTGAAGCTGAGTAAGTAATTGGTCAGGCATGGGTGAGGATCGGTGGTTGTCTTGGCCTTTTTCTTTTTGGCACTTTATCTACAAGAAATAGTGTTATTTGGCTTGGTAGACAAAATGAATCGGCAAGTAGATGATCTTGGCTTTAGTAGTCGGGTTAAGTCAATATCCTTAAGCCTATCAGTGTCTATGGGAAAAATTATTGATTCCTCAAGCTTAGATTTGGCAGGAACTCATACTGAAGTTATTGTACACATTATAGATAGAGAAGCCACATGAAACATATATGGGGTTAGACAAAAAATGAAATTCCATGTGAATGGACATTCTTACAAGATTTCTATAGTTGACTTGGTGTTTACATGGGGTTGTATGATGAGGAATATATTCAAAGCCTTGAGTTTTATGAGTTACCATATAGATTGCCTCATGGTGTGATAGCTTCCTAGTTTTAGCGGGATATTGCTTGGTCTTCGCAACATATTGATTACCAAATCCAACAAGGCATCAACAATGTGTTGTCCTGAATATCAGGTAGGTCATTAGTTAATTTCACATACCATTACAGGACAAGGTAAGAGCACTAGAGTAGTAAGTTATTTTGAGTTACTTTATTTGTATGATATGATTGCCTAATGTCTAATGAATTTGTCTATGTTACTTACTGAGTATTTAGATAGTTAGAAGACAAGGATTAGGGCGTATGGTAACATATGTTGTAGCCATTACATCACAGTGTTAGTATAGAGTATGGGGCTCGTATTCGAGAATATGCCACCAATGACTTTAGTGGGTGAAGTGATGATTTTGAGATGGGACACTTTTAGACACATGAGGATAAATTTTGATGATGAACGGTGAGTTGGTGATGTTAATACTAGCCATAGAGGAGGCTCTTAGTTGGATATAATAGTAGATATGTTGAAGTAGGTGATGACTAGGCAAGAAGATATGTAACATGAAATGGATGTAAACTTCCAAAGATTAATGATTAAACAAAATAAGTTGTTGAAGTTTGCAAGCAATATAACAAAGAAATATAATCTCAAAATGCTTGATGTAACCTTGCCTACTCTTAATTCTAGTGAGAATGAGGAGAATGAGGAAGAGGTTGAAGAGGAGCAAGAAGTTGAAGGAGGAGAATAAGAGGAAGCAATTAAAGAGAGTAGTTATGAATAACTTGATGATGGGGATGATGAGGAAGAAGAGGAGGACGATGATGACAATGGGATAATAGATGATGTTTTTGAGGATGATGATTGAGGATCTTAGGATGCTAATTGATTGGTTTTTAAAATTTGAACATTTTTTTGTACTTGGTTATTTTAGGACTTTGCTTAAGTTTCTAGACTGTTTTCTAATCATATGTTCTTCTTTTATTTTATTTTTTTTATTTATGTCTAGTTAATTATATTGCATGGTAATGGTTTCGAAATTTGATACTTGTAATTGAGGTTGTAGTTAGACATGATGATTCAAGACTTCTCGTTTGATATGTGTAGACAAGATTTTAGGAAAGTATTAGTTCTCTTTCCCACTTTTATATCTTTCTCCCTATGTATGTTTGTATTGAGATATTTCTTATTGAGTTACTTAGTTTTGCATATTGAGGATAATCTATGGTTTTAAGTGTGTGGAAGGGAATGTGAAATTATTACTACTTAGGAGACCAAATTTTCTTTTTTCTATATTTAACCCAATTATTTTGGTTAACTTGTAATAATTTGGGAAATTGACAACTTTTGAATGAATTGATACTTAATTGTTAGTGATTGATTTACATGATGCTAGATTTGATAGTGGAATCTATGTGGAGTAAAGTTACATATCATTTCATGAGATTTTAGGACTTAGAATTATAACAATACCACTAGTTGAGAATTAGTCATGACTATTTTCGAATTTACTGTAATGTATATTTTTCTCTTGAAAATTTTTAGAGCTCTATAATCTTTAATAAACAAAAAAAGGAAATTTGTCTTTTTGTCTTTTCAAAATTCCTTGAAAAATCATAAATTAATTGGAGACTAAAAAAGAAGAATTTGTAAATAAAGTAGTTATGTCGGTAAGATTTAACCATGATTTACTTAGAAGAGCGAGATTAATTCCCACTGCTAGTGTGAGGATAAGTTTGTATGAACTCATCTTTGTCTGTTAGAAGAGTAGGGCTTAGATTTTGCTACCTTTTGGACTCCAATCAAAGTAATCGTTGATTTTATTCATTTAGCTAAGTGTGTAAAATTTATTTTATTCATGTATGATTACAATATTGGTATTATCTACCATGATTGACAATCCTAAGGCACCCCTAGAAGTATTGACGTACGACTTGATGAGGTAGCTAACATGTTAGTGGATTTAACCCGAGCTGTCAATACATTGGCTTATCGACTTGTTGAAACCATGCCTAATACCTTACAAGCTGCCCGACCTACTAGAGATTAGAACTTAGCTCAACAAGTTTGAGGTGGAGGAGTAGGTAGATGAGTGAGGAGAAGAATTGACTTGGGAGAAATGGACGATGTTGAGAAAGAAGAGTACGAAGAAGAAGAAGAAGAACGAGCTCAAACACCCTAAGCATCCAACCATGTGAAGCTTCAGATTCCAAGCTTTAATTGGTCAGGAAGTACGGATGATTACTTGGATTGAGAGGAGAAGGTGGAACATGTTTTTGAATATTACCAATATGAAGATTAATGTAGGTAAGTGCACCTATCAATTTATAGTATAGCAGATACAAGTCTGAATGTCAATCCCATATAGACTAGTATGATTACTAATACTCACTAGATATTTATTATCTAACCAGCAAATTAAATTTCAAGAATCTTAAAGAAGTAAATCTAAATTACTTCTAAAGCTAATTTAAAGATTAACCAAGATCCAATTCAAGAATTAATACGAAAGCAATTCAAGATTTATGATTCAATATTGTACTTAAATCTTATTTCCCTTAGATCTAACATGTAATTTTCCTAAAAATAATCTAATTTATTCTTTAATCTTTCTTAACTAGGAGAATTCTCTACTAAAGCTAATTATTTTCTCAAGCTAATTAACGTTAACTCTAAAATTACCTATTAAAATATTTTCTCAATAGTATGACCTAAGATTGCATGATTGAACAATGAATTCTCTATGCATTAATTTGAAATTTTGGAATAATATTGCAAATTATCTCTAATCTTGTAATAATTATCATCAACTATGCCTAGATCTAATTTTATAAGAAATTTCTTGATTTTCTTATAAGATATCAAACTCTAGATTACTACCCATGGAAATAATAATCTAAATCATGAAGCATACATAGTTGAATTAAGAAAATAATAAAAAACTAAATTAATTAAATACTAATCATGTCACATAAATCGATCTGGGTTTTACGAAATCTAGATATCAAATATCTACTCACTATACATTCTAAAATAAGAATCTAAAAACAAAGTGTGGAGAAAAATAAAATGATGAATCATGAAATTTAAAGAAAAATTGAATATTGAAATCTTCTTTGCACCTTACTTTCTTGAGTTTTTTTTTGCTTGAAAAACTCTCCAAAATTGATGCCAAAAGTTCTTCTTCTAAATAAACCCTAACAAGGCCTTATATATGAAGTTAATAAAAAAATAAAAAAGATATAAGTCGGCTAAAAAAAGATAAGACTAGGGACATAAACCGTGTCTTTTATTCATGTCCTTTACTGTGCTTTACGTTCGTTTGTTTTCTAAACCTAGATTTGACATGACTGATGACATGATATTGTCTTTTGGTCATGTCTTAGGATGTGACAGTTGAAAATCAACTCCAAATTTGCTTGGAAATGGTACAATAATTTTGTTCAGCTGTGTTGATCTTCAAACTTTTATAACTTGCTCATTTTAACTTCGATTTGAGTGAAATTTGTTTTTATCTTTTCGTTTTTTCACATAGAATGTTTTAAAACCTAGAAAAAAAATTTACTCAATTAAGTATTATTATTAAAAATAAAACTCAAATATTAAGGAAAATTATCAAAAATCACTAAATAATATATGTGCAACTAGGAACTCGTAAAAAATTACGATAAAGTGAGAATTATTGCTATTGAGTTCTCTAGATATATTGCCATGTAGTAGAAGAAGTTTTAGGCTATGAGGAGACGAGAAGGATGCAGAGAGATTAATACTTGACCTAAGAAGAAGAGAATACTTAGATACATATTTGTGCTAGATACTTATTTATAAGACACTTTTACTCAACTTCAAGAGCTAAAGAAAGACGGCCAAACTATTGACAAGTACATCTAAAAACTCCAAATGCTTATGATCCATTTAAAGAAACCACCAATACGAACAGTCTCTAGATTCCTTACTAGATTAAGGAGTAACATTAGAGATATTGTGGAACTCTAATAATTTACTACAATAGATGAAGCCTTATGAATTGCTCAACAAGTGAAAAGGCAAAGAAGGAGCCAAATGTCGATCCGATCTCGACTAGCCGACTTGTTTAAGGAAGCTATCGAGGTCAGTCGAATATCGATCCGATTAGACTAAGGGATGTCCAGGCTGACTAGAAGGGCTAAACAGAATGTGACGTGCTAACCTAAACATATGAGAAAGAGTAAGGATCTAGTAAGAAGGTGAGCTAGATCAAGTACTTTAAGTGCCAAGGGTTCAAACATATGGCTACTTAATGCTCGAACTGAAAGACTGTGGTCATTAAGGGAGATGTCCTGAAGCTGGAAGTGGAAAGTACTGATGAGGGACTTAAGAAGGAGGAGAGCACTGCCAAGAAAGAAGCTCTTTAGGAGAATAAACTGATTAAGGAGGATGTCTTTGTTAAGGACCTGGATTAGTTGATCCTGGTTGTCTAACATACGATGAACTTGGAACCTTAGCATGAGGAAGAGTAGAGGGAGAACTTGTTTCATATCACCTGTAAGGTGAATGATCAGGTGTACGTACTAATTATGGATAGTAGTAGTTACACCAATGTGCCTTTAGTTGATTTGATTACAAAGTTGATGTTGTCGATTATCGTACAATTGAGGCCGTATAAGTTGCATTAGTTGAGCGAGCAGGGAGCACTACATGTCATTCGGCAAGTATTACTATCAATCACAATTTAAAATTACTCCGATGAGATTTTCTATGATGTATTGCCTATGTGTGCTTCACACATATTGCTTAGCCGACTATGACTATTTGATAGAAGAGTTATCCATGATAGATATAGGAACACTTATGTGTTTAAGAAGGATGGTAGGAAGATTACGCTAAACCTAATGTTGAGTCAAGTTAACAAATTGCAGGCAAAACTTACTTGAGGATTGAAGAAGACTTTGATGATGAGTAGAGTCGAGCTCTAAGAGGCTATTAAGGCTAACATGTCGACCCTCATGTTGGTCAGGTGTCTATTAGAGTTGAAGGCGTAAGGTAAACTACCTTAGGAAGTAAGAGAGTTACTGGATGAATATGCTGATCCGTTTCCAGAACAGTTACCAAAGGGGTTTCCTCTTATTCGAGGCATAGAACGTTGTATTGACTTAAAACCTGGTGCTTCCCTACCGAATAAACCAACCTATTGGATGAGTCTTGAATAGGCTTCTAAGCTCCAATGATAAGTCAATGAGCTACTGGAAATAGGATATGTTGAGGAAATTCTTAACCCTTGTATTGTTCCAATGCTCTTTGTGTCAAAAAATGATGGTACCTAGTAGATGTGTATTAACAGACAAGTTGTAAACAAGATAATGATTAAATACAGGTATTCAATCCTTAGGCTAAAAAATATCCTGGATGAATTGTGGAGCTAAGATATTCAGCAAGATTAAACTGAATTATGGTTACCATCAAATTCGCATGAGGTCAAGAGATGAGTGGAAGATTGCATTGAAAAGTCAGCATGGACTCTATGAGTGGATGGTTATGCCATTTGGCTTATCAAATACTTTGAGCATTTCCATGAGACTGATGAACCATGTGCTAAGAAATCTGATGGAAACGTATGTTGTAGTGTACTTTGATGATGTCTTTGTGTACAGTGCCAACATGCCGAGTTATTGTGAATATCTCTATACTATGTTAAATGTCCTCTGTATCGAGAGATTATTCGAAATCTTAAGAAGTGTTGCTTTTGTTAGGAGAAAGTGGTATTCTCAAGCTATGTAGTAAGTGGAGGAGGTTTACAAGTGGACAACGAGAAGATCCAAACAATCATTGAGTGGCTAACTCCTACTACTTGTGCTAAGGTAAGAAGTTTCTATGGATTGGCTTTCTACTACAAAAGGTTTATAAGGAATTTCAACACCCTTATCGTACCCCTTATTGAGCTGATAAAGAAAAACATCGACTTTAGATAGGGAGAAAAGGAAGAGAGAAGCTTTGCTAAGGTGAAGGAAAGATTAACTTCCGTACTTGTGCTATCGTTACCTAATTTCAAGAAAATATTTGAGCTGGAATGTCATGCATTAGGCATTGGAATAGGTGCTGTCCTAATGCAAGAAGGTTAATCAATTGCCTTCTAAGTTGAGAACCTCAATTGAACTACTCTATGTATAACAAAGAACTCTTAGCACTCATTTAAGCACTCCAAGTACGGTAGCGTTATCTACTATCGAAAGAATTTATCATCTATATTGACCATGAGTCTTTAAGGTATCTTCAAAGTTACACCAAGTTGTGAAAGTGGCAAGTGAGGTAGGTTGAATTCCTTGAGGGATTCAATTTTATCATTAAGTACAAGTAGGGAAACAGTAATGTGGTTGTAGATGCTCTTTCAAAGAGACATGTACTCTTAATAGAACTATAGATTGGATTGTTTAAGTTTGTGAATATGAAGGAATAGTACTCCAAGGATCTACAGTTTAGACCCATACTTAGACGTTGTGCCAATGGAAAGACAATGGATGAGTATCATATGGAAGATTGATACTTATTCTAAGGAGGGAAATTGTATGTACCTACCTATTTACTAATTAGGGAAGCCCATAGTAGAAGACTCTCCGGACACTTTGGGGAAAGAAGGATGTATGAATTGTTGAGTGGGTGTTTCTTTTAGTTGAGAATGAGGTGAGATGTACATTGAGTTGTTGAAGGTTGTGCCATGTGTAAGAGGGCTAAATGCTAAGCCGAGTAAGGGAAAGCGATGCCATTGATTGTCTTGATAAGACCATGGACTAAGTTAAGCATGGACTTTGCTCTTGGATTACCATGAATTACTCAAGGCAAAGATTTCGTAATGGTCGTCATTAATAGATTCTATCAGATGGTACACTTTTGTGCCCTGCTCCAAGACTAATGATGCTTCAACTATTGCTTATATTTTCTTGCAGGAAATTGTTCAGTTACACAGTATGTCGAAAAGTGTAGTTTTAGACAAAACCCCAAAATTCTTGAGCCATTTCTAAAGAACCCTATGGCCTATGGCATCCAATGGGGAACAAACTACTATTCAGTACTTCTTGTCACCCCTAAACTAACGGTCAAATAGAGGTAGTTAATTGCACTATGGGATCACCACTTCGAGTTATAATGGGTAGAACTTGGCTGATTGAGATGTCTATTTACCTGTAGTTGAGTTCATTTACAACTGAATAGTGCATGACACTACTAAGCAGACCCCCTTTGAAGTTGTCTATGGTTTTAATCTCAAGTTGTTGATTTATTCCTTGTTACCAATCAACTCTATATGCCAAGTCATATGATTGCTTACCTCTCGAAAGTTGTATGCCGACCTGAAGAATGTTTAGATAATAGCTAAGCCTCGTATGCCTACTCAGTCAAGTCTAAGTCAAACATTTGCTTGACATCACTTTTGTTGAGAGGCTAAGAGATATGCCTTGAATTAATCCTTAGCCACCCCAGCAAAGACAAGTCTATGCTTGCTCGAACACCTGATCAGCTAGTACTTTTTTGTCTACATCCTTTAACGGCATCACCAATACATCTCTACCACGTGTCCAGGACCATATATAGAATTTGCTGCACTAATTATTATTTTTTTTTAATATTCATTTTTACCTTCTTTTTTTTTCGTACATTACTTCTTTGAGACAATAACCTTTTGTCTTTTTTCTTTTTAGGCAAGTTGCCCTAACTTTTTAGGTAAAAATACCCCTTATACATGTAACTGCAATCATTAGATTATCATTAATACACCAAATATTTTCTTCTCGTAAACATTGTTTGTTTACTCTTATTTCACTATTATCTTGATTCTTAAGTAAGGTTAGGTGGCGAGTATCCTCATTGAATCATCTCGTGTGTCATATGGAGTTGTACCTTGAACGATCGAAAGTTCCATTGGTGTATCATATCCTTTGGAATTGTTTGTGAGTTTTACTTATTTTTTCATTTTTTTTTGTCCTTATGTACATTTTCCCATTATCCTTTTAAGCTTTTTGCAAGCTTGGATCCATCCCCGCAACTAGTCTTGTTTATTCTTGGTTGTGGTATGCATCATGGATGACATAACTTAGGTGACTCAACCGTATCGCTAACTGTATTAGTAGTAGATTTGAGAAAGATTTGAAAAGATTCAAATAAGATTTGGTGAGATTTAAGCACTACAACCAATGACACAACTACGTTAATTGACTATGTCACCCGCAAGAAAGAGAAAATTCTCATTTGATATAAAAGCCTTTTTAGAGGATTTTTTGTTATAATTTTTCATATGAATTTCAGAGAGACTCTAAGGACATAAAGGCACAAGAGAGCAACATGCTTCAAGCTTAAGGATTTAGGAGATTTCTTTAGTTTTTAAGGCTCTTATTTTCATGTTTTTCATAGTTTTGATTAAAGATTGTTCTTTTGTTATGATTAAAGCATAAGTTCATTGTATTTAGGTTTTAAGGGACCTAGAATGACCATTGTGACATAGAGTTCTCCTAGATCTAATAAACCCTCTAGTTTCATTGATTCATTTATGTGTTCTTTATTGTATTAGATTGATATTTCTAGAATGTTGATCTCATACTCTATATTGTGCAAGAATAATCAAGAGACTGCTTGTATGATTATATTTAGACATAATTGATAAAAATTACTACAAGTTTAAAGATAAGCTGTAAGGTTTTTTCAGACTTTGATTGTTATTTTTAAGAAATTTCTTGATCTTTAATGTTATCTTTAATTATGCTATTTTGAAAATATTTTAATAGATAATTCAAACATTAGCATTAATAGACTTGAAAAAATTATTAACTTTATTAAAGAATTATCTCGGTCATGAAATTAACGATAGAAATAGATTATCTTTTATAGAAGTTAAATGTTTAATTTTAAGTAAAGTAAGATCTAGATACTTTATTACATTTTTAAAGTTAATTTCTAATTTGATTGCTTTCTTATTTATTTTTTATAAATTGAGTCTTGATTAGTTATTTAGATAAGTAATTAATTATAGTTGAATTTAATTATTGGTTTCTATAATTTGAATTTATCGGTTAAATAATAAGAAAATAGTTAGTCCTAGTACTTATAATTCACATGAGAACGATATCCATTTTTATTGACTATAGTATGAATCAATAGTTGTGCTTATCTTATACTAGCTAATCTACGTCTTATTTAGAATGGGATGGCAAAACACTAAGCATCTATCTAAAGGGATAAAAATCTATAATCAACACATTGTATTCCACACCCTCGCTCTGGTCTCCTACAACGTTTATTCTCTCTCCACCTAACATCTTCATGGAAACTGAAGAGAGAGAGAGAGACTATTTAAAAAAGAAAACAAAGAGATAATTTGTAGAAAGGTTTTGAATGAAAAACAATTAAGAAAGTTAGCAAATAATAGGAAGTTAATTAATTATTAATAATTACAATTTCATTTATTGTTTTACATGGAAGTGGCGGAAAAATATATTAAATCATATAATAAAAAACATGCCTATTGGCTTAATATTAATAGATGAATATTGGTTTTTAAATTAAAAAAAAAAACAAGAAAAAGAAGGTGATCATAACATAATCAATGAATAAAAGTGGAGAGAGAATGTGGGTTTTACTCTATGGAAAAATAGAAAGAAAAAAATCAATCTTGGTATATGAAAAAGATTCTATTGTATTAAGATTGTTTGTATAGATGACATGTAAGCATTAGTGACAATAGACAGTTATTAAAAAGTTACAATTTATATTTTTTATGTTAAAATTTTATCGATATTTTTATACAATTAATCCATTCAGGTGGGTTTACAAACCAAGTAACATTAACAAAAATCTTCAACTTGGATGAAGTCCAACTGTCTTAGGAAGTTTGAAACCTACTCCAGGTGTTTAATGGAAGTACAAATCGACGTATAATGTAATAGAGGATAAAGCGTAACTTCTACTTCGTTCCTTTTTGTTATGGGTTAATATCAGAAGATGATTATTAGAAGCATAATTGGTTGAAATGGAGGACAAGTAGGTGGCGGTAGGTATGTGAATGGTGAGAGTAGTGGTTGCTACTGAGATTTTGATGATTAGGAAGTTGAGATGTTTAAGAGGTTAAACGCAATAAAACTTATAAACCAAGATTTGAGATTAAATTAATATGAAGAAAATATAAACGGAAGTAGTTATAATTTATCCTAATCTTGATTAATCCATCCTGTGAAGAGAAATGAAAATATACCTTAATTAATTATTTCGTGCAACGAAGTATAGGATTAAGCAATCAAAACTAGCTGACATTCACATAATTTAGCGAATATAGGTATATAGCCTTTAGAGATTATTATAAATATTTGTATCCTAGTCCGAATATGTTATTATCCTTTTTTTTTTTCATTTTAAAGTCACACATATGTGGATCAACTCCGTAATGAAGATTGATAAATATTTGGCGTATAATTCAAATATACAATAAAGTTTCTTACAGTACCATTACTTTCTAAACACATAAAAACAAAATGTGCCTTCTACCTAATAATCAATCTTCATTGGAATCATATTTTGTGACCATAATTTGAAATATCAGCAAAATCGCGATGATTTGCTTGGCTCACTTGACATATTAATAACAAATTTAAGCATTAGGTCGCATTCATCGCATGTACTGTATTTTTTATTCTTTATAAACTGTACAGTATCACGGGTTCCAGTGCACGTATTTGAAAGAGTTCACCGTTTTTTAGAACAATAATGATTGCCATGCGGCAGTTCAACTCATGTTTACATATCTTTCTCGTGGGGCCTAAATGAACTATCTAGCTTCCTCATGCATGTTTTGATTTTTTTTTTTTTTAATTTTAATTTTTCATAAACTTCATGTGCAATGACATAGGTCGCACGCAATTGAATCCTCAACTAAACCACACACAATAGCTGAATTCCACTCTCACCAGGTACCCCTCCACGAACCAAATCATAATGTCGAAACTAGTGACAACGTCATTGATAGAGGTTAAGTGGTGGAAAGAGCCTCCTATGATCAAATACAAAGGGTTTTGGCTTAGGCCTGACTTTTGTTAGGGCATGCCAGCTTATAGAAGAACAATATGATCCTTTACCAACCGATATAATCCTAGCTTCTTCTCCGAAAGACCGGCACGACATGGGTTAAAGGTCTTACAATCTTGATAATCAACAATCAGAAGATCTCGAAATTTCCTAGTTTTACCTCTTCTGATCCATCATCAGCCTCCCATCTTCATGAACTAGTCCCGTTTCTTGAGGGTGAAGCTTTCAGTGAGGACCCTAGAATTGAAATAAATCAAATTCCTTCTCCTAGAGTTTTCAACACCCACCTTGCTTATTCCATCCTTCCAGAGTAGTTAAAGAAGTTAGCTTGCAAGATTGTCTATATTTCGTGTGATCCATGGGATACATTTGTTTCCCTATGGTATTTCTTTAATATGAATTGTGGTGTGAAGACTACCATGGAAGTGGCATTTGATGATTTTTGTAAAGGACTAGTTCTTGCTGGACCTTATTTTGACCATGTATTCGAGTTTTGGCAAGCTAAAGGTAAAAATAATATATTCTTCATCGCTTATGAGGGATTAAAACGAAATCCTTACATGCATGTGAAGGAATTAGCTGAGTTTTTGAATTTTCCATTAAGTAATGATGAAGTTGCCGCAAATTGTAGCATTGAGAGATTGAAGAAAGTTGAGGCAAATAGAGATGAAAGTGCAAAAATCCATTAGAACGAAGTGAAGTTTGATTCTTCGTGTCGTAAGGGAATTCATGGAGATTGGAAGAATCACGTTTCTCAGGAGCTTGTGCAGAGGATTCATGAGATTGGAGAGGAAAAATGGGATGGTACCGGTTTAGAGTTTTACGTTACCGGGTGGTGGTAGCATGGGCATAAACTTAGAAAAACATTCCTTGACATGTTAGTGGTAATTTGGAGGAGAAGTTTTTCATTTTTCTGATTATCCAAGTTTATGTTTTGAAATATTTTGTTGTAATCAGTGCCTTGTACTGTGTTTATTTGTATTATAACTCTTTCGTTATTGAGGTCAACAATAATGTTACAACTTTGTGGTTGTCAAAATGTAAATGAGCATTATCTTTCTATTAGGATGAAAGAGGCTCGAAATTCTTTTTCCCACAAAATCTAATATTTAATTGTTAGACCAAAAATGTCATGACCGTCACTTCTCTACTTCCCTTCATTACCAGTGTCAGTGGTCTTTCATGATACCAAGTGCATACCACGCTAAAAGATCAATGATTATGTAGATGCTTCTGTTGGAGTAAGAAAATTCTTTTATGAATGAAATGGTGCACCAACCGTAAGAGATCTATCTGAAACGGTGGGGAGCCCTACCGATCTAAAGATCCAAAACATATGATCCGATCTATATAGGAAGTGCTATTTAAAATACTAGAGAACAGTCCATTGATGCAGTGTACAAATTTAGTTGCGTTTGAGTTTTGTTTTATTGCATAAATATAAACACGTCTCATTTTTCCTCGTCTTTTTCTTTTTATATACGTACACAAGTAATGGAAACGTAAAGAGATAGCCAGCAAGTGTACGTCAAAGTCCTGATTTGGGCTTTCATGATTTGAAAATATAGTGTACTTATAATAATAAAAAAAAAAAAATTGTAGCATACGCTTTTAATGGCATGCAAAAGTATTAAAGTGAAATAGGGAAAGGTTTATGCTTTAGATGGTTTAAGCTTCATTTAGGTGTTAAGAATACTTACATAGAAGGCTTCCTTTTAATATAGGATATAAATTTTTCTCTATTCGAGAGCAAGGTAATTTTCTAATTTTCTTTTCTTAAAACAAGAATAGTCTAAAAAAAAATTCAAAGGAAATTCTCAAACCTTATTGAAAAATGATTGAGGATCTTACAATTATATGCATACTATGTATACTCTTAACAGGAACTTAATATTAAACTAATATCTAACTAACTAATTAATTATTACTAATATCAAACTACTATTAACTAAATATCTAACTACACATATTAAAAGAAAACTAAATTATTGAGTTATTATTCTTCTAATCTAAATTTGAGTCATAATATTTTGCCTAACCCTTTTTTAAGAACTTTGTCCTCAAGGTTTCAAGAAGAAAAATTCAACAAAAGAATTATCAACTTATGTGTTTTAGTAATATTAAAAAATCATTAACAAGATCGTAAATATATACTTCATTCTTTAAGATAATAAAAATAATGTTATATTGGACATCTCCATAAAATATTACTGAAGTATTTTCTTGTTCTTCTAGCTCAAGATTTTCATAAGCTGTAAAGTTTAAAATTTGATTTATAAAATTTCTTTGTCTATGAATATTATGTTTATAATTGGTGTTGTTGAGCAACATGATCATTATGAGTTTTCTTTCTCCAATTAAATTTTCCATAAAAACTTCTATTTTTGATATTCTTGTATGTGTAAAGCTAAATTTGGAAAAATATCATTCATCTTATATTTTTGTATTAGGAATGTCCATGTCCCTATTTTCTTGATCATTCTTCACATTAATTTCTTGAAATCCTACACCTCTTTAGTATAATTCTTTGTAATAAGTTGGTTTACTTAAAGAAAATTTTCTTTACCTATATCATTAATAGTTGGTGTGGCATCTTCTTCTTTTTTATTCATTATTTGCTTTTCTTCTATACATTTTATCATTTGCTCCTTATAAATGCTTACAACATTTCTTAAATAATTGTGTGTCTTCTTGTATTCTTTTCGTAATTTCTTAATTTCCTCTTACATTTTTTTTATATATTCTAACATTCGTATGAGCAATTTTTCTATTTTCGCTGATTCTCTTAGCGAAAGCACTATTGTTAAGCTTATTTATACGGAAGGCTTCTCGATCGATGATGTTCCTTTGGTAAAAACTAAAGACTATGAAATTACCTCTATTTGAAAAGGTAGTCTTGTAATTTTCTTTTTTTCTTTTTTTTTTCCCTTTTTTGAGATGAGGACAATCTTTGGAAAAGAATTTAAAGGAAATTTTTGAGCTTTATTGAAAAATTGATTGAATGATCTTATTACAATCATATATAAGTTATTTATACTCTCAACTAAACCTAATATAAAACTAGTATTTAATTAACTAACTAATTATAACTAATATAAAATTATTATCAACTAATATCTAACTATATTAATTAAAAGAAAAATAAACTATTTAGTCCTCATTTTTCTAATATAATTTTGTGTCGTAACACAAAGCTACATCTTTTATCTTGCAGGTCGTGAGTTGACATAAACTCCCAATATCCATCTGCTCCTTTTGGCCTAAGCTCATGTTTATCTGCACAAGGAAGAGTAGTTGGAAAATATACAATGCTCCAATTCTATAAGCAGTAACTGAGTCAGGGCCCAATGAAATGTAGATTGAGAGAACTGGCGCCAGTCATGTTACATATGGATCATGAGGAGCTGTCTTCTTACCCCAGGTTTGCTCTGTATAATGATCCCTACTGAGTTATGAGCCTCATTTCTTGTTCTCTGAACATAGGTTTTTGCATACTCCATTCCATTGACGCGACTCATCTTCAGGATCACATCTTATTTTTGGCTTGAAAAGACACTTTATACAGGTTTCATGATCTTCATCTAGGGTCTCTGGCTCGATAAATGCAGTGTCCTTTTTATCTGAGGCACGCTTCTAGTAGTTGAGATCATTGATATTTTTCTCATTTGACTACTTGTGTAATGATCACTGACCTTGTAGAGGTTTTAAAGGGAAAAAGTAAACTAATTTTGGATGTGGCTTCGCATGGATTAGAGATCATAGTTGGCTAGAAATTACCTACACATCGGCCAGAAAGCACTACATGACATAATATTTTATAAAATGAAATGTTATAGTTGGGATTTGAAATTTAGACCTTTCCATAGGATAAATTTGCATTTAGTTCCCCTGTTATTTTGCAGACTTCATGCGACCAAAGTTTATACACGTTAAAAAGGAAGTGCAATAACGTGTGGCATTTAAACAATGTATACTCTTTTTCTTTCATTAATTTTGGACAAACCTTATGCATGAGTCTTCAGATTCCTATTTAGTATTTATTAATTCAGACTTTGAATCAAAGGTTGAGTTCATTTAATGTAACATGGTTAATTATTCAATAATCAGATTTTCTGCCAATACTTCCATTTGAAAATCAACTTAGATCAACTTCCTGATCACACAGTACTCGCAATATTTCTTAAGGCAGGTGAAAGCGGTTTGAATCTGTCCATCGTTTGTTTATAAGAATCCGAGCAAAGTGAATTTGACTGATGGCTATGTTTCGGATTACGACATCGAACATGTTGCCACAATTTATAACTTGGAAGGAATTGCTACCAAGGTAAATGAAGAGATGTTCAATAGAAAAAAATGAAAAGGTAAATGAAGAGATATGTAGATAGAGGAAAGTATTTGAAAGGCCGAAAACTGAGTAGGAAAGTAAGTAGCCCAATGATGTGGACATTTTCTGCTCCTTGTCTTATTCCTGGAAATGAAAATAAAATTGATTTCTCACTAATTTCGGTTCAAAATTTCGGTCCAACTATCACTGCTTGTTATAAAAAGATAGATTGATAGCTACCAGTATAGACCTATCTGTAATGGATATTTATTGTGCATTCAAAGTACTAAAAATTTGAGATAATGTTTAAGCCAACAAATAAATATGTGGAACATCTATGTGTTCCATACCTCTTGCTTGGCAAATCGATTATGAATATACAGCCCCTTAAACAGATCAAACTCTCTCTCTTTTCATTAGTTTTCTGCATGCATGTAATGTTTGTTTTTCTGGATAAGATGTATGTAATGATTGTTGTTATTAGGAAAGAAAAGAAAACAATAACAAAATAACAAAGATGCTTAGATTATTTGATGAATGCTTAATATTTGTAAAGATACTTATTTTGGATGTTTTGATCATTTAATCCACTTTTTAAACGAATTAGAATTGAATTTTTTTAGCTTATTTAAAAGTGAGTTAAATAAGTTCAATTTATTTAGCTTACAGGATAAAGTAAACTGAGCTAAGTTGATGCTTTTAACGTGCTTGAATACCTTTAATTTCCATGATGGCATGAAACTAAACCACCGTACCTTCATTGAATGTGAATGATGAACTGACTTCTACCTTCCAACTTGTCGTGATTCTCATCCAGAAACTTTTACATTTATAATATAATGCAGATGGGATACTTTTATATTTATAATATATAATTTTAAAATTTTTATAATTGACATTTTATCCCTATAACGATTTTTAAGTTTTATTACTTATACATTTTCATTTTGTCATTCTCTTTTAATGGTTTATTCAAACGACATTTGTGATAAGATTATAACTTTTACGTCACTTAATATAAAATGATATAATTTTGTATATGTATCTTTTAAGGATTATAATCATTCTAAATGACATTATGTTTCATATATAAATGTACTATTAAACAATAAATTTTAAATTAAATGATAATAGTTTGTACCATAATTTAGATAATTTATGAATTTACATTAATGTATCTAAATTACCATATTTTTTTGAGTAAATTTATTATTTTAATTAATATAAATAAATAAGATAAGATTCGTGCATTGCTAAGGCTTGAACTAGTCAATTTCATGATTAAATCATATGTGGTGCTTGTTTCTTAGGTATGATAATGTTATTTTTGCACTTATACACTCTTAGACTGATCAGTTACATGAAGTGTTTGTCAACTATAGGCCAATGTTGGACTTTTGCATAAAGTATGGTGGAAAGTCCTCTTGCCTGCATGGCTAGTACTCAAATTCTATGTGAAGCACGATCTTCTCGCTTGACATTGGTATAAGACTTCTAAATTTGCTTCCTAAAGCATGGTGCTGTCTTTTAACTCCTCTCATTTGATATCTACTACATCACTCTTAAGTACTAGCCTCCTATATTTGATATAGATGCTTAGCTAAACTTCGTTCCTATTCTGTACTTGTTGTAAATGCCTAATTGAAGCTTGCTCATTGTTGTTGAAATTTGATCATCTTGACTTTTAGGTGATGGCTTCACATCTCTTATGAATATGAGCATTTGGATGAAGTTTAATCCTTCTAGGTAATAGTCTCTTTCTTATTATAGAGAGTATGCCTGAATGATGCCTAACACCTCTGAGTGGTAGTCTTTCACTTATAGGATGCCTGGAAGGATCTTGATCTCCCCAATGATGCTTCTTCATGATTAATCATCCTAGATGACACTCCTTAAGTGATGCTTGGTACATTGAAGCAAAGCCTTCTACCTAAGAATGTTTGGATGAAGCCGTCTTTACTTGGGCAATACTTTATTTTTCATCGATCATCTTGGGTAGTGCTCTCTTGCCAATGACTTGGGTCTTTTACGGTGATACTCCCTGGAAACTTAGTCTCTTAGGTTATACTTTCTCCATGGATGGTGTTCTTATGCTCGATGAATACGAATGCCTAGGTAGTAGCCTTGTCCTTGATTGTTGGTGGTGATCATTTGTTACTGTTGGTTCCGTATAAGATATCAAGGGGGGGTGAATTGATATCTAAATTGATTGTTTAACTTAAGATATGAAAATAAAAATACAAACAATAAAGATCAAAAAGTAAGTAGAGAGAAAGAAGATTAAGCGATTGATTTATAGAGCTTTGACCTTTTGCTTACTACTCTTTTTTAGCTCTACTATTGGGGCCCTAGTTTTTCTTACCAGTGTTATTCCATCAATCCAATATTTTTACTAATAAAAAATGAATAAGAGGATATAAAGTTATCTAGTTGCTTTTCTATCTTATCTTACTAGCTCTTCCTAAGCCAAACATAGGACTCAAAAAACTTTCTAAGCTAATAACATTTACAAAGAAAATGAGATAATACAACTAAATAAATCTTTACAACTTTTAAAAAAATGCAATAACAATGAAATAATAAATCTGTTTTTGCTTAGTTTCTGACAATATTCACGAGAGAGATTTTTGAATTTTAGTTCTTATTTGGACTTGCTATTGTCAATCTTGTGTAACTTCAATTTAACTTGAATCAATCTTTCGCGTAACAGCTAAAAATGATTGGTTTATGATTTTTCTCCAAGAAAACTTGATTCAAACGCAATTGATTTTGTTGTTAGAGAAATATCTCATAAAAATAGATACCAAATGTTTTAATTTTTAAAAACTTGAATCAAGCTATTCCTTATTTGCCAAGCTTAAGTTATTTGAAAGTTGCTCTACATGATGATTTGTATTAACTCTCTTTTGATTATGTGGAACTTCAAAAAATTTTAAAAATCATACTTCAAATATTATGGATAAACATGAAAAGATATGAATAAATCTTCAAATAACCCGCTCTTTAAGAATAGTCTAGCACTCAATCATATCTTGTCTATTATCTATTGTGAACAAATTTATTTCTTTTTTCAATATCTTTGTTTGAATTTCGACATAAAATTCTCATAAAAAATCATGTTAAATTTATCCATAATATTTAACTTTATCTTTAGCAAAATATATTGGAGTTCTTTAATTATTTCCAACAAACTAAGTTACAACTTTATTTCGAGAAACTTGCTAAAATCTGCACTAAATTTTTAAGTTTTTGAAGGAGGGTGAATTGATATCTTTAAACTTTTTGGAAAAAAAAATTTATATAAGAATAAAATAAAGTTACCCCTCTTAACAACTTGTATCGGTAAATAGTGATATTTTAATAATTTAACACACAATAATTAATAAAGTAAATTAAAAGAGTAAAGAAGAAGGATATCAAGCTAAAGATTTATACAACTTTAGCCTTCAACCTTCTACTTATTGCTTTTTTCCAGCTTCACTACTGAGGACCTAATCTACTTCACCAGTGCTGTTCCACTTGATCCACTAAATCAAATCGTAAAGAGATTATAAGCATTTATCATGCATGAACTTCACAACATTCTACTCTATTTATCTAGCTTTTCTACAATCTAGGTTAATTACAAATCTATAGAGTATAAATGTACTTTTCTCAACACTTATATAACAAATAAAAGTTACAAATTACTAATGAGAATAAAAATATAAATCTCAATTAATTTCACTCTTAAGAGGAATAACGATTATTGTATAATTTGCTTCGGTATAACTTTCTAAAAAAGTATTTAAAGGACTTTTTGTGACTTTTCAGAAGGTAGAATTGAATCACCAATTTTTTTTTTTTTTTTTATAGCGAAAACTTTTTTCGAAGCTATTAAATGACGCTTTGAAATCTTCCAATGGCTAATTTCTTGAAGATTATCTTCACTTTCGTGTTTATCCAACTATTATTTGTTAAAGATAATTCTTGGATATTTTGAGAAGATCTTGGTAATTTCAAAATTAAAAAACAACTCTTCTTATCTTGTTTTGATCAAATATACTTCAATCTACAACTACTAAATAAGCTTTTAATTTAAATTTGACGAAGAGATATGATTTATCAACAACTTTTGGATAAGCCTCATATTTAAAAATTGAAATTCCATGAAATCTTAATCAACCTTATCTTTATCTGTATTTATGCATATCTTGATTTAAAAATAAATTCGCTAAAAAACTAATCCTCAAGGATCTTGATTCCATCTTAAGTAAAATAGGATTAATTATATTTTCTTAATACACATAATCTAGTAAAGCTAGGCCTTATTGAATTCGAATCTTATATGAATTAAAATTCGATATCATATATTTCCAAATCAACTTTCTAAATAACCTTCCGAAGAGTAACAATTTTCTTTTTCCTGTAGTCTCTAAAAAAGTTTCTAAAGTGTTGTATCATTTCTTTTTATAAAAGTTTTTGAAACACTTTCTAAAGATTTTTAGATTAGTCTCTTTTTCAATTAATTCAAACCTTTTGAATAATTTTTTAAAGAAACCTTAATTTATCATTTTAAACTTTTTGAAGAACTTTCTAAATACTTGCATACTTGTTAACTCAATAATGTTCTTCTTTTTTTGTTTTTATGAAAATTCATAAGAGATATCTAACAATATCCTTATATAATATCTGGATTTTATCTAAACTTGATATACAACTCTAATGCACCAAATCTTTTTTCAGTTAATATCCTTAATGTATTTAAAACTTGACCAATCTTGCCAAGATTATCAGAATTGTTGCTTAAAACTTAATCATTCATTTTACAAATCTGGTTTTTGAACATTCTATAAATTAATCAAACTGAAAATCCCCATAGACTTACTCATCTTAGTGGAACAAAATTAAGTATATTTTCCTAATATACCTAGTAAGGTAAAGTTAAGCTTTCTTGTAAATTTGTCAAACTTAATTTGTTCAAATTATTTAGAAAATAACTTAGGAATAGCAACTGATCTCGAATTTGTATACTAACTACATTGCTCTATTCTCTTACTGATATATTTTCTAACACACATTTTGACAAACATTCTAATAAGTAAAAATTCAAACTTATTTTCCTTCTTAACAATTCTTTTCTTTAGGATGTCCTGCATACTCGAAGAACTTGTTAAGTTAATTCTCATCTTTTTGTTATTATCAAAACATATTAAGAGAAAACTCAATATTCAGTTACAAATTTTTATTCTCTTAAACACCGACTTAACATATAATGTTGATGATTATTCTTGGGATTTCTAACTTGATTCCACCTAAGTAATAGAAGATTTGCATGAAGAAAACCAACTACAATACCTAAAATGAGTTGTAATAATCACTTGTTAGGCATAAAATAATAATTCTTCAATTATATCAATTCGAGTGACTCATAGATGGGTTATTTTAGTCATAAACATATAAAATTACTAGATCTTGATCTTTTATAATATACACATCTAACTGCCTTTCTTTCCCAATTGATGATAGTGATTTTCAAATGATGCTGGTAATTTCCATCCTCATCATAGATAATAACACATCAAATCAACACAAACATACATAGATGCCAAACCCAAAACATATACATGCATAAAATGCAATTATAACAATATATAAACAAACAATGTTTTAATTATCTTTAATTTAGGCCACCAATTATCAAAGGGTTACTTATAACGTCTCCACACCATGGTCTTTATCTACATACATAGATAGATATTATATAAGTTTTCCTTTAAGTCCTTCACGCATAGAGTCCAAAGTCTAAAAACCTACTATTTTAGCTACATAATCCCATATACGAGTCCATTAAGGAAACCTCACATATGACCAACGGTTACTCTTTTAGGGAACTGCTACTACGGGCTCCTAGAGCAAGCGAGTTAAGTATAATTAGCAGTTAAGGTCAATTAGGCCGAGTATATATTAGTTAGGTTAGATCTTTTCTAACCTAATAAGTACAACTATACAAACAAGCATTATGTACTTGAAATCACTCCGCAACGGTTAATAGAACTCCAAACTCACGAATCCTAAATGAAACAGCTCAAACCTCAATAAGGAAGAAATCCAATGACCAACACGAATCTATTTGAAAATAAGTATATATGTTAACCTTTAGATACTTGATAACTAAGTTTATCTAAAAGTTATGAACTTATAATCTTATCTAATCAAAGGTTTCGGAAGAAAATAATAAAATACATTCATAAATTAAGAGTAGAAATTGGAGATATAGTTGCTATTAAATTACTCCTATTGGTGTTGAAGGTTCTATACTTAAATGAATGGCATAATATTATGATATTTTTAATAATCAAGATTGATAAAATGTTGTAGTAACAAATAGTAAATTAATAAATAGTTTCGCAAGTAACTTTAGGTAGAACTTAGTTACTGAATATCTGAATATTAATATTTATGCTTACTCTTAATTTTATATAGATTTATACTGTGTATCTAGTTCTTACCTTGTTAAGTGGTCGAGGTTACTTCATTCGAGACTTATAAGTTTGGAGTTTTTGTTAAGTGTTGTGGAGTAATCTCAAGTATGTAGTGCTTGGTTGTATGGTTGTGCTTACTAGGTTAGAAAGTAACTAATTGGACTAACCTATATTTGGCTTCAATGAATGTTTGCTAGTTGTACTTGACTTGCTCACTCTAGGAGCCTATAGTGGAGATTTCTTAGAGGAACAACCGTTGATCATATGCGAGATTTTTCTAATAGACTTTCATATAGGATGATATAGCTAGAATATCAGGTTTCTAGTCTCTAGACTTTGAACTCTGGGCATAAAGGAGTTAAAGGAAAACTTATATGATATCCATCTATATATGTAGATAAAGATCATGGTATGATGAGGTTATGAGTATTCATTAAATGATTACCGACGTAATTTAAAGACAATTAAATTATTGTTTGCTTCTATTTTGTTACAGTTACATTATATGCATGTGAATGTTTTGGGATTAGCATCAATGTATATTTCTATACCCATACTAAGCTTTGGCTCATTCCTTTATTTTTACAATTGCAAGTTAAATTGACATGTCCTTATCTGTAACGAGCATGGAAATGGAATTTTGGGTTAGGAAGAGAGATGAATAGTTTTGTATTATGTTGAAGAGGTTGCTGAAATGTGAGACTGTAGAGCTAGTCTTGAGTGGAACTATTAACAAATTTTGTTGATTTAAAGTTAGAAATTTTTTATGTATAATTTATGGTTGGAATCACTTACTTGTGAGTCATTTTTAAATTATTGTAATTGGAGAATTTTTTTTTATCAAGTGATTAAAGAGATTACAGTTGGTTTTAGAGTCTTAATGTGTTCCTGAATAGTAGGAATAGGTAGTGGTTTGTAGTGCCTTTAAGTTTTGGGGTGTTACAATATATATATATATATATATATTCATGCTATTTAGATGGCTTGAGCCACTATATGGCATATCCAACATAGGCGGGTTAGATGGTAAAATAGAGCAACCTGACCAATAAGAAAGCCAGCAATAGGCCTACTGTTCTTCATATCTCCTTCCTCTAACTTAGTCATGAATCGTAAACATATGACTTAAGATAATTTTGGAAGTGACTTTGAAATACTGTAAATAGAAGTAACACGAATCAAAAGAAAACTCACGAAAACTTAAAGTTGAAAGTTAGAAGTTGAAGAATGGAAGCTTACCTTTTATATAGATGAAAGACTCAAACTTCAAATCTCTTGTTGAAATCCTAAGCTCTAGAGACTTCAAAAGGCAACTATCCATGCTTCTTGATCACTTACAACAGTTGTAAGTGGTGATTTAAGGGCTTGAGTATGTATCTTATTTATAGTCTTAATTTAATTTATTTTCATGGAAAATGGATTAATGGAGTCAACTACTTGTAATCAAGCAAGCTCAACATGTCACCTTCAAAAACAAAGTTTTCATGAGGATTTCAAACTCACTACCCATTATCAACATTAGCTCTATAATTGTACCAAATCCTTTTGCAAATCACATTCTCATTACCAAAGCAATCTTTAAATACACTTTTAGTACTCAATTAATCAACATAACATTATTTTGAGTTGGGATGTATTGCCTTACGTTGTGTCTTCTCAGTTGTTTTGTAGTGTTATATCATGCTTTCTTAAGTCAAGTTGAGTCGTTAATTGTCCATATTATGTTTTAAGTTAGTGAATTGTTGAAATTTGTTGACCTTACTTATATGAGTATACATACTAAGTGGTATGAGATATTGGTTCTCTACAAATAAAATTAATGACATAACAATGATAATGGATAAATAATTAAATACTTAAATAAGTAACTTTTGGGTTTAGCAACATAAAATAAGTTATTGAAATGAGCAAATATTTGTTTCTCAATATCTATTATTATAACCTTTGACAATTAAAAAAATTACAATTGTATCATAATAAGGGACAATAAAATGAAATAAATATAACGAATTATGTGGTGTATCTACTAAATCTAAATAGTAAAAAAGTAATGATAATAAATATAATAATGATGAACTTAGCTTATAAATGTAATGACTAAAATACAAATATTAATATATATAGGTGCGTGCATATGTGTAATGTGTTTAATAATAATAATAATAATAATAATAATAGTTATGACCTTTTTGTCTCGTCAGTAATAATTAAAGTGTGTTGAGTAGAGAAAAAGAGATGGCTTCTAAGTAAAGGTGATCCAAGATGAAGCGTGATAACGTAAGAAGATGTGCAGTCATGTGGTCACTTGAAAGTCAATAAAATTGGGATTGCTCATGGGGATAACTTTTGGGAGGACTAAATGTTATATATGAAGAAATAAATTATGAATGGTGAAATAATTTTGGAGAGTTAAATTCCAATTAGAAGATTTGTAGAAAAAATGAAAAGAGAAAAGCAAAAGAAAATTTTGTTAAGAAAGTCATCCAAATAAGTCTAAAGTATCATAAGCCAATTTGGGTGTAGAATAGAAGTGTATTAGGAGTTATTTAAGAAAGAACCAACACTAAGAATAGAGATGCTTGGAAAGATTTGTACAATTAATCAAGTTATGAGATTGAGAAATTAAAGAAAAATCTTGTTGTGATTATTATTTGGGAAAATTGGGATATATGAACTAAAATGGAAGAATACAATAATTATGTTTGAGGACTTAAACAATTAAGAACGAAGATTTGAAGTAATAGCAGTTAAAGATAAATATGAGTGAGAAATATCTATAAAAAAATTGATCTAGACCCTAGAGTTAAGTCATGATAAATTATTCAGAGTGATGCAATGAAAAATGTGGTGAAGGAAGAATTTAAAATGTGAGGAAAATTTCCATTATAATTGAAAGCTTACGTGATATATTTGGTAAGTTAATAGACAATGAGGAAGTATATGTTTGTGAGACCAAAACTAACTAAGCATGAATTTGCAATAGGCGAGATACTCAATCTGAAGCTACAAAAATATGGAGGGGCAACATTACTGTTTCTTTCTTTCTTTCTTTTTTTCAGTGGGAAAAGCCTCTCTCTCTCTCTTTCCCTCTCCTACCCCTCTCATTTCCTCCGATAGTCTTAGACACAATCCCCCGTATCACCAAATGTGTTGGTGTCTTGATCATCCTTGGTAGTGAACATTTTTCGTTGTAGCCCCATGTGGACGTAAATTTATCAATCTCTAACACAGATGTAATTATAATTAATCCTTAGACCGAAGGCAATGTGTAGAGACAAAATTAGGGAAGTCATAAGTCCAGTTGTTAGCTCAACAATTTGATACAAAAGAAGCACATAGAATTTATGCGATTGCTTTTTATGGTAACAAAAGATAAATGCATTATCCTTTTCCTTTTTAATTTCCTAATTTTGACTAAATAGGATTGGAGAAGTTGATACAATTTTCATTACTCTTCTATTATAAAAGCAAATGAATTACTAGCCGGTGTACTGAATGTATATATAGTAATAAAAATAATCTATGAGTATCAAGTTGTGTCCACATAGAATGGTGTTATAATTTTCTATAGCTAGACGACTACATAAAAGGATTTGATTTGTCATTTCTAAGACTAAAAAATGAACTATTTTAATTAAATGGGATTGCAACACTTGAATTGCTTATTATTAAGAACCAATTGATTGCAATATTAGTTAGTGTTGCAAATGTGCTATTATTCTATATTGTGTTTGCATATGTCAAGTGACTAATTGGTTTAGTATTTCAACCAATAAAACAACAGGTGAAAATTATATTATGTAGTACTCAGTTAGCCAATTGAAAGTTCCGCTTTTAGCATTACTACCAAGATAGTTATATTATGTAATACCACTAGCCTTGTAAGCATTTTTAAAATATAACTGATTAGCACGAGGCATATTGCATTAAATAATATATGAAGAAACCACGTAAGATGTTTATGGGAAAATGAAGTGATAGATGCAAATATATATATATATATATATAATCTTACTTCAAAAAGAGCAAATACCAAATACATGATAGTTTCATATCAAAATAGAAAAATAAAATCTTACTCCAATTCATCATAAATGAGTGTTGGTTTTGAAAACAAGAAAAAGAAAGTGAACATAACATAATCGGTAAATAAAAGTGGAGGGCTATAGTAAGTTTTACTCTACAGAAAATTAGGGGAAAAAAAATCAATCTTTAATTCTGACAAAGTCCTCGGCTCCTTGAAATTAGGTAAGTCGGTGAGTCAACTCAATGATAAGTCTTTCTTCGAAATAATGAATTGTATACGTTGGGTTTGCAAGCCAGGTGGCGTTAAACAAAAATCTTCAATTAGGTGAAATCCAACTTTCCTAGATATAGGAAGTTTGAACTCCAGGTGTTCAATGCAGGTAGAAAAGAACACAGGATTTGGATTTAGATCAAGTTACCTTTTTAAAGTTTTTTTTTTTTCAATTTATCTTGTGTAATTAATAATTAATATTTTTTAAGAAATAACATCATGATATTTAAAATAAATATAATCTCAATTATTAAATTTATAATTTTATCTAAAATATTTAGAGGATTCATTTTTAATAACATATAATGCTTTAAAGGATGAAGACCAACTTTTACTTTGTTCCGGGAAAAAGGGGAAAATATTCACATAGTAGCAATAGGAGATACGGGATCCAGCCCTCCCGCATATAAATTTGCAAGGGAATGGCGGGAAAATCACGACTTAGCTCAGACATACATAGGCCGAGCTATCAAGAGAATGAAGAAGATGGCAGACAAGAAGGGGAGGCCGATGGAATATCAGGTAGGTAATCAAGTGCTTGTTAAGTTACATTTGATACAACGTACGAAGGGACAATTACATAAAGGTCTAATGAGTCGCTACGAGGGTCCATTCTCAATTGTGAAACGAGTGAGGCGAGTATCTTACAAGTTGGAACTTCCCTCCAAACTGAAATTCCACCCGGTTTTCCACATGAGCATGTTAAAACCATTCCACAAAGATGAGGAAGACCCTATAAGAGCTATATCACAAAGGGCCCCAATAGGAGTATGGGATTCATTTGATAAGGAAGTGGAAGGGATCATAGTTGATAGACATGTGAAGAGACGTGGACAAACTCTCAGACATGAGTATATGGTAAGATGGAAGGGAAGACTAAAGAGTGAGGCCAGGGGGCACCAGCCGAAGCATTGTGGTAATTTAAAAACAAGTTTTGACAATTCCACTATGAAGGAGCGACGAGGGCGTCGCCGGATTGAGTGGGGGAGAATGTTACGGACCTCCCGAAATGGGCCATTCTTAAGAGGTTTTTCAAGCCCAAAGACGAAAGCCCAAGCCCATTAAAAGCTTCTAGATGATGAAAAGCTCTAGAAGGTTCCAGAGAAGTCCAGAACCTTGTATAGTAGTAGGTGGAGGTAGGTGAAGGTAGTAGTTGGGAAACAACTGTAACCATTAGATCGAATTGATCTTAACCATTAGATTGTAAAGGCTTTCTGTATATATATGGGTATTCCCCTCAGATGTAACACACAAGTTATTTGAGTGAATACAGTATACTAGCAGAGTTTCTCTCTCTACTTTCTCTCTCTAACATTGTGAGTGTATTACAGGCTGACTTAGCCTTCCTTAGTGAGGTCAGGAGCGCTAAGTGCCGCACGGGGTCGAGCGACGGAATCCGCCCGTGACAAGTGGTATCAGAGCCTGAAAAAGAAGCTGCTTGAGGAGAAAATGTCGTCTGGAGGAGACAATAACACTTCAATGGTCGATGAGTTGGCTGACCATGATGATCGCCGTGTTACCAGGCAAAGGACTAGGTCCCGAGACTTGCTGAACTCCCTCCTTAATAGGATGGACAGAGCAGAGTTGAGCATTACTGAAGCGAAGGAACAATTTGATGAATCACAAGGCAACTTTGAAGAGATGGAGGAAGAACTTCAAGGCAAGTTGCAAGGAGCATTGAATCAAGCCATTGATGAGCTGAAACTGTGTGATGAGACGATTAAGGGAAAGAATGAAGTACTCCAAGCTCGAGTCATTGCTTTGGAATCTAAGGAGGAAGGTTATGAAGCTAAGATGGATGCTATAATGGCTGCCATGCGCCAGGAGATTGAAGAACTTAAGAACCAACTAACAGCATGTCGGGCGGTAATGGTAAGTGGAGTGACCATCCAGTTTGCTCATAGGATCGATGTCCCCAAGCCCGAACCTTTCAATGGGATGCGATCCGCCCAGGAGGTAGACAACTTCCTTTGGGGAATAGAACAATATTTCAATACTGTAAGAATCTTGGATGACCTCGAAAAGGTACGTACTGCTGCTATGTATTTGAAAAACTCTGCTATGGTATGGTGGCGTAGGAGGGCAAACGAAATCAATACTTGGGCTAGCTTTGTACATGAGATCAAGGTGCAGTTCTCTCTCCAAAATGTTGCTAAAGAAGCGAAGGTGAAGTTGCGTCACGTAACTTATAAGGGTGACATCAAGCAATATGTGAAGGAATTCTCAGAACTAATGTTGGAGATCCTAGACCTTAACCAGGATGATGCTCTAGTGATATTTTTAGATGGTCTGGAACCTTGGGCAAATTTAGAGCTAGATCGAAGGGGAATAGAAGACATCTCTAAGGCCATAGCAGTTGCTAAAGGCCTAACGGAGTTCAAGAAGACAGAGCATAAGATTCTAATAGGAAGGTCGAAGGGGAGAGTTGAGAAGGAAAGGAATGGGGATTCCTTAAGAGGGAAACTTAAGATGGAAGAGAGGAATAATGATCGGGGAAGGACTCGTGAAGGAAAAGATAGGGAACGATGGAAGCCTCGAGAATTGAAGTGCTATTTTTGCAATGGGCCCCATTATGCTAGGGAATGCCCAAAGAAAGATCGGTTGGCAGCAATTATGGCAGAGGAAAGCTCCAGTAAAGAGGATGAGGCCAAACTAGGTTCGGTACGACTACTTAGTGCTTTGAAAATGTCGGAGAAGCGAAAGGGGTTGATGTACACTGAGGTAATAGTTGCTAGCAAGAAGTTAAATGCCCTTATTGATACAGGGGCATCTCATCTGTTCATCTCCGATGTAGCAGCAAGTAAGATTGGAATAGAGGTGGAGAAAACCAAGACATGGCTCAAGACAGTAAACTCAAAGGAAATCCTTACTACTGGAGTCGCCAGGGAGATAGAGCTCCATATGGGAGGGTGGAAAGGGAAAGAAACCATCGAAGTAGTACCTATGGATGACTTCGAATTCGTGATTGGGATGGAATTCTTAGATCGTATAGATGTACTTATTGTTCCTCGTGCAGACTGTATATGTATTCTCGAGACCAACTCTCAATGTGTAGTGCCCGTTACAAGGAAAGCTGGTCAAGCCACAAAATTCCTTTTTAAAAGGGGAAGAAGAAAAATAGGGGATTAAGAGGTAATTCCACATCGAGTGGGGGAGTTGCTAGAAGAACTCAAAGACATCATGCCAAAAGAGTTGCTAAAGAAACTATCACAAAGAAGGGAAGTGGATCATACGATTGAGCTAAAACCAGGACTAGGTACAAAGGCCCCTGCTACTGTTCCTTATTGCATGCCCCCAAAAGAATTAGAAGAATTGAGGCGACAATTGAAGGAGTTGTTGGAAGCTGGATTCATCCAACCGTCAAAAGCACCTTTTGGAGTTTCAGCTTTCTTTTGGAAGAAACACGATAGGCCCCTCCAGGTGTGTATTGACTATAGGGCCTTAGATAAGGTCATTAAGAAGAATAAGTACTCTATTTCTTTGGTATCAGACTTATTCGATCGAAGGAGAGAGGCAAGATACTTTTCAAAATTGGAGCTACGACTGAGATATGGAGACGAGTCCAAAAACACTTACGTTACAAGGTATGGTGCATCTAAGGTTCTTGGTATGCCATTGGGGCTCATAAACGCCCCAGCTACTTTTTGTAGCCTGATGAATAGGGTATTAGCACCATTCTTGGATCATTTTGTTGTGGTTTACTGGATGATATCATGAATTATAGCAAGCCTATGGAAAAGCAACAAGTGCATCTTCATACGAATTGCTTAGCCTTAAGGGAAAACGAGTCATATGTAAAGCTGGAGAAATGTGCCTTTGCAAAGAAAGAAGTGACCCTTTTAAGGCATGTACTAGGAAAGGGGAAGATCAAAATGGACGAAGAGAAGATATAGGCCATTCGAGAATGGAAAGAAACTACTAAGCCCACTGAATTGAAGTCATTTCTTGGCTTAGTAAGTTATTACAAAAATTACATATGTGGATACTCCCGAATGGCTACATCCTTAACGGATTTACCCAAGAAAGATGTCTTATGGGTATGGAAGGAAGATCGACAGAAGGTATTTGATACCCTGAAGGAAGCAGTCATTAAAGAACAAGTTCTTACACCCTCTAATTTTGGTGAAGTATCTAAAGTATGCATGGATGATGGTGATTATGCCATTGGTGAGGTTTTGATGCAGGAAAACCATCCAATAGCCTTTGAGAATCGAACGTTGAACGATCCAGAGAGGTGACACCCAGGACATGAGAAAGAAAAGACAGCTGTAGTACATTGCCTTCAAGTTTGGAGGCACCTTGTAAGTACCAGTCATTAGGGCCGGTCTAAGTTATTGGATGTCATACAGCTCTCTTTCAATCTACAGAAGAATGAGTTCATTGGACAGAGTCCTTTTGAGATCATCCTGGGAAGGGAACCCTTAACTCCTCACACTGTGGCAATAGGAGATACGGGGTCCAGCCCTCCCGTATATAAATTTGCAAAGGAATGGCGGGAAAATCACGACTTAGCTCAGACATACTTAGGCCGAGCTATCAAGAGAATGAAGAAGATGGCAGACAAGAAGGGGAGGCCGATGGAATATCATGTACGTAATCAAGTGCTTGTTAAGTTACATTTGATACAACGTACGAAGGGACAATTACATAAAGGTCTAATGAGTCGTTACGAGGGTCCATTCTCAATTGTGAAACGAGTGGGGCGAGTATCATACAAGTTGGAACTTCCCTCCAAACTGAAATTCCACCCGGTTTTTCACATGAGCATGCTAAAACCATTCCACAAAGATGAGGAAGACCCTATAAGAGCTATATCACAAAGGGCCCCAATAGGAGTACGGGATTCATTTGATAAGGAAGTAGAAGGGATCATAGCTGGTAGACATGTGAAGAGACGTGGACAAACTCTCAGACATGAGTATATGGTAAGATGGAAGGGAAGACTAAAGAGTGAGGCTAGGCGGCACCAGCCGAAGCATTGTGGTAATTTAAAAACAAGTTTCGACAATTCCACTATGAAGGAGCGACGAGGGCGTCGCCGGATTGAGTGGGGGAGAATGTTACGGACCTCCCAAAATGGGCCATTCTTAAGAGGTTTTTCAAGCCCAAAGACGAAAGCCCAAGCCCATTAAAAGCTTCTAGATGATGAAAAGCTCTAGAAGGTTCCAGAGAAGTCCAGAACCTTGTATAGTAGTAGGTGGAGGTAGGTGAAGGTAGTAGTTGGGAAACAACTGTAACCATTAGATCGAATTGATCTTAACCATTAGATTGTAAAGGCTTTCTGTATATATAGGGGTATTCCCCTCAGATGTAACACACAAGTTATTTGAGTGATTACAGTATACTAGCAGAGTTTCTCTCTCTACTTTCTCTCTCTAACATTGTAAGTATATTACAGGCTGACTTAGCCTTCCTTAGTGAGGTCAGGAGCGCTAAGTGTCGTACGGGGTCGAGCGACGGAATTAGCCCGTGACACAGGCAGTAGTTTAAAGAGCAACTCATGTTTACATATCTAAGTGTGGCAGCTAACTGTATAGCTTCCTAACCAGTGATTGGTGAGTACATTCGAACAGGAAAAATTTTATAACGTAATACACATCACGTATGTAATATATATATATATATATATGTATGTAGGTGGATTTTATTTTTCGAGAATTCTCCCTTCAACATTGTTGATATTATATGATATATACCTCTTAACTGCAGCCAGCCACATGCGCCCAATTACTACAATTATACAGCTCGCATGCAACTGAATCCTCAACTAAAACACCTACAATGGCTGATTTCCACTCTCACCAACTCCTCCATGAGCCGAATCATGATGTCCATACCAGTGACGATGTCATTGATGATGATGATGCACCTGTAGAAGCTAAGTGGTGGAAAGACTTTTCTATCATCAAGTAAAAAGGGTTTTGCTACGTGCCTGAGTTATTTAAAAGATGCAAGTTTATGGAAGATCAATACAATCCTCTACCAACTGATATGATCTTACCTTCTTTTCTGAAGACCCTCACGACTTGGCTTAAAGCTCTTACAGTCTCCATAATCAATAATCACAAGATCTCTAAACTTCTTAGTGTCACCTCTTCTGATCCACTGTTAACCCACAATCCTCATGAACTAGTCCCTTTCCTTGAGGCTGGAACTTTTGGTGAAAACCCTAGGACTGATATGATTCCAAGTCCTTCTCTTAGAGTTTTCAACACCCACTTTGCTTATTCCATCCTTCCGGAGAGAATAAGGAAGTCAGGTTGCAAGATTGTGTATATTTCGCACAATCCGTGGGATACATTTGTTTCATTTTGGCATTACTTTAATATGAATTATGGTGTTAGGGCTACTATGGAAGTGGCATCTGACGATTTTTGTAAAGGACTAGTTCCTGCTGGTCCTTATTTTGACCACGTATTGGAGTTTTGGCGAGTCAAAGATAAAAATAATATATTCTTCATCACTTATGAGGAATTAAAACAAAATCCCCACAAGCATGTGAAGGAACTAGCTGAGTTTTTGAATTTTCCATTAAGTAGTTATGAAGTGGGGGTGGTTGTCGCATTGAGAAATTGAAGAAAGTTGAGGAAAACAAAGATGAAAGTGCAAAACTTCATTGGGCTGGTGTTAAGTTTGATTCTTTCTACCGTAAGGGAGTTGTGGGAGATTGGAAGAATCACCTTCCTCAAGAGTTGTGCAAAGGATTTATGAGACTGGAAAGCGAAAATGGAATGGTACCGGTTTGGAATTTAAGGTATTGAGTGGTGATAGCTTTGGAATAAACTTAGAAAACATTCCTTGACATGTCAGTGGTTATATGGAGGAGATGTTTTTCATGGTTTTTTTTTTCCGAAGTTTTATGTTCTGCTATATGTGAAATATTTAGATGTAATTGATGCACTGTATTGCATCTATTTGAATTGTAACTCTTTGATTATTGAGATCCATAATAATCTAGATTGCAATTTTATGATTGTCAAAATGTTAGATCAGCATTGCTTTTCTATTAAGGTGGAATAAGTTCAAATACTCCTCTCCCACAGAACATAGTTAGTTGACATAAACTCTCAATATCCATATGCTCCTTTTGGCCCGAGCTCATATTTATCTGAATAAGAAAAAGGAGTTGGGGAATATACAATGTCCTGGTAGCTAAGTTAGGACCCATTGGATTGCTGATTTTGATAACTGGCGCCAGTCATGTTTTATATGGATCACGAGGAACTGGTCTTCGAACTAGAATTTGGAAGAAAGTACAAAAGAAAATCAAGCTGTTATATTGCTCGACCGTGGAAGGCAGGTTCTGAGACGAGAGGGCGAAATCCTTGTGGTAGACTTTCTGTGTTATTAAGCTACAAGGCCTTGAGAATAAATTGTTTTTATCGTGCTAAAATCCCTCGCTTGATGAATGGGGCAGGAACGAAGCGAGATGCATTACCTCAGGTTTGCTTCTTATGATAATCCCTATGGAGTTATGAACTACATTGCTTGTCCTCTAAGCAGAGCTTGTTGCACACTCCATTGAATTCACTTGACTCATCTTCATAATCACATCTATTTTGGCTTGAAAAGACAGTTTATATAGGTTTCATGATTTTCAAATAGAATCTCTCCGTCGATAAAGGCAGAGTCTTTTCTCCATTGCATGCTCCTAGTATTTGTGATCCTTGATATTTCTTTCATTCAACTACTTGCGTAATGATCACTGGCCACCTATAGGTTTTATATGGAAAAAGTAATTGATTTTAGATGTGACTTAGCATGATAAAGTATCATAATTGGCTAGAAATTTCATATACTTTGCCCAGAAAGCATTATATGACTTATCATTTTATAGGATGAATGATTTGAATAGATCTTTCTGGTAAGATCAGTTGTCATTTAGATCTCCTACCATTTTGCAGACTTCATGCATATTTTTTATACTTGTTATGTCAATGTATGTACATCCTGTTAAGTTACTATCTTTGGCTGAAGTACTCTCTTTAGGTACCTAATAGAAGAGGGTGTCATAATATTCAGTACCTTCAAAAAAGTCTTGATCTTGGTGTTGTATCACTAGAAGTGTAGCAGAACTTCATTGATTTGGAAGAGTACCCTCTAATTTCAGAGCACATACATAGGTTTTTTAAGGTATTGCCATAGTCGAACCTTTAATCAATTGAGGAAATATAAGTAACAATTTATTCCCTTCTTTGCATGTATTTCCTTTGTAGAGGGCTCAATTCAATACCATGCTTTAAGCCCATTGATTCAATAGGATTTGACTCCTCAAGCTAAGATAATAGAGCCCGAAGAGCCAAGCTTATAGATTATTCGGATGATTAAGGGAGATTTGACTTAATAAATTAAGAGTAAGACTCGTTGGATCGGTTCGTTCGATTTAACATTTCTTAACTTGGCTTATATTAATAAAATAAGGTTATTTAGGCCTAAGCTCATAAAGGAGTTATCACGATCCAACAGATAAGATTAGAGGCCATCCTCTATAAATACCCCTCTCCTTCCTAGGAATAAATACTGTACTCTACTGGATTCTCACCATGAAGGATCAACAGTTAAACATATCAAGAATACTTCTATACTCCCAATTGATAGTGGAGATTGATGCATTCGTACGCCTCCACTTATCACCATAAGTGATAGAACCTCATTAAGATCACTTACTCTTTTTCCTATGTTTCTCTCCTAATCATTTTGCACGAATTATTCAAGTCATTTTCCTAGTTGCACGTCTATCGCGCAGTACGCACGTAACCTTCACATTTGAACCTTCACCGTTGCCTCCTTCATAAAGATTGAACCACCTTTATAAAGATCGAACCACCTTTAAATGGTATGATGCATCCATGCAAGCTCTTTTGTTGGAACTTATCAAACGAGATCATGAAGTTGATCAAGGCTCATCTTGATGTAGGTTCTTAGGGAGAGATTGTTGGTAGATCCTAAATTCTCGCACGTAATAGACAAAGAAGAAACCATATCGATCACAAGTGAGAGATGCAAAGAAAATTAATTTAAAGAGTATGATTTTGTTATTACCATGCTTTAAGGGGAATAGCAGTTAACCTTTTCAAAGTGTGATATAGATAAAAACATTCAGTTGCCTTCCAGCAACTCCATAGGCTTATGCTCCTTTTACTATAGTAGTCTAGGAAATGTCATGACTTTCCTAGTAGTTCATGGCATTCCATCCTCCTTTACCAGATTGATGTTTTTATGCTCCATTGATCCTCATTCCCCTAAGTCTTCTTTTACCTTTTTGAGGGCATCACCACTAGAACACCTAGTAATAGATACTACTGATGCACACATAATTACATCATTATTAGCTTCAAGTAACTTTCGTACATGACAACGTAGACGCCTTTAGGCTTGAACATAAGGTAGCCAAAATTTACAAAACATTATTTGTTCATTTTAAAAATTTGATAGACTTTCTCAATTTCTTTTCTCACTATTTATTATTATTTCCTTTTCTCTTATACTTGGATAAAAACCTTGTTCAAAGACTTTAATAGCAAGATAGAACCCCATACTAAGCTTACATGACTTGTTAAAGATATGTCACAACCATATTTAAATTATTAAAATGAACTCATTAACTTTATTTAGTAAAAATAAAGCAATTATATTGTATATTTTAAGGGCAACAATGAAAGTGGACGAGATCAACTATCAAAACTCTTGAGTATCACATGTCCAGGTAAGTGAGATCAATGGCTCACCACATTTTGAGGTATTGTTTAAGAATCCTTAGAGGCCTTAATATATGTCTTGGTTGTAATTGTAAGTTAGTTGCCTGTGTGGATGCAGTGTGTTTGCTTGAATAATGTTTTGCCATTTGGAGTGTTGGATTTTATTTATTGGTTACTTTATGGTATTGCTAGATTAAATTGTTTGGAATTGGTTGATTGCCTTAAAAGTAATCTAATACAAATTAGACCTAACTTCTAACCAGACATGCATTCTAATCTAACTCACTAGGGGTATGATTAGGATTTTCGAGTCAAATATGAACTTTTCGATGAGGATAGCAGAAATGGTCCTTTCCTTACACTTAGTCGAACCAAGTGATAGGAGAAGAAGTCACGGTAAGGTTGAGGATCATGGTTCAAAGGTAGTCTCGGGCAGAGCATGTTTCTCCATTGCATAAGCCTCGGTTTCGTATTGATTTGCTAAGTGTGCAGCATCAAAATCCTTAAAACCTGGATTAGAACGGGTACAATTTCTCTAATCTCACAATAGATTAGTCAACTTTATGGGACGGTATTTGCTTGAACATACATTATATTTAATTAACCTTGCTTGAAAACCTTGGTTGCTATGTATCGATATGTACTATTGGTTTTATCCTACTTATTAAGCAAGTTGTCACTTAATTCCCTATAGTTGTTTTGTAGGTTTCTCGTTAGATATACTGATATTACTCTAAGTTCCAAAAGAGTGGAGAATGGGATCAAGGAGTGAGATTTAAGACTAATTAGTTAGATTCCTCTTTTATTTATTGACTTTATTGACTTTATTAACTTTTAGGAAAACTAATAGGGTTTCTTTAGGTGAACCTCTAGTTTTCAACTACTGTAATTGGTACTATGTTTTGTAAACCTATAAATTTTTATAAATCCTTATTACGTTATTTTTCTGAAGTTATTTATAAAATTTGTTTTCTTGTTAAGCTTTTATATTATATAATTTCTTTCGATAGTTATTTTAGAAAGTTGCACCGAAGGTTGATACCAAATAAGTATTGAATTGGATAATTCAAAGCTATAGAGTGGTAAATGCTAGGTATAAGATATGCTTACGTTAGTGGCTCAGGTGGCTAAAACTCCCTAGTTTAGGCCATGACATCCACATCTCTGATTTTTCAAAATCAATTTTTCAAAAGTGATTTTATCATAAATTAGTAGCTAAGTTAAAACCAATTCACCTAATTGGTTTTAACTTAATTCTTTTTCTCGACTTTGATTGGGTGGCAACTCGAAAATATTTTTTTTTAAATTAAAAGAAATCTATTTTCCTTAATTCATAGTCAAAAGTCTATATTAAATGGGCATAAGGTTTAATATAGATTGAATCAAGGAAAATAATAAAAACTTGGAAAAATCCAGGCTTGACAAAGGTTATGACGGTCGGTAGAGTTGATCTTTTTGGGTTGGTCTCAAGCCTAGGATACTAGTAACAACATTGGTTCAGCTTGAAACTCATTATGGAAGCTACAATCACAGAGAGAGAGGGGTCACAGTAGGGGGGGTTTGTAGAGAGAGATAGCTATGATTTGAGCTTGAAGAGAGGATTCTAAGTATTGCTTGGTGATCCAATAGCTTCCCTAAGGTACCTTTTATAGTGTTTCAAGCTTGATTATGAATGGGAAAGTCAACGAACAGGTTAATTTCAAAAATTCAAATTAATGGTTTTTTACCACATTTAATTTGTAATCAATGCATTTTGAAGAGATTTTGTTAAAAGAAAAGGTTAAACGATGTTCCTAGACTTCCTTTCTTTCTTAAAATAATCTTTAGAAGCTTTGAGTACCATTAAGAATGCTTGAATCAAACAAAATAAATTTGGAGGAAAAATCTGCGCACTCAAGCTTTTATTGATTTTTGAAGTTTAACTTTGACTTTAAAATGGAAGAATTTGGGCATAAATCAGGTACTATTCAAAAGTACACCATGTTTTCTATTAATCAAGGAAGAAAATGATGCAATTGTACAGGTTTTCAATTCGCCATTTATGCACTTTCATCAAGCTTGCAAGGAGGAGATGAAGTTGGCCTAATCTATAGTCAACAATCAAGTTGCAATGGCTAGTGATGACATACTACGATGGTGCTAAGGCTTGGTAAGGAGTAAAAACATATGCCCAGGTACTTGTTCTAGGTTTCAAACTTAAAATCTTCCTTGCTCATATTCCTTACCTTACTAGTTGTGCTGTTGTTTGTTTCTTATCTTCTCCTAATATTATTTAAAGGCTCTAACCAAGTTGAATAAAACACCCAATAAACTTCTGGTCTTAAATTGGGCCAAGCCTTTTTAAGTCCTAAAAATTAATTTTCCCTTATAGGAAACTACTAAGTTTATTAGAAACATGCGAGAAAATATTTTCAAAAATAGGCCAATTTGATAGAATTAGTGTTCGATTTTACTTAAAACTCAAATTGCCCATAAAATAATGAACTTAAGTCCAGTTGAGGCATTATTTGAAGCCACAATTAACTTAAATTATCTACTTTAAAATAAGTAAGTCGAAATTAGTTTTTAAAAAATGACTTACAATAAGACACTCTTGTTTTTGCTAAGTAAGCTCAAAATCTATCAAATTGCATATGTCTATTTTGAATTCCAATTTTGCCCTTTGACCTTGGAACATGAAATAAGACCCTCAAAAGAGTCAAGATTTTTATTTATTTATTTTTTTCTTTTTCTTTTTATATTTTCTAATCTTTCAATTATATTTTTTTGGGTTAAGACACTTTTCTTTATTCTAAAAATTTTCAAAAAATTATAGGAGACAAAAATGGGGTGGCTACATGTATTTTCATGAAATGTCCCTAAAGGGTTTATTAAGTGGGGCATAGTAAGGGTAGTTTGAGCTAAGCTGGTCCTTAAGGGATCCTTTGTCCTTCTTCTTCTTCTTATCATGTCTATGTTGGCTTCTTTCCTAGCTTGGAAGTTATCTTCCTAGTTGATGTATTTTTTAGCTTTTTACCAAAATTCAACTAAAGTCTTTAGTTTGTTTATGTATAGGGATCTCAAGAAATCCCTAGAGGGTTTTACCCTTAAGATGGTTGCACCAACAGCTATTCCTTCATCAAGTAGTGGTATTTATACTGTTATGGTGTTGAATTACACTACGTATGCTTGAAGGGGCTTATCATTTCTTTGTTAGATGAGGTAGAGGGAGGAGGAATCCTTAGAAGGTGGCTTCTTGGCCTAGAAATGATATTAAAATCGTTGTGTAAGATCATTGAAAGAGGGTAATCGTTGAGGTAAGTGGTTAAACCATGATCTGGTGGCATTATGTAAATTGCTAGGAAAAGCCTTGCACATGATGCTGTCTTTTAGATTATATAGTTTGATTATAGTTCTAAAATGCATTAGATGATCGATAGAATCAATAGACCTATTGTATGAGTCTAATTAGGAAGCTAGATGTTGTGTAGGAGGATTGAATCCTATATTGATTTGATAAATGAAGTTTTGCTACAAGAGAAGGCGATGGTCTCAAATACTTTACTTGCTTGTTTTTCATACATTTGCTCCATATAGTTCCTCAAAATTCATTTGGTCAACGAGAGTGGGCTCATTTTGTCACCTTAGTCCATAGACCGGTGCTACTATATGAGCTAGCTAACTAGGTAACCTCGACTTAAGAGCTAACCAGCTATTCTCTTTCTTCATTTTATTTGAGGGTACGTTACATCCTCTAGCTCTTAAACTCACAAGAATGGGTTTGGTTCTCTTAGTCCTTAGAGATTTGGATGAAGGAGCCTTCTTAAAGAAGTGCATGTGTTGAAGATTTAGCTTGCGTATGCAATTTTGGAGCTTTTTGTTTTTCTTATTTGTCTCGCAATTCTTCTTATTTATTTCTCCCTTTTACTTTTCAATTTCCTTCTCTTTTTTTTTTTTTTTTTTTTGCAAATTACATCATTTTGGTTTATTAGTTCATCGAGGTGGTAGGTACTATGTCAAGGGCAACTTGGTTCTTTAGGTTTCCTGAGGACTCTCCATTGGAGTTAGATGTATAGGTGGCATTGTTTCTACTCTTAGATGATTTAGCCATTCCTCCCATAGACAATGCCAAAATGTCATCAAAGGTTTTGTGCCATTAGAGTCTAAAGTAACACTTAGGAAATCAAGGGCTCATCTAGGGATATGATTGTCCTCATAAGGTGGAGTCCTACAAAATAGACCAAAGGATGAACCACTACATCGCGGGTTGTCTAATATGGCTATTTCGATGCTTAAGTCGAAAAAGGAAAGGAGAAACAAGGTTAGGTACTAAATAGGAAAATGGAGGGACTTAGAGAATTTCCTTTTTATAGTCCATAAGTCTATCTTTTCTTCTTGGGCTTACCTCTTTGGTAGTCTTTGGGAGGTATTTATAGCTTATGTCCTTTCAAACCTATGTAAGAGGTATGGTCTCAAGGATTTAAGGAATTATGATTAAACTTTTCTATCATTTGTGGAAATGATTTTCCCTTGATCTTTGTGCTTGTCCTTTCCTATTAGTTACGTATAGCTCTATACATTTCGGCTACATTGTAGGGTGAATAGCCATGCCTCTCATGGAATTTGACATGATGTGAGTGTTGTGAGTTAGGAGTGGCTTTTTTGGGAGATTATCCTTAGTGTGCTTATACAGGGAAGGCCCCCATTAGGTTGCTTGATTTAGGAGTGGCTTATGGGTTGCCGGTCCGAGATTCCATCGGGTCCCTAATTGGCAATGAAGTTAGCACCTAAGATAGTTAACGCTCACCTCGAGGGGTGGGTTTATTACTTTGTGTAGAGGTTGGGTCTTAAGCCTAATAGGCTAGCTAGGCTTTGTCTAAAAGCTAGTATTAACACTAGGAATTGAAAGACTCATAATAAACCTTGATGGGGATTAATTAAGACTTAAAGAGTGAGGTCTTGTTTTGAAACTCGTAGGGAGTGTCTTTAGTCCCCATTTTAGTTTGGGAAAATTGTAAACCCCTACCCTCTCCCCCTAAACTTTCTCTTGATACACATTCACACCCTAAACATTTAAAGTGAGTTATTTCACCCTTTAAACTTTTAATTTGCAATGTTATGTTCATTTAACAATTTTTTACTTAAAAGAAAAAAGAAAAAGAAAAAAGGTGGGTTGGGGGGGGGGGGGGGGGGGGGCGCTGGGGTGGAGGGTGGGGAAGGGTGGTTAGGGTGGGTGCGGTTGGGTAGGATAGGTGCATCGAGATAAATGATGATAATGTATAATATATATTATACAAATATAATTTATCAAACCAATTATATATTAAAATTATACCAAATACTATATGTCGTATACTTATTAATATTATATTTTATAAAAACATTAATGAAAATACGCTATATATTACTATATAAAATCTTATTTTGTGATGAATGATATATTACATTTTGTTGTATATATTAAATAAATTAGATAATTATTTAATCATCCAGTTAGATAAAGGTTGCATTTCATATCCATATTAATTAATGCATTATATGCAATAGAAAAAAAATGCTACCTTAATTATCATGACTAAATATTAAAAAATCAGTGGATTAGACTAGTATAAAATTATTTTAAATTATAGATTATCTTTTTAACCATTGATATCCCATTACTTCATTTTTATTTTTTACATAGTAAATCATTAGATTAACTTTTAATTAATGTATTATAAAAATAGGAAATGGTATAGCTATAATATAATTATCATTTTATATTTAATGAAGTTATCACTAATTGTCGACTAAGATATATTTACTTTTCAAATAAAAAAAATGCAACTATTGTATTTATAAAGCATACGTAAGTTTTTCTTTTTATTTTTATTAAAAATCTTTCCTTTAATTACCATAAAATGTTATGAATACCTTATCATAAATATATTATATATTTAACAAAAAAGGTGTGTGTGTGGTACATCACTAATTAAGATGGATACGAAATGCAAAATTTGTACGATTAAATGATTGAATAATTACCTAATTTACGTAATGGAAACAATAAATATATAATATATCCTCCATCACAAAATATGATTTCGTACAGTAACATAAAGCATATTAAATATAAATGTTATTATAATATATACCATTAGTGAGTAAACAGCATATAGTATTTAATATATTTTTAAAACATGCCATTTTCTTAAATAAAAAAAAATTAAATGGACATAATTTTGCAAATTGTTGAAAGCTTAACAAGTCCAAAAACTTACTTTGAAAGTTTAGAGGCTTAATCTATAATTTAGGGGGTCAAAAAACTCATTTTTAAAGTTTGAGGGTAAATCTACATCTAAATGAAAGTTTAAGAGTCTTTTTTGCAATTTCCTCTTTTGCTTAAGTGCATGCAAATGTAATACAAGCACTCGGCTAAGTTGTCTTTAACATCTGAAATTACTTTAAGCTAGCTCCATCAAATTTCAATCTTCCTCCATTATTTTTTTATTTTTTATTATTGAACAAATATTTGACATGGATTATGATGAAACCAATGTTTAAAACTAATTACTATAAACTAGAGTGATAGATAAGGATACCAGTGGTCTACCTATCTTAACAATACTGGTCTCTCTATCTTAACAATACCCTCTATTAAAGGTATAATACAGAGGAATAGTAAGATCGCAAGTTCCCTGCATAGGAGACCGTAAGGTTCTACTATTCCTATGTGTTCTTCCTTCAATGGAGTATGTTGCTAAAATAGGTAGACTACTTGTTTACCTACATTTTTGTGCATAAAATATAACGAATACATTATCATCAATATTATGCATTTATAAAACAACGTATGTTCATGGTACAAGACTAATTAAGATCGATATGAAATAAGGCTTTTATATGATTTAATGATTCAAAAATTACCTAATTTATGTAACATAAACAATAAATATATAATATATTATTTATCATAAAATACAATTTCATATAGTAGCATATAGCATATCAAATATATATGTTATTATTATATATAATATTTGTGAATATATTATATATAGTATTTAATATAATTTTAATATATACTTTTGATGTATTATATTTGTCCGATACATATTATATTTTTATAATATATTAGATATTATCATCATTAATTCCCATGCATCTACCTTTTCTTCAAATAAAAAATGTTAAATAGACATAATGTTGCAAATTGTTGAAAGCTTGGGTAGTAAAAAAACTTACTTTGAAAGTTTAGACATGAATTTTCACTTGAGAGAAAGTTTAGGGAGTTAAAAAACTCATTCTTAAAGTTCGAGGGTAAATTCACATAAAAAGAAAAAAAAAAAGAAAAATTCATGTTTTTTTTTTTCAATTTTTCCTTTTATATTTACTTGAGCTCATACAATACATGCATGCATGTTGACTTTAAACTCCAAAATGGATACAAGCTTGCTCCTTCCAATTTCAATCTTTCTTCATTGTTTTATTTTAAAATAAATCTTCGACATGAATTATGATGAAGTCAATGTTTAAAACTAATTAGCTTCAAGGAGCTTAAACATAAAGCAAAAAAATTAAATAATGTTAAAGCTTTTATTTAATCTTATCCAATGGTAATTTAGAGATCAATCTATAAACCCTAGTAGCAAATCTCATTGAGCTTGAAAGCGTAAAAAACTAAGAGGAAAAAACAAGCATAAATTTGTTCAAATTCATAGTTTCTCTCTCTAGTAAAATCGAAACCCATTCCAAGCATTTCTTTAAGATTTCTCGTTTCATTAAGAAAATCAAAGCACATAATAATTTCCAGTCGCTTTTAAGAAATCTCTTTAAAGAACCTAAACTTTAGTTTAAAATAATCTGAATCGCTTTGGATTAAAGAACCCTAACTTTGTTGATTTGGGTTTTTCAAATGCCTTAGCCTTTGCCACCTTAGTTTCTATAAATCCTGCAAAACTTTGTGATTTGGAGTTAAAGTCAAACTCAAAAACTAATAAATATTCCTTAGGTTCAATAAAATTGAAGAAATTAAAACCAATGAAATTTTAAATTGAAGCCTTAAAACAAATATGAAACCTTAATATGAAATTCGAAAACTTTAATCATGTATGAAAACCTTAAGCTTTGAATACACATAGCCTTAAACCAACACTCGAATTTAATAAAAACCTTAAAACCTATTCCTTATAGGCATAAAATCGTAAATTTAAACCTGTGTCTAATGGAAACCTTAGGTTAATAAGTTGACGCCAAATGGTGTGAAATCGCTTAAAATCACTATCAAATGATTAGAGATATTCCTAGATAATATTAAATAACTAATTGAAGCTAGTTTAGGAGACGAATTACTGAAATTAAAAATTAACCCTTATGTATATGAAATTCACCATATATGTACAAATGTAGGTATAATTATGATCTCATGCGATAAAATATGCAATATATACTAGATAATACCAATTGTTTTAAATTAAGCTCATTGAAGCAACAACTTAATAATATTTCAATCCTACCCTTAGACAATTTACCATGCGCCTCATGCATCTAATATATATAATTATAACCTTAATCACGTTGGATGAAACCTACAATATATCACATAATATCAATTGATTTAAATTAAACCCTACACATAAAGAAAATCCTAATTTAGTAAGTTATCACAAAGTATATAAAATTGCATAATTTTGATAACGACTAAACAAGATATTTCTAAATTTAGGTCAATGAACTAATAAAATGATAAAATTACAATCCCACATCTTACAATAGTGGCACCATGTATATTTCTACTTATGTACATATTGTATTTCATATATTTTAAAATCTACAATATACTATGTATTATACTACAAATCTTACTAGATATTTTCTCCATCAAATCCTATAAGATTGGAAACAAAGTTAGACAAAATCCTCACAACCCCTCCTAAATTTAAGGCCAGCCAAGAATAAGTGTTCCAATTCATGCTTTGACTCATCCACTCAAGTATAAATCAAAGCAATTTCCACTCACTTTTTTTTCCCTCAATCCCATCTGCTGGATAGCTCCCATACATGCACTTTCATTTCTCATTTCTCTCATACTCCAATACTCAAACTATCCCCTTCTGTTTCCTTTTTACTTAGCAAACGCCCCTTTCCTCTCTTACTTTCTTATTTTTCTTTTCCTTTTGTTTTTATCTATTTTTCACCCACACTTCATCACAACTTGCACCACACGATATTTCAACTCCCATCTTCATACACTACTAGAGAAAACAAGGGATTTCTTTTGAGGAACTTAAAGAGCAAACAAAGGAGCACCCCTACAAGAAACCAACTTGCCACATTTAGGCTCCATCTAAGAAGTAAACAGCATGTTCCTTTGCTCTAACCATTTTTCTTGTGTATCTTTTTGTATTCATTCATATTTAAACCTTTTCCATGTATTAGTTTCTAGCTTACTAGATTTTGGTAGTAGAAATTGTAATGCCCTATAGGAGAGCCTAGTAGTTTTTCCTAAAATCTTCATATCACGTGTGTACCCGTGATATAAAGAATGCCTTCCAAGTTAAAGGTTATAAGACTCTAACTATTAGGTTTCTAAGGGTACTTGTTTATTTTACTTACATTTACTTATTTATATAAGCAACTAGGGTAACCCAACAATCCACAATCTACCAAGACTGTAGAGAGTTGAAATTACCTACCAAATAATAAGAAAAGGTATTTACATCTCGACAATCATGATGCTACTAAATACCTTAAAAGTTTAATTTGACTATACTACTTGCTTTCCTAAACTTATATTCTACTTTCTCTACCCGATAGAGTACTTTACACTTGAATCCTAGCCCAGCCTCAATGTTGTAAGACCTAGAAAAGAAACTATTGGGGGATAAGCTACATCCAGCTTAGTGAATAATCTTCCTTCCTTACTATAAAATAATAATAAGCAAGTTATTTATCATACATATGAATGTATGTACAAGTATATGCAATGCAAACAATATATAAAGTCGACCGATAACTGTATACAGTACGGTTTTAACACCTACCGTTGCCCGGGTTAGAAAGTATTTAGGCAATTGAAGACATAGGTATCTACATCTAATACAAAATCTATTAATAATATAACCACCCCCAACAATAGATACAGCTTGACCCTAAGTAGAATGCAGTACTCCCCGGAGCTTATTATTTCCTAAAGGTCGAGGCAAGAATATCTCGTACGAAATACGCCGTACAATAAACAATCGCAATACATAATATTGATATGGATCCATCTAAGCATGATCTCCCACTCTACCGTATGGTGCTAGCACCCTTTAACTCATGTTGTAAGATGTAATATGTGTCTAGTTTAATTAAAGGTCAAATATTTATTAATTCCGGATTCATGAGGTGGTCAAGCAAGTATATTCCAAACGCTCTAATGCCCTACCAAAGAAGAGTGTTTGAAATATCTTAAGATATTTTGCAAGTATAGCTCAACTAGAACAAGCACACATAAGTTCCCATATACCCCAACGTACATCAAGTTCAATTATCATATGAAATTAGATAATGCACTAAATACAAGCGTAAAATAAAGTAAAATAGGGGGTGGTATATTCACTCATACTTAAAGTCAAGTATTCCAAATAGTCCTTAGTAGTCTCGAACTTAGTATCCTAATTTACCTAGGTAAGGTAACTAAAGTAAATAAGACTCATCTTAAACGTAATTTATTTGCTAGCCTTGTTATAATTTTCCTATTTTCTCTTATTTTATGTCTTGGTCATAACTTTCTCATTTTAAGTTAGGATTTTTCATTTTTATAGTCATTTTTTATCATTTTTGAGTGTTCTTTCATTTAATGAGGTTATTTTTAGGCTTTCCAGTCAACAAGGTTTTGGTTTAGGCCTTACAACTTTGTGGGCCCAAATGGTGAGTATGGTCACTTTAGGGCTTGGGCTAGTTTTGGGATTTGAGCTTAACTTTTGATCTTGGGCTTTGTACTTAATATTTTAGCCTTTCTTTTAAGTATTTTAAGTGGATTTTTCTTACCTTACACTTTAAGTTTCCACCATATGCCTTGGTGTTGCTCTTGTGGGCCTAAATAGGCTATGTTTACTAGTTTAAGGCCTTAGCTTGCTAAGGGGCCTATAGGGGTGGCTTTAATGGGCCTTTTAATTTAGGAATTATATTTGGTCGCTAAGTTATTGGGCTTTATTCTTGGTTCTTTTAAGAGCTTTTGAGCTTATCTTGCATTTTAGGGCCTTAGTGTTTAGTTAGCCTTTTGAATATCTTCCTTTGAGTCTTTTTAAGTTAGGTTCATATCTAGTCGTGTATTATTTAGGCTTGTATTTTAGTTTTCTTAAGGCTCTTTAAGCTCATTTTGCAATTTAAGGCCTTAAGCCTAATCTTACTTACTTTTTTGTACTTAAGCTCATAATTGGCCTTATCACGATCCAACAGTATTGTTGTCATGGTAGATCACTGTATACTATACAAGGGTCTACTATCATCCCCCTGGCTGATCGCAGGCTTTTCATACGACACACAAGGCTCCTTCCACTATACGTTACCATTAGGCTCATAGATAAGAAATATAAAGCAGTTCTTACTAAAATTAACTTTTGAGACATAAATTAATCAAGTAAATGTGTGGACTCGTTATGTTCCATACCAAAAGAATATTACAAACAAATGCAGTTCATAATCGAAACTGCATCATAAACTTTAAACTATGTTATAAATAAAACAAAGGTAAATAACTATCTTTAAAAGCTTCTACAAAATCTCCTCTACGCTTCCTAATCGCTCCAACCTGTCTCTACATGAGACTTACTACGGGCATGGCTTGGCTGTAATTAGTAAAGAGGTTTTCTTGCAACAAAAAGAATTTATTGGGATATAAGCTTAAACTTAGTGAGATAAATACCATCATCAATATCATATGGAAAAAATTTATTAGATACATAATCCTGTGAATGCATGAATAATCAGTATGCCAAACAACGTATGCAGTGGCCTAGGAACTGCATACGACTTAGAATTACACTCCTTGTAGTCGAGGTTTAGAGATAATTAATCTACCCAAACTAAAATCCGAGTTCTAGACCTTGGGTTTTATTTATTTGCACTATTGTACTTAAGCCATAACAAAACTATATATATATATATATATGTATATACTTTCTTTACTGAATAACAAGTCATATTTTTAAAATCCTAAGTCTAGTGTTGTGGTTAACTTCGCAATCCACAAATACACGCCCTAAATAGAAGCCATAAGATAAGGCCCTTTCGCCAACGGTTGGCGTTTCTCGGTACTTAGTAATCCTGTCAGCTTAAGACAAAGACTTAATAAAATGATAACATAGCTAGTGCCCAATCCTATAGGAAGCTTCCTCCTGTGAGTCACTTCATCTCTTTTGTGTAAAGCGGCAGTCGGTGTTATCCAAATGCAATTTTAGGGCATGCATGATCCATTTATTTTCTTAATCGTATAAGTAGTTAACCCAATTTTTAAGGTGATCAGACAAATTCATTCCATATAATTGCATGTATATATTATCACAACAATTCTCATTATTATATAATTAACAATCCATAGTATTCAATTCATAAATTCATACACATGCATTGCCCATATCCTATAAGCATTCGAATTTATATATATAAGCTTAGATGCATCTATTCAATAAGCAAAATCAAGTAAAGAGTTATTGAGATTTTACTTTCTTCGCCATACGGGTCAACCAAAGTAATTTGGGGGCAACTCTTCTTCGAATGCGGGGTCCCCTGGTCATTGAAATCATGATACTATAAGGGATTGGAATAAAACTTAGGAAATTATGCCAAAACTCCTTAAGTTATCCTCTTGACTAGTTTTTGTATTTTTTCCAATTTTACTTAAAAGTTTAATCACGTATAACTTTCTCATTTTAAATCCGATTTTTATGATCTTATAGTCAATCTTCATTGTTTTCGAGTGTAATTTAACATAGTGAGGTTATAGGTTAGAACAGTAGCGATCCTCATGATTTGGAATGCTTTTTGGCTTTGTTTAGTTAATAGGCTTTTTGGTAACTTGGGAACTCCTTTAAGCTTGGGCTTAAGATTTCATTCTAGGCTCAAAATACTCCTTAAGTTCAAATTTATAACTTTGATTTACACTCCGTAGGCTATCAACCATTTCTTAGGCTCTTAAGTGGGCTTAAGCTGTCAAATTGGCATGTTTTTTTATTCAATTTAAAGATGGCCATTTTATTGAGCTTAGGAAGTGTCTTGTAGGCTTCTTGAAGATCTTAAAACAACTCTTATTGATGTGTCAAGTTGCTGATCAGAGACTTAAGAGTGGTTCAACTTGACGTTTGAGGCTTGTTTTGGAAGTTTTAAGCTCGATTTTGAGTTTTAAGCTTAATACACTTATCATACTTGCCTTGGTTGGTCTTTTCACTTTATTCACTTACTTTTATCATATTTTTAAGTGTCTTTTAGGGATGTTCTAGATCTAGTCGGTTTGAGTACGAGGGCTTCCAACTTGATTTTCCAACATGTTTCATCATTCCTTAAGTTTAAGTATTAGATTATAAACTTAAGCTACTTGTATTTAAATCTTAACTTAACTTCTTTTTCATGAAATGATTATTTGGCTCATACTTTACATGAAAATAGAGGATCTCACTTTTATCATACTTCTCATACTATAGTTCATGTCTTATAAAGTTGGTTTTCTCATAAAACTCCATGTGATGGATTTTTTATTTACTTAAGTTGAGGTTTTAGTATGTTTAACTCAAAGAAAGTGAAAATAACATCTAAATCCTCACGTCTAGCATGCTTCTTTTTCATTCAAGTTCTTATTTCAAAATTTTCTTAACCTAAAATCTTCCATTCAAAGTGTTAAACAAGTATCTATACAAAACAACTAACTTTACATGCTCCTAACTTCAATTTTGATGTAAGGGTATTATGAGTTTGCTTCTTAAAGTGGTCTTTGATGTTACACCAACTTATAATCATACTCATATCTTCAAGAAATCATAGTCTCCTAACATGAATACTAACCTACTAACACAAAATATACTTATTTATCCTCTAAGCAAAATGTGGTGGTTGTGCACTAAGGTTTTACTTATGCACTTTATCTTACTTCCTCCTTCTTGCACCTTTTTCTTTAAACCCAAGTTGTGATCCTTTGAGGTAGGGTTTAAGGAGTGTTCTAAGGATCCTAAAGGGCTTTGAATGTTGGCAAAAGGAAGACACGAAAAATTTGAAAGTTCCGTATGTGTGGGTGTGCTTGGAATGTGGCGGTAAGTAAAGGATTTGTAGGGTATGGTTGTTTCTTCTTTTGGGGTTGTTTTTAAAGTGAGAGAAAAGGAAGTAAAAATGAAATTGAAAGTGAGAGAAATGGAAGAAAGAGTGGCCGGTTGGGAATAGGGTGGGAAGTGTGTTTAATAGGCTTGATTTTATTGTCTTGTAATATACACAAAAGTCAACAATTGCAACTATTGATGATGTAAGCATTAAGGGGTGAATAGTACAATATAAGATAAAGTGATTGATGAATGAAAGACAAGAGTATGGCCCCCTTTAAAGCCATGTAAGAACCGGCCATTAGGTTTCCTTTTGGACATGGAGTTGTCTTGTCTTATTTATTAAATTTAAGCATGTGTAATCTTGTGATAATTTGTCTATATGCAGTCTAAATGAAGGGGTGATAAGGAAAGTATCTTATCACTAAATGTTGATAAGTTATTAATAGATAAATGACTCTAACTTTCAATTGATAAGTTATTTAGGGTGATTAGTTGGTCTGTTTATTCAAGTGTAAGGCTTAAGCATGAAGATGAGGGAATTGTCTTATAAGAAATTGTTTTGGAATTTACATTTCGAATTGTTTTGTAAATGATGATTTAATTCTTATAAAATTATGAAATTTTCTGGAGTTGAATGAAATTATTCAAATTAAATTATCAATTAGTCACTTAGGGTCAAAAGTCCTTAATTGTTTTAGGGATTAGGGTTTTTAGGGACCTTAGAGTTTGCAATTTTTCAAATTCGGGTTTTATTGATAATAGGCTTTGGAATTGGAAAAGTAAGTTCGTTTCTAATCGTAAACTTGAGTTCCTAGATTAATTGATTCTTGAGAACGTTTGGGAAGTATTCTTAGTCAACTTATCCTCTTCCTACAACTTATTATCTTACTACAACTTATGTAACATGTTTACTACACTACAAATTTAAGAATATGCACATGTATGGGCATATAAACATGGTAAACAAAAGTGGTAGTTTAATAATTTTTTCCTTAGTTATTAAGCTTAGGAAACATGCTCATAAACTCAAACTAGAATGAAAGTTGAAAAGGTTTAAGTACCTCGGTGGAAATTAAAAGGGTCTCATTTCACTTGATTTTTGGAAAACAAAACGAAATTCTTTGGTAAAAAATGTTTATCGCCAAGAAAGGGGATTCAAATGCAAGTGGTTTTGTATCATTTGGAGGTAGTGGTAGAGAGTTATAACTTGAGGCGTTCGGGTGCGCAACCAGGTTTAAGAAGCCTACTATTGTTTCCTTCCTTCTTGTTTTTCCTTTGTTTTTGAATTTTGTATTTCTAAGGTTTATTCTAGGGAAGAAGATGAAGTAAAATGTAGGTGGAGGGGTTAAAAAGGGGTTAATTATGAGTGGGTGTAGTGGGGAACAAATCCTTTCCAATTGGGGACCAATTTGCTTTCTATAATTTTTACCAATTGAGGTAATGGTTTGTCTACTAAAGGTGAGTGGTCCTTTGTTTTCCCAACTAATTCTCATATCCTATATAGTTAATTGTGATTATCTTTAGCTAATTATGATGCATGAATGCATGTAGATGATTAGGACGCAATTTAAGCTTACGACTCTAATCACTAACGTAGATTACCATAGTTAGACATAGTTTAGGGTTTTTCATATTTAATTAAGCTAATCAAGCCCATTGGATCATTTTATTTAATAAATTTAGGGTTTCTAAGGGTTGGAATTGATTATTGCTAATCAATTACAATTTTAGAAAGCAAATTAGGGTTGTTCTAGCAATTTAGTGAATTATTAGTAATTAGTTAATAATGTAGCTATATAATTAGAGTTTATTAATTAAATTAGGGCCTTTGACACTACATTATAGTTTCTATTTTGTTTTAGGGCTTCTCTTATTTTATGGTCTTATGAGGCTTTGAGGGTTTTGAAGGTATGCTTATGATTTTAGCATTATCTTTGGAGAAAATGTATCATTTGGGTTAAATTAGTAATCTCATTAGTTTATTACCTTAATTGACTTAATTTGATCGATTGTTACCATTTGTAGATATCTCCTACTATTTGTTATTAAGTTTATGTGATTTACACAATTTAAGTGAAATGCTTCAATTTAGGGTTTTCATTGCGTTTGAAGTTTAATCTAAAGTTTTACGACTTTAGAGTTCAAGGTTTAGAGTCTTTGTATGCTAATAAGATTCATAGAACTTTATCTTTAGGGATTTTTTTTTTTAGTTCATTTTTAATATTCCGATTTAAAATTTTCTCAGTTTTAATTTATTTGGTTTGATTGAGCCTAGGGAATACCATTAGTTCTTCAAATTTGATTCTAAGTCTAAAGTGTAAAATTTGTAGGGTTTATAGATATATGTATATAGTGTTAGGTTTTACAATATTGAGTTTATGAACATGGGCATCTATGTATATATCATGATGTATATGAGTATATATGTAATAGATTCCCATTTCCTTTCAAGTTGTAATAAGAACTATAAAAAAAAAAAAGGAACCAGAGGGGGAGGGGGGAGGGGAGGGTAGTTGTTTGGGTAAAGTAAACATGTAGAAATCTTAGAGTAATTTAATTCCTATTAAAAAATATTGTCATATTATGTGATGGTATAGCATTAGATATATGAAAATATGATCAAGCTAACAAGAATGGAAAAATCACCCAAAACCCCTAAATTGTACCCTATTGCATGCATAGAAGAGTATATTATCATTTTATTTCATTTTTTCTTGAAAATTTATTATTAAAGTGAGATTTAGTTTTACCACATTAAGGTTAGTTATGATGAATCGACATTTAGGGCTTAAATTAGTGAATCAGTGAAAATAGATTAAAAAATTTGGTCCTAAAAGTCCAATTACTAAAAATGATTAAATCTAACTCTATATGAATTTTTTTGTAAAATAACAACATAGAATTTATTTAGGTTGTTTACATTAGAATTTATTCAGTTAATTATGCCTTAAATTAGTAGATTAATGAAATTCGGCTAAAATTTCAACTTGGACTCTCTTAGAGAACCATGGTTAAGACTTAGACATAGAGGAAAAATATACACAAAATTTTAATGTAATTAAAATTTAAGTAAAAGTGTACAAATAAATTGAACTCATTAAATTGTTAAATTAGAATTATAGGAGAAAAGCTCATTTAGGATGAAAAACATGGAATTTTGGCCTATAAAGAGGATAGACCCAAAAAACGTAAAACTTAATAAATTATTTTGAGCCTAAATAAAATTTAGGGAGGCCTATTAGTCATAAAGAAAAACTTGACTTAGGTTTGGGTGTAAATTAGACATAAAGAGGCCTACTAAGAAAACTTTAAATTAGAAGTTAGGCCCAATAAGAATAAAACCTCTATAAGCTAGGACCACCAAAATTTTAGGCCCAATAATAAATTTTCACAAAGCCTATATAGGAGAATCTTTAAGAAAAGCCCATAGTTAAAAAATATACAGTAGTTGGGCCCAAAGTCGTTAAAATTCAAATCTAGCTAGGCCTATAATAAAAAATGTTGGTCTTAACTCCTAAAATGGTCTTTACTACAGGAAAATGCATCCGAAAATGATAAAGATCAACTATAAAATCATAAAAATCGAATATAAAACAAAAAATTACACATGATTAAAGAAATGCTTGGAATTGGGAATTAAGAATAAATTGGAAAAGATAATTGAATAGTTAATTAGATAGTTACATGGATAGTTTGATCTTATAATTAGGTACATAAAATAATATACTATACCCAATATAGACATAACATTATTTTATATAAGGGCCAAATTGAAGAAAATATGAGAAAGACCTATAAGTAGTAAAATTAGGATAATTGGGCCAACTACACTAAAATTCATAATATACCCGACTTGCTATAGAAAATGGAGGTCTAGTCTCCTAAAATGGACTTCACCATTGAAAAGTACATTAAAAACCAATAGAAAATGGCCATAATATCATTGAAATCAGAATTAAAATGAAAAAGTTATATGTAATTAGAAATTTAGTCAAACTGAGTCTTAAGTTCTTAAAGAAACCCTATTACTTATATAGATTTTGTTGTTATTTTAGGTGACTTAATTTCTGATTTAAGAACCTTGAAGACCAAGATAAGCAGGTGATCAGGCTAAGGTAAGGGATTTCTAATAATTTGCTATTTGCTTGTGTTCGATTATTGCTTATTATTTTGCCAGTTGCTATTGATTATCTATTAAATGATTAATATTTCCTATATGCTATCATCAGAGTGATTGCCCTATTAAATTGATAAACATAAATATTTGATACGCCACACTGAGAACTAATAGGGGTGGCAATATTAAGATAAGTCTGATCCCATTAAAGGACTGAAAATAAAATGGATTTTAGTGAATCAGTGAGCTACTTAATTGAATATAACATATAAACTAGATCTTACATAGCCTAATCGTCGCTTTGATGTGATGCACAAAGAGATAACTAAGGTTGCTCACCACAATCCTTACTAAAGGGATTGATAAAAACTAGTAAGAGATAGCTTTTTAAGAGAAAAAACTCAAAGGGTCTTTCATTAATATGCAAAATTTGTTTAAAGCCTTACATAAATGTTATATTTATATATAGTGGCAAAGTTGTAAATAAAATAACTAAAAGGATGTCCTAGTGATATTCTTGTCAATATAAAATAAAAAAGGGATAATTTAGCAATAATACAAGAAATGGAAAGTCTAAATAATATAAGTAAAAATAGATAGTCAAATGAGCTGTTCAAGTGAAGAGCTAATGAGCTGTTAGAGACCTTAAAGACCTAATTTAGGCAGAATTAAAATTCTGATTGACTTGATTAAGTAGACCAGCTAAGCAGAGCAGACCTTGTCTGAGCTAAGTAGACCTAACAACCTAACCTACCAACCTAACTTGCCAACCAAAGTGCTAACCTAACCTACTAACCTGACGAGCTTACTTAGGAGAGCTATCCTATCTGTCTATGTTAGCTTTAGCCATAAAGAGTTCATAAGCAAGTATCTAACATAGTTAGAGCTCATAAACAGGTCTTATAAGCATGAGGAGCTCATAAATAGGCCTTCGACACATAGAGAGCTCATGAATAGGTCTCCAATATAGCCCAAAACTTGGTAATTGGTTAGCCCAGTCCCTTATACCATGTCATCCCCTCTCCATTAGAGAAGTTTTGGCCTGAAACTTGGCAATTAGCACCTTTAAATCCCACTGGGATCAAATATTAACATGCAAAAATAAAATATAAACATAGAAAAGTACTTGAGATCCTCCACCAGTGTTAACATCAACCAATGCTCCTTCTAATCGTTATGAGATCGATCAATCAAACTTTTTATGATAAATCCTTCTTTCTACTCATCATGGATCCGTTCAACTACACTTATGTAACGCCAACAACAATTAATCAATGGAAAATATGATCTCAAGGTCATATAAGATATTATAAGTTTGCAAGTCTTGTATAAGTAAGACCTCAAATTGCTCTTTAACCTAAAGCACTTCCAACACTTTATGCTCTATCAGCTTAGATCCTATGACTTCATCATTTCTAGCAACTTGCACCCCCCTTTACTTCCTTACATCTCAATCTCTTTTTGTTCCACCTACGTACCTTAAACTCTTCCAGCACGAGAGTACCAAGAACAAACATAATACATCTCTAATATATATATCCATCACCACGACCTCAGTAAATACCAACCAACAATCTATAATAACTCACAAGTACGATATTACTAGAGCTCATATTAAGACCATATAAGCTCATCACAAGATCATGATAAAAGAGCCTAATGTGTGGAAGGAAAATATAGTAGCACTTGAAGTCATCATCTATAGTATCTATGGTAGGTAATGGAACAACATCTAGAACATGGGGGTCTAGTTGCAACTCAACTTGGTCTTCTTCTTCTTTATTGCTTGCCCCTCTAGCAACCTTCACCTCCTCAACTCCTCCTTCAATACTGTCTAATTCGACATTCCGATGTTGCCTCATTTCATCCTTAAACACTTCAAGTCATTTTTCAATTATCTTCAGCTAATCAAGTATATCAAAAACTCTAGAAATGTGATTTCGATAAGAAAATTCTACCCATAAGGCTATTTGGATAGCTTCACTCAATGTCCCAATTCTATAAGGGTCAACAATTTTAACAATTTTTGGATTTTGCCCTCTCACAAATCAAGATATGGTAGAAGAATGAGGCTTATACAATTATATTGTCTTAAGAGTGTCTCATACTCATGTACATATTCTTTGACATTCATAAGCTCTTGCCTTAACATTAACAATTGCTCATATATTTCATCTTGATAATGTGGTAGGACAAATTTTCTCCTCATTAAGTGCTTCATGGATCTCCATGTAATTTCTTCCCTATTCAAAATTCTTTCTCTTTTCACATTTTTTGCCAAACTTCAATAAAGCCTTTGAGTTGCATACTAACTATATCTTCCTCTTCAAGAATATGGATAATCTCACAAAATTCTTTTTATCTGAAATTCCTAGTCCAAATATTCATTTGGAAAACCATATATGTTTAATAACTCTTATTTTAAATACATTTCACATGGTGATTTTATAGTATTTCCTTTACATCTTTGGTTTTCTTTAAAGAAATTGATCCTTAATTGAGCAAAATTTTGATTTCAAGGTTTAAACGCGTTCTTAGATCGAAAACAAAGAAAAGGAATCAAGTTTCACTCAATTCGGAGTTCAAATAAAGGAGTTATGAAGTTTTGAAGTTGCACAGTCTGGGACACAGCTGTGTCCATCCAGGAAAATATGTTGAGGTCAGAAAGTTACACAACTTGGGCATACGACTGTGTCCCAAGCCATGTCTGGTGACGAAAACAAAAACCTTTCAATACATTATAAAAGGACATACTAGGGTTTCGCATAGAAGATAGGACATTCAAAAGAGAAAAGACTTGAGGAGAAGGAGAGGAGAAGGGGCAAAAGCAACATTCAACTTCAAGATTGAAGAGATTGATCATCAACAAAAGAGGTTTTTCATGTTTTATTTATTGGTTTTGTTGGAATTCGTTTTTAGTTCCATTATTATAGCTTAAGATTCTTATATTTAGGATTATAGAACCTAGGATTTCATGTGACTATTGGATTGATTGATAATTTTCAATAAAGTTTCTATCTTTTCTTGATTCAATTATGTTATTTAATTGTTAATTGATATTTCTGGAATATCAATATATGATATTATGCATGATGATTGAGAAATCACATGTGTAATGAGATCTTGACATAATTAGAGAGAATTACATGTATACTTAAAGATAAGATATATTTTTCTTCCGAAAAGTTGTTCTTTGTATGGGAATTCATCATACATTAACGCGATTCTAAATTATATTACTAAGTAAAGAGATTCCGGTAAATAATTTAGGATTAGGGCTAATAGGCTTGAGAAAGGTATTAACTTTAATTGTGAATCCCTCCGGTATAAAGTAATAGAAATTGAATTGGATATATTTTAAACGGTCACATATTAAACACTAGGGGAAATAATTCCTAAATACGTTATTTGCATTCTTGAAGTCGTTCTCAATTTTATTGCTTTCTAAATTGCTTAATAAAGTCTCATAATTAGGTTAGTTTGTTAACTTTAGTATTTTTTAATTCATTCAACTCATCACAATTTTCCGGTTAGATAATAGAGCTAAGGTTAATATTAGTACTCGAAGTCTTTGAGGCATCGACTTGGACTCACATCCACTATATTAAAACTAATAGGTGCACTTGCCTGATATCAAGTTTTTGGCGCCATTGCTGGGGACTTTCGATATTAAGAACACTAGTTGCTTTATTACTTTGACCATTTTTTTTCTTTTGTTTTCATTTTTTATTTTTATTAGCTAGAGCTACACATATTTCTTGCTCTTGTAGTACATGACCTGAAGCAACCTGGAAGATTTGGTAGAATTTTATCCTGAAATTGAGAGAACTGTCCTTCAAAATTTGAGATTGCGGCCTAAACAAATCATGGCTACCATAGAGGATGAGTTAATTGTTGAGATCAAGGAAGAGGGTGAAGAGGCCAACACTCGATTCATCGATCAAGAAGATCCACTTCACATTGCTAACAACGATAACGAAGCAAATCGGATTATGTCCGACTATTCAAGGCTTACACTTATCACAAGGCCAATCGTTACTGCTAATAACTTCCAAATTGCACCAAACATCATACAAATGGTGCAGCAATATGTTCAGTTCAACGGTCTCCAAGATGAAGATCTTAATGCTCACATCTCTAGCTTTCTAGAGATTTATGAAACATTTAAAATCAATGGAGCCACGAATGATGCCATTCGACTGCGGCTATTTCCTTTCTCCTTGAGGGGTAGAGCAAAGCAGTGGCTGAACTCTCTACTACGAAATTCAATCACAACTTGGAATGAATTGGTAGAGAAATTTTTAGAGAAGTATTTCCTACCTGCGAAGACCGCTAAACTTCGAAACGACATTTCTTGTTTTGCCCAATTGAAAGTAGAGACTCTATATGATACTTGGGAGCGGTTCAAGGACTTGCTCAGGAGGTGCCCACATTATGGTCTCCCACTATGGATGCAGATTTAGACCTTCTATAATGGTCTCAATTCATCCACGGGACAAATGATTGATGCATCCACAGGAGGTACTTTGAACACAAAGACACCTGAGTAAGCATAAAACCTGATTAAAGGAATAGCGATGAACAATTATCAGTGGGAAAGCACTAGAGCCAAGCAAAAGGTTATGGGAATTTATGATGTGGACTTAACTACTGCTCTGGCAGCCAAGGTGGACCTACTGAGTAAGAAGATTGACGCACTCTCTGTGGGCCCTCCACAAGTACAACTGGATGTAAGTGACTTTGGCATGCAGGGTTATGGAGCACAAGAACAACTGGAACAGGTAGATTATTTAGGAAATCCACCCAAGTAACAAAATAACCTCTACAGCAATACTTATAATCCCGGATGGAGGAATCACCCCAATTTCTCATGGGGAAATCAAAACCAAGGCTAGTAGAAGACCAACTTTGGCCTACCTAGATTTCAAAGACCATTCTCACCTCCTCTTTCTTAAGAAAAGAAGTCCAGTGTGGAAGAACTTCTCACAAAATATATTCAAGGCAATGAGGCTCACTTATCCAAGATTGACTCATCGTTGAGGAATCAAGAGGCTTCCAATTGCAACCTTGAGAACCAAATTGGTCAACTTACGAAGCTAATCTCTGAAAGACCACAGGGAACACTCCCAGGGAATACCGAGGTTAATCCCAGGGAACATGTTAATGCTGTGACCTTAAGAAGTGGTAGAAAACTGCAAGTGGAGAAGAAGGATGGTGAGGAAGTAGTTAAGAAAGAAGTGGAAGTCAACCGTAAGGAAAATGCAAAGCCACTAAAATCAAAAGAAAGTATGGAATCACCGAAAGTGAAGGAGTACAAGCCTCCCATCCCTTACCCATAGCGCCTTAAGCAAAGTTACACTGATTAGAATAAGGAATTCGGTAAATTGCTTGATGTTTTCAAACAATTACACATTAAATTACCTCTTGTTGATGTCATCTTATAGATGCCAAAGTATGCAAAATTTTTAAAAGATCTTCTATTGAACAAGAGGAAGTTGGAGGAGCTTACAACTGTCACATTGAACGATGAATGCTCGACACTTTTCCAGAAAAAGCTACCACAAAAATTAAAAGATCCAAGGAGTTTCACTATTCCTTGTATGCTTGAAAATTTGTTAGTAGATAATGCTTTGGCAGACTTAGGAGTTAGTATAAATTTGATGCCGTATAAATTGTTTAAAAAGCTAAGGTTAGGAGAACCTAAATTAACGCGCATGAGCCTTCAATTAGCCGATAGGTCTATCACATACCCTAGAGGCATCATATAGTATGTTTTAGTGCAAGTAGAGAAATTCATCTTTCCTATGGATTTTGTTATACTTGATATAGATGAAGATATTGAGGTGCCAATCATTTTAGGTCGACCTTTCCTAGCTACTGCTAGGGCTGTTTTTGATGTTAGTGAGCATAAGTTGATATTATGGGTCGGGGATGATGAAATAGTTTTTAAAACTCCAGAGGCAATGAACAAATTTCTTGACTCAGAGGACATAAGTCACAATATTAATGCCACTAATGTCGTTATATCTACATGTGTGCAGGAAACGCTTGCCAAGGATTCCTTAAGCTATTGCTTGCAAAAGGGGGATGAAAATTTGGTGACCAACCCCAATTGTGCAGAAATGGTAGCTCAAATAAAAGTTCATGAATCTAATGTGGACAAGAAAGGGGTTGATCAACTCCATAAGCCAAAAGGATCCTAGGTTAAGATCCTTCAACGAGAAGCTACCAATTTTGGAACCAAAACTATTAAGAAATCATTTGGAACATATTTTTGCGGTGAAAAGTTCAAAACTCCTAATGACAATAGGATCTAAGTTAAAAGTGGACAAAATGAAGAAATTTAGGCTACATGAATTTGATAAGTGGCATGATAAGGAGAGAAATGATGGAATTCATGCACCAATAAAATGGAATTGACAAGATCGATGGTCGAAGGGTAAATTTACACTTGTATGGAGAGTTCGAAAGTGAAATACAGGAGAAATCCTATCTCCACCTGGATGAAGAACTATCATGAGAAGATGTATCCCATCGAGCTATCAACGTTAACTATAGCGTTTCTTGGGAGGCAGCCCATGTCTAACTTTGCTTACACTTTAGTTCTTTTAGTTTATTCCATTTTATTTTTCTTTGCTTCTTTTATTTGTTTCAATTTTAGTCATAAGCTTTTCCCTTTTAGTTTCATTTTTTTTTTTCTCTCTTTAGTTTTCTTTGTCTTATTTTTCTAGTTTAAGTATTTTTATTTTTTATTTATTTTTTAAGTTTCTTGTATTTTTAAATCCATGAATTTAGGTAAACCAAGAAAAAAAAAAAAAACAGAACAGAAAGTTACATAGGCATGGGACATGGTCGTGTCCCAATCCGTGTCCATCCAGGCCCCTTCAATGCACTAACACCCACAGAAAGTTACACGGGCATGGGACACAGTCGTGTCCCAGCCCGTGTGCGCCTAGCAAATTGCAGTCGACCACATAAAGTTATACGGGCATAGGATACGATCGTGTCCCAGACCGTGTGTACCCAGCGAATTGCCGTCGACCATAGATAGTTACACGGGCATGGGACACGGTCGTGTCCGCCTAGGTAAGGCCCCACAATCAGAAAGTTATACGGGCATGGGACACGGTCATGTCCCAGCCCGTGTGCGATCAATATTCATGCCCGAACACAGAAAGTTGCACGGATGTGGGACACGGTCGTGTCCCAGCCCGTGTCCCCCCAGGTAAGGCCCCGCCATCAGAGAGTTACATAGGTATGGGACACGGTCGTGTCCTAGCCCGTGTTTGCCCAGCACCCACACGATTCAGCATACGCCCTATTTATTTAAACACACACACTCTCTCTCACACACTTCTACACATCAACACATATTCCTTTTCTGGTCTCTTCATCTTCTCCTTACGTTCTTGATCTAAGTAAGTTTTCCTCATTGTTTATGCTTTATCTTCCTCATTGTTTAAGCATGTTTAGCTACCCGACGTTTAGGACTTTTGGGAATTTCTACATGCATTTTGTCTGAGAATTTACTTTGTTTTTTTTCTCTCATAATAGACATACACAATTGCCTTGTGTTGCTAGATTTCAATGCCTTTATGGTGCCTCTTTTGGTTAGATATTCCTGTATGATTTATCAAACATGAATTCTGTTTTCCAATTTGATGATCACTATTCAATTACGCCAGTTAGGGTTAGAATTGTGAGAGTGATTTTGCGACATTTAGAGTTTTTGATGCATTGAGACGACTTCTTTTCAAGAAGATTGTAATGTAATGAGTCTAATGTATAATTAGTTGGATGAATTTGCTCGCCATTTCTTTTACACCAACTAGTTTTGCGGATGCACTCTACATGTTTGTTCAAATGTCCTAATGAGATTTCTTTTAATATCCATCACTTTTACTCCTTTATAGCTTTGTCTTATTTTGAACTAAGTATGGCAAAGATGCACGTTTTTGATTTGGTGTAGTGTTTCTTCTCAAGTAGTCAATGGAAAATCGCGAAAAGTAGATCGTTCAAAGGAGGTCCAAATCTATTACATCCTCTTCCACTCATGAGGGCACTATTGTCGAGCTACTAGCCACCCTTTCTCCACCAGAATATCTTATGTTTTGACTAGCAGGGAAGTTTTAGTATTTTTTTTTCAATACTTATATTTCCTTTTTTCTTATGATGTTTTTTCTTGTTTCATATCTTGCTATTGTGCTTTCTTAGTTGTACATGAGGACAATGTACATTATTAAGTGTGGGGAAAGGATATATATGAATTTGTTACTGTTTAAGAGACCAATTATTCACATTTGACCCAATTAATTTTTAAGTTAACTTGCAACGGGTGATTAATAAGTGTTGGGCCAAATCAACTGTGTCATCTTGATCATTATTAATCTTATTATACTTTACTAGAATTGATTAGTCAAATTTGTGGAGGGCAAAGTTACGAGTTATTTAGCTTGGGACTCTAAGACTTGAGATTAGAGCAATATCATTAGTTAAGAGTTAGTCATGGTTATTTTTAAATTTACTTTTATGTATACCTTTCTCTTAGAAATTTTTAGAGCCCTATAATTTTTAGCAAACAAACAGATGAAATTCTTCTTTTGAAAACCCTTGAAAAATCACAATGATTAGAGGTAAAAAGTAATAAAAAGTGTATGAATAGAAAAAAAAAATTAGTAAGGATTCATCTTAGTCTGTCAGAAGAGCGAGGTTGAGTCCCACTGCCAATTCTAATGAAAAAAAAAATTGGTATGGATCAGCCTTGGTCTATCAGAAGAGCAAGGTTCTTTCCCGCTATCAATATAAGGAATAAGTTGGTATGGATCGGTCTTGGTCTGTAAGAAGAGCGAGATTCTTTCTCTCTATTAACACAATTGTGCTTAAATAAAGTAAATTTAAAAGACCTCCCAACAAAAGCATGAACTAGGGGGATGATCAGAGGATGCGTAGATGTAAATTGTGTTTGTTTTAGATTATGGTGCTTAGTGAGATTGACGAGAGAATTGTATACACTTTAGTCAAATAGACAAAATTTTTATGACTCCTTCTCAGTTGGCAAAATGTTAATCTAATTTCTAGTTTAATAATCCTTAATTAAATGACTTGGGTAAACTTTGATTTCCATAAATTAACTAGTGAACTCTAGTATTAAGTATTGTTAGAGCATTCAAAAATGGTCAGTTGAAATTATGACATTGTTAAGGGTGAAATTGATTGACTTTATTATTGTGAGTTAATTGAAAGTGATTTTCTTATCTTTCTTAGGGTCAAGTGTATTTGTTTATCGGTTTCTTAAATAGTGATAAATTTTGTTTAGTGTTTCTTGTCCCGAAATTTTTGTTTTGATTTATTTGCTTGAAGACAAGCAAATGCTTAGGTGTAGGGAAGTTCGACGGTCTCCAAGATCAAAAACATAATATCAGGCAAGTGCACCTATCAGTTTTGATATAGCGGATGTGAGTCCAAGTCGATCCCTCAGAGACTTCGAGTATTAATATTAACCTTAGCTCTATTATCTAACCAGAAAATTATGATGAGTTGAATGAATTAAAAAATGCTAAAGTTAATAAACTAACTTAATTATGAGACTTTATTAAGCAATTTAGAAAGCGATAAAATTGAGAACGACTTCAAGAATGCAAATAACGTATTTAGGAATTATTTCCCCTAGTGTTTAACATGTGACCGTTTAAAATATATCCAATTCAATTTCTATTATTTTTTACCGGAGGGATTCACAATTAAAGTTAATACCTTTCTCAAGCCTATTAACCCTAATCCTAAATTATTTACCAGAATCTCTTCACTTAGTAATATAATTTAGAATCGCATTAATGTATGATGAATTCCCATACAAAAAACAACTTTTCGAAAAAAACATATATCTTATCTTTAAGTATACATGTAATTCTCTCTAATTATGTTAAGATCTCATTATACATGTGATTTCTCAATCATCATGCATAATATCATAGATTGATATTCTAGAAATATCAGTTAACAATTAAATAACATAATTGAATCAAGAAAATATAGAAACTTTATTGAAAATTATCAATCAATCCAATAGTCACATGAAATCCTAGGTTCCATAATCCTAAATACAAGAATCTTAAGCTATCATAATGGAACTAAAAATGAATTCCAACAAAACCAAGAAATAAAACATGAAAACCCCCTTTGTTGATGATTAATCTCTTCAATCTTGAAGTTGAATGTTGCTTTCACCCCTTCTCCTCTCCTTATCCTCAAGTCTTTTCTCTTTTAAATGTTCCATCTTCTATGCAAAACCCTATAATGTATTGAAAGGTTTCCGTTTTCATCACCAAACATGGCCTGGGGTATAGTCGTATATCCAGGTCGTATGACTTTCTAACCTTAGCATATTTTCCTAGATGGACACAGTTTAGAGATACAGCTATGTCCTAGACTGTGTAACTTCAAAACTTCATAACTCCTTTATTTGAACTCCGAATTGAATGAAACTTGATTCCTTTTTTTCATTTTCAATCCAAGAACACGTTCAAACCTTGAAATCAAAATTTTGCTCAATTAAGTATCAATTTTTTTAAAGAAAACCAAAGATGTAAGGGAAATACTATAAAATCACCATGTGAAATGTATTTAAAATAAGAGTTATCAATGTCAAATTCTAGAAATCATGATATCACATCCTCGTAATAATATTCACAATCGTATCTAGCTTCATATGCCATGTTGTGTATATTTCAATTCAACAACTTGAAATAAAATCTAGAATTGGACAATAACCAACATTTCTGATCTGGAACTTAGCTGGGGAAGCTAATAATTGACTAAATAAATAGCATGGCTCCATTTTTGCAATTCTCCAAATGGTCCAGATTAGCTCAGAATGGTTGGCTTTAGCTTAGAATAGCATAGCCCTGACTGCAGTTCTTCGATAAAATGAGCTCGACCAGATAATCTTCATCCTAATTAGTTTGACCTACATACTTCAACACAATAGTAGCTACCACATAGCTCAGTGCTCAGTTACTGCTCATTTTTAATTGATAGTAACTCGACAAGTTAGATTAACAAGCTTGAAGTATATATAGTGGCTACCACATAGCTCAGTGCTCGGTTACTGCTTGTCACACGCAACAGCTTGGCAATAGGCGCACTCCATTGATTGCACACTTCCACGAATCAACTCTAATACGGCCACACAAGGCAGCTACATTACTGCAAAAGTGAATCATAGCACCGCTATCCACCGCCTACGGTAGCAATTTATGGACCCACAGTTGCAATCCTAGCTCAATACTTCACTGCAAACTCTCGGATAGTCTCCATCGACTAGCACTCGTGCGAATAAGTGCCAACCCACGAATAAACTAACACTCGCTGTTGCAATAACACGCTACACCGCTGGGATAGCTCTGCACATACCCTTGCGCACTTGTTCCACAAAATTGCAATACAAAACCAACTCACTCATGTGTGAACACTCAGTCACGGCCACAATATCACTATTGACGTTCTTCTTTTAGGCACCAACTAGAGACCAAAAGAATACACCAACTACAATGCAATTCACGACAATACAAGCCACTGCAATTTCGAAACCATGGTGACACAATTGCACATTAGACCCATATGATTCCAACACCATTGCAATAATTTTCTTTTCGCATTTTTTTTAATATTATACCGATTTCCAAAATAGAGAATATAATGCCTCTAGTGAGAATATCGGTCACCCACTACTCAATTTAGGTTCTAAGACCAAGTCCCATGTAATCTCCGTAGCTACACACAAGCAACATTAAACCCTAAGTTATTGGAGTTAAGTAGTCCTCACAAAGTAAGATACCCACAAATTCAAACCTTACGGTAGTCTTTTTCTACACTTGTGACCTACTATAAACATGTACAATCACCATTCAAGGGCAACACTTTTAATATAATATTGACTTAAAGTTCTATGCTCATAAGCTGCATATGCCTAGTAAATCCAAATCTGGGCCACAACATAAAATATAGAATTTTCAATACTTCCCATCTTGCACCTCCTTTCTTCAGTCAAAACAGCTGTTTCATAAAACTTAAGAAACTCTCAACCTTATTTGAAAACCAGAGCTTTGATACTAAGATAATACGTCATATAGAGAACCAACAAGGGCGGCAATATTAGGATGGGTTCGATCTTACTGAAGGACCAAAAATAGAATGGGCTTCAAGAGGGTTTAAGCAAATTTGTGAGTTATGTAATCGGATATAATGCACCAACTAAATCTTACACGGTCTAATAATCGCTTTGATATGATGCACAAAGAAATAACTATGGTTGCTCTTCACAATTCTTGCTAAAGGAATTGATAAGAGTTAGTAAGAAAGTTTTTCAATAGAAAAGATTTAGAGGATTTTTCATTAATATGCAAAATTTGTCTAAAACCCTACATAAGTATCTTATTTATACATAGTAGTAAAGTTGCAAATAAAATAACTAAAAGGATACCTTAGTAGCATTCCCGTAAATATAAAATAAATAAGAAGATAATTTAGGAATAATATAAGAAATAGAAAGTCCAAATAACATATGTAAAAATAAATAGTCAAATGAGTTATTCACGTGAAGAGTTGATGAGCTGTTGGAGACCCTGAAGACTTGATATGGGTAAACCTGAAATTTTAGTCGCCTTGATTGAGTAGACTAATTGAGCAAAGTAAACATAGTTAAGCTGAGTAGACTTGGTGAATTGACCCGCCAACCTAAAGTGTCGACCTAGGTAACCTGATGAGTCAACTTAGGAGAGTCGTCATGTTTGTTCATGTTAGCTTTAGCCATAAAGAGTTCATAAGCGGGTCTCCAATATAGGTAGAGCTCATAAATAAGTCTTCTAGACACAAAGAGCTCTCAAATAGGTGTCTGACACATAGAGAGCTCATGAACAAGTCTCCAATATAGCTTGAAACTTGATAATTGGTTAGATTAATCCCCTGTACCACATCAATATTTGCCCTAGATAACCACTTATATTTGTTGCATATCTATGACTGAATTGGTGTACATGTAAAGATTGTTAACTTCGTTAAATTTTTGGAATAGTTGAGAGAATTTTTTTTTAAGTGCTTTTCTTAGATTAAAAGGAATTCATTAAAACTCTAGCATGTACTCATTGAGATTTCTAATGATATTTTTATCATTGAGTCAAGTTAGCAAATTATCTTTAAGAGGACTCGCATAGCTTAGCTTATGGAGTGCATTCATTAGATTTGCGAATAGTGAGCTCGTAGGGCATTATATGTGATTATTAGTAGTAGATAGCCTTAGTTGGTTGATTGGATTTGTGGATAGTAAACTCTAGGGCATTATATGTGACTATTGGTAGTGGATGACCTTAGTTAAGATCCATTTGATTTGACTGGTATTCTTTTCTTGATTGGGGTAATAGTCAAGTGTTGTATGGAGGGATGGTGCCTTTAGGAAGCATCATGCAAGTAATGTAAGGTGCTCCGTATAGGTACGGGATAATCATCATGTAAACGACGTAAATATATACCTTCCATTGTTCATAAGCCTTATGGATGTATCACTTACATCCATCAAGTATGTATACATTTCCTATATATATAGACTTGCATGTATGATAATAATGCTTGATAGCTTACTTGAACGATAGTAGTGGGGAACGAATTCACTGAGTTGTGATTTACTCATTCCCTTTTAACTTCTTTTGTAGGTAACCTTAAGTTGGGATTGAGATCGGAGCCTAGCATAGAGTGCAACTATCATGGGGTGTATAAGGAATTAGAAATAGTAAAGAGTTTGTATAGTTGGATTAGAATATTCTATATAATGATTATCACTTACTTAAAATTTTGCTACCTTAGCACATTTTAAAATTTTAAGATGTGCATACCTTATCGTGTTATTTGGTAGGGGATACCAACTTTTACAGTTTTGGTGAATTATAGATTATTAGGTATCTGTAGTTATTTGTATTTTGTATTAAACAAAATCCATAGTGATTAATTATTAGATAGAATCTTGTAACCTTTAACTTATAAGATAGTTTTTGTATCATATGAGTATACATGTGATATGGAAAATTTTGAAAATCCTATCAAACTCCTTTTAGGGTCCTAATAGCATGAAATGTTAGTGCCGTTGAGTTGTCTACCGCCAAAAGAAGTGATAGGTGCTTATGAGCTTCATTAAGCAATGGAGCATTCGAGGAAGCAAAAATCCATTTTTATCTTGTTTTGCTGGTTTGACCTAATAGATGACCTAACTTGATTTGAATCTACACCCATATCCATATCTAATCCTAATCTTGACTGGTTAGTTCACTCTCTCTTATTCTATTCTATTTTGTTTTATTTCATTATATTTCTTTATAAAAGTAAAAAATGTGAATAAAAAAGTAAACAAAACAAATGTTTTTAATAGGTTTCTTTAGGGCGTTAGTTTAAGATTTCTTTAAGAAATAAGGTTTAATAATAAGAAATAGTAAATTAGTTTTTTAGAAAAAAAAATAAAAAATATTTTTTTATTAAAAACAGGCATTCTACCTAGAATTTTTTTAAGAAATAAAAAAATAAAAATTTAATAAAAACCCTTTCTGTAGCCATTTGATTTTCGTGATATGTATAATTGTTTATTAATGTTTGGCTTTCAAAATGAATAAATAAATATATATATGATGCTAAAAACTTAAATTTGAAAGTTCCCCAAAAAAAAATAATAATAATAATCTACAAATTTTCCTAAAAGAAAAATGAACTACAACAAATTGATCCTAAATAACAAGTATATAGTATCCTGAAGTAGTCTTAAAAAAATTGGAAAAACATTTTTTGTTTTGCATATAATTATTTTAGTCAAATTTAGGAAAACAAATTAATCTTTTATTAGAACCTTACTTAATGGTTGTCATGGTTTTAAATCTTTGACCTTCAAATCTTCAATTTTTGGTTTTTAAAAGACTAATGTCATAATTAAAATTTGTTTACCTATCTAATTTTAATTTTACTATTTTCTTCGTTTGTGGTCACTTACCACTCCAAACGTATTTTCAAATTTATTTAATATATATATATATATATTCCTTAATTTTTTACAACATTTTATACTAGTGGTTTAAGCTTAATATAAAGCAAAAATTTTAAAAAAGAAAAAGGAAAGTTAGGGGTTTTCATATAATCAATCATGTTTTCCAAAAATCAAAATACCTCTTCTACTTCAGTTAACCTAGAACCCTAATCCCAAAAAGAGCTCATCTTCTGGCAGGGAAATCAAACTAGTATGAATGATGAACACCATTTATTTATTTGATTTGTCTTTATGATTAGTATAAAATTTTGCTGACCCTAATGGTAATTCAGCTTTCCTTCATGCTGTAGCAACATCTAGTTTAAATATCCTAATATACAAATAAGTCTATAGTTCATAACATCAAGCATAAATGGTGTTAGGTTATGCAAATCATATTGACATTCTAGAAAAAGAACTTGGTAACTTAAGACTTTCTTGAGGTAAATGTTGAATAAATGTGTAGTGTGTTAGGTTCGAATAAAAAAAAAAAAGAACCACTTAGCAATACATAGGCATGGGGATTACCTAATCACGGACATGAAAAGGTAGAAGGTACGAGCATGACAAACTCTAGGCTTCCTCATGAAGCTTAGTAGCTTCACTTGCAGCATCTTTGACGTTGATGTTCCAGTAAATTCCCTAAGTAGATTTAAAGCACCATGAGATTGTGGCATGGATTTAGTATTGATGCAATATAAAAGAGGGGAGGAATGAAGACAAAGTAAGGGAGCAATTTTGAAATTTTGATTTCATTGCTTGAACGATGAAGAGGAGCATTGCTTCTTTGGAAAAATTCGTTAACACATCCATTATGTCAACAAGATGTAGAAGTATAGCATTGATCATAAGATAATATGAGCTAGATAGATTATTTGTTGGTCTTACAAATGCATTTAGGAGCTTACACATGCCCTTGGCTTTCCTCCAATTTATGATGTACATTTAGCTAAGGTTGGGCTAGCTTCTAATAGATGTGGAGGTTGTAAAATGCCGTCATCTCCTTCTTAACCTACATTAATAATTAATTGCATATTAAATATTATGCTAATTTAAGTATATTTTTAACTAAGAATGAAACACTACAAATTTAATATTAATATTCAATTATGCTAATCTTTAAAGCTTCTTCCAGCATTTGATGCATGGAATTCCATTGCAAGTGCTCCTAGAATGGTAAGGTCAATAGAGGGAGAGGGGGTTGACAAGCAAAAGAACAACCATAAGTGGTTAGGGATCCTGAACATGGTAATTTTCCATTCAATATGCAATAAATCTTCCAAAAATATAGATGAGATGTACCAAATCAATTTAGTTAGAGTTGCAAGAGAAGAAGAGATTCATTGAACGCTATTAGACTTAGTTAGATGAAGTTAAAAAGGTCTACAAACAATGAGGCAAAAAATATGAAGGAATCTAGCGGTAATAAGAGGTGCACTACCAATCCCAAGCCATTAATTTTCAGCCTCAACAACCTCTCCACGGTGGCAATCAACAACAAGGACAAAGGCATTCATCTATGTTCCCATACATCCCATTGGAAGAAATTTATCCTTTCTCCTATTATTTTTTCTTACTTTTATTATGTCTTTGTCAAATTTTAGTTAGTGCCCATATTGTAAAAAAATTAAGTCAATTTTTAATGAAATGTCCTCCTTAATTTAATACTTTTTCTACCTCTTGATTTTTGTTCTTTTTCTTTGTTGTTCTTTTAATAATAAAATGGAAAATTAGATATTATATTATATAGTGCACATACATTACATACCATATACTGCAATATTACATAGTATATGGGATTGAGGTACCCCCAAGGGGGGTAATGGGGTAGTGGTGGGAAGGGGGTACGAGGGGTGTATATATATATATATAATTTATATATAATATATATACATAAGTAATATAACATATGTATAATTGTACATTAATGTTATATAATCAATAAATGCAATATCAACAAATAACGTATACATATTATACAACTAACATAACGTGTATTAATCACATTACATGTTACATATGAATAGGATATATAATACATAATATTATATCCATATCACATATATATCATATATGTTATATGTATGTATGTGTTAACCATATATATATCTATATACATGTGGTATACCTTGTATGTGTATATGTTTCTTACATGTACATAAATATGTTATATGCTGTAGAGGGCCATTTTGGTAATTGGGCTTTTAGTTTAATTAATACCACAGACTGGTTTAATGGGCTAGTAATAGGGCTTAGAAAGCTCGACTTAATTAGGGATGTCTTAGGAAGATCTAACTTAGTAAGTTTATAACAAAGATTGCTGGATCGATTTTTTTGCTCTCGAGCTTACTCGGTTGTCGTGTACATGAAAAGTGACTTTCTAAGTCCTTTCGAGCCTTGTTTGGTCTTCATATGCCTTTAAAAGGCTTAAATAAGTCTTAGGCTTATTTTATAAGTAAGTAGACCTAGCTTGTCTCAAGCCCAAACCTATGGCTCATTCATTATATAAGAGTTAGAGGCTTTAATTTGGACTGTCGATTACCAAGAATTGATCCAATAGTTCTCATCAATGACTCATATGATCCGTCCATCTTAATTTGATCCAATGGTTGAGATTAAGAGCTAAAATGTATATACAGGAGCCTTTTCCTTTTCATTTGCAACATTTAAAGCGTTGGTAAGCTTCATAAAAACATCATTACTTTACTAGAGTGACTCCATAAAAGATTAAATCAACTATCTCATAAAAAAAAAATCAAGAATACTCAAGAATCACAAAATTCAATCTATTGTCACATAAGCGCATATGAGACATCACGCTTGTCTATTCCTTCTCCAATGCCTCTCTCTATGATCATCTTTTCATATGTTATTAGATTAAGACTTCTCTAAGATCGATCATATGTGCATCATATGTGATTGATTATCAACAACAACCCTACCATACATACTATATGCATGTACAAGTACATATGTGTTATATGTACATACTTATGGATACAAATGTAATACATATATATGTACACTTATATACATTATACAAACGTAATTTATATTAGTTGTACATTAATATTCATTATCAAATGTTATATATCACATTAGTCATTAACGTCAAGTGTGATTGTGTAAACTACTTACAAAATCAGAATATATTTTTCTTATTTTATTTTCTATAACATAATTATCTATTTAATTTAGTGCTTAAATGTACTATAATAGCATAGTATACATTGATAAATGTTCGATCCTTGAAAATGTAATGACCTTAAGAGGATTTAATAGAATTGTCGAAAATCTTCATATCACATATACAGTTACGATATGAAACCACCTTATAAGTTAGATATCGCAAAATTCTAATTAATTAATCACTATGGCTTTTAATTTTTAATTTATTAATTTATCATAAAATATAAATAATCATGGATGCTCAATATTCCATAATACATTAGAACCGTAAAGAATTTGTATCCCCTACCAAATAATAAGACATGGTAAATCAATTTTATAAATTACAATAATTATTAAATGATATAGAACCTTAACATATAAACACTTCCGACATAGAGTGTTCTTCTACCAGTTTTACATTTCCTAAATAAATTAACTTTCTCTTACATATTTTGGATTTACCTCTATACTTGAAGTTTATCTTATTCATAGCTTAAATGAATTTGCAAAATAAATTATTAGGGAATGAGTTATATGAACTTAATGAGATATCCCTCATTTTATATTGCTAAGCAAGTTATCAAACAACTAATTAATAAATATATGAATGCATGAATAAACAGTATACCAAACAATAGATGTAGTTGACAAGGTGTTACATATAACTTTAGATTTAACATCCTTCGAAGTGAGGGTTAGAGATTCATTGGCAACGATTACAATCGGGTTCTAGTAGCTCAGCATTTAACCATGTGAAATTTCCACCTTTTAAGTATGAGGAAATAATTTTCACATTTTCTAATATCTAATAGAATCTAAAGCCCAAAGTTTGGCAGTGAGGTAGCCTTTGTAGTCCACGCTCATGCCCTACAATGAAGGTCTTAAGACTTGAACATTAGTTAAGCAATTGGTATTTCTAATGCCTAGTATGTCCTTAGACTAGTGTAAAGTCATGTTAGATGAGTATACTATATTAAAACACTTTAATTCAATATATAGAAACAATCGTCACATAACCTCTCTTTATCTCTACATAAGGTGATGGCCAAAATAAGTAATACAATATATGGTCGATGCATGATCCATTTAATTTAAAGTAAGTCGTATATAATTAAATCAAATTATTAAGTAATCAACTAATATTAGCAAACCATTTAAATCATGCAATAATAAATCATATAGCCAACTCTTTAGTTATCACATTAAACAACATTTTGCATAAAAAATAAGTAATATTCAATCATATGTATATCTTGAACCCCATTCCTCAATTTATTAATATATATATATATATATATGTATATATAATTTAGGTGCACTAACTATAAGCACAATATAAGTATAAAGTTATTAAGAATATTTACTTGACCAGAACTTCTATGAGTCACGATACTTTATGGGCAGTTTGCCCTCTTGATTGGTGCCACTTGATAAGGAAAGTAATGATTAAAACCAACTGAATGGTTAACTTTAGTGCTAAATTGTCCTACTAAAACTTCTCGGTTTTGCTTATATCTTAAATCTCGCATAACTTTTTCATTGTAAATATAATTTTTATGATCTTATACTTAATCTTATAATCAATCTTCATCATTTTAGGATACAATTTCATGTGGCAAAGTCCATTTTAAGAGTTAAGAGTTGCATTCTCTATAACATGCTTGATTTATTACAAACTTTCATTAAACTAAGCCTAATTTTTTTATTTTCATTCTTCTATGGGCTTCTTAAGTCGTGAGTGATTTGTGTTGGATTTTAATTGAATATGATCCTATATTTTCTAGGTTTGATTATTATTGTGCCAACCTTTAATATTTTCACTTTATAGTTTTTCTAATAGGCCCTTTTTATACAAATACTCACCTAAACCCTAAATGAGCTTTTCTAAATGGTACTAAGACTTCATATATTTTAATTGAACCTCAAAACTACAAAATAGCCTCTTTTAGGAAAATTATGAAGATCCTACTTTAACTTGTTACCATGAACTTATGTATAGGAGGAAAACTAAATTATGTTGTTAGTAACGGCGAGCGCGTTTCGATTTAGTATAGTTTACTCTTTCTTACTAAATCGAGCCTAATAAAACGGTTCAACTTTTTTATAAGTAAAATCTAACCATATGGTTTGGTTCATAAATTTTTTAAATCTAATTAAAATTAATTCGGTTCGGTTCGATTTATGGTTTGAATCGTCTGTATCAAATATTCATTAAACATTTTTATTTTAATAAATATGAAATTTCAAATAAAATTTACTCAACTTAATTTTAATAATTGACACAAAATGATGATAAAGAATAACAAAATATAAAAAATTTAATGAAATTTATAAAGATTGATAAAAAAAATATATAAAAGTACATAATAATTGTAGAATTTTTTTATTTAACTAAATGGCTCAGTTCGGTTTTAAATGGCATGATTTGATTCGTTTCATTTCGATTCGTTTCCTTTAATTGAACTACAAACCGTTTATATACAATCGAATTGAACTATAAATCAAATGGTTCGTAGAAAAATTGATTTTTTGGTTCAATTCAATGCGATTCATGGGTCAATCTGCAGTTCACGGTTTACCTAATGCTAGTTGTTAGCTAGTCTTCCTATTAGGCCAAAGATGTGATGTTTGTGCCTAAGTGGCCCTCTTTTTTCTATCTTCTCTATTTAACTCAAACTAGGCCCATCTAATTTATGCCTTTGGGCTCATATTTCAACTAAGCTAAATTTTTAAATGTAATATTTTCTACTTCCAGGTCTGTCTGTGTATGTCAATTGGGCTTTTATGTCCAATTTTAAGTCCGATTTATCATTTCTCCTAATTTAAGTCCTAATTTCTTAACCAACCTAATTAATCAAATGTTAAACAACTCTTATCATTTCTTTATCATCATTTTACACTAATAATATTATAGGGTCAGATTTGTTATCTTCTTTTAGTTGGACTTTTCAAGTCAACTTTAATTCCATTTTCCTATATTTACTAATTTAAGGCTTAATAAACTAATCAATCTAATTAATTATAATGTAATTAGCTCGAATGAATTTTAAATCAACACTTTACATGAAAATTTAATTAGGTTCAGATTTCCCTCCCCTTTTTTTCCTAGTCTGCTGTGTGCTTCAAGTTGGCATTTTCATGTGATTTTCTTCATTTCATCATTAATTTTTTTTTTTGTTAGATTAAAAATTTGTACACTTGTAGTATGATTTTACAAATACGTAATTTATACAACTCTTAAGTAAAACTAAAGAAAATCATTGGCTCTTACTAATATTTCAGCCTAGGAGGATACACACATATTTATATTCCCTCGTTCCGTATCAATAAGAAAATTACAAATATTTTATATTTACATATCAAATGAATGACTACTACAAATTTTACTATACATTACATAAGCACTTGAATTTGTTAACCATACAAGAATGTAGTGAATACATGCGTTTTTTCTTTTTCTTTTTCTTTTTTTGGCACAAGTTACTACTAGTACATACTTGGAATAAAAAGGAAAAAGGTATACAAGAAAATTTCTAAACAAGGAAGGGAAATAAATTTACTCCCGAGATTTGGGCTTGTAGTAGCGGTTATAGCTTCTTGGGGTGTTCCTCGTTCATCCTCTCTTTTTTTTTTTTTTCCAACTGCTCCTAGACTCCTTTGTGGTTTTGAAAGTGAATGAGAATGGAGTTTGGAATGTGTTACAAGTGTGTGTTAAATGGAGAAATGTTTATGTCGAGAAAATGAGGCAAAGAAGAGAGGAGAAAACGTAGTGTATATGTGTGTTTGTTACCCAAATAGGTAAAGGAAAGTGAGAGTGATTTTTCTTTTTTATATTTTATTTTTTGTGTGAAATGAGAAAGCTAAATAGAAGTAAGGAAATGTAGTGTGTGACAGCTTGGAGCGACGATGACGGAGAGAGCGAGTGTGTTGTGTGAAAATGAAAAAAAAAATATATATATATATATATATATATATGTAATGTGCGTGCGTGCTTCTTGCGTCCGAATTAAAAGTGAGGAGAGAGGGAGTGGTTTTGATTTTTTTTTTTTTTTCCTGAAAAATGAAAATGGAAACGTGTGTGTTGTATTGTGTTTGTTTTTACCGGCACTAAGGGAAGAGAGAGAGTGTGTAGGATGTGATATTTGTACTTTGGTCAGAGTTTAAGGTTTGGAATGGAGCGTACAGTAGCAGGTTTTGATGTAGTGATTTAGGGGATGAGGCCTAGCTTTAGGTCTTGTCATCTAGGGCAATAAGTAGCTAATTTAGATAGGTGTTAACATAGGCAACTAAATTAGACTTAGAGTTGGTGAAGATGATTAATTAATTTCAATCATTCGACTATATTAAGCTTACATTATATTTCATAAAATACATTAACAATTTATCATATATATTATGTTATCATGTACCTAAGAGAAAATTACACATGTATCAATGAAATTATATATTCATATACATTCGTATTTATATAGCATAAGCTACCTAATTTAGCGATACATTTATAATTTTATTAATTTATTATTTTAACTATCTTAGTTAATTCAATTGATATTTTATAGTATGAGAAAAAATATAAAAAAATCCCTAATGTTAATCTATATATATATAAATCAGTCCTTAATCTTTTATTCAATTATTAACGTTTTAATAAATTTATAAAAAAGTCATTCTGTTAATTTTTCCGTTATATATGGATACGTTATGGACTAAAATGGATAAAATAAAAAAGGATTAAATACTGATTCATATATATGCAAATGTTAAGGAATAATTCGTATATGCAAGTAAATATTAAGGATTTTATTGTACTTACGTAGACTAATTATATGTTAATATATGTTCACAGTAATAAAAAATTTAATAGAGTTAATAAAATAATTTATTTGATACGACTTAAAAAATTTGAGGACTAAAATGGATTAATTGAAAAATTAAGAACTGGTTCGTAAAAATGTGAAACGTTAAGGATTTTTTTATATTTTTTCCTATGTTATATTGTAGAACTTTAAAGTACACGAAGAAAATTATATATATTATAGATCATATAATATGATTGTACAAATAAAATCATGCGTGGTGGATATATACATATGGTGCTATATATAGATTGTAGGAGCAAAAATGCATTTTTATTAATTCATGAATTTAATAGACTTAATTTTTAATCGATCGATATTTTTCAATATATCCTCTATTTCTATATACAAGATCATTAGTGTGTGTGTCTTTATATATCGCACAATACACATTCTTCAAAGGTCATATTGTGATTTTACTAATTTATTATTTTAATTGGCTTAATTCAAATCAATTTATATTATGGGGTATATTTTAGATTTTTATCGTATGTGAATAAATATATACGATAAAAACAAATATATATATATATATATATATAGACACAAGTATGGCACAACTTATATGCATGAATGTTAATTTCATGCTTTATCTTATATTAATCTAATTAGTCAATATTATTCAGAAACATCTCTAATTGTTTGATACTAAATTATACGATTAAAATTACATTATACATATATGTATGTATATATATATATATATATATATGCATATAGGCACTACTTTGATATATGTAGGGGTAAAACAGTATATTTTATATATAATTCTAGGTAAATGAAGTTATATGTTACACATAGATTCATGTATTGCACAATACGTACTCATAGGGGCACATTCAAAATTTTATTAATTATACTATCCAAAACTAGCTTAATTTAGTTAATTGAGATCATTTGAAAATATCTCTTATCGTTCGTTAGCAATTTTAGGTGATTTCAATTCATTGAGGGTCAATTTATTTGGGTTTTAGGATTTTTGTACAAAACTAACGTTTTTGAATTTTTATATTAAGGTTTTTTTTTTTATTTTCAAGTTCATTTTAAGGTTTTGTCTTAAAATTTTTTATTGGTTTTAATTTCTTTTATCTTGTGAACTCTAGAAATTATATACCAATACTTGAGTTTGATTCCATATCTAGAACACAAAAATCTTTTGGGTTTACAGAAAAAATATATATTCTATAAACTTCTGAGTGTATTTAAAGACATACAAACAATACACAAATAAGACATACTAATCAATAGGTAACATACAAACAGATACACGAAAGAAATCGAGTTGTAAATACATAAGTACGCTGTGCTTGGGATGCGAAAAAGCATAAATACATAAGGGAGGCAATTTTCGGATCTACTATGCCTAGCAATACAGCATCAGTATGTATTGGACTCATACGTACTGGTAACATCACTGCACATTGAAAAATTGCATTTATTATCGGCCAAACCAAAAGCACGTCAATAATTGGGGGAATCGAACAAAAACATGCATTTAAATCTTTGGTAGGTATTTTCATCTTTTAGCATTTTACTTATCTGTGTTCTCGTTTTTGATATTTTACATTTATTTCATTTCTGTTTATCATTGTTAAACCATCACATTTAGACAAAAAACGCCCGCAAACGGACTGTGACATGAGAGACACTCAAATTCAATATAGCAGTATCCAACAATCGAGTTCCCAATGGCCGGACCAAACTCAGACACAAGGAAATTAAATTTCAAAGTGTTTAATCTCTAACACAGGTAACTCAAATTCAATCTATAATAGCTGTCTCAAGATCTGCAAACTGAATTGTTCATCACATTTACTAACTTAAAAGGCTAAGAGAAAATCATTGCTAGTATAAGCAATAAAACTGTCCCCGTAAAGCTCCGTAAGGCATAAGCAGAATCAGTGATATCATCATGGAAAATCAAATAATTCTGTGAGCAAACAGATATATTTACGAATTTCAGCATGCTCAAGGGAGTAGGGACTACCTTTATCCATTCCTGCAAGTGTTTTGCCTAAAAATAGTAACACACTCAACCAGTTCAACCAAAAGTGTAGGAAGAGGTGATGTTGCTGATGTTGTCGTCCTCGTCGTGCAAGTATATCTGGGTGCAAGTCCGGGTCTGTGTTTAGGAGCCGGTTTTCGACGCTTGACTGGCAGTTTGATGAACAACTCGTGTTTACACATGTTAAACGTGGCAACTACTGGTCATTTCATTCTAATTTATTTCATGATACGACAGGGTATGTCCTCAAGCAATGATTGATGAGTGCCATTATCGACACGGAGCTGTCCTCTTCCAGAGCTTATGTGGTCGGGAATCATCACGATTTGGAGGAATCATCGTTGAGACTATTAAGTGGATTTCATTTTTAGGGACCTCATTTTTCCATCACTCATTTGTGGATCAGGTTGGAAATCTGACAAAATTTGGAAGATCTGTAGATGTATCCTTGAATTATTGGTCAGAGTAATCTATCTCCATGCTGTCCACTATAGGTGATAAATATCTCTCACAATTAGAATATTGAAGCAAACATTGCTTGACACCTTTCAATATCTCGACAAAACCACACCAATGGCTGATTCTCACTCTCTCCATCTCCTACGAGAATCAAATAATAATGTCCAAACTGATGACAACGTCAATGATGAGGGTGCACCTCAAGAAGCTAAGTGGTGGAAAAACCCTCGAATCAAATACAAAGGCTTTTGGCTAAGACCTAGCTTTGTAAGGGCATGCCAAATTATGGAAGAACAATACGATCCTCTACCGACCGATATAATCCTAGCTTCGTTTTTGAAAACCGGCACAACATGGCTCAAAGCCCTTACAATCTCAATAATTAATATTCACAACATCACAAAACTTCCTAGTATTACATTTTCTGATCCACTGTCAACCCATAATCCACATGAACTAGTCCCATTTCTCGAGGGTGAAACTTTTGATGAAAACCGTAAAATTGACATCAACCAAATTCCTTCTCCTAGAGTGTTCAACACCCACCTCGCTTATTCTATCCTTCCAGAGCAAATAAAGAAGTCGTGTCATAAGATTGTGTATATTACACGCAATCCATGGGATACATTTGTTTCCCTATGGCATTTCCATAATAGGAATTTTGGTGTTGAAACTTCCATGGAAGTGGCAGTTGATGAATTCTGCAAAGGACTAATTCCTTTTGGTCCTTATTTTGTGCATGTATTGGAGTATTGGCAAGTTAGGGATAAAAGTAATATATTCTTCATCACTTATGAGGATTTGAAAAAAGATCCTCACAAGCATGTGAAGGAACTAGCTGAATTTTTGGACTTTCCACTAGGCAGTGATGAAGTGGAGGAAGTTGTTGCAAATTGTAGCATTGAGCGATTGAAGAAAGTGGAGGAAAAAAGAGATGGAAGTGCAAAAATTCATTGGTCTGGAGTTAAGCTTGATTCTTTGTACCGTAAGGGAGTCGTGGGGGATTGGAAGAATCACCTTTCTCAAGAGATTGTGCAAAGGATTCACGAGATTGGGAAGCAAAAATGGAATGGTTCCGGTTTGGAATTTAAGTTATTGAATGGTGATAACATGGGGATAAACTTAGATAACATAACATGACATGTTGGTGGTAATTTAGAGAATTTTTTCAAGGTTTTGATTATCCAAGTTTATGTTTTGTTACGTGTGAAACATTTACATGGAACTGAAGCAATTTATCGTGTCTATTTATGTTGTAACTCATTGAATATTGGGATCGGATCTAAAATAAAGTACACTATAACTTTGTAATTATCAAAATGTACGTGAGCATATAATTGGTTTTCCATTTAGATGGAGCCAGTTCCATTCTCCTTTTGTTGCAACACATAATATATAGTAGTTAATTACAAAAGCTCATGACTACAACTTCTCTAATTCCTTTCATCATTTGTCTCAATTTATTGTACCATGTGCATGCCATAATAAAAGATCGGTAATAGGATGTTTAAGGATTTGCTATGGTTCGCTGCCATGCTTATATGCTAGGCTACCCTTCTCCAAATGCTTTAAGGAACAATAAGACCATTTTTACGCATCACCTTTCTCGCAAAGCCATACATAGATGTTATCACTCATACAATTCACAGTAAACAAGTAGTTAGCCTTATTTGGGATGAAGTAACATCAACAATTCAATTTTTCCTTTTAAAAAAATAATATCATAAGAGCATCCTTTAAATAAGAAAACTATCAATTAATCCCTTGTCCTGCCACTTCAGCATTTCATAATAAGGAGAACTGCGAGGAACCTATCTAGTAGCTGAAGCATTTCATAATACATAGAATGTGTTAAAGGTGAGAGAGAGCCACTCAAGAGTTCAAAATTATTAATTTAGGCCATAAGAAAGTGAATTAGTCCTTGGTCTTCTCCTTCTTGTAATTTGAAATTAGCTCTTTCCAATTTCACAAGATGCATCTAAGGTAAGAGCATTCTTAATCCATGAAAAAATCATCGCGTTTTTTCTCTTCAAAATGAAATTTCGCAAAATTCTGTTGGTCAATATTCCATGCTGTCACAACTCCCTTAACATAGCCCCTGAATAATTGGTTCAATTACCACCAAAGCTTAAACCTTTGCTGTCAATATTTAGGTTCACACCTTTAGGATTGTCAACACTAAGAAGCAAAGAGCATCTTGGGAAAGGTCAGCCTCCACTAAAGGAAATTTGTGGGGCATTGCTCTACCTATAGCAAGTGGTATCCTTGATGTTCACATGATGAAAGGCAACGTCAAATTTGTTTTTAAAAGTGGTCCAAATCTAAATCCCATAAGCGCCTTATAATTGGTATCAAAGGCATATTGGATTCTGAGGCCCATAAGTAGCCTTGCAATGGCTATTCACTAAGGAAATCAAGCCAAAGACAGAAACGACGAGCGATTATCTAGATGCATCCAATCAAGTCAGAAGATTCTTGTATGAATCAATTGGTCTATAAAGCATGTGTTTTTAACCTTACACTGTACGAGATCTCTTTGAAATGGTAGAGAGCGCTACTAATCTAATGATTTAAAACATATGATCTAGGTCTATATAAGTACAGTTAAGAGTGCTTGAGAATAGTTCACCGGTATTACGTGCAAATACAAAATTGATTTTTTTTTTTCTTTAAATGCGTAGTTATAATTAAGTCTCCTTTTATTTCATATGTACATAATTAAGGGAAACACAAGGGGATAGCCAGCAAGTGTGGGTCAAAGTTTTGTGCTCAACTTGCTTAATATCAAAATCGTAACATTTGATTTTAATTAAATAGTTAGGAAATTCTTCAGTTGCTTTAGGCCTATGGATAGCAATTTTTTGAGGATGTAGTCCTGCTTTGAGGATGATACTTCTTGAGATTTATTGTATTTTTTTTTTTTTTTCTGGATGCAATCCCTGAAAATTAGGATTTCTTTATCCTACTTGCCCTTTCTATTAGTAGACTCTTTTAAACATTCTTCCTACATCAATGAAACCTTTATTTACCATGTCAACGGAAGAAAAAAAAGAAAAACATTTGCTTTTAATGCCAAGAAACTAAATGAAATAAGGGAAGGTTTAAGCTCTTGTTGGTTTAGGCTTCATTCAGGGATTAACATCTTTACCTTGTAAGGTCTTAGTTGACATAAGCTCTCAATATCCATCTGTTCCTTTCCTCCTAATCTCAAATTTGTCTGCAGAAGCGAGAGTAGTTGAGGAATATAAAACGTCCTTGATAATTCTTCTAGCAGCAACCGGGTCTGAGCTTAATGGAATGTTGATTCTGATAACTAGTGCAAGTCTTGTTACGTGTGGATCATTGAGAACTGGTTTTCTTGGCTAAATTGTCGAAGAAGATGCGACGAAAGAAGTATCAAGAAGTTATATTGCTAGACCTTGTAAGGCAGTTTTTAAGAAGAGAGGGTAAAGTTCTTGTGGCCGGCTTTTTGTGGTATTCAGCATTAAGGCCCTGTAGTAGAAATTGTTTTCATCACCTGTACTGATGAACATAATTTTTTGCATACTCCATTGAATTTATATGACTAATCCTTAGGAACACATCCAATTTTTCGCTTCAAAAGATAGCTTACTATATATTTCATAAATTTCACTTATTCCTGATCATTTAAGAATTCCTTGTTGAATTAATGAAAGGGTTGTAGTATAAATTGAAGTTTTTTAAACCATCAGAAAACACAATAACAGGGATTGAAAATAAAATAAGAGATGGTCAAAGGTAAAGTGGGAAGGAGAATATTAAGAGAAGGATTTTTTTTTTTTAACTTCATGAACCATGTCTTTTAAAACGTTGCAAGCTTATCAAAACCCTAGCAGAAACCTTCACTTTGTACCTCTACCTTCGTACGTTTCTACCTCCATTTATCATCCTAACGAGAACAACAGTTAAGCAGATCAAAGATTAATATTCTTGGCTTTCTACATTGTGAGAGTTTACTGGGGTTTCCATCTTAGTAGTGGTGAAAGAGGACGGTCTTGGAGATTGAATAACAAAAAATTTGTAATTTGGAGGATATTGAATTGGTATATAAGATTTTGTCATGATTAGTATGTTATTTCATGTTTTCTAATGTAATTTGTATATAATTTGAAGTGTGAAAATTTACTCAAAAATCTACAAATTTCAGGTAAGAGTTGAACATTGCATCAAGATTAATAAATTTAATGTTTTTCCTTATTGTTGGATATGAAAAAACATATTAGGAGAGGTTTTGTACATGAATATAGTTGAGTTATGGAGTCTTTGAAAAACAAGTTGGACCTTATGAATGCATGGATGTTTTGCGGGGAAGGAAGACGATCTGCAATAGGTACAGGAGGGAACCTTCCTAATGGTAATAACTCGCACCGTCAAGTGGGTTCAAGGAACAGAAAGGTGGTTTTAGGAGAGCTACAACCGGCCAGTCGGTTTGAGTGGTGGTAGAAGGAAAAACAACACTAATTTATTTGTTGATTAATTATTTTCTGCTACCAACATTAATTATTAAATCAGTACTACAATTAATAGAAATGGGCTTTATTTTACAAAGTGACTATTTAGTCATTTGTGTATACATATTCATATATATATATATATATACGTATTGAAGTAATATATTATAAAATGATCAAACTGTGGAAGGTACATAATAACATTATGATATAAATAGATATGCATATAATATATTATGTATGGTAGCTGGTATAAATATTGTAGGTACTGTGTAGGAAATTAAGAAAAGTTAGGAGAAGGAATAAGACAGTGAATCGATATTTTTAAAATATTTAAACTTTTTCAGATTAATAGAATACAAACCCCTCTTAATAACTGAACTTGTGTAAATTAAGCAAAGGATTTAGGAGTTTTAGCTTTATACCTATTGTTTCTTCTAGCTCCATTGTTGGGTACTTAGTTTTCTTTACCTGTACCATTCCACTGATCTACTAATAAAAAATCAAAAGGAGAAAAGTTACAATCTTATCAACACTGGCCTCATATAAAGTTAAATAAAGATCTTTAGAGTTCTAACTTAACTTCTCTCACAATTACAACACTTAAACACTTTTGATGATGCTTACGAACAAAATGAAAAGTAAAATAAAGCTCTCAAATGAATTCATTCAAAAATAGAAGAGTGAAAGCTAAATATTAAACTTTAGTAAACTCTCTAATGAATTCTTTGATAAATATTTTGATGAACTTTTTGATAATAAATAATGAAGATATTTGCATGAGATGAACTCCTCTAATTAGTTGCCAAAAAGTATTACTGAATTAAGTAATCTAATTTTATATATTGTGTTAAGTTCATATACATCATTTTGTTTTTGTCAAATACAAACTATGGTTTACAGAGGATATGACTCATTATATCTATCCCCATAATAGGACAACAGATTTCAATTTTGCTGAGTATGAAGTTGAGGGGAACTCATAAATTCGAGGAGCTAGATTTGATGATTTTGATATTTCAGAAATTGGGTTAGAAGGTGTAAAAGAAGATTCCAAAGGAAAAAGAAAGCAAGCTATGACACTCAAATAGAAATAGATGAAAGAGCATGTACCAATGATAGGGGGAGATCTTAACTTTGGAAAAAAGAAAAGATAGAACCATGTTAGAAACTGAGTCAAAAAGTGACTCAGAACCTATTAAGATCAACCCCGGACAAACTTCTTTTGATCTACTGAACTTCAACAAACTAAAGTTCGAGAAAATGATTTCCCAAATCGTTGAAGAAAAATTTAGTGAACAAAAGACACAAGCAAAAATTGACTCTTTCCCAAATGCCTCATTTCATCAAAACCCAACTCATGATTCTGTCCCTTTTGAAAAATCATTTCCTCCAATTCATTCTCTTGTACTTGAGCTAACAACTGTTGTTGCTCTAGAAATTTCCCAAGCTTTGGTACCATATGTGTCACTCTTTGTTCCTTTATCCATTCCTACTAAATCAGTTCAGCAATTCTCATTAACTTAAGGAAGTCTAACCAAGAAGTACTCTTGTATAAAAACAGCAGCTCATAAGAAAACTAAACCTCAAAAGAAGTTGTAATCTTTTCAGTTTTTTTTTTTTTGTCAATAGTTCTCTCCAATAAGTTGTTTGTTTTTTTTTTTAGTTAGTTTTGTTTTCTACATAGGTTTCTTGCCTTTTTAGAACTTATGTACCACACTTCTTTAGTCAATGAATCTCTTCTTTTCTTTATATGTTCCTTATCTTATGTTTAGGGGGAGCATTTGAATCTTTTAAATGATAACAAAAGGGGGAAGAATTTTTTAGGCACAAAAACATCTTAAAGTCAGAAAGGTTAAGATTTAGTCAGAAAGTTTAAACCTCTATTATGATTGTGCAGATACATTATGTTGATACATGTTTTTATGTAAATGTTGTTTGTTATCATAAAAAGGGGAAGAATGTTAAGTTCTTTTTTAATATATTTTGATGATAACAAAAAGAATGTATATGAACTCAATAAGTTTTTTAAGTATACAGGATGTTCTAAAGAAAAGAATTGTTTAGAAGAAAATAAGATTAAGCTTATCAGAATATATATATCAGAGTGTCTATCAGCAAGTCAGAATGTATATGAACAAATGTCAAAATATTACACCGTGCATTTGGAAATATGTTTAGTTGTTGTTTCTAAATTGTTTTAATTAACTTGAACAAATTAAGTTAGACAAAAGTGCAAGAAGGCCTAGCTTCACTTTATTGAGTATATTTGGGTAATATATTTAATTTCGTTTCAGTAAGATGGTAAATTCCATGGGGATTTAAGAAGATGCTCAAGAATTAGATTCAAAAAATTAAGTTTTTAAGATTTAAGCAATAAGTTTTTTTGACAATCTCAAATAAAATTGTTTAAGGATTGAAATATAATAAGGACATTAATTGGAAGAGAATTTTGATATATTCTTTATACAAGGACTTATTACATATGTTGAGTTTGAAGAAAAGACACAACTTTTAGTAGTTTCTAAAAGATAAGGTTTATTGGATTCAAATTCTTAAACTTGAAGTTATTTTACAAATAAGCATGAATATTCTTGAATAATTCAACCTAATTTCTTATAGGATTTGTTTTGACAAAATTCAAATAAAGATATTGAAGAAGGAAGAAGATTTGTTCATGACAGTTAAGATAAGTAGTATTTGATTTGTTCTTATCTCCTCATCCTTATCTTCATTATTTGAAATGTTTGAATTTCTATGAAGACAATGGAAGATTGGAACTTATCATAACTTGCAACAACTTTCTAATAACATAAGCTTGGCAAAGGAACAAATCTGAAACAGCTTGACTCAAAATTTTTTTATTTTAATTTTTTGTTCCTATTTTTATGGATACTTCTCCAATATCAAAATTGATTTTATTTAAACAAAGATATTATGGAGAAAAATTTAAAAATATTTGTTTCTAATTGTAATATGATGGTCTATTTAATTTAAATTTGATGTTGTTCAAGATGTTATACTGTACACTCAATATTAGAACCGAAGTTAAAAATGCTCTTGAGTAGATTGTTAGAAACTGTGTCAAAAACTAAGCGAAAACAATTTTGTTATTTCATTATTATTGCAATTGTGCGAAAGTTGTAAAGAACTATTTGATTGTATTGTTTCAATTTCATTGTAAACATTATTGACATTGTGTTTTGAGTGTGAGAGGATTAAGGAATTCTCTAAGTCCTATGTATAGCTTAGGAAGAAGTTAGTGAGATAAGATAGAGAAAAAATTGGATATCCTTGTAATATCTCATTGATATTTGTTTTTTAAAAATTTGGACTAGTAAAATGATATCGATAAGGAGGACCGGGTCCCCAGCAGTGGAGTTGGAAGATAGTAGTAGATCAAAGGTCGAATCTTTATAAAATTGCTTACCTGATCTTTTTACTCCTTATCTTTTTTTCTTTCTAATTGTTATTTGCTTTTTGAGTTAACAATCAATTTTTAACTACTTACGCCATTGAAGATATTAAGGGGGATTTTTAAATTCATAAATTTTAGTTTTTACAAAAGGATATCGATTCAGGCCTCTTGATATCTTACTAAGACCAACATATTGAAACACTCCAACGACTAGATACTGATACTTGATGGCTTGATCCTTATCTTAAAAAATAAACCCGTTGCTTGATCACTTAATTTGTAAAAAATATCTCAAACTTAAATTTGAATTAAAAAATTGATCTTGATCTTTAGACAATATACCACTAATATATTGTCAATCTTTCACAAACCTTATCTTTAAATAAAGTATAGATGGATCAATATTATCTCTTTTATGTTTTTGTGCCAAATTTGAATATTAATTTTTGGATGTATTCTTTGATCTAGCTAACATGATAAACTTTAGATTTAAAATATCTTGAGATTCTCTAGTAATTCCTCATAGAATTCAAATAAATTTGAAACTGATTTTTATAGAAATTTGCACCAAAACCTCTTCTTAATTTGAGACTTAAACTTTAAATTGATCCAGTTAATTAGATATACCTAAGACTAAAAAATTTGATAACAATATCATGATTTTTGCCCAAGCTTTATTAGATTTGAAATTTAAATAGTCAAATCCCAATAAACATGGAAAACAACCATATCTTCATTTCAAACTCAAATCTTATCCAAATCTTTTTCAATTTAAATCCTTATCCTCTGTCTTCATTCATATCCTCTTTGTGGTTATGAATTCTAACCTTAGCTTACAAAATTATACTAGTAGATAATACATAAACATGCTTAAATGCTTGAAATTTGTACTTAACCTATTTTAAGCAATCTCTTGAAATAATATCACTATTTGTAGCTCTTGTCTACAACACCTTCTTATTTGAAGTTTGATTTGTAACAATTTAAAACAATTTAATAAATAATCAAATTTTGATAAGATTGATCCCCATGGATTAAATCTAACTTGTACAGGATGGGTAAAGCTAGGTCTTCAATTTTTAGATTTATTCCAACTTGCATAAACAATCTGAAATTGTTATCTAAAATCTTCTAGGCTAACCCTTTGATTATGTCTTGACAATGCTTACAATTTATTTCTTTTACCACTACAAATAAAGTCTTTAAACAAATCTCTAAATTCAATACATTTATTATATTTCAAACTATCTGAAAAAGGTTTTTATAAGCTACATAAGGTTAAAAAAAAAAAAAAAACTCTTTGACAAACTTTTTGAACTACTTTATGTTAGAAATATTTTAGTTCAATTCTTGCTCACTTGGTAAGATTGATTACCTAACAAATACTTCTTGTTATAATTAAAATTTATGAAGAGAACTCAACATTCTCCCCTTTTTTGATGATAAGGAAACACATTTCAAACCAAAAACATGTGCTAAAATTTTTTTTATCTAATTTGCTAGATTATTACTTATATTATAAGGAAAATACGCATTGGAAAAATATACTACACTCTATGTGTAATTCGAGCTTACTTTTATCAACTAATTAATAGCTTACAAATGTAATCCATTTTATTATCTGTTAAAGAACATGTTTTTAGCTTACCTCCCCCTTTTTGTTATCATCACATAAATAGATAACCCCCCTTAATCTAATAGAAATGATTAGATTCGACATATAATATGATCAAAAGATAAGGAATAAAGATAAAGATTGAGTCAAAATAGATATTTCATTTAAAGTAAGTATAGGTTACAATCATCTGCTAAATATCTTTTACTATAATAGAGTTCCATAAAACCAAAATGGAAACTAAAGAAACAATTGGACAGCTAAATAGACTTCAAAAGAAAACAATACAAGTCTTAACCTAACCAGAACATCTTAAACATACAAAGACATAGCCAAACAACACTAGAGTCTTATTTATTGATCCTTATTACCTTCTTTCTAGCATAAGTTTTCACTCTTCCAAAGTAAGTGATGATAGCGTGTCTAGGTGTTTGATTAGAACCAACAGAAGGATGAACCTCTATTGTATTTTTAGGGTAGGATAAGGAACTTCCTAAGTGTCTCCTATGTTAGATTCTATTGATATAGTCCTTACAATAGCTTCTAAGGTTGATTGTAGAAATATGAGAGGAGTATTTTCATTCATTAGAAGTGGCTGATTATTTGGTTTAGTTTGAGGAGATTGAGGAGAGATAACTAGGGTTTCTATAGTTATAAGGGATGGCTAATTGGGTGGTTTGGATGGAGGGGATTGAATAGGAGGAATTAGGTAATGTTCCTACTCAAGGTGTTGTGATTGGTTAGGTTGTTCATGGTTAGATCTGGTTAGATAATTGTGCCAAGAAGGATTTGCTTTTGTAGAGGATTGCACAACTTCTTAAATCTAGCTGTTAAAACTGTTTCCAAACCATTAAGCTACTTTTTTTTACTAATTCTTCTACCACAGCTTTAAGTCCAATAGTGACTTCTTTAATAAATTTGGAATTTTCATCAATTTTAGACTCTTCATTTTGTTTTTCACTACCCTCTTTCACTCTGTAACAAGTCCCCTATAGGTTCCCTAAACTCAATAGCCTTTGATCTTCTCACAATTCTATTTCTTTTCTTTATGTTCTTCCTTTTTTTGGCTTTGCTTTCTACATTCTCGATCCCTTGCTCTTCCTCTCTTTTCTCCTCAATGTCAATCACTTTTTCTTGTAAAAAGTGATGGATGCAAATATATTCCACCATTAAATGATGTAACGCCTTGCCTTCTACGAATTTTTCTCGAACTTTTGCTATTTGAGGATAGCTGGTTATTGTCATCCCTAAGTTAGTAATAAGGCAAGACTTATAATTCACCTATCATATAATAATATGAAATATTTTTTTTCAAAACTCTCCTCATTCGATATAACAAATTATGGCAAAAATCTTTCCATTTATGGGCTATACTAAAAGTATTACAGTATATAATCTTACACATTTTTTATATAAAGCCTAAGTGACACATTTACAATCTTTAAGTTGTAAACTACACATAACATAATGATACTTCTTATGAAGCCACTTTCCAAAACCTCATACAAATCCTACAATTTCTTGTTCCTTCTTAGGAGAAAATTACTTCACCATGTGCTTTTAAGTCTTCTCGCTTGAGTAATTTGATGTTTTGATTAAATTTCTTCCTTAACTTGAGCATAAGAAAACTTATCCACTTAGCTTATTATAAGTTGAGTGAGAGTGCATAGATGGATAAAGATAACAACACAAGCAGCATTTTTGCACAATCATAAAGCAAACTATTTGTTCAATCACAATACTCCTTATTATAACTAAGCAATGCAAATGCAATATACGTGTACTATATTAATGCACATGACTCGTACCGGTACTGATGTCCTAATCTTAGCCCTAGTCCTAAACATTCGAGTAGTTGATGTTGTCAGGTATTTGGGTTACCTAATTTAAGAACCTAAAATAGAGCGTAATAAATTCCACCTAACTTAAATTGTGCAATTCTATATGCTTGAAAACCAATTGTGTAAACCAGATATTTGCATTATAAAATAAGCTCTTAGAAACTAAACTGTTTGCTTAACCAAAAACTTAGTTTTCAAAACAAAGCTCAACCAAACAAAACCTTAATTTTTTAGAAAATCTAACCTATAGTTGCTTTTCATACCATGTCATGAATGCATCAATCACATACCAAGAGAAAATCAAGTCACTATCAATAACATAGGCAAGCTTATTCATTAATTCATTAGCTAAGCTTTTACTTTATTTCATTTATGTTTCCACCTCTAAAACCTCAATATTGAGTTCACTTAAGTGAACACCTTAGGAGGTGGAGTTAGTAATTGGTACTTAGTTTCTTATTCGAGTTACATATAAATCTACATCATCAACCACACCAGTAATAGTACATTTGAAACCACTACAATTAATAGCCAAGCACAACTCATCCAACATGCCATAAGACTTCAAAACACATGTCATAACTCAACAGTCAACATGTTACATTCATATGCATAAAATCAATCGCAATCACTACAGTTAGATAAGTTAAGAGTAGATAAAATCTACTTTAGAATACAAGCAATCCACTTACTTAGGCCACTTGGCAAATTCCTCAAATCTTATTTTAGTTCCTAAGACTTTTCCTTGCTATCTCCCAACAAAGCATGCATACCCAAGTTAATATAGGTCAGGTCCAAGAAAGATTACTAACTTATTTACTCTTGGGGTTTAGGTCTTAGAGTTATTCATTTATAATACATCTTTAGTCCATGATACTTTTTGATTCAGTTTCTAACTTTCCCCTTATACATAATGTCCTTCTAGCATACTTTCTAATATAGTTTTTTTCTTCTTCAACATTATATAGATATTACCATATCTTATTTTCTTACCATACTACTCTAATTCTAAATGTTAAACTTTAATAAAATACTTGTTAAATGTCAAATTTGCTACATTATTTTTAATATATCATTTAAGCTAACTATTTAGCTGAATGTGCATAAAGGACAGAGAATTATTATGAAAACACATATACGTATCCATAAATCAACCAACCCTTATGAGCCCTATGTTGGTTTTTCTTAATTCAACTTATATTAAGTTCAGTTTGCTTAATGAAAATTACTGAACATTAAATAAAAGAAAAATATTTTTCTTCAAAAAATGTTTTGAAAGAATTTTTTTTGAAAAATAACATGGAGTCATTAACTAGTAAAAACTGGTAAAAAAAAGTAAGAGTTGGGTTTTCTTTTGGTGGAAAAACCATAATCAAACCACTAGTCTATGAATTTTCTAAAAGCTAATTTTTAGAAAACTTTTAACAAAAAAACTAGTCTTAGAGGCTAACCTATTAAGACAAAAGTCATTATGTAAAAATTAAAAGAAATTAACTAATGGGCTTTAATTTTATAATTTTTCTAAAAAATGTGAAAATACATAGAAATGTCAAAATGCATAAAAATGAATTTTTTAATTATTTTTTATAACGAATTTTTCCTAAAAAATGAAAAGAAAATAAAATGTTTTGCAAATTTTATAGTTGCCCTAAAGATACATACGTATCCATTAATCGAATCAAATCGACTATAGTTTTCATTTTTTAGAAAAAGTTTAGTAGGTTGATAATGTTTATTTATGGAATGGGGTTAAAGTTTTTAGCTAGGATATTTTTATTAGGAAAAATCTTACAAAGAAACCTTAACTGTTATTGTCCAATTATGAAATACCCTAACTAAAAAAAAAATTAGATTTTTATTTAGAGAAAAATCTTTCATATGTTATAAAAAAATTTGGAAAAAAATACCTTGAAGTGCCTAAATGCAATTTTCCATGAAATATGCAATTAATATAGAAAATATACCTAACTATAGGAAACATACTTAAAACATAGAAAAGATGCCTAAATTATAAAAGAAATGCTTAAACCATATAAAGGATGTTTATCTAATTATACAAAAGATGCTTATTAAAGAATTTTACTTTATGAAAAACTAAGTGACAAAATGATATTTTCTTAGAAAAATCCCTAAAATGCATAATTTATAAGAAATCCAATTTTAAAAAAGTGCAACCCTATTCAAAATTTCTAAAATACGTGACTAAGATATGAATTTTATCCTAAAGATATCAATCTTAAGAAAGATGTAATCGAAAAAAATAATAATAAAAATATAGTATGCAAAGATAGGTAGAAATCATAAGACTTGTAAGAAAAACCTTGTTAGTGCAAATTATCTTAATCAAGCAATTTTAAATAAAACTAATTTTTCAAATTCAGTAATTTTTTCTTAAACAACATGCATGTACTAAAAAACTACAAGTAATCAATAATAAGATAATTAATTAAGACTTACAACAAAAGAATAAGCAAAGTTAGTAAGGTCCTTTACTAATAATAAAACTAATAAAATAAGAGAAAAAAAAGTTCAAATCTAATATGCCCTTTATACTAATAGGCATAGGTGTAATCTATTCAATTGGGGTAAGTGTAGATGGAAGAGGAAATTAGTCCCAGTTTTATGGACTAACAATTGAACATTTGTAGTTAGATTCATATAAGTTTATACCTATTGATAAAGCTTTAATCTAGATTTTGATAAAATCTTTTATCAATGATATTTAGTTGTTTTGTTAAAGATTTTATAAGATTTCAACTAAAACCCAAAACAAATGAAAAAGGGCTTGGTCACGTAGGATGAAGCAAAAAAATATAATCTCCCTTAATGCCTAAGGGACTTGAACCCTAACCTATTATAATTCATGTACGTACCTTACCAACTCAATAGAGTTTTTCCCTATTCATTGATGCAACCTAATTTAATATAAAGATTTTTTATTAAATCAAACTTTATTTTAACCTTTTAAGCTCAAGCTTAATTCGACCCAAATTATTGTAAAATGACCTTAGCCTACCTATGTAGCCTAAAATACATATGTCAAAGATTGTTGACACTATTTTCAAATTTAATAAATCCTGAGTTTTATTTTAATTAGTTAAGTTAAAAATATTTGAAATTCAAATTTCAAATTGAACAAATGTCCATTGACATGATTTCAAAATTGTACTAAACTCTTCTCAAGGATGTTTTTCCAGTGAAACCCAATGTTTAAAGACTCAATACTTATTAAATTACATATATATTTTATTATTGCCTAATTTGACTCAACTAATTGACTTATTTGACTCGGATACTTTTGACACTTTGTATTCTTTTTTATTTTCCAAAATTTTTTATTATTTTAATTTTCAACTTTTTTTTGCATTTTTCGATTTTTTTATTTTTATTTTTCTAGTTTTCAATAAGCTTGACCTTAAAAAGAGAAAAAGGACCTAAAATAAGAGGGTAACAAAAATGGAGTGACTATAACCCCTACATCAATTTCTAACTTATGTTTTGCACATTAAGCTATTTCACATTCCATCTACTTAACGTTCTAACTTACATTCTAACCTACACAAAGCATTCTTTAAATCATCAAATCACCTAACTCTAACATCCACACCTTAAATATCCTAATACTCATTTACAACTAGGATATAACACATGCTAACCAATTTACTTGGTAAATCTCCATTCTAACCTTTTCCAACATATTACTCTATATTAAACCAAAAAGACTTAAAATCCAACCTCATATTTTTTCAAAAATATTTGTATAACGTTGAAATAGACCCTTTGAGGAACTAGTGTACAAAAATTGGACTAGAAACTACATCGTTTATGATCTTTAAAATTTATGACAAAATTCGACTTCAAGCTAGGTTTCTTAAGGAACTCATATTTCTACTTTGAATCTCAAAAATATAGTTTAATATTTGGATTCTTTCTGCAAAAATACTCCAGAAAACTAAGTTTCAAAATTTTTGAAAAATATTTCCTATTTTTAGAATTTAATTGAAAATTAGAGGCAAAACGACCACTTACGAGTGTTTAGGTTTTTGGCCACCATCAACTACCTTAAGTGTATCGATCCTACAAGACATGTTGTTTCTCCTCTAGTAGAGGTCGGGTTCCTCTCCCAAGTTTTCTAGAGACCCTTTTGCCTCAAATATGCAAATTCATACTATTTTCACCTAATTTTCTAAAATTGTTCCTTCTACCTTTTACAGCTTTTCCCAATTTTCTAAGATCCTTAGGTAGCCAAAATGAATCAAAGTATAGATATCTTTGTTTTTATAACACATGAAGGGGTTGATAAAATAATATTTACATGAGGCAAGGTGTCATGATACAAAACTTCATGTAGGTCATATGTATTTTGCACATGCCAAACCTATACTCTTTATTTTCAATGCAATGCCACACTAAAAGCTTCTATATGAAGTTGTTTTTGTTTTTTTTTCTTTAAATAATTTAATTAGTTAACTTAGTGTGTGTATGTATATATAATATATATATTACATGATGATATATTCCTTTTTAATTAAATAAGGTTACATATGCTATATATGGAATGTACTTAGCTTATGTACTTATTTCCTAAACATTATTTTATGTCCTTTTGTTTACTTCCTTGTCCAAGCAATTTATTTCTAAGGGCTTATTAATTATAGGAACTTGAATTGCACATTCCTCATAAAATAAACGATACTGATAAAGTTACAATTTATTAATTGAACTATTTTATATACTTTATCTTTTTTGAAAGTAAACTTCATTAAGATACTTCTTTTAACTCTTATGTCTTCACATTAAAAATTCATTTCACTCTAATAATACTATCTAAAAACACCAAACCTACTAATTTTGAGCAATTATGATTATTTTACGCAATAGCACTCATGACTCGCATTACTTATGCCCATATTTCATCACCTCATAAGTCATATTTTTCAAGTTCCATTTTTATTTAGAATGTGCCATCATTTCGAGTTCTTGATAGTTGGTCGAAGTTCAAGCTCTCATAATTGAATGCTATAGATTATCCCTTACATACCTTCCATTTGCTTAAAGATTTTCTCTCTTAACTTAGTAGGGTATAAAGGGCATTGAGATTCTTTAGTCAACTTAACTTTCTTGAATTTGAATAATTCCATTGGTAGGTTAACATATGGTTTAGTTCCCTTGGTCTGCTAAAAAGGTTTCTTAATCAAACCAACAAAATCTACTTTCTTTTTGCTTAACATCCCTAAAATTACAAATGCATCCACTTTTGACACAAAAGTGGAGCTACCTTTTTTTGGAAACATAAAAGTTATGAAAAATTTATGTAGGAATTCTAATTAACAACTCAAACTCTATGCTTAACACATCTCTAGTAACATAGATAGCAACTCCATCATTCAATTCTTTAAAAATTTCTTCCTTGAACATACTCAATATCTCTTGATCATTAGCCACATGCTTAATTCCTAAACAATCATGAATATCCTTTTTGGTGATCTAAATTCTTTGATTAATTACATAAGATTTCCAAACTTCTTAAAGTTTCTTATCTAACCTTCTATAAAATTCATCAACCAACTCTCCATACAACACATTCCTAACACTGCCTAAGTTTCTCAAACCCAATCCATCCATAAATTCTAGCTAGTTAAATCCATTTTTGTCAAAGAAATCATAGTCCAAAAACAATGTGTCTTTGATAGAGATATTCTTACCTTTTAGATTGTATCTCATTTTGACTCTATCACTTAGCTTAGGGGGGGAAGATTCTTTGAATTAACTTTTTAACTTTTTCTAATTCTCTTAGCTCCAATTGCCCTTTGTCTTTTTCTTTATTTCTTGATTTTAGGAACCACTTCATGTTCAACAGATAAATCTTTCTTAAAAAGTTTTGGTTTAGTTTTGAAGGAAGAGAAGTCTCAAATTCAACTTCTCTAGAGGAAGAAGAAGTGATAAATTTTTGAATTTCTTAGGGTTGTTTAGAAGGGTTATTAGAGGATAGAGGTTGAGTATTCTCTTAGCCAACCTCATCTTGATCCTCATTTTATAGATCTATGGTTTGTGTATGAGTTTGTTCTAAGGAATTTAGCTATAGATTTCTATGAAAGGTTTAAGTGGTTCAATAGGTTCATCTCTAAGGGTTAGGTTGATAGAGTTTTCAAGCTTGGTCACTGTAGACCTTTTCTTTAGACCTTAAGCTACCATGCGCATAAAATGACGAGGTAATATGGTGATAAGGCAAGAAAATTGAGTATGAAGGGAGTAAGAAAGGGATAGAAAAAGAAAGATAGTGATGGAAAGTGATAGAAGGAATATAGAAAAAGATATTGAAAAGTTAAGGATACAAATTATTATTATATATTATTTTTTTAAAAGGTTGACCTTGGAAGATAGTGGACTAAGAACACTACACACATGATAAAGATTTTGTAAGCCTACTAATATGTTAACTAAATTTTTTTGACAAATAAAATGAATGTGTGTTCCATATGTTTGAAGTCATAGTGGGGGGACTAACTATTTAAGTAATGAATAAAAAATTTGAAAATAAGCCCATAAACATTTAACAAAATGGATTATATACCCTAATTTCATTTCAACTAAATTCGAATCTTATTTTCTCTAAGGTTTGTAAATATATCAACATATTGATATTTAGTAGGTACAAAATTAATACTCACATGCTTATTTGCTACATGATTATAAATAAAATTGTGCCTAATTTTTATATGATTTGATCTTGAATGATGAAATGGATTTTTCGTTAAATTAATAACACTAGTATTATAATATTTTATAGGGATATTTTTATAATTAAGTTCGTAACACATAATTGTTATTTCAACCATAAAATCAACGCATAGTAGTTTCCCATAGAAAAAAATATTTTTATTTTATTGTTGAAAGCGCAATGGAATTTTGTTTCTTGAAGGACCAATAAACTAATTTGTCTCCTAGAAGTTGTTAAGTATCAAAAGTAGTATGCCGATCTAACTTATAGCGTGTATAATTAGCATCTAAGTACCATAGTAAATCAAAAATTTCACTTTTGGGATACTAGATTCCTATTTTTATAATATTTTAATATATGTAAAAATCTTTTTAATAGCAAAGAGATGTATTTTTGTTGGTTCACTTTGGAATCAGGCATAAACACATGTACTAAATAAAATATCAAGGTGAGAAGTAGTTATATATAATGGAGATTCAATCAAACTACGATGAAGCTTCTCATTTACCTTTTAACCATTACCTGTTAACTTAAGCCTTATTGAAGTGCACATTGGGATAGAGGATTCTTTAGCATTTTCAAAGCCAAACTTCTTCAAAATTTGTTTGGTATATTCTTCTTAATGAATAACTATACACTTTTTGGTTTGTTTAATCTGAAGTCTAAGGAAGAAGTTTAACCCTCCTATGAGTGACATTTTAAACTCAGCCTGCATAAGCTTAGAGAATTCTTAATAATACACTTCATTAGTTGCTCTAAATACCATATCATTGACATAAATTTGAACAACTAAAATATCTTTCTTGTAATGTTTCAAAATAAAGTAGTAGCCATTTTTCCTCTTTAAAAGCTATTCTTTATAAAAAATTCACTTAATCTCTCATACTAAGCGCGAAGGGCTTGTTTTAAACCATATAAGACTTTCTAGAGTTTATAAACATAATCAGTCTTAAATGGATCTTTAAAGCCTGGAGGATATTTTATATACACCTCTTTTTGATAAAACCATTTAAGAATGCACTTTTAACGTCCATTTGGAATAACATAAATTTTTTTTAAACAAGTAAATGCAAGTAATAAATGTATAGCTTCTAACCTTATAATAGGAGCATAAGTCTCATCATAGTCTATTCCTTCTTCTTGAGAGTAGCCTTTAGTAACTAATTAGGATTTGTTCCTTACAAGTTTTCCATTCTCATCTAATTTGTTCTTAAAAACCCACTTAGTACCAACAATAGATATGTCTTTAGGTCTTAGTGCCAAACTCCAAACTTAATTTCTTTGAAATCGACTAAGTTCCTTTTGCATGGGTAAGATCTAATTGGTATCACTTAAAGCTTCATTAATAGAACTAGGTTCTATTTATGAAACTAATGCAAAATGATTTTCAAAATTTTATAGACTAGACCTTATCTTTATGCTAGAGCAAATATTGCCATTTACAAGCTCAAGGGGTAATCTGGCTTAAATCTTAAAGTGGAAAGAAATGTGAAAGCACTAGCAAAAGGTTCTGACCTACTCTCTAACAATGTCTCTACTTTAAGTTCTAACTTACTAGCATCATTAGGCCTGTTGTAAGTCTCTATCAATTCCCCTAAAGTAGGTTTTGACATGCTAACAGCATCGGGCTTAATAGTAGTCTCTAGATAGCCTTTTGACTTAAATTCAAATTTATCTTCTGCACTTTGACAATTTCAATCCTTTTGTTGGAAATCAATGGAGTTTCATTGTCAAACTCTTCATTAATAGTTTTTTCAATAAATTTGATGTTTATGGACTCCTTAACTACCTTAGTTACTTTATTGTAAATGTGATATGCCTTTGAGTCCAACATATATCTAAGAAAGATTGGTTTATCATCTCTCTCTTCAAATTTCCCTAAAATTTTTCATGTTTTCTTCATAAAACACTTGCAACCAAACACATGAATGTATGAGATAATATGCTTACCTCCTTTGAAGATTTCATAAGAGGTTTTGTTTATCAAGGGTCTTATATGAACATGATTAGTGATATAGCATGCTATGGATGTAACTTTTGCCCAAAAGTACTCTTTCGTTTAATAAAGTCGATGACATGAATTTAGCAAACATTTTATATACTTATTTTGTGTTAATCTGAATGTTAATTTTATGATATTTAGAGCTTAACTGGTTTAATTTTCATTTTTAAGGACTTTAAAAGCCTTTTATGAGATTTTAAGTAGTTTTATCAATTTTTGGAGTATTTCTAAGCAAGAGCATTGCTCACGGATTGAAGCGGACAAGAATCTAGTAAAGAATGAGGCCCAATGAAGACCATAGTTGAAAACCATGGTCTTAGTCCCAACACATCTTCCCTTCCTCTTGGAATTTCATTAATTTTCAAGATTTTGAATGAAGTGCAAGTATATGCCCGTACTCCATAGCTGTGTAGCTAAGGTGTAGACATCTTATAATGAGCTAGTCTTCTATTTTTGTTAATTTCTCTTTGTAAACCTAGTCTTACTCCCTATAAATAGACTCTTAGGCTTAGGTTTTTTAGGAGAGCCTCCTTGGGTAAAGTTGTAAGTTAGATTTGCATTAGGGATCTCTCAATTACTTCTTTTAATTTTATGATCATGTTGTTCTTTTGAATATTTTTAGTAATTTGTTTTTGAAATCTAATTCTTCTTGCAACATCTTATTATTCTATTTATAATTTTGTTCTTTGATGATGTAATTACATAGATCTTATTGCTGTCAATTAATATTTACTCAAGTTGCTAATTGATGTGTGAGTTTGCTGTAGAGATGTGAGTCATGCAATCATGTATTGATAAGGTATTTGCAACTCTAACCTTATAAATCGGTACTATAACCTCCTATAACCTATGTGAGATACTCAATTAGGGGTTATCATAATCTCCTCCCTGAACATGTAACATCCTCATCAAGAGACCTTATAATTAGGCTAAGTTCTCCCCCCTTTCTATGTACAATTTGGGCTACTCATGACTTATAAGTCATCTTGGAATCATGCTAGGAGTCACTATACCAATGACAATCCTTACCCTTTTCGGACCTCTTCCTTAAAATGGAGCCATATCTGAATCATCCACCTATTAATAGGTGTTCAACTCTAATGCTATATGTAATGTCCTAGGCTAAAAACAGTAAATAACTAGGCCAATAAACACTAATGAGCTCATTTTAATCACTTAGCCCAAAAGTTGTAATGATGTGTTGACATGGTACTTACTACCATGACATAGTACCACAACCTCCTACAAAATATGTGTGACACTTAACCACGATTATTACATAAACTCCCACTAAATTCAGACATATTGAATGTATACACTACCCATATGAGCATCATGTCCATGAAAGGCCTTTGGTGGCAGTTCCTTAGTAAGTCAATACACCAATAGGGAGTTTGTTCCAATGTGTTCCATAGACACCTATTGATTCTAAACTCTTTTCGTCACAAACTAAGAACTTGATGTTTATGCGTTTTATACTTTGTTGAGTTCAAATTGTTGTTAGAATATAGTACTACTAATTTATTGTTACAATATATCTGAAGTAATCTTTCAACAATATCCATAATTTGCAACCTATTGACAAAACTTCGCAACCGCATTCTATGAGTGGATACCTATAACATGTTATATACTTTATTGATATAGTGTAAGAAGTTATGAGTGCCTTTTTAACACTCTTTCAAGATATTGCTTCTCCAATAAATAGATACATATAATCAAATGTAGATCCCTATGAGAACCCAGTCTTTGAGTAACTAGCTTTGGAATTAGAATGATATTTTATTTTTATCAAAACATGAAACTTAAGAGGTATAGTTAAAAAGTGAGAAATTAATCTACTATAAGTAACATGGAGTTGCAATATGCAATGGGACCTTAGAAATAAATTAGTTGGTCTATAAAGATAATAATAAAATATAAAAATGGCATTATAAGAACATATTTACCTATGGATCATATATGATACTTAAAATATGTAAACATTCATTAATAATATCCATAATATGCACTATACATATACTGCTTGCCTTCCTGAACTTATATTCTACTTGCTCAACCCAATGGAGCACTCTACACTCAAATCCTAACTCAACCCTAGCTTTGTAAGACCTGTAAAAGAAACTATTGGGGGTAAACTACATCCAGCTTAGTGAGTAACCTTTCTACCTTACCATCAAACAATAATAAGTAAGTTATTGATAAACATATGAATGCATGTACAAGCAAATGCATTGCAAACAGTATATATAGTTGACTGGTAACTATATATAACATGGTTTTAACGCTTGCTGTTGCTTAGATTAAGAAATATTTAGGTATGTAAGGATCCAAGTATCGATGTCCAATACGAAATCTCTTAACAATATAACCACCCTTAGTAGTAGACATGGCTTAACCTTAAGTAGAAGTCAGCACTCTTGGGAGCCAAGTAATTCCTAAAGGTCAAGGTAAGAACATGCCGTACGATATATGTCTTACGATAAACAATCACAATATATAATATCAATATGGATGCATCTAAGCATGGTCTCCTGCTCTACTGCATAGTGTTAATGTTCTTTAACTCATGTTATAAGATGTAATATATGTCTAGTTTAATTAGAGGCTAGATATTTATTAATTTTGGATTCATAGGGTGGTCAAGCAAGTATATTCTAAACACTCTAATACCCTACGTTCTAATGCAGCAAATAAGGGCATTTGAAATATTTTAAGATATTTTGCTAGCATAGTTCAATTAGAATAAGTACACACAAGTTCCCATATACACTAACATGCATCAAGTTCAATTATCATATATAATTGGATAGTGCACTAATTAAAAGCATAAAACAAAGTAAAATAGCGGATAATATACTTACTCAGCCTTGAAGTCAAGTATTCCTAATAGTCCTTAGTAATCTTGAACTTAATATCCCAAATCACCTGAGTAAGAAAACTAAAGTAAATAAAGCTTATCTTAAACATAATCTATTCACTAGCCTCGTTATAATTTCCCTATTTCTGCTTATTTTATATCTTAGTCATAACTTTCTCATTTTAAGTTAGAATTTTGTGTTCTTATAGTCAATTTTCATTGTTTTCGAGTGTTTTTTTTTCCTTTGGTGAGGTTATTTTTGGAATTTTGGATCAGAAAGGTTTCAGTTTGGGCTTTACAAGTTCGTGGGCCCATAGGGTAAGTTTGGTCACTATAGGGTTTAGGCTAAGTTTTGGGCTTTAAGCTTAGCTTTTGATCTTAGACCTTTTTGTTAATACTTAGGGCTTCCTTTTAAGTATTTTAAATGGACTTTTCTATGCAACACTTTAAATTTTCACCTTAGGCCTTGGTGTTGCTCTTATGGGCTTAAATAAGCCATTTTTATTAGTTTAAGGCCTTAGCTTCCTAAGGAGCCTATAGGGGATGGCTTTAATGGGAATTTAAACTTAATGGGCCTTTTATATTTTATTTTATGAGTCTTGTAATTTAGGGATCAGATTTGATCACTAAGTTATTGGGCTCTATTCTTTTTCCTTTTAAAGGCTTTTGGGCTTATCTTGCATTTTAGGGCCTTAAACCCAACTCCACTTATTATTTTGGGCTTAAGCCCACTAAAAGCCTTAAGATAAGTCTATTTTCTATTAGAATTCAAATCTAGTTCTTTTCATTTATTGGGCTCTTAATCATATTTCTAAGGCCCTAATTACTAACTAAGCTAGTTTAGCCCTAATTTGCATTCTAGGACCTTAAACTTGATTCTAACTTATTCCAATAGGGCAAATATCCTAATGAGTCCACTAAATAACTCATTTTACTAAGTGTTCCAGATCTGGTTCTTTTCATTAGTGGGGTTTCTAACACTATTCTTAGGGTCTTAATCACTAACTTAACTAATTTAGGTCATTAACTCATCATTACCTACTTAACTTGGTTAATTACATCATAAATCATACTTAATACTAAATAGTCATGTTATTAAGGTAATAAATCAAAATTTATAGGTTTGAAACTTTCACGAAAGTGGTGGCCAAGTAGGGTTCTTTTGGGCTCTCCTTCAACTTCTTCCATTTAACACTTATCCTAGTGTGTTTCCTTATATTAATCACATTTCTTCTTGTTTTAAGCTAATAATATCACATAACATGGTGAAAAACAAGATGGATACATATTATGGAGCGGGTGGCATGGATGGTACTAAGGGTTTCATGGAGTTTTATCAATATCTTTTTAAGTTATCTACATCAAACTATCTCCTATACTTTTACAATATAAGTGACAAACTAGCTAAGTACATGAATGAAGGTGATAGGGATCAAAGACTGATCACACACTCCCAAACTTGAGGGCTTGCTTAGATGGCTCATTAAGCTATCTAAGGTGAGTTAAGTGCTAGGGAGTAATGTTTACCTCAGTTTGACCTAGTGAGTTACTTTGCTCTCTATACCATCTAGGGAACTGCTAAGGTGATCAATTGACATGTCGAGCTAAGCCTTTAGTAACACAACAGTCTAAGCACCAAATCAAGATATAGCCAACCCCATAGTATTGAGGCTGAGTTAACAATTGTTACGAGCTGACCATTCGAAGCTAACTTGATTAAGAGTCATCCTTAAGCCAACCCTTGTCCAATCCTAATAATCAGAGCTACCGAATTATTGATGCTGATCGAACCTAATCAAGGCCTTCCCTTGCTCAGCTTGTAGTATTATTGGGACCACAAAATGAGCAAAATTATGCTTACACTGTCCTCTTTTACATCCGTACTATCCTTTCTAACAATGGATATTCTCTTTGTACGATTACATTAATACCCCTATAAGTTATTCCCCTTTTCCTTGTAAGTAGAAATCTTTTTCTATAATTTCCTATAAGCTAGGACTTACTCTAATTAAGTATTATAAATATTTGCAAATTGTAATAGTTGTAAACATCAATATATTGAGAACACACTGAACTTTCTCACTCTCTTGAGCTAAGTATCCTTTCTACTTACTCTTGAGCTACTCTTATCTAACCCATTGAGCATAGACTAATCATGAGTACCCTCTGACCATACTTGTGCATCATATCAAGTGTGATCTAAGTTTATGTAAGGCATTGATGCATCATAACCATCATTGGTACATAGGAAACCCAGCTTACCTTCGACTACCATTTATCTTTCGAACCATCTTGTAATTTGGACCGTACCTCATTTGGTTACATGCAATATTGAGCTTGTATGTTCATCTACGAGTTCGTATCATCTTGGTATAAGAGCTTAGCTACATTTGAAGCTAGATTCTGCCACCGTGTTCTTTGAGTAATTTGTTACTACTCTTATATGATAGAGATGCTATTGTTGACATTGGAGTTTGGTAGTTGAGGAGCTATTTACTCTGTTTTCCCCTGTTTTTCGATACACAAAATAGAGTGGTTGACTGCTTGCTTATTGTTTAGTTGTTGTGTTGATTGGAAGTATTGGTTATTGATCTACTATTGCTAATTACGAAAAGAACTTCAAGTGGTATTATTAGATCTCAATTTTGTGGAGCAACCATCAATGTTAGATTTAAGTATTCAAGGAACTTTAGGAAACCAAGAAAGTGGTACTTGACATGGCTAAGGGAAAGAAGGAAGCTTTACACCTCAATCAATATGCGATCGCTTAGATAGGCTTACCGACTTGGTAACTAGTTTGGTGATTGTTATTCAAGAACATAGGCAACGAGTTAGAAATAGCCCTGCTAGAGAACGTGAGCAGCAAGAGTGAGGCAATGGTCAATTTGGTAGAGTTAATGCCCCAGCTTGACCACCTTGAGCTAAAGGAATTGGTAGGGATGCTAAATGAAAGCTAGTGCTTGAAGAAATTGAGGAAGAAGCGGAAGGAGATGATGGTGTAGAGGAATATTATGAGGTTGAAGAAAGAAATGTATAAGCCCTTAGAGTCAAAGGATTAAGGATATGTAATCCAAGATTTTTAGGAAGTGGTGAAGTTGAGGACTACCTTGATTAGGTAGTTAAGATTGAAAAGCAGTTTGAAAGCCATGAAGTACCCAATAATGCAAAGATTAAATTCTTATCCAAAAGAAATCAAAGAAAGAAACCACATTTACAATTTATTTTTGAAATTTTGACTAACTTAATGATTGAATCTAAACTAATTTTTATGTTGGATTTGAAGTATCCTATATAAGCTGTGAAATCCCCTCATTTAATTTGATTAAACTGTATAGAAAGCGGCTCAAATCAATCCTGAAACTAAGCTGACTAAAGAGGATGACTGTAGGAAACTTGGGGAAAAAAATTAGAAAGTGTAGGAAAGTGGGGGAAAAGGATGCTGACATAATGCCACGTCAGTCGCGTCATCCAATGAGAAAGTGTCATGTGTCCTAAAAGTTACGTAGTCGATGGCATGTCATGTATGTGGCTAACACATGTCATACCACATGGTGATAGGTATCATGCCACATGGCGATATGTGACCATGTGGTGTATGTATATGTGGCAGTACCATGAGTGGCGCAATGATGTCCTGATATGTGGTGAAAAATAAAAGGAATTTTTGTGCCTTTAGTAAGATTCGAACCTAGGACCTTGAAGCTAGTTCTAATGCCATGCCTAAATGCTTTACCATTAGGTAATTGGCTAATGCCTTGTCCATATATGTAATTAAATTGTACATATAGACTAGGTTAACTTAAGCTAGATTTAAATCTAAGCCTATGCGTAATATCTCTCCCTTCTTATTATCATTAACGCATAGAAAAACAATAAAACCAAATTAAAAATTCTACTCTATTAAACTACTTGAAAAGTTTTATTACTATTGTTATTTTTTTTAATTTTCCTTAAATTTTCAATTTTTTTTATTTTTTTATAAATTTATTATTTTCTATACTTTTGTTTATTTCTTGTATTTTAATTTTTTCTTTGAAAATTTTCAAAATCTTTTAATTTTTTTTTTGCTTTTTCCCCAAATTAAGACCTATTTATCCAATTCTAAAAATAAAGGTATGGTAAAAATACGGTATCTACAACTGTCCCTCTTTGTAATGGAGTTTGAATGAAACTTAGCCATAAAGACAAAAGAGACATTATTTTTTCCCTAGAGGTGGATTTGCCCTAAGAAGTGCTATGACTAGCTAAATACCTCATGCTTGATCCACTAAGGATTCGATGAGAGGTGAAAAAGAGAGGAAGCATTATAAGAGCTAGCTAAGTACGTTTAGAAAGGTTTAGTGTCTTAAAACTTGATTGTGCCCTTGTGAGTTGTCTAACCATGGTAAGAGCGTCTCTAGGGATTAGTAACCTTAAATTGGAGTTGATTTGAAAAAACCTGTTTGTGTACTTCTAAGCTCACTAACCTAGGTAAGAATATTTCTAGGGGACAAGCAATTTTAAATTAGAATCGATTTAGAAAACTAGGTCATGCTCATCTAAGCTCACTAACCTAGGCAGGAGCATCTTTAAGGGATTAGTAATCTTAAATTGAAATTGATTTGGAAAACTTAGTCATGCTACTTTAAGCTCACTAACCTGGGCAGGAGCATCTCTAAGGTAATAGTAACCCTAAATTGGAAATCGATTTAGAAAACCTACTCATGCTCTTTTGAGCTGACTAACCTAGACGGAAGTGTCTCTAGAGAACTAGCAACCCTAAATTGGAATCTACTTGGAAAACCTGCTGTGCTCACTAATCTAAGTGGGAGCATTTCTAGGGGACTAGCAACCTTAAATTAACTTAGAAGAAGCACCCTATGGGCTTGCTAAGAGTAATCGATGATGGAAGGAAGTGTCCTATGGGCTTGCTTGAGATAAATTGGTAAGGGAAGAGCCCTATGGTTTCACTAAAAGAAAGTGGTGAAGAGAAGCTCCCTATGGGCTCTTTAAAAGAAATTGGTGAGAAGGAGCTCCCTATAGGCTTGTTAAGAGAAATTGGTGCAAAGAAATACCTTATGAGCTCGCTAAGAACTTAGTGAAGAGAAGCACCTTATGGGCTCGTTAAAACCCTAAAGAAGGGTTAATAAGGAGAAATATCCAATAAGCTCACTAAGAGAAATTGGTAAAGGGAAGTACTCTATGGGTTCGCTAAGACCCTAAAGGAGCACATAAGTTGGGACAACGCTTTAAAAATGGATTGAAAGATGGTACGTCGCTTAAGAAATCTGAAAAGGGAGGATTAAAGATGGGATAACACTCTAAGAGCTGGCTAGAATCCAAAAAATGGTGAAAGATGTGAAGTAAGGAAATGACATTCATTTTGAAAAACTTCTTGACTTGAAAAATATTTACAGATAAAGAATTTGGTAAAAACCATTTATGATAAAAATGACATTAAGGATAAGCCGCTCGATTTGAAAAGAGTTAATGGGCATAAAAAACTTCATTAGTGAGAATGACCCAAACTTGTTGTGGTCAACTTAACAGGTGTGAACACATTAGAAAAAAAGAAGAAGGTGATATGAATTGAAAGCTTGGCTACTTAAGCTGACATGGAATTTGAATAAAGATTTGTAACAAGCCTTTACTCTCTTTCTCTCTTTCTTTTTTTTTTTATTTTTTAAAGTTTGCTAACAGGTATAAATTCATATTAAGGAGCAAATATTATAGCTATCTCCTTCTTTATTAACCATGTGGGGATCTTAATGCCCTTGACCTTACTATTGGGCTTCTTCGTAGGGCTTTGTGATTTTAAATATTCCTTTCTTAAGGAAAAAGGTAATTCATGATTAACCTAGTCAGAAAGGACTTCCTTACTAACTCTCGATCTAGATTTTGCTCTTGACTACAATCCCAAAATTATAGTTCATTTTGCAAGTAATACGCCTTAATCAATTTGTTAAATCTTTTTCAATTCAACATTATGAATTTTGGCTTTTGGTCTAAGTGTTTCAAAGAGGTCTAATGAGAAAGCCTATTTTGAAAGATTTACTTATTCATCCCGGGTGTGTAAGTTAAGAACCTTTTAGGAAAAATAAGAAGTATGCTTGCCCTAGTTTTAAAAACAATTTTTATTAAAGATAAATTAACCTATAAGATTGAAAGAGCTTTATTAAATGAGGGTTGTATTGTGTATTAGAAGGTTTTTTGTTTGTGATTAAGGATGTATAAAGGGGCTTTGTGTCTTGTGATTTGGGAAGGATGCATCTGGTTTGTGTTTTTAGGCTGAGTTGGTAGTTCAAAATGGACATAAGGGCTTTATGTTTCTCGGGAATGTTTAGGCTTTAATTATGAACCTTACATCTTCTAGGCTTTCTTCGGCTAAGGGCTTTTCTCTTACACAAGCCCACTTTTCATGTTTTTTTCCTTGTTTATTACTTTTCTTCTTCTTCTTCTTCTTCTTTTTGCCCTATTCTTTCTTTTATTTTTTACCCCTTTTCTTTGGATCATTATTGTTGAGTCTTCAACTTTGAGAGATTAAAAGCCCTAAATCCATGGATTCTGAATATATGGGCTCAAGTGAGGTAGGCTCGAGGTGTTTGCAAATAACTCATCAGAAATAAAAGTTGTTTTTGAATTAATGTTTGTTAAGTAAGTATAGACTAATTTTATCCTTCTCTCCTAACCAATGAGCTTAACCACCAAATTGCCCCATTATAGGGTAGCTCTTGACAAGGTTTAAATTTGAAAATTCTTTAAATTATCTAATAGGGTTAACAATGGATAGTTATGTTTAGGATTTGAAAATAAATGCCTAACTTCGCTTTAATCTATGCATCAAATTCAAAATGGACCTTCTTTAAGGAATAAGTCCAAAATATCCTCAACATTATGTGACTCAACTCTCAAAGTGTTTAAGGTTGATGTGTAGGATAGTTTGTCTCTTTTCATTCTAAAACTTTTAAAAGTGAGTTACCAACTCCTTAAGTAAGAATTTGTTAATCAAACTACAATTGCTCAATTTAAAAGGTAGACAAAGATAATTTTATTCCAACTACTATAAAACCATTAAAAAACATCCTCTTATGAGTTTATTACAAACTTTATTGAAAAGAACTTGATTCGTTTTTGCCCCTCTCTTAATTTGCTCCATTTAAGCACCTAACTACTTAAGATGACATGTGAGCTTATTAGAAGGACCAACTTCTTGAATCTTTGGCTAAATGACCTAAGCATCAATCAAGTCTTGAATCTTATTCCTTAACCTCTAGCTTTTTTTAGTAAAGTGTCACTTTTGACCCATATGATAGTTGCATCAAGCTTCTAGATCAAAGTTGTATGGTCTGTAATTTGGATTAGGGGCTTCACATGCTAGGATCCTTGCCTCCTTTAGATGATGAAAGATTTGGGTCATCGAGATTCTTAGTTGAGTGAATTGTTTCCTCCGAGTCCCTTAGGCTTGTTTTTTCTCACCTATCCTTGGCTCTTTTCTTCTTGGGCTACGTTCATTATTTGGGCTTACTGACATTTGATTAATATTGAATGTTAGGTGTTGAAATCTTCTAAGTATCGAGCCTATTGCCATTTCCAAATCCATAATACTCTTCTATAGTGTCACTACTTTTTCTTTTAGGTTTGAATGCCTTTTTTATAAACTTGAATCTTGAGACACTTAGAGAGTGGTGATTATGGGAAACAAAATCTATAACTATTGGGCCTTTTGACATACCTTCTTTTCTAAGGAGGCAATCTTATTATCAGCCATGTGAACTTGATTAGAAGAATTCTTTACCAGTTAGCAACTTTTATTTTCTTTTTTCCTTTTTTTTTTCCTTTTTTTTATATGTTTTTGTATGAGAGGGAAAGGTAAAGTTTTATTTTATAGAAACCAAAAAAAAAAAAACAAGTCAATTATTTACATTTTTCGAAGAGGGAGAGAAGATTCGTTAGATGAGTTTTATCAAAGCATTTATTTACAAGGAAGGAAATATTGGAGAATGAAGAATGTTAAACTAAAAGAGAATCTTTTGTTATTATGAAGAATCAAAGTACAGAAAACAAAGGAAGAAGGCTTAACACTTATTCATAAAACTTGATATTTATTCTAGGCTCTCTAGTTATGAATTGGAAAAACCTTAAACTAAGTCTTGTAGATGAGCCTTAAGGTCCTCTAGCATTTCATGGGTTTCCCTAATGACTTGTCCTAGAAGGACCCTTAAGGCCTAGTTGTGAGCTTCAAAGCATTCGAGTTTCTCATTTACATTAGCAATTTCACCTTTTAGTAGTTGTTCACAAATTCTAAGGATGTCCGCTAGCCTATCGGTTCTTTGATTATTTGCTTTGTTATCCACCATTTTACCCCTAAACATTTTATAGCCAAGAATTGGTTATTAATGAAACAAAAGAATGTACGTGGAAATATGTAGATGTTAAGATCATTTGGGTTAATACATTACTCCTTAAGTTACAACTCTATTGCTTGGTTTGGTGTTGATTATATTTTTAAATCTTTCAAACTTTAATAGGGTTGCAATTCTTAGGAGTAGTGTATTAACTCAACCTTGACGGAGAGTATATATAATTAGGGTGAGTTCTAAAAGGTCCTTTAGCTTTCTAATCTCACTTTTTTTTAGAAAATACTTTCATTAGTCACATTAAGATTAATTAGGGGTGGCTTAATCAACTCTGAGTCGCGGTTACACTACAACACATAGAGGCTACACAATGGTCCCCCCATCTTAAGGTTTAATATGGTCCGAGTTTGACTATTGTTACCATACAAATATGATATAGAAAGTAAAAAAGTTAGCGCAACCATATACAAATGTAAAAATAACAATGAGTAAATAAATAAGTTACACTCAATAGGTTAATTTCAAAAAATAATTCTAAATTTGGAAGGTAAGGTAGCTAACCCACTTGACGTCTCTAATGGAGTCATTATCCCGTTGAGCTTAATTTTATTCTGGTTTTTATGAATAAGTCTTCTTTAAATCGATTACTATTAAACTCTACCTATTTAATACTAATCCTCGATTAAGGTTGAAAAAAAAAAGTAGTTCTTTTTATTTTTGAAATGTTTTAGAGTTGCTACTTAACTAAAGATGAGAAAAAGAGTTAAATTATAATTAATTGGGTAAATTGGTTATAAATTATCTATTGCTTTTATGATAAAACCAATTTATTAAATGGTTTTGAAAACCAGTAGATCGAGTCAGAAGCTAGGTTTTTCAAACCCTTACAAGTACCACAACTTTCTAAATTTAGACTTGAATCCCTAAAATCACCTTTTTATAATAACAGCTTAAAAACTACTTTTAATTGAATAATTTTAAACCTAAAGAAAGGAAAAATTAATTTTTTTTTTATTTTTTACATTACCTCGGAGATATCTACCTGCCTGCAATTCAGGATCAGATGTACATAGTTCTTTTCGAAAACATTAGTGACTTAGTTTCTTTTTTTAATTTTGAAAAAAAAAAATGTCAGTTTTACATTTTAATTTATTTCCGGTTTATTTAAGGAAAATTTTCTAAAATGGTCTTAATTGGTTCATTTTGAAAATTCTAATAAAGGCTCTAGTTTTGAAAAGAGCCCATTTTATTTTATTTTTATAAAAAAACAAAACAATTTTCTAAGTGAGAAGACGTCTTTATTATTTTTTATTTTTACTTTTTTATATTTTTATTCCGACTAAAACATAATAAAACAAACAAGGCTTTTTTCCCCTTCTTTTTTTTCCCTTTTTCTTTTTTCATTTTTCTATAATTACAAGTACATATTACAAAATTAGAGAATTTAAAAAACATAAATAATTAAAAAAATACAACAATGGAAATGAAATAGGAAAGAAGGTCAGACCAAAGTTAGGATAAGGGGCATAGGTTGGTTACAGGTCAGACTTGGGTTATAGATCTGAATGTGGGTTAGGTCACGGGTCATATGTGACTCGCACATAGGAAGAAACCAGCTTTGCTAAGGGTGCTTCCATCGTGGTTCAAGCTAACTTTTTGGTGGGAAAGGCTAAATTTGTGTGTTTTTAATTAGACAATGTAGGTATCTTTCAAGTACTGCCAAATTTGGTGGTTACTTAGGTGTTGATTGAAATTAGGCCAAAGGTGGTTGTTCTGAGTAGCATGGGTAGTGTATGTTGGAGTTTAAGTGGGTATTGGGTTCTAGGCTTTAGGCCTCTACGAGCTTTGCCGTGGTGACAATTTGGTAAGAATAGTAATGAAAGTAGGTGGTTTGAAGAGACCAGCTGACTTTGTAGTGGTGCTTAGGGTTTGGTTATGATGATGGTGAGCATAGAGAGCTTCATGTCATGATCGTGAATGGTGCAGGAGTAAGTGTAGTGCTGTAGACCTAGGTGCTGTTAGTAATCATGGTTGGATACAGGTGTGTTGGGTTGTGCATGAGAGTAGCGTGTGAATGAGAGCCACGTGTTGTATGGTTGGTGTGAAAAGGAGTCCAAGGATTGATGTTGCTTGTGTGGTAAAAGAAAGGGATTCATGTGAGGATGATTGAATAAATGGGGATGGAGTTTTAGTTATCTATCTGTAATGCATGTTGGTTAGACCATGAGTGAAGACTGGGTTCAGTTCTGGTGGTTGGTAAAGAAGGATGACGAAGAAGATTTGGTGTGGTGAAGAGGGTTAGAACTAGATGTAGGGATTGGTTAGGGTACGGTTGATATTAAGGCCACAGTCGAGAGAAAGGGGGGGGGGGGGGGGGGGGGGGTTTCAATAGTGGCAAAAGAGAAGGGGGTTCAATAGTAGCCCAAGAGAGAGAGAGAGAGAGAGGGTTTATGATTGCTGCATGCATAGGTTGTTTGCTCATAGTAGTGCCGTGTATGATAGTAGTGTGTATGAGTTGAAACTTGTTGGATCGCTACACTATTGATGCTTTGATGGTTAGGTTGTTATGTTGCCGTTAGGTGTGGTGAGTGTTTTAGGGAGGGGGAGAGAGAGAGAGCTTAGATGATTGTACCCTTTGCCTTAAGAAAATGAAGATTAAATTCTTACTTAAAATAAATTAGAGAAAGAAATTGCATTTACAATTTATTTTTGAAATTTTAACAAACTTAATGACTAAATATAGAATAGTTTTTGTGTTGGATTCGAAGTATCGTATATGGGCTTAAAAATCACCTCATTAATTTGGTTAAACTATATAGAAAAGGGGCTCAAATCAATCCTAAAACTAAGTTGACTAGGGAAAAAAGAAGGAAAATAGAGGAAAGTGAAGGAGAAGGATGTTGACGTGGCACTACATCAGCTATGCCATCTAGTGAGAAAGTGCCACGTATCTTGAAAGATACGTGGCCGATGACGTGTCGTGTATGTGGCTAACACGTATCATGCCATGTATCAAAATGTAATTGTATGGTGTGCATGTATGTGGCAATGCTACGTGTGGCAAATGACATCTTGACATGTGATGAAGTGTTCTATGGTGAAAAATAAAAATCATTTTTATGCCTTTGGTGCGATTCAAACCCAAAACCTTCAAGCCAATTCCAATGCCATGTCTATGTGCTTTATTGTTAGGCTATTGGCTAGTGGTTTGTTTATATGTGCAATCAAATTACACATATGGATTGGGTTAACCTAAGCTAAATTTAAATCTAAGCCCAGACCTAATATGCTTCCCTTCTTATTATCATTAAGGCCTAAAAAAACAAGAAAACCAAATTAAAAATTAAAAAACATGCTGAGGTTGCAATGGGACCTTTATCTCTTGCATATAAAAAAAAAAATTGACAAAGGCAAGTGATCATAGTAAGTGCACCATGCTAGACCTTTGCATGTTAGCACCCCTATTGCAATGAGCAAGTAGTTCCAAATTAAGAAGAGCCCTTTCACTCTTGAGATTTTGGAGGAAGTGATACCACGGTACATTAAGCTGCCGCAGTTTGAAACTTATGACCAGATAAAAGATCCTAAAGATTAGTTGGAATACTATTGCACGTTGGCTAAGCTATACAGTTTAAGTGATGCAATAACCTATCAAGGTTTTCCCTCAACCTTAAGGAATGCGACTAGAACATGGTTTAAACATTTGAAACTAAACGCCATTTCCTATTTCGAAGAACTAGCAGAAGTATTTCTTTAGCCCTTCCCTACAAGTAAGCTTCTTGTTAAGGATTCTTCAATCCTTAACACAATCAAACAAAGATCACATGAGTTAATTAGAGATTACTTAGCTAGGTTTATGGTTGAAATGGTTCAAATCCTAGAATTGGATATGAGCATAGCCTTTAACATTGTAATTAATGGAGTTAAGCCCCATTGAGACCTTTTCAAGTCTCTCGTAAAGAATAAGTTGAAAACTTTCATCGAGTTCAAGGCTAAGGCCACCTCATATATTTGACAAGAAGATAACATAAAAGCTTGGTGAGAAGCCAATCAAAGTAGAGAAGATAGGAAAAATGACGAAAGGAGAAGTGCAAAAGATAAACTTGGGATAGATAATGAGCAAAGTTCGAATGTTGAGAGAAAGAGTTTAAGGACTCCAACATATTCGTCCTACAAACCTATCAATCATCCAATTTTGGACATATTGATGGAGGTACGTAGATAGAGAGGTGTTCTGTAGTAGCTAAAAAGAATGAGAGGAAATCCTTCAAGCAGAAATTCCAATAAGTACTACGATTTCCATCTCGACGAAGGCCATAATACAAACGAATGCATCCAACTCAAGAATATAATTGAGGATGCAATTTAACATAGACATTTGCATAAGTTCTTAGTGCATGATGTTGAGAATATTGAGATACCATCTCAGAGGAGGTGAGAGGAATAGGAGAATGACATTGAACCAGCTGTTATTGGGAGAGATGCAAGGGATGGAAGTCCTAATAGAGTATTCAATGGAGTAATCAACACTATTGTCGGTGGACCTACTATAGGCTAATCAAGCTCTTCGAGTCTGACTAACGTAAAAAAAATATGTTTATAACATCCAAGGCAAGAAGGTTAATATTGACAACATAATCTCTTTCACAGAAGAAGACTATGAAGGCATCCAGAGGCTGCATGATGATGTACTTGTTATTAGTGCAAGACTTGCCAACTTCGAGGTTAAGAAAATTCTTGTTGACATTGGAAGCTCGGCATATATCATTTTCCAGCATGCTTTTGACTAGATAAGAACCAAGATCAAGGTACAGCTAAGATCTTATAAATATGACTTGTATGCCTTCAATAATTAGCCTATTTGAGTAACCAAAGCAATTTTTTTGCTAATCCAAATCGGAGATGATGAGTATGTCATAAAGGTTAAAGTAGACTTCCTTCTTGTCAAATGTTGATCCCCATACAACATAATCATAGGATGGCCATGTCAACATTTATTCAGCATCTTCCCTTTAACTACACATCTCAAATCCAAATTCCCTACTCCCATGAGTTGGCATATGCAAAGGGGACTAGTACTTAGCAAGGTCCTTGTACATAAGGGCCTTAAGACGAGAAGAGATATTTTAAGTAGAAACTTATTCGGAAGGCAAGTCAGTCGGTATGGAAAGTGCCGAGAATGATACGAAGGAAATCTCTTTGGGAGATGACCCTTAGAAAATAACAAAGATAAGGAAACCCTTGTCTGTAGATATTCGACAAAGTTTGATCAACTACTTACTAGTTAAAGCCAACGTGTTTGTATGGTCCCCTTTAGACATGCTGGGTATCTTGAGAGATGTTATGGTACATAAGCTCCAGATTGATCTAAGTGTGAATCCAACAAAAGAAAAGGCATTTTGCCCTTGAGAGACAAGCAGCCATAGAAGAAGAAGTCCAAAAGCTATTGAAGGTAGGATTTATTTAGGAAGAGCCTTATCCTACTTAGCTAGCCAATTGTATGCTAGTAAAGAAGTCTAATGGCAAGTGGCGTATGTGCATAGAATTTACGGATCTCAATAAGGCTTATCCCAAGGATTTTTTTCCACTATTGAAAATTGATTAGTTGGTAGATTCGACCGCTAGACATGTAATGCTTTCTTTTATGGATGCTTTCTGGGGTTATAACCAAATTAAGATAGACAAGGAGGATGAAGTTCATATGTCATTTGTTACCAGTTTTGGAATGTATCGTTATGCAGTGATGCCCTTTAAGCTGAGATACGCCAATGCAACTTACCAAAAACTTGTTACCAAGATGTTTAGGCTACAAATCCATCTAAATGTTAAACTATATGTCGATAACATGATTGTGAAGAACGTAACAGGGGATCAGCATCTTGCTAATCTTGAAGAGACATTTGCCACTCTTAAGAGATACAACATTAAGCTTAACTATTTTTGGTGCAACTTTGAGAAAGTTTCTAAGATACATGGTCACTTGACGCGGCATTGAAGCCAACCCGAGAAAGATTAAGGCGATAATAATATGAAATCCCTTCGTATGATCAAGGAAGTACAAGAACTCACCTAACGAATAGCCCCTCAATTGGTTTGTGTTAAGAAGCATGGATAGGTGCGCAAAATTTTTTAAAATCTTAAAAAATCCAAAAGCATTCAAATGGTTTAATGATTGAGAAAGAGCTTTTAATGATCTTAAAGAATTCCTTACATCAACCTTGATACTCTCGATACCCATTTCTAGAGAAAATTTATATTTGCACTTGTTAGTCAGCAATCGAGCTATTTCTTCTGTATTGGTTTGAATTGATAGCAAGGAGCATCAACCCGTTTATTACATAAGTCATGTCTTGCAATGGCTAGAGCATCGGTATACTAAAATTGGAAAGTTTGTTCTAGTAGTGGTTCTTTCGGTAAGAAAATAAAAGTTGTATTTCGAGGCTTACCAGATTATAGTCCTTACTGATGAGTCATTGTCGTAGGCATTACAATGGCCAGACTCTTCCGATAGGATGATGAAATGTACTCTCGAGCTAAGTGCTTATGGTGTACAGTACAAACCCAGAACGGTATTAAAAGCTTCTATGCTAGTAGATTTTTTACATGGTTCACTAGTGAAGAAGAAAGCTTGGAGATTGCTGAGAAACCGGTATGGTACCTTTATGTAGATGGTTCTTCAACCAGAGAAGGAAGTGGTGTCAGCCTTATTCTTCAAGGCCCTTACAATATCAAGTTTAATTATACTCTAAAATTTTAGATTCTCAGCCTACAACAATGAAGCAGAATACGAAGCTTTAATTGCCGGATTGAAACTAGCAAAAGTGATTGGTGCCGAGAAACTTGAAGTGTTCTTTGATACACAACTAGTGGTGAATCAAGTCATGGGAAGTTATGTAGCAAGGGAAGAGGAAATAAGCAAGTATTTGTTGGTAGTATGAATGCTTGCAGAAGAATTTTAATCTTTTTCAATCCACAAAGTTTCCAGAAGTAGGAGTATTGCTACCGATAAGTTGTCAAAATTGGATAGTATAGCAATCCTCGATTTGATTGACAAACTTTTTGTCGAGTTTCTTCCACAGAAAAGTTTGTCCACTTTTTCGCAGAGCTCAGAAGAAGAATCCTTGATGGATCCCCTTGTAGGCTATTTAAGAGATGGTACTCTCCTTGATGACAAGAAAGAAGTACAAAGATTAGTTTATAAAGCGGCGAATTATACTCTAATAGATGATTAGCTATACAAACGTAGCATGTCACAAACTTATCTTTGATGCCTTCCTCCAAGAGATGCTTAATGGGCATTATTTGAACTACATGGTGGCATATGCAGTAACCATATGAAAGCACAGACATTGTATGCCTTCAAATTGCGACTCAACTATTATTAGCTAACCATGAAAGAAGATGTAAGGGCGGCTATTTGACATTATTTATAGTACCATAAGCATGAGGCATCGAGTCACGTAGCTTCAACAAAACTATGTTGCCAATCTAGTCCTTGGCCTTTTGCCTAGTAGGGGTTAGATATTCTCAAACCTTTCCTGAAATCTATAGCCTAATGATAATTTTTCATTGTTGATGTAGATTATTTTACAAAATGGGTAGAGGCTAAGGTAGTAGCAAGAATCATTGAACAAAATGTAGAGGCATTTGTCTTCAACTCCGTAATATTAAGATTTGAAGTTCCTTTTATGATAATTATGGACAATAGCCTGCAGTTTGACAACAAGTTTCAAGCATTTTGTAAGAAATATGGCATTAACTTGAATTACACATTTATAGCATACCTTTAAATGAATGGACATGTCGAAGCTGTCAACAAGATCATCTTACACGGCTTGAGGAGGAAAGTTAATCAATTTAAGGGGAGATGGGTTGATGAGCTGCCATATGTCTTATGAGGGTACAAAATTACCCATAAAATTGCAATAGGGGAAACCCCCTTCCAGTTAGCATATGGCATGAAAGCAGTTTTGCTGATTAAGTTAGATTTATCAAATATAAGAATACAGAATTTTGATATAATGGTTAACAAATTTGGACACCATTGAACAAATTAGAGATATTGCAAAGGCAAGGGTTACAGCATACCAGCATAGAGTAGCTAGGTATTATAATAAGAAAGTAAAGCATAAGGTTTTTTAACCTAAGGGTTTGGTTTGTCAAAAGATGGAAGCAACTGATACACGAGATAGTCAAGGAAATCTCAGCGCATATTAAAAGGATCTTATTAGGGTCTAGGAAGTCATTGGTGAGGAGGCCTATCGACTAGAAAGGTTAGATAGATCAATCGTTCCTCGACAATGCAATGTTGAGTATTTCCTCTCTTGCTGCCTGGAACTCCTCCAACAACTTTTTCTACAATAATCTCTCGTACTACCAATTAGGAGTGATGATATCTAGTACCTCTTCAATAAAGGGTCCTCTCTTTACAGTCTCCTCCAACTCGATAACACAGCTTTGCAACTTTGTGTTATTGTTCTCCAGTTCTTTGATTTGCACCCTGACCGTATCTTCTTCTTCACTCATGGTGTAAAGAATTCGGCCTATACCCCAACATCCTTCTTTTTTCTTCTATAGCTCCTTTTTTAGGCCTTCAAAAGAAATTAACATCAAGCCATTTAATAAAACCTATATGAAAGAACTAATAATACAACTAGAAATAAGTAGCAACCACTCATGTGGCAAACTAAGGCTAACCAAAGCCTAATAGTCAAAGACTTTCTCTAGATTTATTTTAGCTGAATAGGATGCATCACCTCTCTCAACAATAAGATATGATCTAAAGCTCATCTTCCTTGGATAATTATGACTAAATAGAATGCATTACCCCTCTCAATAATAAGATATGATCCGAAGCTTGTCTTCCTTAAATAAAGTTACCTTGCATAAGGAAAATAATTTGTAACATAAGAATCTTTGCAACTAATTTGTAAAGAGTATTACATAAACTTATTGGCTGATATTGACTCAGCATATTTGCCCTTGCCACTTTTGGAATAAGAACAACTAGTGTTTGACTTAGTTAAGATGACATAATCTTTAAATGAAAAATATCTTGAATTAGAGAAATGACTGAGTGACCTAATATGTGCCAAAAATTCTTAAAAGAAAAAAAAAAGAAGGCATGTAAGCTATCTTTATTGAGAGCTTTACATGGATCCATAGTTTATAAGGCTTGCAAGGCGAATAAGATCAACTACTTGAGCATTAGTTGCACCTCCATGCAATTCCATTAGAATAGGATTATAAACTGAAGTTGTAATAAAATTAATGGAAAAAAGGCTAGAAAAATAATTTTCAATAAGATATTTAAATCCTCCATTATCCGTAATCCAATTAACATCAAAATCCTTCAACATAAAGATGCGATTTTTTATCCCCATCTTTGATCCACTAAGCTTTTGACTTAGTTTTCTGAAGTATTTCTTCCTTCATTTGAATAGTTAAAAGATAAACTCGAAGGGATGTTTCTAAATTAATCAAATGAGAGTTTAGAGCTCCTGCCAAGGCCCTTTCAACCCCTATTAATTTAGCTAATGTACATTTTTTTCCCTTGTGCAATTTGCTAAAAACACCTACATTCCACTTCATTATAGCAGGGGGGAAATTCTATTATCCTAAGCCATTTGGATTAAGTTAAGAAAAGAGGGGTGAATAAGCTACATAGGTTGAAATCTAAATGGTTTATACTCCCCTAGATTACAAATAAGAGGATGTGTCTCTATAAGGAGTGCAACATGGTCATATGGTCATTTTGAAAGATGCATAAGGATCATATGAATCAAGATATTAATCTTTTAACCTATGGGTGATTTGTTTCCTTCTTTCCTTTATATATATATACATATATATATATATATATATCACTGTACACGTCTTTCCTCCCTTTTATTTTTATTCATTGTCTTGTTACCCATTCATCTACTTGATTATAACTTGTATGCTGATGTTGAGTGGTAATCATCATTTCCTTACTTCCTTATCCTATCAACTTATCCATATGTTATGTTTTCTTATCTATCATTATTAGTTCTTCTAGCTTAGTTATTAGAAACTCTTATCCCTTTACATTCTTTTAATCAGATGTGTCTTTCTTGTTCTTTGTCAAATGGATTAAAGTATGAATCAATTGGTGGAAAAAGGAGGATCTAAATATTCTAGTACTAGAGAACTCAAATATTCTAACTCATTGTCACATAGTTAGGATAGTGATTACTAAGTGTAGAGGGTTGACTATGAATCTAAGCCTTGAGCTTAAATAATTAGAATGAATTTAACTCTGTAGGTTAAGGTGGTAAGGCTCAGGGAGTTCAGCCCATGAAACTCAGTATGATTAAGAGAGATTTGGCATAATGAGCTTAGAGTTAGGTACGTTAGATTTGTTTATCCAATCCAACCTCTCTCAGCTTAGCTTACATAAGAGAATAAGGCCTTATTGGACCTAAGGCCATAAAGGAAGTTTACTTAAGGTCGAAAGAGAATAGATGAATTTTAGCATGAATGCCATTTGACAAATGAGATCAATGGCCATCCTCTATAAATACCCCTATCCCTCCCTCATTTGGAAAAAGGAAGAAATTGGCATGAATGCTATTGCTCTATTGTATTCTCATTATAAAAGATCAAACAATTGAATATTTCAAGAATACTTCCATATTCTTAATTGATGGTGGAGTTTGATGCCTTTAAGCCCCTCCACTCATCACTGTAAGTGTTACATCCTTATTGGGATCACCTACCCTCTTCACTACACTTCTTTCCTTATCATCCTATGCAAGTTACTTAAGTTATTTCTCTAATCTCGTGTAACATGATCTAATGCACGACACATACATGACCTTCATACTAGAACCCTTACACCCACATTGAAAAATCTTTGCATAAAGATGTAGTAAATATTTGAAGTGGATTAAGAAAGATTTTGTCTTTGTGATGTATCGTATTTGATAGATAATATATTTTTGATTGCTATGAAGAAGGAAGGTTTCTATGAGAGGATTTGTGATCATGAGCCTTGGTGATGCATCTCCAGGGTCATACATACGAAGAAGCACCACAACTAATGAACCGAAAAGGAAACAAAAAAGAAACTAGCAAAGTCCAAGAAACTATCGAATGGATATGACACACCACTTGATCCTACTCGGCCAACAATTCGTCGAATGTGACACATCGGTCCGAATTGAAGGGTCAGTCGCCACTACTCTTTGTTAAAGGGAATAGGTAAGAGTTGAATAATAACGAGAACACTAAGGTTACTTAAAGAGAGTAATTCTGTATTGAAAGTTGGATGATTACCTATGTACAAGGAAAGTGGGGGTTTATATACTTGCCTTGTATTTTACAAGTATGAAAAGATAAAAGGGTATATTACAATTACATTACATTAGTCATTCTAAAAAGGGGAAAAAAGGACAAAGAATATCCAATATGAAAAGGAAAGAATTATTTTGGAATGTTGTGTCAGAAGGTACATGTCACTTGATGGCTATACGTTAGGAGTATGATACATAGGCAAAAGCAGGAAGTTGTGAGAGTTAAGGGCCGACTTGATTTAGATCAAGTTTGGAATCAATCAGCTTGGCAAAAAGGTTAGCTATCTTAAAGTCAGACGCTAGTAGGTCAAGTCGATAGCTCAGCTTAGCTAGTTCGAAGCTATCTTTCGAATTAAGACTTCGCTATTGGGCAAGAGCATGTTAGATACATGTGAAGATCTAAGAGATAGGTCGGCAGGAGGTTAGATCAGGATGGAAGTCCCCGTCTTGGCTATGGCTTAGAGCTAGTATTTTCTATGCGAGCTCTTGAAGTCCTTTGGCTCGGCTTCTTATGATCGGTCCAGGGGATTGATTCATATCACTTAGTCAATCATGAGGTAACTCATTATCATCTAAGGGTGGGGTTTGAATAAAAAAATAAAAGATTTAGGCTTCTTGCATGTTGACCTCTAGATTCAAATTCATAATCTTTTATTAGCAATGCTTTCTTAAAAGAATGCAGAAGTCATTAGCCTAAAAATTGGAACTATAATCAAGGTGGAACCTCTTACAATTGTTAAAAAGGTTTTCGTTAGGGTTAAAGTAAGTATCATGGTGGATAAGTCATTGATGAAAGTGCTTTGGTTTAGAGATCAGGAAGGAATAAAGAGATGGATTTAGTTTAATTATGAATTCATAACTGATGTTTGCTACTATTATGGCTTAATTGGTCACTTAGAGAAGAGATATAATATAACTAATCTTGATAAGAAAAATATAAAGAAATATGGCTCTTGGTTGAGAGCAAATCATGGTAGCAAAGATGGTCAAGTAAATTAGAAGGATAACTCTCCAACGAAACTAGAAACTAGTAGCAAGGTATGCTAAACAATGTGTAAGCTAGAATCATTGCTACAGAAGGATGGTCAGAGCAATCAAACAAAGTGTATGGTAGAAAAAGGACTATTTTAAATGCTAAAGATTTGATGTCTACATTCAAGGAATCAAGGGTGATAGAGTAGGTCAACAAAATAATTCAATGAATATGGATATTTTTTCATTAGGGATACTTCCTCAAGAGAGTGTACTTCTAAATATTGAGCTTTCAAAAGATAGTCAACCACATTAGCATGTTGAATCATCAATTGGGCCACCAAACATTTCCTTTCAAATAGACTAGGCTTTGAGTGACAATATCTTAAGTGATACTCAATCCCTTTTAAAACCATATTTTTAACCTAAATATTATAATCCAAAGTTGCCTCTTACCATTCCAAACATGTCATTAAAAACGTTTATTCCTATTGTCACTCTTGACCTATCAAACTTACCTTTATACCTTAATATAGGAAACTTACTTGATAAATGGAAAGCTCTTCATTACCTTAAAAATTGAGTGTATTATTAAACACAACAATGACCACCCTATAGTATCTCAACCTAAGACACTTAAATACTAAATGCAAGAACCTTTGAGCCTTCTTTACTGAGAGAAGTCAATTTTTGCAAAATGATCAGCAAATTGTAACCATGTTATCTAACCTAAACTTTCTACTCATTAGGTAGTCCCCCAAGAAGTACTTAACCCCTCTTTCACTGCACTATCTCCTATAAATCAATACACTAACAAAGTTGTCAACTAAAAGGGATAGAGCAGAGTTTGTTGGTGAGAATATTTGATTAAGTATTAATGAAGAAAAATAAGATTGTAGAGAATTTTGCCATTTTGAATCATTTAGGTAGAATGTTAGTTGTGAAGAAGTAGAGGAAAAGTGCTTTAATAATTTAAAAAACACTAGTACATGGAAAGCTTGATTTTAAAGTGAACTAGGTAAAGTCAATGTTGTAAAAGTATCTCACTTTGCTTGTTATGGCTATAATGGCTAGCTTAAAGCCACCTAATTACCATGATAGCATTTAGATTGGAACTGTTAGAACTTGGATACACCCTGTATAGTTTGATAAGATAAACCTCCATATCAAAAAATGCAAACCCTCTATTGTCTTCTTAATGGAGATAAGAAATAAAGCAACTAAGGTTTACATTATTCATAGAAGGTTAAGATTTGAGAGAGCATTCTATGTGGATCCAATTGATATCTCTAGAGGCTTAGCTCCACGGTGGATGGAAGATTTAAGTTTAAATGTCAAAAAATCATCTCCCAACATTCTTAATACATGGATAGTGGATGAACAAATCAATTTGAGTTTCAAAGTTTCTCAGTGCTATGCAAATTCCAATTTTCAAAATAAACTAATTTTTAGGATAAATTGAGCATGATTAATGAATGATCCTTGGTTATTGGTGGCAATTTTAATGATATCTTATATTTGGAAGAAAAAGAGCAATGGAAGAGAGAAACCTATGAGACAAATTCTAGTTTTTCTAAGGAAGATGCCTTGTGAAGGACTGACTATTAAAGATTTTGGTAATTTGTTATAAGTGAGAAAAGAAATATATAGAAACTTCATAGACTTGATGACTATATTACAAATTATTAATTTCTATTACAAATCAAGGGTAGATCTGTTATACACAAATAGAATTAAAAGATTATATCCACAACATAGCGATTGCAGAAAAATATAGATTGTATACATAGTTAAGTTATTGTAAATAGAAATAAAATTTGTTATAATACAACAAATTATATAAATTAACAGAAAACAAAAGAGAGAACAAGTTACTTCTTAGAAAATTGGCCTTGTTCAGGAGTTTGACTCACTCGAAGCAGCCATTACCCTCTTTCCTTCCTTCATTTCTTATCACCTTACGAGAAATCAATAGAAAAAATATTAGAACTTGTAACCCTAACCTTGGATCTAAAAATAAGATAAATAGAGAGAGCGCTATTCAGTAGTTTAAGTAGGGTTTAGAAGAGAAGAGTACGCTTGGGCTTCAAAATATAATATATCATTGATAATGGCACCTGAATTAAGATCTCCCTTTAGCAGTGTAGCAATGGAGGTCATTAAAGATACATTTTTAACAATGTAGCAAAGTCATGAAGGAGTTGAGAACACATTATCAACAATAAATGGGCAATTACATTCTTTTCAAATAGAGTGGGGAATTTGGAGCTTAGTAGAAATTAGAATTATCAAGAATCAAGTTAATAGAGTGGTCATATCAAGAATTCTTCATCTTCCATGCAAGAGTCAAATAACTTAATTTTAGCTAACTTGTTAAAAGCAATCAATATTGAAATACCTAAGTTTGGAGGTCAAGATTTGTAGAGTTGATTTTCAAAAGTCTAGCAATTTTTTGAATTTCATCATATTCCTATAGAGCAATGAATGAAAAATTGCATCTTTGGCTATGGAAGATGCTGTATTACAGTGGTTTTGGTTGAAGTATAATAACAAACTAATTTCTACTTGGCCATCCTTCCTGCATGGTTTGCAATTACATTTTGGTCCTTTAGAATTCATAAGTCTAGAAGGACTTTGTATAAGTTGTGACAGAAGAGGTTAGTACAAGAATATGAAAATGATTTTGATACATTATCAAACAAGGTGATAGGGATATCTCAAGATTCTATAGTAAAGTGTTTCATTTCTAGTTTAAAATCACTTATTAGAAGGGAAGTTTGAATTAATAAACCAAATTCTTTACCTAAAGAAATATTGTTATCTAAAATGTATAAAGCAAAAATTAATGATCAATTTGCTTTCAAACAAATTAAACAATACTAATTGGAGTGACACCAAAATAGTTAACTTTATAATTTTTCAAACCATAGACTAATACATTAGTATCTTAAGCTACTGTAGTTACTAAATCAATTCCAATAAAAAAGTAACAACACAAGAAATGAAAATAAGAAGAGAAAAGGGGCTATATTATAACTATGATGAACAATTTCATTGTAATCATAAGTGTAAAGCCTAATTATTATTCCTTTATACAATGATGAGGGTGACATTAAGCATGAAGTGAATGAGATAGTATTAGAAAATGAGATGCATGAAGAACATGTTGATGAATCAGTAGCAGTTAGTTATCATGCAATATCATGCAATTTTTTCCTAAAACATTACATTTTAATGGAGAGTTGAATGATAATAATGTTTCTATACTAGTTGATTTGGAGAGTACCCATAACTTTGTGCAACAACATTTACTTAAACCTTTGAGTTTAACTATTTTTCCTTCAGTACAATTTCAAGTTATGGAGGCAATGGTAATAAATTGGTATGTGAAGGATATTATAGTGATGTTTCCTTGGACATTCAAGGAATCAAGTTTTTAGAAACATTCTATATATTACCAATTTAGGGGACTAAAATGGTGTTGAAGGTACAATGGCTATAGAAGCTATGGCATGTTATTATTGGCTATAACAAACTCATAATGAGTTTTAATAAGGAGGGATATTCTGTAGTGTTACATGGGGATAACATATCTTTACTTAGTCCTATGACTCATCATCAGTTGAGATGCCTTATCAAAACACAAACAATGGCTTCTTTTTATCATTTAGTGGCTTAAGAAGTTTCTATAAAGGATTTGAGCACTAAAACTAGCAACAACATCAAGATTTGTCAAGTGTTGGGTAGATTTTCCCTAGTTTTTTCAAATGCCTTCATCATTGCTAGCCCCTCACAAAATTCAACACAAAATTTCTTTGGTGCAAGGGACTATGCCCATCAATGTTCGGCCATATCGTTATCCCTATTTCTAAAAGAATGAAAAGAGAAACAGGTGCAATATATGCTTAAATAAGGTATTATTCAACACAGCAATAGTCCATTTTCCTCTATAGTATTGTTAGATAAGAAAACAAATAATACTTAGAGATTTTGTATAGACTATTGTACATTGAATGATGTCATGATCAAAGTGAGTCTCCTATTCCTACGATTAATGAATTACATGGCACATGCATTTCTTCCAAATTGGATTTAAGATTAAGGTATCATCAAATATGAATGCAAGTTGATGACATGGAAAAGATAGCATTTAGAAGACATAAAAGGGCATTATGAGTTCCTTATAATGCCATTTGGTTTAATTAATGCAGCTACTACATTTCAAGTGATTATGTACTAGATTTTTCGATCATATCTTAGGGAGTTTGTCATTATTTTCTTTGATGACATCCTAGTCTATAGTAGAAACTTGGCTGATCATGTCTAATACCTCTCTAAAGTGTTGCAAATTTTGTTGGACAAAACTTTCTATTTAAAAAGGAGTAAATGTTCATTTGGAATAGAATCTATTGACTATTTAGCTCATATTGTTACATATAATGTGGTTCAACCTAATCCATTTAAGGTTAAAGCAACGATGCAATGGCTAATGCATATTTTAATTAAGCAACATTAAGCTTTTCTTAGATTATTTGGCTATTAAAAGTGTTTTATTTAGGGGTATGTTACTATACAGCTCCCTTAACCGACTTATTGAAAAGAGATCAATTTGAGTGGATAGATCAAACAATAAAGGCGTCTAAGCAACTTAAATAAGCACTAATTACTGCACCAGTTTTATCTTTATAAGATTTTACGCAACAATTTGTTATATAGACTGATGCTTTTCGGACTAATATAGGGGTAATCTTATTAGAAAACTCAAGACCTATTGCTTTCTTTAGCAAGAAGCTTCCCACACATTTATGTAAAGCTTCTACTTACTTACACAAACTACATGTCATTGTAGAAGTTGTCCACAAATGGAGGTAATATTTGTTAGGTTCTCATTTTATTATTCATATTCATCATCACAGCATTAAAGAGTTATTGATCCAAGTGATTCAAACACCTAAGCAATAGAAATTTCTTATTAAACTCTCGAGGTACAACTATACAATTGTATACAAGTTTGGGTTGGAAAATCTAGTAGCCAAAGCTTTGTCTAGGCAACATAAAAGTGCTTCATATCAAGGATTATATGTACTTCAAATAAATTTTTTGGATGAGTTTTGAGAAGGATACTACTTTGGACCATAAACCATTTTTCTAGTAAAGAAGCCATTTCAATGTATGCCTTTGCTCTAAATCATTTATTGACATGGCCTCTTTACTAGAAAAATGGGTTATTGCATTGTAAACAAATGCTCTTTCTAGTTCTAAAGTCTTTTTTGATTCCTTCATTATTATGGGAATTTCATAATTCCCTAAGTGTTGGTCATTTTAGAGTGTTAAAGACATATAAAAGGGTTATTGCAAATTTCTTTTTGGAAGGTTTGAGAACTCAAATTAAGGAATATGTTTACAAGTGTCCAAAATGCCAACATGTTAAGTATGTAACAAGGGCCCCAGTTAGACTACTTGCTCCTTTACCTAATCTTAAAAGAATTTAGGATGATATAAATATGGATTTTATAACCTCCTTACCTAAATCTCAAGGTTATATTGTTATACTGATGGTGGTGGATAGCTTATCCTACTATTGTTACTTAGGACCCTTTGATTAACATTTTTATTCTTTCAAAGCAGCTACTATTTTTGTGAACTTAATGGTTAAGCTACATGGTATCCCTAAGACTATATTGTCAAATAAGATCCTATTTTTGTCAGTCAGTTCTAGATTAAGTTGTTCAAGTTGAGTAGGCCTAAGTTGGCTTTTATTAATGTTTATCATTCTCAATTTGATGGGAAAACTAAGGTTTTAAGTTACACTTTTCGACAGTATTCACTAGCCTATGTTACAGAACTTCTTGATTAATGGGTGAAGGATCTTCTATGGATTGAGCTTGCTTATAACACTTCTTATCATAAACGAGTCTATATAGCACATTTTGAAGTTGTATATGATAAACATCCTCTAACAATTTCTTCTTATGTAGGAGGTTCTTCCAATATAGAAGATGTTGATATGGAGTTCAGGAACAAAAATCAAGTGTTATTGTTATAACCTTAAAGATGGTCTAGAAGTGACAAACTGGCATGTAACGATTAGAAGTAACTATTTATACCCTTGAATTACTTGTTGGTTACTTCCAATAAGTACATGAAATATCAACACTAGAATATTCATAAAGTATCACAAATTTAATGGTAATAGAATAGAATATAATTATTATTATTAAATTAAAAGTTACAATTGAAAGTACATCCAAAATCTTTCAAATAAAACATCTTAACATCTTTTATCCAAATTCATAATTCCCCTTTCTTGCTAGCTCTCTCTTAATTCGTCTCCTAGGTTATCTTTCTCACCAATGGTCTAAATCTTCTTAGATAAACTTATTAAGATTCCTACATGAAATCAAAGCTATTGGGGTCTAAGTTGTAGCCAGCTTAATGAGTTACCCACTAATACCACCTTTCAAGCAAGTCAATCAAACAAGCAAATGCTATGAGACAAAGCCTTTCGATATCCGATGTGCAGCTTAAGGTATATTCCTCCCACTTACCCTTACCCCCCATCCTTAATGACCATCAAATAGCTACAAAATCTTAATTTTTGATTGAACCAATATCGATGTAAGTATAATGATCAAGGGATGAAGCCCTATGATAAGTCTTAAGAGAACCAAATGGGCACATTGTCCTTGACCTTACAAGAGAACCAATCTCTCAGTTATCTAAAAGAACCAACAAATGTTTATCTTAGAATCCACTATGATCCTTAGGAAGATGGATCTTTCGGTTTGCCAAAAGAACCAAAATAAATGTTCAAAAAGGCCATGTAAAAAAGTCACAAAAGAAGAATCTCTTGATTGGTCCTAAGTAAGCCCAAACAAAAATAAAAAAAAAATACCTTCCCTAACAACCTAAATGATTGACTGATCAAATCCTTAATCGGCCTTTTAACTGTATACATGCTCAAAAAATAAGAATGGACAAAGCCTTGTCTAATACACAACCATCCTCAAAGTCACTTAGGTTGCAATAAATGAAGAAAGTTTTTATTCTTTCCATTCCATATGTGATAGTGATGGTAATAAGAAGAGATTTATGCAATATACTATGCATGACAACTTAATATGTAGATTTTGATATGCTTAACTTCCATTTATTTTAGTGATAACTCAAAACATCACACAACCATAAGGATCACATTATGTCACAATCATTAACTTTGCTTATGGAAATAATTCTTAAATGTCTTAACCAACAAATCAAACATATACATTTCCCAAATACCCCACACAAAACAAGTTAAGTATAAAATTAAAAGTGTAACTATTCTATAAGCACACACAAGTAATAATTATTGTAACTACTTACCTAGCCATCTTCCTATTCATCGTAATGGTCTTCTAAAAAGTCAAACTCGAAAATACCTAAATAATAAACATGGTTGAGAAACATATTAGATTACTAAACTTTCTAGTTTAAGTTTTGTTCTGAGCTTTTTCTTTATAAGTCCTTTATTTCTTAGATTTTTCAAGTTTAATAGTTATTTTGCCATATCATTTTCAAATGGTTCTTATTCAAGGTTCAAGTAGTCTATATGTCCACGAATATCCATGGTTCTTGTTTCATAGTTTTTCGATTGTTGCATAGGGTCCAAATCATTATAGTATTGAGATAATATGTCCATATCTCATTAAGGTCCAAGTCATAGGAATTTATTTGGACATGATAGGTAAGTTATTTTTTTAAGATATGATTTTTTCCACTTGTTTTAGTTTTCTTTATTTGGTCTTTCGTTGTAAGAAACTCTTTTGGTTTCTTTCTAAAACTTTATTTGAGTAAGATATTTAGGAAGCTTCTTTAAAGCATGAAAAATTCATGAAGCTTAAGTTTAGAAAACTTCTTTAGTATAAATAAGAAATTTAGTCATAGCTTTCTTTTCCTTAATGTTCTTGAAAATCATGTTTAGAGATTTGTCATAGAATGAAAGTATCCTTTTATCTAGAAACTCATGAGATGAAAATACTTTTGGAAAGGGATTCTTGTATTTGAAAAGTTTAAGATTTTAAGCCAAAGCAAGGGTTAAAAATAGTTTTAGTAAAAAGTCTTATTAAAACATAAGAGTTTCACTTTGAACATTTTTTAATTCATTACAAAAGTGTTTTTGATAAAAGAGTTTATCTTCATAAGTTTGTTTTTTAGAAATAGAAGGAAGTTTCTCTTGAAAAAAAAAAATAGTTGAAAAGAGTTTTTTTGTATAAAACCAAAGCTTAATGGATTGTTAAAACTTACCCCTAAAGTCTTGGAGTTTAGAAAATGAAGAGAAGTAAACAAAATGTTTGGTGAGAATAGTTAGTAAGTCATAAGAAAAGGAAAGAAGGAGATGATGTTAGGTGAAATGGGATCATATATGTGGTCCTAAAGGTGGTGGCGGCGTTTATTTATAGAAAAAACTAATCTAACTTATGTCATAAACTTTTGTTTTCTTATAAGCTTAATCTCCTTCATGTTAAAATGTTGGAATGTTTGAAATATGGGTGCATGTAACCCCAATTGTTGTCACCACTTGTAGTGTAAACACGCTACATTTCTTTCATGTGCTTGTTTCTTCAATGTAAAAACATCATCCATGACATAACCTAGTTTCTTTCACATGTTTCCTAAAGAGTTCTAGAAGTTATGATATAACCATGATGTAATGTGACAATTTCATCATCTATGACCTCACTTGACTTTTAGAATTTTGTTTCTTTTCTTATAAGAGTTTTATTTTGACTAAAAGTATTTAACTTCTAGAAGTGGTGCCAATGTGATGTAGTCTTAGTCATCCATTTTCTTTTTTCTACATGTTGATGTAATAGGAGGATTAGGTTATGGCTTATATCATTTTCAATTACTTATTCAACTTTGTCTCTTCATATTTATCAAGCCTTTAGTCTTTTTCCACATGTGATGATGTACACATGTAGGTTGGCACTAATCATAGCCTCTTTAGGGTCTTTTTAATTTGTTTTATGTGTTGGTTATAAGAATCCATTTAGTTAGCTTATTAGTTTCCCTCAAGTCTTTAAATTTAACTAAAATTCTTGTGTTGACTTTTTTTTTGTTTATCAACTATCTTTACCTTTGATTGATCAATTCTAAGGAATATAGGTAGTTTCTATCACTATTTATAGATGTAATATCAAGTCTTGATCATATCACTCAAATATCTCATAGGAATTTTAGTCTATCTCAAGTATATCTCTAAATATTTTCTAACTACTAGCCTAGTTCATACAAAAAATTTTAAGGGTTTATAGTTACAGTCTTCAACATATAATCTATTGAAAGCTCAACAAAGAATGAAAGCATATGCTAATAAACATAGGAGACCAATAGAATTTCAACTAGGGGATCTAGCCTATGTTAGACTTTGACCCCATAAAAAACTCACTTTGTCTCAACATTCTTATAATAAGCTATCAAAGAGGTTTTATGGCCCATTTAAAATACTACAAAAGATTGGGAGTTGTGCTTATGAAGTAGCATAAGTGAGACTTACTTTTAGATTCAATGGCCAATCATCTTATTGTGGTGCCTCTTTCTATTTTAAGGTCAAGAACCCAAGTTAGACTTGCCTCCAAATTCAGTAGCCAGTCATCCTTTTATGGTGCCTCTTTATATATTAGGGTTAAGAACCATTTTATGAGGGGGATAATAGATCTGACAACTTTTGGTTCAATGGAAGGGTTTACTTACTAAGGAGACATCTTAAGAGGACTTAGAGGTTTTCAAAACACTTATCTACGTATAATCTTAAGGACAAGGTCGATCTTCAAGATGGAGCAAAAAATGTTATAAGATAGAGAAGAAATATATAAGAACCGCATAGATTTGATAGCTATAAGACATATTAGTAATTTTTGTTATAAATCAAAGGTAGCTCTATAATATAAAAATGGAAATAATACATTATATCAATAATGTAGCTATTGCACAAAAATATAGATTGTATACACAATTTAGTAGTTGTAATTAGCGAAAGGATTTGTTATAGTACAGCAAACTATATAAATTGAAAGAAAATAAAAAGAGAACGGTTACTTCTTGGAAAATTAGTTTGGTTTAGGAGTTTGGCTCACTTGAAGTAGACATTACCCTCTTTCCTTCCTTCCTTTTGTATCACCTTGCAAGAAATCAGTAGAAAATACCTCTGAACTTGTAACCCTAACCCTAGATCTAAAAATAAGGTAGAGAGGGGGGGGGGGGGGGGGGGGAGAGAGAGAGAGAGAAGAGAGAGAGAGAGGAGAGAGAGAGAGAGAGAGTATAGAACTTAGATGAAAAGAAGAAAGTGAGGTGATATGCAGTATACTTAGTAGGGTTTGGAAGAGAAGAGTAGGCTTAGGCTTCAAAATATAACATCAAGCCCAACATAATTATTATTGAATTAAACAATTCCCCAAATTATTGGTGATAGAAGGGTTGGATCATTCTCTACTTTTAGTAGAGACTTGTAAGAAAGATGTGAAAGGACTTAAGATGTTTAGGTTTGAACATTCTAGACTAGAAGTTAAGGGTTGCAAGTTTGTGACAGAGAATGCTTAGAGTAAGGATAATTTTCTTGCTAATATTTAAGGGTTAATTATTAGATCGGACGGCTTTGTTAAGGTAGAAGAAGCCAAACATACATAATAATGTAAACATAATTGAAAACCAAAAATAGAAATTAGGAGAGAAGCAAAATAAGAAAGCAAAAGACTCAAATTTGGAAGAAGAGAAGAGACTGATATCTAAATTAGTAGGAGCTCTCCATTGAGAAGAGTTCTATTGGCATCAAAGATCCTAAGTGAATTGGCTAAAGTTTGGCGATAAAAGCACTTTTTTTTTCACCAAACTACCTTGTAAAGAAGATTTTGTAATAAAATCTTTAAAATAAAGAATGCAAGATTAGCCAAGGAGCTTGCTACTTTGTTTAAGGAGCTTTATTGAAAACAAAATCTAGCTATGATGGAGATAGTGTTATCAAATGTTGATCTAATTATTTCTAAGGAGAAGAACAAGAAGTTAGTATGCTTAGTAGACAAAGAAGAGATTAACCATACCTTTTTTCAACTTGGTTCTTTAAAATATCCAAGATCAAATGCCTTTAATGACTTATTTTTCCGATGTAATTGGTCAGCACTTGGTAACCATATGACAAAAGTGATTCAACACTTCTTCTCTTTGGGTAAGCTGCCTCATGATTTTGAAGAAATGGATTTGGTCCTAATTCCTAAAGTTGAATGTCTTAAGTTAGTTTCACAATTCCACCTAATTCGTCTTTGCAATTTCACTTATAAAATCATATTAAAAGTATTAGAAAATATATTTCAACCCTTACTAGATTCTATCATTTCCCCTAATCAAAGAGCCTTTATTCCTGATTGTCATGTCTAAGTTAAATAGCCCATGAAGTCTTTCAAGGTTTAAAACTTAATAAAAAGGGAAGAATTTTGATTGTGCTATTAAACAGGATATTGTAAAAGCATATGACCAAGTTGAATAAGAATTTTTAGAAGCATTTTTTCTTTTTTCTTTTTCTTGAGAGGGGGGGTGGGGGGGGGAAGGAGAATGGGTTTAAATGGGATTTAGTTGGATGTGTTATGAAATATGTAAGATCAATGACATATTATCTTACGGTGAATGGCAAATGAATCAGACCATTTGGAGGAATTAGGTAAGGAGATCCTTTATCTCCTATTTGTTTCTACTTGTTGTTGATTCACTATTTGTAATGATCTAAAAGGCTAATCAAAGAGGTTTTATTAGAGGTTTGAAAATTAAAATGTGAGTTTAGAACTTAGTTTTTTTTTTTTTTTTTGGTAGATGATTATTTGTCATTTGTTGAGGTTAAGGAAAGAAGTTTATTAAATCTTAAGAGTATTTTGACTTACTATAGTAGGGCCTTAGGTTAGATTGTAAGCTACCAAAAATCATCTGTACTTTTCAATATGAATACTCTTGAGGAATTTATGATGCATTATAGTAGAACTATGGGAATTGATTTGACTAATAATCTAGGAAGTATTTGGCGTTACTTATTGAATGGGGAAGATCAAAAAATGAAGCTCTTGGGTTTATGAAAGATAGAATTGAATCAAAATTGCAGGGGCAGAAAAGTTTACCTCTTTCGTAGGGGTAATCTCTATAATGGCTAATTTTTTTATGGGAAAGGGATATTAACTTTAGGAAAATTCATTGGAAAAACTTGTTTGATATTTCATTTCTTAAAAATAGGGGTAGATTAAGATTTAAGGATTTAGAATCCTTTAATGATATTATGTTAAGAAAGATGGCTTAGAGGATAATTCAAAACCCCAATTCTCTCTAGCTAGAGTGTTAAAAAGCATATTTTGTTTTAGATGGAAGTTTTCTAAAATCTTTTAAAGGAGGTTGTGCCTCTTGGTCTTGTAAAAATATTCCAAGGAATAAGGAGCTTATGAAAAACAATTTATGTTCATAAGTGGAAGGGGGAGATAAAATTCATATTTAACATGATCCATGGGTACCAACAACATCAAGTTTTAGATTGCATCCAATCGATAGCAGCAAGATAAATTAGAATCCTATAGTTGATTCCTTGATTTGTTAAGACTGAAGAGTTTAGAAGGTAAATGATCTAAAAGATACAGTGTTAGAGCAAGAAATAACAATTGTAGATAATATAACAATCTTGGTTTTTACTATTAATGATTGTATTGTTTGGCCTTTTGAAAGAGATGGTTCTTATTTAGTGAAGGGGGCTTCTTTTAGGCAATAAGAATTGGTTAAAAATAATCAACAACCTAAAGCATCAAGTTCCTATAAAATTGACCCTAAAATCTAGAAAATTAATTGGTGTTTGGATGTAATTCCTTGAATCTCACACTTTATTTAGTGGTATTGCATTAACTCCTTAGCTATAAATGCAAATTTATGTAGGAGAAATTGCAAGGTGAATCCTTGTTGCAACTTCTATCAAAAAGAGGAAGAATAATGAGCATTTTCTATTATGTTGTTTTCGAACGCAAGCTATAGTGGTTCAACAGACTTGATTTGAAAATTGAACACATATCAAGACAAAGATTTGATAGTTAGCCTTTATATATTGTAGCTGAATTGAGCATGTAGTTGAGTGTTGGAAGGAAGGGCTTCACAAGTTTTTATTACTAATAAAGCTTAATTGTGCCTATTTTAGAGGTAGATATTATATTGCTTTTATAGGCTTTTTAGTGTAAATTCACACTTTATTTATTAAAATTTTAGTTTATCACTTTATTACACCAATTTGTATATTTTTGTATTTTTTATAAGAAAAATGCACAATATAAGAAAATATATACGTAATGATGAAAGCATACAAAAGTGCAAGGTGAAATTAATTTACTAGAGCTTTACGAGCAAGTATTATGCCCGTGGTCCTAGGCTGTCGTTGCTCTATGCATGGATGACATGTCTCACTAAATGAAGCCGAGTTCCCAATTTTAGACATGCCATATATATTTTTTATTTCATACAAGAATTGAAGCATATAAAGACTACGTGCAAGGACTATGGTTCCAAACTTCTAGGATGTCATCATTCTATATTATTTTTGGAAAGAATTAAACCTATTCAAGAAAGATATATAATTGCTTATGTGGGGCCCCTCTGGGATCCCTAGTAATATAAATAGTAAGTCTTATAATAGAATAGACAAGTAGAAGCTAGAAAGATAGAATAGAATAAAGAATGGATTTTTCTCTCATTTACTAGTTTAAGGTTTTGGAGAGTAGTTTTATTTTCAAGATTTCAACATTGAAAATAATAGAAGTGATACTTTATCTTGAATCGGAGAGTAAAACTCCTAAATAGGTTGTTTCATTCCTTTAATAAATTATTGATTCGAATATCATCAAATTAATTATTTCTTGTTTGTGCTTAATTGATATTGCTTAGTGGATATTTTAAATTATCAATTTATGAATTATGCATATTGTTTAAGTCCTTAATTCCCTAATCATGACAACATATATTTTCATTTTATTAGAATACATGATAATTAGGATTGAGTTGCGAGACCTCTTCTAATTATTGATTGTGAATTGGATAATCTGGATTAAAGAAACATAATATATATTCTTTAACTCAACCAAGGTTTAGGAATAAGAAATGGTTAATTTAATTTATCACTTGTCTAACAATAGAAAAGTTAAATTAATTAATCCTAGGTATTTGCTTTGCGAGAGAGAATACTTATTGCTTAATTGCCTTAAAACTAAACTTATAAAAGATACTTTTATTATCATAACTGGTATTCTAATTATCTAGTTTGCAATTGAATTTTTAAAGATGTTAAACATCTTAATTTATTTATTTTCTTAATTTAGTTTTCATAAAGTCTTTATTTTAAATGCCTAGATTTGAACGGGACTAATGTTAATAAAAATTAAACATTATTCCTTATGAATTCGACCTAATTCTTACAAGTATTATTACCAATGTTGTTAGATCAAGATTGACTTTCTTGATCCAACTTAGATGGACTTAACCTCTCAATAAAACCGGTCTTAATCACCAATTTGAACCTTATCGACAATGTCTCTAATTTAGCCAGTTGACTCAACTGATTTAACTTGATTCCTATAAGAACTCACTGGATTTTTTTCAAATTAAAATACATTATTTTCTCTTGCATTTTCAAGAAAATGCAGTAGTTTGTTAAAAGAATAAATGTAAATTGAAGAAAAATAAAAAAATAAATCATTAAATGTTCTTAACTTTCAAATTACTAATAGATAATTATTATTATTTTATACATAAATATAAATTATATTATATATTTTTATTAATCCTCATTCAACCTTGATTAAACCTTTTGACCCATAATCTTCTCTCATTCCAAGGCGTACAAATGATTAGTGATATTCTACGGTGTTGTTTTATGGAAGACAAATATGCCAATATTTTTCAATAGCTTTTATGTTAACCTTTCTTTCTCCTCTATATTTAATCATTGGTCCTGCACATAAGTAACTGTATAATAGTTCATAATCAACATTTTATATACTTGAATGCCATTATTCTCTAAATATACAAATAGAAAAAAAAAAGTAATATCACGACTTACACCATAATTTTATTATTTTTTGCAATAATAAACCTAAAATTTTAATTTAACCAATTATACGCTTTATTGAAAATTTTATTATCACCATCTATACCTTAATTAATTCCTATTGATAATGATAATGTACGAAGCAAGATAAACTAATTAGATAACTACTTATGACCTTAAAAGGTTACGTGATCTCCATAAGGTTGAGCGTCGTTATCCATACCCATATTAAGTCTTGCATTCCCCATTTTTTAAATACGTTTCTATCAATTATTTTACAATGAGTGATCGGTAGCTATCTATAGAGGATCATACGATTCGATAAGGACATATGTGGTAATTTTATTGGTTAATTATACTGATTAAATTAATGATATAAATTAGAATTAACTAAAGTATATGTAGTAATAACTAAATCTTCAATTTAATATATAATTAGATAAATTAAAATTTTAGCTATATAATTATAAAATATGATAAAATTAAAGTGTAAAATGTAACATTAACAAAAAAAAAGAAGTTTTCTATCAAAATTTTAACCGGCATCCTAATGACATTACCAATTTCAAGAATCAATAAGATGATTGATGATTTTTTAAATCGCTTAACATAATAATGATATAATGAAATATAAGTTACATTTCTTGTAACTTATATTTTATGTATTTTTTTCTCCATAATAATTATGAGTGTTCCCAAGCAAGTGTTGGACTACAGCCATTACCGACATGGAGCGATCCTATTCCAGAGAATGTGTGGCCATGGATCGTCACATTTTTGGGAATCACCGTTGAGACTATTAGTTGTATTTCCTTTTTTGGGAATCACCGCTGGAAAGGAAAAAGGCATTTAAAAAATAAAAGAAAAAAGCACAGCTAAAATTACACTTGCACCCTTCAAACTATTGGACATGATGTATTATAATCCTTTTCCCCTTTCGTAGCTTTCAAAAATAGATACATATATATCCTTAAAAAGGTATTAAAACTTTAAGACTACAGCTATTTACGATGCCTTTAAAGGGATTTAAGGTTTTGGTAGTGGTTTAAGAGTGCATGCATATTTTAAAAGTTATACGTAGATAAAACTAGATTTTGAGAGAGTTTATATAGTATCTTCCAATTCGTTGATGATTGGTATATTTGCAAGAATTGTAGTTAATAAATACAGACAAAGCCTTACGCATGTGATCATATAGCTTATTCGAAATTGAATCCCCAACCAAACCACACAATGGCAGATTTCCACTCTCACCATCTCCTTCAAGAACCGAATAATAATGTCCATGTCATTGATGATGCACCTGAAGAAGCTAAGTGGTGGAAAGAGAAACCTAGAATCAAATACAAAGGATTTTGGCTTGTGCCTGACTATGTGAAGGCATGCCACGTTATGGAAGAACAATACGATCCTCTACCGACCGATATAATCCTAGCTTCTTTTCCAAAAACAGGGACAACATGGCTTAAAGCTCTTGCAATCTCAATAGTTCATAACCACAAGATCTCGCAACCTCATAGTATTATCTGTTCCGATCCATTATCAACCCGCAACCCTCATGAGCTAGTCCCTTTTCTTGAGAGTGAAACTTTTGGTGAAAACCCTAGAGTTGACATAAACCAAATTCCTTCTCCTAGAGTGTTCAACACCCACCTTCCTTATTCCATTCTTCCAGATGAAATAAGGAAGTCAGGTTGCAAGATCGTGTATATCTCGCGCAATCCGTGGGATACATTTGTCTCCCTATGGCATTACTTTAATATGAATTTTGGTGTTAAGACTACCATGGAAGTGGCATCTGCAGATTTTTGTAAGGGATTAGTTCCCGGTGGTCCTTATTTTGAGCATGTGTTGGAGTTCTGGCAAGTTAGGGATAAAAATAATATATTCTTCATCACTTATGAGGAGCTAAAGAAAGACCCATACAAGCATGTGAAGGAACTAGCTGATTTTTTGAATCTTCCATTAAGTAGTGATGAAGTGGAGGAAGTTGTTGCCAACTGTAGCATCGAGAGGTTGAAGAAAATTGAGGAAAATAGAGATGAAAGTGCAGGACTTCATTGGGGTGGATTTAAGTTTGATTCTTTCTATCGTAAGGGAGTTGTGGGAGATTGGAAGAATCACCTTCCTGATGAGATTGTTCAAAGGATTCAAGATATTGGAAAGCAAACATGGGATGGTAAAGGATTGGAATTTAAGTTATTATTGAGTGGTGACAGCTTGTGAATAAACTTAGAAACAATCCTTGAGATGTTATTGGTGGTAAATCTCAGGAGAAAATTTTCATAGTCTTGATTTTGGAATAATGTCATTTCAAGTGTATGTTGTGCTAGAAGTTAAACATTTAGATGACCTATATACATACATGTCTAATTGTAATATCACTCTTTGATTGTCGAGGCCCATAATTTGTAGATTGCAGCTACAGCAGAAATACTATTGCGACTTCATGACTATTAAAATGTAAAGGAGGATGTATAAAGTTCCATGACCTTTACCCCACAAAATGTAATTACATAGATGCGTTCATCAATTAGAAGTAGGATGGTTTTTGTATGGAATAAATGATCTGTAAACCATGTGATTAAGTCTTGAAATTAGTAGAACCCACTTAAGTTGCAGTATGGATCTAGGAACATGTTCGTCTATGTAGAAGAGGATTACTTCTGAAAGTACTAGCGAGCAATCCATAAGTGCAGTATGCAAATATAAAACTTAATTGGATTGGATTTTTAAAATATTAAGAAATAATGTACGAGCATTTGTAAAGATGGTCAAACAAGAGACTTTTACTTCATCTAGGTACATAACAAATGCGTCTTGGCACCATTAAGGTACCTTAAGTTATATATTTGTATCATTTTTTTTTTTCTTTCAAAGTTGTAAGATATAGCAAGTAAACTGTTCCTCAAAATAGAGCAAAAAATGCAACGTCGCTCCTTCGTTACTCTAACATTCACAATTTTCCCCGAGTGAAACAGGAAAGGATATGCACTTAATGATATTATATATATACGTATGTATGTATTGATTTATTTATTGTTGACAAAGTTTCCGAAACCATGATGCTTTTTTTTCCATACATGAACAATACGTAACCTTATCTTAGCTAATAGTATTGTTCAGCAATTTGCATTTGCCATGGTGCTTAATGTAGGCTCTCCTAATTTAGAGAGGATTTTATTCCTTAGAAGCCACTGTTAGGCAAGATGGTATGATTGATTCAAGTAGATCTAGAGAAGAGTTAGTTCAAAACTATGAAAAACTATGAATTAGCTTGGTGATTGTGGTTCAATGAATTGGTCTATATAACGTGAGTTTGAATTGACTTAAGACCTATTGATCTATAGAGATTTAGACAGTTCAAGTTATTGATCCTATTAAATCCATAGGCCTGATTTAGATTTATTTTCCTTTTTTTTTTTTTTACTTTTTGGGTTTGCAATTTACATACACGTTAACATATATATATATATATATATATGTAAAATATGTATAGTATATTATATATATATATGTTGTATTTTATAGAATTAATTATAAATATATAATTTGTGTTTTTGTACTTCTATAAAGAGATGAACTAAGTTTTTAATTTTGATAAATACACAACCTGAGTTATGTAGGTTTTTATTATTTACGTATAAGGACATGTAGCAACAATCTATTCTAAAAAGTAATTATCACTTAATATAAATAATAAAATATTTATTTAATAACTATTAAATAAATGCCATGTCGTCGATGAAGAAGGACTCTAGAGGAGGAGTTTAATGGTGCGGAGCTCGACTGAAAATCCATAGCAGCTCTGTACTAGTGAACTAAACGCTTAAAATAGAACATCAAACGAATTGTTGATAACATTTGGCAAAAAAAAAAAAAAAGAAAAGAAAAAAAAGAAGAAGAAAGAATTGTTGATAACTAGATAGTTGCAAGCTATCCATTAATTCTCTCAACATTCTCTTGACTATAAAACTTAAGTGCATGCCATGGTGTTGCTGATCAATGCTACAATAAATTGGAATTTTAGTAGGAAATAAAATTTTTTACAAAAAGATAGAAATTCCTTATGAAAAGATATTGTAGGGAATAATTACGCTACAATGCTTAGCTGCAACAATGTTCAGCTGCAACAATATTCCAATTTAAAACTCATAACAAGAAAATCTTTCTATAAGAAACTAATAAAACTCATAACTGGGAAATCTTTCTATAAGAAACTAATAGGAAAATATACTCATGCATTTCCTTTGCAGGGATCTATCCCTACAAAAATCCATTTTTATTTAAAAATAGAAAAATGCTTTTCATAGGGATATCTCCCTACAGAAACCTTATAAATAATAATAATAATAATAATGAAAGATTATGTTCTTTTTTTTAAAGAACTTTGATATATAAATATATAATTTCATTTTCTTATCGAAAAACTAAAAGAAATTTAACTAAGATTTTTTTAAGATTTAGGTTTATTGCATAAAATATCAAATGAAAAAGAAAAATAATACATAATATTTAATAATATGTAAAACCAATGGATGTCACTTATGATAAGTGCATTATTCATTAATCAGCTAAAAGAAAATAAATATACATCTTCTAATTTACAAAATCATAACCAATTATACAATAGTATAAAAAAAGAAAACGAAAAAGTCATAATCAATTCCACAAAATTATCTGTATTACTATATTTACACCATAATTCCCCATTAGAAAAGTGAAAGCATTCACTTCTTCATTGATAAGTTCTATAGAAATAAAAATAGCATGATGCAAAACTTCATAAAAGAGGATTCCACATAAACTTCAAGAACTTGATAAATTTATTCCCTTGAAAGCAAAAATTTACTAATAGACAACTCAAATCCTTAAAATAAACTAAACTTGAAGCATAAGTAGAGAAAAGAAAATAGAAAAGATAAGAAAAACAATCCAAACTTCTTTACCTTCTCTTCATGTATCTTAGAGGTACTTGTTAGAAAAAGTTTATCGAAATAGGGTTTCTTATCTTGCAACCACCTATAAAAAATATTCTATAAAGAATTTCCCAATTGTAGAACATATAATCAATTGCAATATCGCTACTAATGAGAAAAAAATATTAAAATATTCCATTAAAAGAAAAGAAAGAATAGTTTCCATTAAATTTAAATAAGATTTCATCATTTTATAAGCCAATTCCACAAAATTTTCCTCCTTATATATATTATGAATCCTAGATCACTTTATATATAGCCTTAAATAGAAAAATTATAAAGACAAATACAATATGACTACCCCTTTTCTATATTTACATCTATAATTTAAAAAATACTCCATAAAATCTAACAAAAAAACTTATATTTAATTGCACAAGTATAATTTAATAAAGAAAAAAAAAGTAGTATCGATACATTGTTCCAAAACCACCTTCACCAAACCTATCACTTAGATTGAAATTCTTAATGGCAACAATTAATTTCTTGAAAGAACAAATACTTCTACTCTTATGAAGCTATTTTCTTCCAGTCTTCCTTGTTATGCCGTCCAATCAAAACAAAAAAATAATTATTAAATAAAACATAAATTATAAAGATAGAATTAAAGCATTGGTTTTGTCAATCTTGCTTCTACTTGAACTAGATTTGAAGAGTTTAAGAAGATCATGCATAAAAATGAAGGTTTTAGGTTCAGGCTTCATCTTGAACATTATTGAGAACTACATTCATGAAAGAAAAAAAATATATAAATATCCTTCAATAAGTAGCTTTATTTGTTAAATCTTGGAAAATGAACAAATACATGAATCAAAATTCATTATTTTCCTCATAAAAACATAACCTTAAATTGTATTTTAGCAAAAAAAAAAAAAAACCTTGAAAGTGCATTTGAAAAAGAAAGAGATGCCCATAAAATGAGAGGGAGTGGAGAGAATGTAGACATTATGACAAATAGAAATTTCCACAATATTTTGAAAAATTTCTAGTATGTATTCATTATGCTTTTATAATGTTATTGTTAATACTTGTCTTCTAGTAGAAAAATATAAATCTGCCTATTTAATTATTAAAAAATGAATTTAAAAATCTATATAAATAAGAAGATTACATATCAACTTATATTTATTTAGCTTTATTGTAATATATGGTTGTTTCAAAGAAAAGAATTCCATTGTTACAAAAATAAGGAAAATAATAATTTCATTTTGAATGGGGTAAAATATATGACAACATAAGTTTAATAAAGCAAATGCAAACATTTAAAACATTTATTTAAATCATCATAAATTAATGGCATTTAAAACAATAAAAAAGATTTCTAATAGTGTATAGATGTAAAATATGAGTCAAGTCGAAACATAGAGTTCAAAGAAATTCTAAGTACATAAATTGAGCTCGAAAGAATTTAAATATGTAACCTAAACAAAAATTATCACAAAAATTATTTAAGAATGAAGTCCTAGTAAAAGGTATCATGAATGAAGTTTACACATGAAAACTAGATACAAGTCTATTGATTAGAAATTGAGGAAAAAAAGAATAAACAAATCTCTTTTTCAAGACTCATTAAAGTGCTCAAGAAGGGGTTCGTATACTCCACCCTTCTAAGGTGGGTAGAAATTAATTCTTGTTTTGAAAATATTCATATTGGTTTATAGTAATTATTGTTAATCCATTGATACTTGAATAGGTACACTAATCAATTTGCAAAATATTTCAATTGTATAACTTCAATCGAAATCCCATAGAAAAATATTGGATCTCTATTGTGCTTCATTGCGACAGATATAGTATTTTGCAATTTTAAGTTAGCCTCCTTAGATGTTGTGATAAATATCACCCTATCAACTATGCACCCACTTAAACTTCAACTAGGTTGATAATACCCTAAGGCAGTATATTGAGCCCTATTTTGATTATTTTTCCTTAATTTAATGTATACTAAATACATTTAACTTAATATAAGTTACTCAATAGTAAAACTAAAGGAAAACCTAAATTTTAGAAAATTCTTTTGAAAATTAGAGTCTCCATCAACCAAAGTTGGCAAATGGAGAAATTAAGACCAATTGCATGGATAATTTTAATTGAAGTTACTAGTCTATGAATTTGCTAAAATGAAAATTATAAAAATATTTAACCATAGAAAACAAAGTTTTGAGGAATAACCTATTCAAACCTTAAGTTTACCACCATGAATTTTAAAAAAGATTAATTGTAATACCTAATTCTAAAATTTCCTTTATTTATTTTTCCTTAATGACAAAGAAAAAATTAAAAGATAATGTTTTTATCCTTTTGTTTTCTATATTTTTTCATTTTTTATGTTTTGACAAAAAGTATTTTTATCATTTTCAAGGGCTACTCAAAGCACCGATGCACGTGTTAGCCAAGATCGAGCCCATGTAATTTTTTTTTAATAAAACTTTTGTGTGCCATATTTTATTTAAGAAAAATCATTAGGTTTACATTATTGACTAATTTACTATTATTTAAAAAAAACCTAGAAAATCCTAAGCTTTTGATAACTCTTATTTTAAATACATTTCACATGGTGATTTTATAGTATTTCCCTTACATCTTTGGTTTTCTTTAAAGAAATTGACACTTAATTGAGTAAAATTTTGATTTCAAGGTTTGAACGTGTTCTTGGATTAAAAACAAAGTAAATGAATCAAGTTTCACTCAATTTGGAGTTCAAATGAACAAGTTATGAAGTTTTGAAGTTATATAATATGGGACACAACTGTATCCTCAAGCTGTGTCCATCCAGGAAAATTTACCAAGGTCAGAAAGTTATACAACCTAGGGACATGACTATGTCCTAGGCTGTATCTATTGACGAAAACGGAAACCTTACAACACATTATAAAAAGACTTACTAAGGTTTTGCACAGGAGTTTGAACATTTAAAAGAGAAGAGACTTGGGGAGAAGGATAAGAAAAAGGCGAAAGTAACATTCAACTTTAAGATTGAAGAGATTTATCATCAACAAAAGGGGTTTTTCATGTTTTATATATTGATTTTGTTGCAATTCGTTTTTAGTTTCATTATGATAGCTTAAAATTCTTCGATTTAGGATTATGGAACTTAGGGTTTCATGTGACTATTAGATTAATTGATAATTTTTAATAAAGTTTCTATCTTTTCTTGATTCAATTATGTTATTTAATTGTTAATTGATATTTCTAGAGTATCAATCTATGATATTATGCATGATGATTGAGAAATCATATATGTAATGAGATCTTGACATAATTGGAGAGAATTACATGTATACTTAGAGATAAGATACGTGTTTCTTCCGGAAAGTTGTTCTTTTGTATGGGAATTCATTAGACATTAATGCGATTCTAAATTATATTACTAAGTGAAGAGATTCCAGTAAATAATTTAGGATTAGGGTTAATATACTTGAGAAAGGTATTAACTTTAATTATGAATCCCTCTGGTCAAGAATAATAGAGATTAAATTGGATATATTTTAAGCGATCACATGTTAAACACTAGGGGAAATAATTCCTAAATATGTTATTACCTTCTTTAAGTCGTTCTTAATTTTGTCGCTTTCTAAATTGCTTAATCAAGTCTCATAATTAGAATAGTTTGTTAATTTTAGTATTTTCAATTCATTCAACTCATCACAATTTTCCGGTTAGATAATAGAGCAAAGGTTAATATTAGTACTCGATATCTCTAAAGGATCGACTTGGACTCATATTTGCTATATTAAAACTGATAGATGCACTTACCTGATAACAAGTTTTTGGCGCTACTGCCGAGGATTTTCGATATTAAGAACACTAGTTACTTTATTACTTTGACCATTTTTTTTCTTTCTCTTTTGTTTTCATTGTTTATTTTTCTTACCTAGAGTTGCGATTGATTATGTATTTCTTGCCTTGTAATGCATGACCTAAAGCAACCTAGAACATTTAATAGAACTTGATCCTGAAATTGAGAGAACTATCCTTCAAAATTTGAGATTACGACCTCGACAAACTGTGGTTATTATAGAAGATGAGTCAATCATTGAGATTAAGGAAGAGGGTGCAGAGGCCAACATTAAATTCATCAATCAAGAAGATCTATTGCATATGGCTAACAACGGTAGTGAAGCAAATCGGACCATGTCTGACTATTCAAGGCTTACACTTATTGGAGCTGACTCTAGTATCACAAAGCCAACCGTTGCAGCTAATAACTTTCAAATTACACCTAACATCATACAAATGGCGCAACAATATGTTCAGTTCGACGGTCTCCAAAATGAAGATCCTAATACTCACATCTCTAGCTTTTTAGAGATTTGTGATATATTTAAAATCAACGGAGTCACGGATAATGCCATTCAACTAGGGTTATTTCCTTTTTCCTTGAGGGGTAGAGCAAAGCAATGGTTGAACTCCCCACCACGAAATTTAATCACAACTTGGAATGAATTGGTAGAGAAATTTTTGAAGAAGTACTTCCCACCTGCGAAGATGCTAAACTTCGAAACGACATTTCTTATTTTACCCAATTAGAGGCGGAGACTTTATATGACACTTGGGAGCGGTTCAAGGACTTGCTGAAGAGTTTTCCTCATCATGGCCTTCTACTATGGATGCAGATTCAGACCTTCTATAATGGTCTCAATTTATTTATGAGACAGATGATTGATTCATCCGCAGGAGGTACTTTGAACACAAAGACACCCGAGCAAGCACAAAACCTGATTGAAGGAATAGCGATGAACAATTATCAGTGGGAAAGCAGTAGAGCCAAGCAAAAAGTTATGGGAAGATGTGGACTTGACCATTGCTCTGGAGCTAAGGTAGATCAATTGAGTGAAAAGATTTATGCACTCTCTATTGGCCCTTAATAAGTACAATCGGATGTAAGTGATCTTAGCATATAGGGTTATAGAGCACAAGAAAAACTGGAATAGGTAGATTATCTACGAAATCTACCTATGGAACAAAATAACCCCTACAGCAACACTTATAATCCTGGATGGAGGAATCACCTCAATTTCTCATGGAGAAATCAAAACCAAGGCCAGTAGAAGACCAACTTTGGCTCACCTAGATTTCAAAGACCATTATCACCTCCTCTTCCTCAAGAAAAGAAGTCTAGTGTAGAAGAACTTCTCACTAAATATATTTAAGGTAATGAGGCTCGGCTATCCAACATTGAATCATTATTGAGATATCAAGAGGCTTCCAATCACAATCTTAAGAATCAAATTGGTCAACTTACAAAAATGATCTCTGAGAGGCAACAAGGGATACTCCCAGGGAATACTGAGGTCAATCCTAAGGAACATATTAATGGAGTGACCTTGAGAAGTGGTAGAAAACTACAAGTGGAGAAGAAGGATGGTAAGGAAGTAGTTAAGAAAGAAGTGGAAGTCAACCGTAAGGAAGATGCAAAGCCACTAAAATCAAAAGAAAGTATGGAATCACTGAAAGTAAAGGAGTATAAGCTTCCCATCCCTTACCCACAGCACTTTAAGTAAAGTTACATTGATCAGAATAAGGAATTCGGTAAATTGCTTGATGTTTTCAAACAATTACACATTAACTTACCTCTTGTTGATGTCATCTTGCAGATGCCAAAGTATGTGAAATTTCTAAAAGACCTTCTATTGAACAAGAGGAAGTTAGAGGAGCTTACAACCGTCACATTAAACGAGGAATGCTCGGCACTTCTCCAGAAAAGGTTGCCACAAAAATTAAAAGATCCAGGGAGTTTCACTATTCTTTGTATGCTTGGTAATTTGTTAGTAGATAATGCTTTAGCAGACTTAGGAGCTAGTATAAATTTGATGCCATATAAATTGTTCGAAAAGCTAGGGTTAGGAGAACCTAAATTAACGCGTATGAGCCTTTAATTAGCCGATAGGTCAATCACATACCCTAGAGGCATCATAGAGGATGTTTTAGTGCAAGTAGATAAATTCATCTTTCCTGTGGAGTTTGTTATACTTGATATGGATGAAGATATTGAGGTGCCAATCATTTTAGGTTGACTTTTCCTAGCCACTGCTAGAGCTGTTTTTAATGTTAGTGAGCATAAGTTGATATTACAAGTTGGGGATGATGAAATAGTTTTTAAAACTCCAGAGGCAATGAACAAATTTCTTGACTCAGAAGACACATGTCGCAATGTTAATGCCACTAATGTTGTTATATCTACATGTGTGCAGGAAATGCTTGCTAATGATTCCTCAAGCTATTACTTGCAAAAGGGCGATAAAAATTTGGTGACCAACCCCAATTGTGCAAAAGTGGCAGCTCAAATAGAAGTCCATGAATCTATTGTGGATAAGATGGGGATTGATCCACTCCATAAGCCAAAGGATCTTAGTTTAAAATCCTTCAACGAGAAGCCACTGATTTTGGAACCAAAACTGTCAAGTAATCATTTAGAACATGTCTTTGTAGTGAAAAGTTCAAAACTCCCAATGACAACTGCATCTAAGCTAAAAGCGGAAAAAATGAAGAAATTTAGGCTACATGAATTTGATAAGTGGAATGATAAGAAGAGAAACTATTGAAGTTATGCACCAATGAAATGGAATTGGCAAGGTTAATGGCCGAAGGGTAAATTTACGCTCGTATAAAGGGTTCGAAAGCGAGATGCATGAGAAGTCCTATCTTTACCTAGATGAAGAATCATGAATTACAAGATGTATCCCGTTGAGCTATCAACGTTAACTATAGCGCTTCTTGGGAGGCAACTCATGTCTAACTTTACTTACCCTTTAGTTCTTTTAGTTTATTCCATTTTATTTTTTTTCTTTGATCTAGTTTTGCTTTGCTTCTTTTATTTGTTTTAATTTTAGTCATAGGCTTTTCTTTTTAGCTTCATTTTTTTCTCTTTAGTTTTCTTTGTCTTATTTTTCTAGTTTAACTACTTTTATTTCTTTAAGTTTCTTTAATTTTTAAATTCATGAATTTAGGCTAAAAAAAAAAATAGAAAGTTACATGGGCATGGGACACAGTCGTGTCCCAGCCTGTGTCCATCGAGGCCCCTTTAATGACTTGTCACTACAGAAAGTTATACGGGGTATGGGATACAGTTGTATCCCAGCTCGTGTACATGCAGCCATATGCTGTCAAAACAGATAGTTACACGGGCGTGGGACACGGTCGTGTCCCAGCCTGTATGCTCCCAGTGTTAACATGTCAACGCAGAAAGTTATACGAACGTGAGACACGGTTGTGTCTTAGCCTGTGTTTGCTTAGGTAAGGCCCCGAACACAGAGAATTACATGAGTGTGGGACAAGGTCGTGTCTCAACCCGTATCTACCCAGTACCCACACGGTTTAATACACGCATTGTACAATATTTTCACAACACGAACACACCCTCTTAAACACTTACAAACATCTATACAAATTCATTTCACCTTTCATCTTCTCCTCACGTTCCCGATCCAAGTAAGTTCTTCTAATTTTTTTTTTCTGCCTTCTCTTGTTCATGCTTTGTTTTCATTATTGTTTAAGCATGCTTAGGTAACCGAAATTTAGGTCTTTTGTACGATGGAACATGAATCTTGTCTAAGAATTTACTTGGTTTTTATTCTTTTATGATAGACATACATATGTGCCTTGTGTTGATAAATTTACATGCCTTTATGATGCCCCTTATGGCTAGATATTACTTTATAAACTATCAAACACGAATTTTGGTTGCAAATTCAATGTCAACTATTCAATTCCACCATTTAGGGTTAGAATTGTGAGAGTGATTTTAGGACATTTAGAGTTTTTGATGTGTTGAGACATCTTCTTTTCAAGAAGATTGTAATGTAACGAGTCTAATGTATAATTAGTTGGATGAATTTGCTAGCCATTTCTTTTACACTAACTAGTTTTGCGGATGTACTCTACATATTTGTTCAAATGTCCTAATGAGAATTCTTTTAATATCCATCACTTTTACTCCTTTATAACTATGTCTTAGTTTGAACTAAGTATGGCAAAGATGCGCGTTTTTGATTTGGTGTAGTGTTTCTTCTTAGATAATCAATGGAAAATCGTGAAAAGTAGATTGTTTAAAGGAGGTCCAAATCTGTTACATCATCTTCCACTCATAAGGGTACTATTGTCGAGCTACTAGCCACTCTTTCTCCACTAAAGTATCTTATGCTTCAAGGCAGGGAAGTATTAGTTTTTTTTTTTCAATACATGTATTTCCTTTTTCCTCATGATGTTTTTTCTTGTTTGATATCTTGCTATTGTGCTTTCTTAGTCGTACATTGAGGACATTGTACATTATTAAGTGAGGGGAAAGGATATATATGAATTTGTTGTTGTTTAGAAGACCAATTATTCAAATTTGACCCAATTAATTTTTAAGTTAACTTGCAATAGGTAATTAACAAGTATTAGGCCAAATCAACTATGTCATCTTGATCATTATTGGTCTTATTATACTTTACTAGAATTGATTAGTCAAATCTGTGGAGGGCAAAGTTACGAGTTATTTAGCTTGGGACTCTAGGACTTAAGATTGAAACAACATTACTAGTTGAGAGTTAGTCATGGTTATTTTTAAATTTACTTTTATGTATACCTTTCTCTTAGAAATCTATAGAGTCCTATAAATTTTAGCAAACAAACAAATGAAATTCTTCTTTTGAGAAACCTGTGAAAAATCACAATGATTGGAGGTAAAAAGTAATAATAAGTGTATGAATAGAAAAAAAATTAGTAAGGATTCATCTTAGTCCGTCAAAAGAGTGAGATTGAGTCCTAATGCCAATACTAATAAAAAAAAAATTGGTATGAATCGGCCTTAGTTCGCTAGAAGAGTAAGGTTTTTTCCCGCTATCAATATAAGGGATGAGTTGGTATGGATCGGTCTTGGTCCATCAGAAGAGCGAGATTCTTTCCCTCTATCAACACAATTGTCCATTAAATAAAGTAAATTTAAAAAACCTCTCATCAAAAGCATGAATTAGGGGGATGATCAGAGGATGAGGGGATATAAAATGTATTTGTTTTGGATTATGGCGCTTGTTGAGATTGAAGAGAGAATTGTATACACTTCAGTCAAATGGACAAAATTTTTATGACTCTTTCCCAGTTGGTGAGATGTTAAATCTAATTTCTAGTTTAAGAATCCTTAATTAAATGACTTGGGTAAACTTTAACTTCCATAAATTAACTAATGAACTCTAGTATTAAGTATTGTTAGAGCATTCAAATATGGTCAGGTGAAATTATGACATTGTTAAGGGTGAAATTGCTTGACTTTATTATTGCAAGTTAATTGACAATGAGTTTCTTACCTTTCTTCGGGTCAAGTGTATTTGCTTACTGGTTTCTTAAATAGTGAGAAATTTTGTTTAGCATTTCCTCTCCCAAAATTTTTTGTGTTGATTTATTTGCTTGAGGACAAACAATTGCTCAAGTGTGGGGAATATTGATAACTCTTATTTTAAATACATTTCACATGGTGATTTTATAGTATTTCCCTTACATCTTTGGTTTTCTTTAAAGAAATTGACACTTAATTGAGTAAAATTTTGATTTCAAGGTTTGAACGCGTTCTTGGATTGTAAACGAAGAAAAGGAATTAAGTTTCACTCAATTTGGAGTTCAAATGAATGAGTTATGAATTTTTGAAGTTATACAGTATGGGACACAATTGTGTCCCTAAGCTGTGTCCATCCAGAAAAATTTGCTAAGGTCAGAAAGTTACATAACCTGGGAACGCGACTGTATCCCAGGTTGTGTCTGGTGATGAAAACGGAAACCTTAGAATACATTATAAAAAAACTTGTTAGGATTTCGCACAGGAGTTTGGACAATCAAAAGAGAAGAGACTTGGGGAGAAGGAGAAGAAAAAGGTGAAAGTAACATTCAACTTCAAGATTGAAGAGATTTATCATCAACAAAAGGGGTTTTTCATGTTTTATTTATTGATTTTGTTGCAATTCGTTTTTAGTTTCATTATGATTGCTTAAAATTCTTATATTTAGGATTATGGAACTTAGGGTTTCATGTGATTATTAGATTGATTGATAATTTTCAATAAAGTTTCTATCTTTTCTTAATTCAATTATGTTATTTAATTGTTAATTGATATTTCTAGAGTATCAACCTATGATATTATGCATGTTGATTGAGAAATCACATACTTAATGAGATCTTGACATAATTGGAGAGAATTACATGTATACTTAGAGATAAGATACATGTTTCTTCTAGAAAGTTTTTTTTTTGTGTGGGAATTCATTATACATTAATATGATTCTAAATTATATTACTAAGTGAAGAGATTCCGGTAAATAATTTAGGATTAGGGTTAATATGCTTGAGAAAAGTGTTAACTTTAATTATGAATCCATCCGGTCAAGAATGATAGAGATTGAACTGGATATATTTTAAGCGGTCACATGTTAAACATTAGAGGAAATAATTCTTAAATACGTTATTACCTTCTTGAAGTCGTTCTTAATTTTATCGCTTTCTAAATTGCTTAATCAAGTCTCATAATTAGAATAGTTTGTTAATTTTAGTATTTTTAATTTATTCAACTCATCATAATTTTCCGATTAGATAATAGAGCTAAGGTTAATATTAGTACGCGAAGTTTTTAAGGGATCGACTCGGACTCATATCCGCTATATTAAAATTGATAGGTGCACTTGCCTGATATCAGCTTTATTACCCAATTTTAAAAGATTAAAGGCATACCTTAATTTTGATGGGAATAGAAAAAAAAATTATTAAGGTTTTATTGTTTATAAAAACAATTTTCTAAGTGAGAAAATGGTTTTTATGGACTCGTTAAACAACCCATTGAAGTAGCTTATTTGAGTTATATTTTGACTGATTTTTTGAAAACCTTTTGACTCAATTTATTCTTTGTGAACTGAAAAAAAAATTATTTTATCATTTTTATTTTTCATTTCTTAGTTATTTTATTTTTTTATAAATAAAATTTAATATGGGACCTTGATGTCTTCGAGCAATAATCAAATTGCATTACTCGAAGTTTATACCATCCTAATTTATTTTATTTGTGACAAAAAAATGAAAGAAAAGACATTTTAATTATTTTATTCTATTTTAAAAAATTGTAATAAAGCCCAAAATTAAAAAAAAATGAACTTTTCTATTCTATTTAAAAACTTGTAGCAATTTTTTTTTAAATTTTTTGTCATTTTCTCTTTTTTTTTTTATAAACAAGACAAAATAAGTGAGGGAAAAAAAATAGACAGTCCATATGTTAAATATATATAGAATTGTGATTAGATTTTGCTTTGGTTATTCATATTAGCCTTAATAACATCAAGTTCAATTTTAAGATAAACCATAATTTCCTATCTTGAGTTGATTTGTTTTAATCACTTTTTAGTGCAAATCTTTAATATATTTTGAATCTATAAGTGTTAATCTTTTGATTTGTATAAAAAAAAAATTGGCTTCAATTTGAGATTCAATTATATCTACTAAACCTATCTCATTGGAGAAGAAGATGATGACTTGGGAATGAAGTAGTGATGACCGAGGATGAAGTGTTGTTGTTGGCAATTAGATGTAGATGTTCAAAGAGAGAGAGGGAGAGTGAAGTTAATTTCAACATAAATGAGAAGGGTAGCCTTCGTATGAGTGGGATTTTAATGCTTAAAGCAGAGAGTCATTGTGTTTGAAAGAAAACAGAGATGGAGGTGAAGTATTTATGAAGTGAAAAATTGAAGAGGAAAGTTCTTGTATAAGAAATAAATTTTTGAGAAACGAGAAAAGAATCAAGGGAAGCCATGAAGGCGGCTTCTTCTTCTTAGTTTTCTATGTCTTTTATTATTATATACTAATATTACTTATTTAAATGATTTAGTAATTAGTTTTCGACCAGTAAAACATTGGTGCATGTGCTTATATGTAACTAACAAAAAAACGATGAAACTTAGGTTATGTATTTCTCGAAAATAAAAAATTAAATCACCTCTTTATAAAAATGCCAAAACATAAGTATTGTATTTATAATTAGCTATATATATATATATATACATTGTATAATATGTATTTCATACAATATGCATACACAACAGGTTGTATATATTAATATAATTTGTACATATTACATAATATATATTATATAGTTTTTTAATTATGAGTAAATCGGGATTACAGATAGAAATCTATCAATGTGAGTAGACATCAATCATCTTTATAACTATATTTCATCATAATATAAAATTTGACTATACAATGCGCGTACATAAACTAATATAGGAGAAAAAACAGAAAGAGAGAGAAATTTTGAAGTAGAAAAACATAGGATAAATACTATGTTGTATGACGAGATAATGGAGAAATTAGAGAAAGTCAGTTTTGGGATTGGGAGAGATTAATGGAAAAGAGTGGGTTGATATGATAATTTTACCCTTACTATAAAATAATTATAATTTTAATAAGTTATTTTTAATATTGGTTTTTCTACAACAAAATTTTAATTGGAGGGCTAAATAGTAACGTTTAAAAAAGTGGTTACTTAAGAGCTAATTTGCTTTAATAATATAGATATTATGTAAAATATAATATGTACATATACATATTATATAGTCTATGTAAAGAAAAAAAAAAAACCTATTAAACTAGTTTACAGGCTTAAGAACTAGCCTTATGAATCATTAGGCCCCTTGAATTTGCATGAAAACCTGCCCTAAGTAAGCTGGTTATGGTTTAAGGTTTTCTTAAGTCATAGCTTGCCAGTTTTAGGTAGGTTTGTGCCTATTCTTAAGTCTAAATTCAAACTAGTAAAAATAGCTGTTATTTAGGATTTAGACTTTGAAACTAAGTTGAGAATATTGTTTTCCTTTTTCTTTTTTCGATTCATGTCCTTTTTCAAGATATGAGAAAAAAGCGTATACATCTCTTCTAAGGAAAAAAGATTCATTAGGGTATGAATAAGATGCAAAGTAGAATATTTTGAAGTAAGTTTTCATTATGATCCAATCTAACTTCTCTTCTTCTTCTTCTTCTTCTTGTTTTTTAGTGTTTTTGGAAAAATTTTGCATTTTATATTCGAGAAATATGTGCTCACTATGGTACGTCTTAATTTTGTAAATCCCTTTTCCACACTTAATACTTGATGATCATTGCATTTGTTATATGCAAAGCAAAGGTAAAGTTAAAAGTTCATAATTTTGATTTGCTTCTACCATGTTTGGAACCAAAAAAATAAAAAATAAAAATAAGCACAACAATAACAGTAGAGTAACACATCCACACAAGAACAGTAATGAGTAGATTCATCTCTATTTGTAACTCTTCATATAATATCACATGCAAAGTTGTTAAGATTATAAATTAACTTTACAATTAAATGGGTTTATGATTATATAGTATTTTTCTTAATTACAGTAGATGTGAAATTGTTTATGTACAGACTTTTAGTAAATTTATGAGTTTTATATATACAATTTAGTAAACTTACAATTTTACTAATTTTATACAATATTATACAACTCAAGGGATTTTTAATGTTTTAAGTTTAAGTAAAATTGTGATTTAAAAACCATGGTCACATATAGGATCTCCTCTTACATGGCTACCTCTAACCTCTACTTTTGTAGTGACGAGCTCTCAAAACTCAACTAGTGCCATGTACTCTTCCTTTAAGCAATTAAACGATAATTTTGTTGCTTTGTTTCAAAATCCTTATTGAATTTAGAGGTTATCATAGAAGCTCCTTCCATGTATTGTGGAGAGCTTACTAAATATTAGAAGAAGAAGCACTTTAATAGGAAATTTTTCTCATTATCAATCCCTTATTGAATGATGTTAGGGCTTTCTTAACTTATGTAGGATTAAAAGGTATCTTCAACTTAGGTTTGATATACTTAAGGCACATTTTGATCAGTCTATTCACATGTTTGGAAAAAAATCTATACAAGTCATATTGGTTTATAGGTAATGAGATTATTAAAATCGGCAAAAGAATTTGACCCTAACTATCCATGTCTAATTATTGTACCTCTATCAATGTCTTTCTTCAATTTTTCTCCAGTTTATAAGTTAGTAGCTGATATCATCAAGATTTTTATAATACTATATGATGTCATTATAATATCATTATTTTTTTTATAATCTCAACCATTGATTACATATGTTAGCATTTCAATGGACTAAATTAAGGGAAATCGTGGTAAAGAAAATTGAGAGGATCCATTTTTGGATTAAAATTACATTGTTTCAATGAGATGATTTTATTCCTCACTACAACTACTTTCAATAAACTTCTTAAGTCAAGAAAACTATATTAAATTTAAATAGGCCTTTTGTCACAAGAGTTTTGATGGAAATGGATGAGTAGGAGTTGAAGAATAAAATTGTAATTGGTAATGCTAAAAGTCTTTATTTCTAAGATGTTTTATTTGAGGATATTCTATAAGATTAATCTTATTGTTATAATAAGATTGGTTATGAAGAAGAAGATTGCAAAAATAAATTCTTAAAATTATATACCGAGGATTAAAAGGGAAAAGGACAACAAAGAAATTGAAAAGATTCATGAATGAGAAAGAAAAGAGATGTGATAAATATATAGTTGTTGTATATAGTCATAGTTTGTATATTTTGTAGTCTTAGTACATATAGAAATTATGGTGTACATAATAGTAGCAAACTAAAAGTAGTTGTATGAGTAGAGCATAAGTACTCTTGTAGATATTTTTTAGTAAGATAACGAAACTTGTGACTAAAACCTTCTATGTTCATCTCTCTCTATATGTGGAATTATTCATGTTTAATTGTTGATCTCTTTTAATCTTTTAAGTTTACTTTTTGCTTTTATATTTCTTCTATTTATATCAAATATTTAGTTCAATTTGAATAAATTTCATTAGTTTTTACAAAATCATCATGGTGTCAAAGCGCAAAGACACCTCTTCACCATATTATATTCATCACTTAGATAATCAAAATCGATTTTGATTTTGCTTGTACTTACAAGGCTTAACTACAATACTTGGAGCCATTCACTTCTTCCAGCCTTATTCATTTGTAGTAAGGCGAGATTTATCAATGGAACGATTGCGATGCCAACAAAAGACAATCTATTGTACCCCATCTTGAATAAGTGTAACAATTATATTGTTTCATAGATCTTGAGATCAATTTCTTCACCAATTGCATCAAATAGTGATATACATGAATTTTATAAAAGAAATTATGAAAAAGCTCAACGTTCATTGTTCTCAACCTAACGATACACGAATCTATCAATGGTATCACATGTTGAATACGTATGTGCAAGGAAACATGTTTATAGATTATTACTTTATAGAATTAAACATGATTTGGGAAGGAATATGCAATTTTAGGCCTTTACCCCACTGCTCATTTGGATCCTGTAATCAAACTTGTTTTGACAAGTTTTTAGGTATGGCGTAAAAAGACTATGTTTATAAGATTCTTAATGGTTTGAATGATAGTTTTTGCAACTTTAAGATTACAAATTTTAGTGCTAAAACCCTTTCCAACCTTAGACGAAGCATTTAATTTGGTGGTTGAGATAAATTTCAAAGCTTGAATAGGCTAAGGGATTTTATCTCTAGTGAAGCCTCGGTTATGAATGTTATAAGCCAACATAATAAAAAAGTTAATTAGGTGGAATTAAGAAATTGAAATGCGATGTTTTGTAGATATTGCAAGACAAAATAACATCTTAAGGAGAGGTGTCACAAGTTATAATTGGATTTCCTCCTCATTTCAAGCTTACTAAGTGAAGGGATAATAAAGCAATCTCTGAAGTTGTTGATCAAAATGTGAAAAAAATGGTTGCTACTATCACTAATCTTATCGGTAATGAAAACAGTGTAGGATCTATTAATAGTCCCCTTGTTAATCTTTCAAATGGGCATATTCTTTATTTGCTAAGCCTACTTTATATCACTGAGGCTTCAAGTTAATCCAAACACTTATTCTTTTAATCATTCTTCAACTTATTAAGTTTCTCTTTCGTAGAAACCTCCCTTAGATTCCACAAATTCAAGTCACATGGTACATTTAAATCATGCAATAAGTAATCTTCTGCTTGAGTTTAATCATTCATTTTCAAGCCATGTTATTTCATGAGTTTTAGGCTTAAGTGCTACAGATCACATGGTTAGTCATATTCATCTTTTCTCAAACATATTCTCCTATTGCAAATAGCTTTGTCCAATTGCTTAATAAACAATGTTTGAAGGCAACACACAGGGTTTTTGTTGTTTACTCTTCAACTCTAGTTCTTAATGATGTTCTTTTCATACCTTCATTCAAATTCAATCTTATTTTTGTCCCAAAGCTTGTTTCATACAAAAAATGCTCACTTGTGTTTCCTAAAAATTGAGCTCTTATTGAAAACTTTTCAATTGGAGAGTGATTAGTCTAGCCAATGCTAAACTTGTTGTTTTCCTTTAGGAAAAAAATTTTCTGATTTATTTCCTACTATTGGTTGTAAAGTTGCTGATGGGGGATAAGTACACCTATCAATTTTATAGTATAGCAAACTTGAGTTCAAAAGTTGATCTTTTAAGGACTAATTATGAATTAATAGTATTTCCCTAATTTTTCTATTATCTAACCTAACAATTAAGTGCAAATTATTAAATTAATAAATCAAATTAAGTTAAACTAAAATAATAATAAAATGAAATTGCTAATAAAATAGAAAAGTAAAAGAAGCAATAAAGGTCATGAGGAATCCATAAAACTTTAGTATTCCAATATTAAATTTCCCCCTAAAATCTATGCCATATGCAATCTCATCCTTGTTATTAGATCATAAGAGTTGCTAAATTGAGTTAACTGGATCGCTTCAACAAATTATCTCTTAATCTCAATTATACTCTACGCAAATAATTTCTGCATTAACATATATCAAGATTACATTAAGTCCTTGATTAATACTATTAGGTTACCCTAATCTAGAGAAATTAATTAGTCAAACCTTAGACTATTCAGTTACTTTTAATTATATAAGTCCATTCATAATAGGATCTCACAAACTCTAAGGTAAACTCTAATATTAAATTAATAACTTGAGTAAATATTAATTAAACACGATGAAATGCAATGTAACTAGACCTTATAGCTAGAAATCATAGATCAAATAAACAAGAAACATATTCTACATAGAAATCTAGAATTTAATGTTCAAATACTAAGAAGAATAAATCAAAACATTGAAAAGAAATTAGAAAAAAAAAAAAAATAAAAGTAGATAGACAGAGGGTTAAAAGATAACCCTCTTAAAGTCTTGCATTACGCCCTAAGCTCAAGATGCTACATACCACCTCATGTCCTTAGTGGTGTGTTGACATGTTAGGCTAAACAAGTAACTAGAAGTCTCCAAAAATCTTAATAAAAGTCTTTAAATATTCTCATTCAATTTATTTCTCTAATTTAGTTCATCATAACATTTATATAAATTTCTTAAATGCTTAAACAACAAATACTTATCATAAATAACAATCATCTATGTTTTAACTCAAGAGTTAACCTCATAATCTCAATCCTAATTGCCACTCCCCATCTTAGTAGACTAGGCAAAGGTATTCTAACTTAATGATTTCTATAATCTCATAACAGATACCTGTACCTAAAAAATAATGTAAAATGAGTTAAAGCCTAGCATAGAAACCCACGAAAACACATGCATGCTATGCTTCACACATAAATTTCAATTACATTAGTATAGCATAATACAAATATCAAATAGCTCATTTATACCCATTCTTTATTAGCTAGCAAATAGCAGTTTGAGATCATCAACAACTAATCCTAAACTTAGAGTAACTCATGACTCTACTTTACAGTTCCCAGATTGGGACACTAGCAATACAAACCTTGCCTAAATAAGTACTATGACATTGGCACTACAACCCTCAGATGCCATCTAACCTACTTAATTCCAAGACACTAATATTAAAACCGGTGGACACTTAATAATTTTAACTTAGATCATTTCTAAGGAAAACTCTACAAAGGACAATGTATTTCAAGGAACATTGAGGTGCTACCTTAGGGACATTGGTACCATGAACCCTTATGCCTAGCCAAACATAAGCAACAAGCATAATTTATCTTCTAGATAATTATTTGTTCAATTTATTTTAGACTACACTATATAAGCATAAGCAACAAACAAAATTCTACATACCTTGGTCCTAAGAATAGTTGAAAGTATCTAACTCGAAAATCTTTTTAATCATATCACCTAAAGTACACACACAAGAAATACTTATTTTAGTTTCTATTTCATTTCCTTATCGTCTCACTCTAACTAAGTTCACTTAACTATCTTGCTACACTCTTGAATCTAGATCATCTTAGCTTAATCTAGGGTTTTAAGATCTATTTAGACTTTTATATGTGTTTAGAATATATTAGGTTAGGTTAAGGGAAGAATAGGGACAAGAAACATTTGAAAAAGAAAGATAACAAGAACATGCCTAAGGTTTAGGACTATGTTCTTGGACCGTAATCATTCTTTAAACTAAACTCATCAGTTCATGCTTGTGTTCTTAACTATTATTGCAAGTCCGTGGTCAGGTCTACAATCACAGTTCTAGGCCATGATCATCTTGGCCTTATTTTTTCCTCTTCATGCTTTAACCAAAATTTACATCAAGGGGTCTACGATTGAGATCACACCCATGTTCCTCTTGTTCGATAACCCTTTTCTCTTTTTCGACTCTACTCTCTATAATCCATTCCAATTTAATCGTAACTTATTCATTTCTCTAAATCTTTCATAGTTTTGATCCTCTTTACCCATCTATAATATTAGAATACCCAAATATGTTCCCAAAACAGAAAAACAAAGCAATAACAACATAGATTATAACATACCGTGATGGCTAAGCCTAATGATAATTGTAGAACATGACACGAATAAGATCCGCTTGAAATTCTTAAAATCACAACTTCAACAATCAATATTCAATGAAAAACCCTCCTTTTCATTGAAGATTTAACGATTCTCATATTGATTAGGGTTTTTCCTTCATTTTCCAACACTCACCTTCTCTAAACCAATATCGATCTCTTCTACAATACCAAAATCCTTTTACATTTAAGGTAAATTCATGTCCAATAATCCGAAATAGGGAAATTCCACTTCATAGGCTTTTGCCTATGTCTTACTACCGTAAGTTCTTTAGAAAATTTTCTATGAAAACAGTAGCATAGAGTGAGACTTAGGGTAAAAATAAGGCTTTTTATACTTAAGGGTTAAAATGATCACTTCGTCACTTTTGTACAAATTTTATTATTTCTTGATGCCTCAAATAAATATTTTTCTCTTTTTTTTATTATTTTAAATTTTTACAGGCTACATACTTAAAACCTTAATCTCTGCTATTCTATATCTAAACTATAAGGCTTATGTATCTATTTATAACATAAATGGAATCTTGAAATGGATCTCCAATATATCTTCAAAATATCTTGCAATATCTCCTACATCTCTTTGTTTCCAAATCACGCTCCCAAATAGAAGATATATGGAAACATGGCATCTTTTAAGGCTTCAAATCTTTCAAAAAAAAAAAAAATGGAAATTTGCAAGTAATAGCATGTTTACATCCTAAAATCATGACTATGATTCCTACCCACAATCTTTCTTTACTAAAAAATTGAAAATATTTGAAATATGAGGTTCATGCTCATAATCCTAACTGTGATCCTCTCAATTGCCAAATTATTCCTTATTTCCTTGCTCTTTTGGGTATGCTCCTAACTTATGATCAATACTCTTAAGTGTGATCCTTTCCAAAACTTCAAAACACATAAAAATCATTTCCAAATCATCCAAAACTTGATTGAATTCTTCAAATTGATTAAGCAAAGCTTGAAATTGAAATTAAACTTAATTGAGTGCCAAAATTCTAAAAATACACAAAAAATTATAAAATAATATTAGAAGTGACCCATAAAAATATGTGTAATTTAGCACTTATCAAATTCCCCCACTCTTAAGCTTTTTCTTATCCTTGAGTAAAACAAATAAAAACTCAATAAGACTCTTAAGGATAAAATATCAACGAACGCTCTAAATCATAGAATTAATTTCAATATTATACGCGGTCTATTCAGAAACAAGAGCACATACTTTTCCATTAAAATTCATCCTTATAAGCACTATTTTTGGAATTCCATATTTATATGCGCTTAAAACACAACTACAACATAAATGTACTAGCTATTAAAAACCATATTAGATTTCAAAAATTAATCTATGTAAATTAGAGTTAAACTACATCATTTAAAAAAAAGATTAAACTAAAAGTGAGAATTAACATAAACTTAATCAAGAAAGAGTCATCCATATTTTATGAATGCATATTACATCAACTAGTCCATTGATTGTTTCGTCAATGTTTATTTCTAATGGAGGAACTTTTTTTCTTCCTTTTTTGTTTCATTTAGTTTAGGAAGCAGTTGCATCAGTCATTAAATTCCAAGTTAGACGACCTTAGGCGACCAGACATTAATACTTCCTTTCAAACCATCTACCACTACTTTTAATAATTAAGCACTTTTTTTATTTCCCTTTTAAATTTTAGTTTAGCCTTTACACTAACTTTTCTTTTGACCTATGCAGTGAGCTTTTAGTTAATAAACTCAAGCTCGTTACTCAAGTTGACAACCATTACTCTATACTAAGGTGGTACCTTATAAGCTTAGTTACTCAAATCAATGAGGTCTATGACTAAACTTTTATTTTAATTTAATACAATTATTTAATTAATTTTTCCTCCAATTACTATGATTTTTCAAGAAATTTTCAAGAGATAGGCATCATTTGTTTATTTCTTAGAAATTAGAAGTTCTCTAGGTTTCTAAGGAGTGAATATATACTAAAGTAAAATATAGATAAGTAATTCCTAGTCAACAATATTCCTCCTAATTCCAAATCTAAATCTAAGCTTAAATAACAAGAAACTCTATATTTCACATATATTTCATTATTCAATTCTACCATTGTGTAAAATGGTCGTAGTGATTAAGTAAATTTAGAAATCAAGAAGACTATCCCATAAAATTGCTCTCTAATTAGACGAAAAATTAATTATGAATATATGTACAATATCAAACAAATTGATTCTATGTCTGAAAAAAAAGAAAAGAAAAAAAATTTTATGCAGCTTAAGTGTAAGAGCAAATTTGTTCAACTCAAATGCTATAAATTATACTAGTATTCTATCACTCTATTCCTCCCCCACACTTATCTTGTACTTGTCCTTAATGTACAAATAATCAATAAAAGCAGTAGATCAATAGAGAGAAATAAAATAAAAAGATAAAGGAACAAAGGTTTCCCCAATTTCAGCTACTTTGACCCCTAAAGTACATAATTGGATACCCCAATGAATAATTATTAGGTCGGCTAAGGGTTTTGATTTTTGTACGGAGTCAACCGTACTAATCTACACTGATATTAGCAATGAGCTCGGGCATAATGATTAGGTTGTAATAGATGAAATTCTTCATCAGTGCTAGAGGTATCAAAATCATCCTTAGAAAGCTGTTAACTTGGCAATTACCTTAAGGGTCACAATATTCTTCCACCTAACTTCATAGGTCATCTTCTACTCATATAGAGTGTTGCCTTACGTAATCTTCATGTTTAGTTGTTACTTAACCCAATTGGTTGGGAGGGGAAGATTATGAGAAGCTTGGCTCAACACGGCTAATAAGATGTTTACTAACTTATTTTTCTTTTAGCTTGCATCTCGACTCCTACGAACATCATGGAATTGTCAAACTAGGCTTTAAAAGAAAGGCTAAAGGAGGATGAGGTTAAGGCTACATGTGTCGCTGAGAACGGTCCTTCACAAACTAACAAAGGAAAGGCTATGGTTGGAAGTAAGGATAGATGGAAGGCCTCTAATGAACAACCTCATCTTAAGGTGACTCTTAAGGGTTGTGAGGATTAAGAAAAGGTAAGGAAGAAGCATTTAGATGACAAAGAAGTTGGAGACACTTCAAAGAGAGCTACCGTAGATGTTTATGTTTCTTTTAGGGGGTCGATAGGGTGGTCCTTAAACGTAAGGATGCAAGCTACGAAGGCTATTTCAATAGCTCCATGTGATTTGGGTGTCGTGTTAGGAATAGCAACCCTTATGGAACCTTTCTTAGTAACTTCTCCATGGGGCCGAGATTTCTATAATAGATGTGGTGACAAGTGCCATTAAGGCAAGTTTCGGGAGCTCAAATGAGGCCTTTTACCTTAACTAGAAGGTTAACTATATTGACTGGAGCCTTAGTAATGGAAGTTGAGCAGGGAGATATTGGTAAAGTCTCTTTTGGATGAGGATATTAACTCTTTTTAGAATGTCTTCAACAAATCATTTGCAATTAGTGTAAGAAGGCTTGTATGCAGTAAAATGTATGAGGTAAGTTGATCTTGCCCCCCTTCTCCCTTTTTTAACATTCTCCATTCTATCTAAGTTGACACATACATGTTGAAAGCATTTTTGACAATAGCTGGTGGTGATGAGTAGGTTTAGGACTAGTTATTGAGTTCCCACTCTTTGGCATTCTATCATTGTTTGACTAAATTTTGCATATGTCACATTTACAAGTGACCTAAGAATAGGTCGCTCGTATCAAAGGAGATCGCCATAAGGCTTGGGCCGAGCTTAAGAGGACTAAAAAGAGACTTGAGATTGCCCAAAAGAGCTAGAGGACGTAAGATTGAAGGTGTAAGAATCCAAATTAAGCTTAGAGGTTAAGCAAGGTCCACTCGACATGTCCTAAGTTAAGGTCTTTTAGCTTAATAAGGAAACCGTTGATTTGACACATAAACTTAAGACCTCTAAGAAGGGGCGAGCGGAGATCAAAGAAGAGGTTAAGTTTCTTTGAGCTTGAGAAGCTAATTTAGATGAAATGGTATGGCAATTAGGAAGTGAAGTGTTGCAACATCAGGAGAGGATCCATGTACTAGAGGTTAGGGAAGCCTTCACTCTAAAGGCTCTAACAAAATTTCTTGATGAGGTAGCTTACAGTAGAAATAGGGGCAAATCAAACTACAATGGAGTCTGGGAGGTAGATTCAGGATGACGTTTAGAAGCACTATCCTCCTCGTTTAGATTTAGGTTTGCTAAGTTTCCTTAATCAGTAGGAGCTTAGGATACCTTTTTCCTATGTTCAACTTAAGGCCATTGAAGAGGTCGGTAAGGTTATTTAGGTAGATAGTGAGGAGGAAGAAGATGGTGCTAATGGTTCGAGTAATAGGTTGGTGAGAGGGCTGTATAAGGAGATAGTTTGACATCAGAATAAGCTATACCCCCTTCCTCCTACCCTTAAAAAAAACCACCATACCTTTCTCCTTTTTCTTTTTGGAGGTCGAGATGCTGACCTAAAGCTTGTTGTACCTTTTGTTAACGAAATGGATGCTACTTAATACCTTACGTATGCTTTTAATGTTCCATTTCATTTTAATTTATCCAACTTATTTAACACTTTCTTTTTCTCGATGACTTAAGTTTTAAGTATAGTGTTCTATTTCTTTCTTTTGGGCTGTTTTCATCATGACCCTAAAGGGGGCCTAGTAAGATTGCCTAAAATTTTCACATCATGTGTGCATCTATGATTTGAAAATCATCTTGCAAGTCAAAGATTACAAGATTCTAAACAATTAGTCACTAAAGCTTTTATTTATTTATTTAATTAGCTTACGACTACATATATGTGACTATAGAAATCCGATAAGCCACAGTTTAATAGAACCGCAGAGAATCGATATCCCTTACCAAACAATAAAGTTAGGTACTAAAGTTCTAAATCTCAAACTTACTAAAGTCATAAAATTTAAATGTAGTATATAATAATTTAAATGAACCATATAATCTATCCTCAAAGTCTAACTTTTATGTATCTCGACGTTGGCACTCAACTCTCAGTTCTTAACCCATGCCTGATCATCTAGTAACCTGCAAGAGAAAACTATTAGGGAGTAAGCTACAAAAGGTTAGTGAGTTAACCCTCGTACTATACTAGCAAACAAGTTATCAAATAGTTTATTACCAAATATATGAATGCATGAACAAGCAGTATGCCAAACAATATATATGCAGTTGATCGGTTCTGCATATAATAATGGAATTTAATGCCCTCTGAAGTAAGGTTTGGAGATACATCGATACTAATCACAATCGGGCTCTAACACCTGGGTTTTTACCCTCATATCATTAATACAGGAATTCCCTGTTTCATAGAATAGGTTTCTACTTCCATCAGTCAATAATATACAAATAACTAGGTCTAGCGGTGAACAGGCTCACACAGTCCACACTTACACCCTACAGCGGTGATCTTTAGACGTAACCCCCAGCCACCCACGGTTAGCGTCTCCGGTGCCAATAGAACCCGCGGACCAAGGGTAGGGTCTTGTTGTACCAATGCTTCTGCACTGTACTAATCAAATCATGTGGGAATCTATCCCTCCAAGGCCCCTCATTACCAACCACGTGAGGTAACGGCCGAAACATTATATGTAATGCTCGTGATCTATGCATGATCCGTTTAATTTTTGTTTGGTTGAATATGATTAAGTCAATTTATGAGGTGGTCAAACATTATCAATAGATCAGTCAAATAATGTAACAACCAATTATATAATTACATTTAACAGTATTTTACATGGTAATCAATTAATATTAGTCACATACATAACTTAAAGCCCCATGCATCAAGTTATTAATATTTAATTTATGTGCACTAACTACAAGCACAAAACAAGTATAGAGTCATTCGGAGTACTCACTTGGTCATAAATGATGTCAGGGATTGTATTAGTCCAAGGGTAAGTCGGTCTCGATCTCAGGATCACTTAACATTAAGGAAATATGGAAAGTAATAAGTTTAAGGATTTAAAAACCTAAACCAAAATGCTAAACCGTACTGTTTACTTAAATTGGTTATTAACTTATGTGAAATCGTCGATTCGAGTTTTTATCGAATCGCGTATAACTTTTTCGTTTTAGCTTGGATCATTATAAACTTGTAATCTATTTTGATCGTTTTCGAGAGTATTTTCTTGTAGCGAGGTCCGTTTTGGATGTTGTGACTCGTAACATACATTGTGATATAAAAATATCACAAAAATCATTATTTAAGTTTAAAAATTATAAAATATTGATTTTCACTTTTTCGTAACATATTTATGACTTAATAATTATTTAAATCATATACTTGATATTTTTATTATTTTGAGTATATTTTCCTATTTTTGAGATTTTTACTTTATTATGATTATCATTATTATTATTGTCTTCAGTATTTTTACTATTTCTCATTTTTTATTTATTATTTCTCTTATGTATTTCAAGATTATACATATATATATATACTTATAATATATAATATATAATTTATGTTATTGAAAATTCTTAAATTACGGTATCAAATATATATATAGATATACAGCTTACATATTTAAGGATTTAGTAAATATATTATATATACTAATACATATTCGGTATACCACTTATATATATATATATATATATATAACACACACACACACTATACATTACACGTATTACATATGTATATGTATTTATTTAAAACATTCTCTTATACACATATTCATATATTTATATATTTTGTATTTATTTATATATGTTTTACATGTATACATACCTATAAATATATACATATATATTCGACATATAGATATACTTATATAGTATTTATCATAAAATATGTATACAATACATCACATATATAATATGTCGTATATTACAATACTTATACTTTATATTATATATATATATTTATATATCACATATTACTACTTATGGAAGTATGCTAATATATATATATATATACTAAAATAGTTATATATGAATACACACACACACACACACACACACACATATATATATATATCTCACGATACACACATATACATAGATATACTAAAATTATTTAATATAAATACTTAATACTAATCATATGTATACTAAAAAAAATACATAATACATACTCCTCTGTATAATATACTTATGTACATACATATATAGACACATAACCTTATACATACATCTTTAATTAATCTAAGTATTTATGCACATAAATATGTATTAGTAATGTTTATGTATAAAAATACTATACAAATACTTAATGTATATACTATATAATATACATCTATATAAAAATAAATACATACCTATTTTTTTTAATTTCTTTCTTCTTCTTTCAATCCTTCCTCCTTTTCTTTTTTTCTTTCTTTCACATTTGCTTCTAGATTGTGTTTCTCTTCTTGTCTTTTTTTTTTTCTCTCGGTTTTGAATGTTTCCAGAATTTCGTTTCCTTTTTTCCTTTTATTTCACTTGTATATTAGCTTAGGTTATAAGCTAAATCTTAAGTAATTATTGCAATGTTTTTGCTTGTTTAGTTAAGTAACTCTTGTCACTTGAAATCCATCATGTGGGCTGCTATTTGATATTTTATTTGCTGATTTCTTTTCCACATTTTGTGCAGGATGTGAGCATTGAAGTGGAAATGGAAAGAAGAAAAAGAGATAAACTAGAAACATAAGAGAAGGAAAATGAAAATTATTAACAAATATATGTAATTTTTCGAATCATATAAATTATAACGATTCTCGTCGTAAATTAATTTTCAAATTTTTATGAAATTTTATGGATTTAATTGGTACCTATTACAATTATAATTTTTACAAGTTATTGTGGTGATTTCATTACAATTTCGTTCGAATGGGCGATTTAGTCAAAAATTACATTCGACTATAATTTTATTGCTATTATGTAATATTTAACTATTTTATAGGTATATGTTTATGATTTTAGGGTTTCAAGCAATTTCGGGTTAAATTTTGATTAATGGTGCGGAAATTAGGTTTAGGGTTTTAGTAAGCGATTTAAGATTTTGATCAATTCCTAAGGTTTTTACTACTTATAATATATTTAGATTTATGATTTATTAAATTTTTATTTTGCTCGGCTTTAATGACTCTTCAAGTTATCTATAGTATTAGGATCTATTTTTACTCTTAAATAGCTAAATTTACGGGCTTTACAGGTTTACTATTAGTTTTTATTATGGTTTTAGTATCTTCGGAAGGAACATCTTGTTTGCATGTATTTCCTAAGAATGCCTTGCATTGCATTTATTACATTATTTAGTTTGTGAAAAACATTTGTTGTCAATGTCAATCGCTATTCATCATGCGTAAGAAATAAGGTTATTTAGTGTGAGAATCTAAATAGCCTTGTGTGACATGCAATTTTTGGTTATAAATATTGGTCTTCCTTATTCCTGTAGAGGCATCCCATTCTCAATATCTCTAAAAGTTTGGCTTGTGTAAAGGTTTCCAGTGTCTATCGATGTTCATGGATTGCTGAGAGTAGGTACTGTATGAATGGTGGCATGAATTTTTCCTTTCTTGTAGAGATTATGAGAATTTTAGAACTTTGAGGCCCTAATATCTTGCTCAAAGTTTGAGACATAAGTTAAGATAACTTTAAGTTATCTTCAAAAGGTGGCATTAAGCCTTAGTATCATGGCCTACATCTTTTGATTGATAAGATGACTCCATAGCTCATCATTGGATGCAAGTAGATATTATTAAGATCTATCTTTAACATGGTTTAGAACCTTGGCTTTCCCTTTAGCAAGTTTGTTGTCCGTATAGTTAGGAGTTCAAGATTAGAGATCCTTATAGTTTGTGTCTAGCTCATCTTTCATCTCTTAGTATCCTCATCCATGCTAGGCTCCATACTCCATTGGTTACAGTATTGGTATGGAGTCAATACTTCTCCTTTCATACTGCTCTTTCAATGAGGTTTAAACTTAACATTGCCATATCATATAAGGCTATTGGAAGTAATTACAATGCCATGGCCTATTGTACAAATAGAGCTTAGAACTGACAATTTTCGCAGACAGGACATCATTTGCTTTAATCAGTTAGGTTGTGCTCCCTTAGTGTTTCATAGTTTATACCAAGGGTTGGTATGCTAACCTCATTTTATGTAATAAGCTTTTACCAAAGGTTATTATGCCATCTTCCATTTCTGGAAAAAGCTTTTACTAATGGTTGACATACTAACCTCCACACTATTATAAGTGCCCTTTAGCTTTTATTAATAAGAATCATTTTAAATTTTCCATTTTTATTACTGTTTTAGCTCATTTCATGCTATTATCTTTAGGTATTTCGCCATATAGTGGTCATGGCAATTTAGAATTTTGAGTGTACTTCGAGAGTTCGCATATGAAAACTAGGGGACCCTAGGATGAGGTGGTAGAAACTACCTTGTTTAGGGTATGCGTTCAAGTTGAGAAGATGAAAGGATACCTTGAAGGCTGGGAAATCGCAAACCCTCTGCCAGCTAGCAATTACCTTTACAAAGTCAAGGGGATTGGATAGTGAGGTAGCGAAGACTACCTTATTTGTGGTATACCTCTTAAGCTAAGAAGCAGGAGGGTACCTCGAAGCTAAGATGCTGCCTACACTCCTACTATTTTTTTCATATTAACTAGATTGTTAAAAAGAAACAAGAAATTGCAATAATGATTTTTGTTAATATACTTAGCAAAGATACATCTTAAATTTGGGGTACAGACATCATTAATAGGATTAGTTTCTTACATAAAAAATGCATGGGGGAGTTAATTAAAATACATTCCCAAATTATCTAATTTCTACATCCTTGGTGTAGATTCTCCATCCAAGGTCTCCAATCTTTAGGCCCCATTGTGGAAGCTTCCTTTACCCTTACTAGATCTTCTCGGTTGGTAGCAAGTTTTCCTAATCTTTCTCTTAACCCAATCACTTCAAGTTTTTGGCATACTAAGTCATCAAACCCATAGACCTTATGCCTAACCTTCTTATTATAGCATCAGGTTGCCTTTCATTAGTATGTGACAAGCCTAACCTTGGCTATGTCTCATATCACATTGATTGTGTCGATGCTGGCAGTGAGCATGTTTTAGTTCACCATAAGGTATAGCTCTACTGGTGTAGAATTTGAGCTTAATTGGAAGGATGGGTTCAATGCCAAATGTTAAGTGAAGGATGTCCCCTTCCCATGAAATTTTTTTTTGCATGGTTATGTACCCCAAAGAATGTAAGGGAGATCATTTATCGACTTGCCTTCCTTCGGCCTACCCTCTTCTTATGGCTATTGAGGATGGTTTTGTTAACAATTTCAACTTGGCCATTGATTTGGAGGCATGCTATGGACATAAGATGTTATGCTTCTTGCAAAAATTATGAACCTTTTTGTTGTTGAACTATTTCCTATTATCCATAATGATTGTGTGTGGTACCTTGAAACGGGTCAGTATGTCTCTTAGGATAAGTCCTTTGACAACTAAGGTAGTGATGGATGCGATGGCTTCCTATTCTTACAATTTAGTGTCACATATTGGCATAGTACATGATGCATCGTCACATAGGAGTACCTATTAAAAACTTAACTTAACTTGCTCATTCACCAAATGAAAACTTTATTTATATAATAATGGGGTTGCTACATTGAAGTTTAGCTAGACATTTTGTTACAACTTATATGTACAGCCTAATATTTACATCAAAACATGAATAATCCTTTTCTTTTGTCATCTTCAAAATAGTATGATTCCTAACTTAGTAGAAGTTTTATTGAAAAGTCGCTGACTCCAACTTACGCTCTCAGTATACATCACCCCTAATGTTGGGCTCTTCACGATGCTGTTAACCTAAGGATAAAACTTTTTATCCCCTTAGCTACTGAAGTTAAGTGAGAGTGGATAACAAACAATTCAACATAGGCAATATCATAATTGAAATATTTCAATCATAACCAACACATTCATCTTCACTCATACATTAGCTCAACCAAGCATCTATTATTAATAATGCAGCATGCTATGCTCATGTACATAACCGGCATCAGTATCAATATCCTGTGCCCTTTTAATATCCTCATCTAGTTAGTTGACATAGCTGGGCATCTGAATACAACATTTAAGAACTTGGGGCAATAAGAAGCTACCTAGGAGTAGGACCTCCAACTTTATTTTATCAAATTGGACTACATATTATAGTTTGCCGAATTAAAAAGGCAACAAGGAGTTGCTTGGAAGTAGGACCCCCAACTTTATTTTACTAAATTAGAAATACACTATAGTTTACCAAATCAAACTATCAAAAGTTTCAAGATGTTTGGGCAATGAGAATCTATATTCATAAAGCTATGATTTTTCTTGATCACTTGGAAGCCTCATTTTGAAAATTCTGGTATTTAGGTCCCTTTTATGCCATGCCATACAATAACAACTCAAGTATATCATTCAACACCATTAGTCTTTAAATTTTATTCAACCTAGTTATCTAATTCTAGTTTTCAAACTGTCCCTAATAGAAATCTAGCATCTTACTTAGGTGAATACCTAGAAGATTGAGTTAGCAATTATTCAACTTTCCAAGTTAGTATAATAATTCATAAACACTAAATCAATACCTAACATAATAGCATAATTTTTAGCCAAGATATACCTACCATCATTTAAAATCACCACATCAGCATCTACCATACTATCATGTCAATTTAATTAAGATATAGTCATATTCAATCAACACAGTATCAAACAACACTTAATGTTATGAGTAGCAATATATCTACCCCAAGTATGGGTTAAATCCACTTACCTAGCCTTAATAGTAGTATAAAATCCTAAACTTTGCTACATGGTTCTTCCTTACTTATTACACCTATGAAAATATAAACACAGTCTTTAAGTCAACTATGGGTCAAATCTAAACTCCTATAAGCTTTCTTCACTGTGTTTTTAAACTTCATTTGACCATATCTTATTGATTCCTTATTCAATTTCAATAAACTTTATAATTTCATAATCGTTATTTTGAGTACTATTAATTATTTTAAGAAACAAGATTGATCAATATGGTCATAAGCTTGAAAATGCTTGAAAATACCCTTTCTTGCTACCGACTTGGTCATACGTTATCGTAATATCATAATTAACTCGAATAAGTCTTAGTTCTAAACTAAAATCCTGAAAATTATACTTTTCAAACTTGAACATCTATTGTATACCTAAAAAAATGATCTTGCACAATTTTATCAATTATCATAATAGTATTATTTACTATTTTACATATTAAGTCAATATATAAGCTTATATTAGGAAAATACAAAATAAATAGTGTATGAGCTTGATTAAGCCCACAAAAAATCCTACAGACTTACAAAAATATGTAGTTTAAATATTGATTATCAATTATACTAAATTAGTTTGTTGCCTATATTCCTAAAAATAGAATTTTAACTTAAAATTAGTGAAAATTAGGCAAATAAGTGAATTTAATTATAGAATAAAAATAAATTACTCCAAACCTCATTATAAACTTCCCAAGTCAGATTGTATAGGCCTCATGCATTGATTTTATCATAAACTAATTAATCCAATAAAATAACAAAATTGTTAGTTTTATCCAAAATAATTATAATAAATAGTAAACTTACTTATTTCCAAAAATTTTTGTTATTGCAATTAAATATATATGTTAAGTTTATTATATACAAAAATTGAGCTTGAAACAACATCATCTAATATTTATAAAAATTAATATAATTTTCTCCCACACAAGGCATTTTTTTAAAGACCATATATTTTCACCAATTATTTAATTAAAATAAAATTACTACAATAATCTACACCTAGAATAACTCTTGAAAACCAAATATCATAATTAATTAACAATATTTAGTATTTTTAGAAAATTAAATAAGATATAGGTAGAATTTTAATTCACTTGCATCGACTGCCTCTAGCTACCCTTTGGTCGCCCAACCTTGTTGGCCTAACCCCTCTCATGGTAAACCATCTAAACCTAAGGTGGCTTCAAGTTAAGTTATGGATAACCTATTGAACCACCTTAGACATAATTCTCCTTTATTTTTTGTTCTATTTTTATTTTATTTTATATTTCTAGATTTCCTAAATTATGTTCTTGCGTTTTCAGATTCCTCAAATATTATAAATGAGGGCTAGGGGCCCTATTTATAGGTTTTCAAGTTGATTTGATTAAAAAAAATAGAAATATATATGTTGTATGTCATTTTTCCATTTTCCTTGATGTTAACTAAGTGTCATGTGTTTTTCTCTTGTTATTTAAGTGTTAACTCATTAGTTCAAGTGATCCTTAAGTTGCCACATCCTTCGGATTGAGCCGACATCTGTTACGGTCGTATTCGATTAAAAAAATCTCCGTTTTAGAACCGTACGTAAGATTTTCACCTCATACGGCTCCTCCCTTATATGCATAATGAGAATAATACATGGAATAAATTATTATTTTTTTTAAATATTCTAGTTACTAACTGAGTAAGGTTAGTGTTTTTATAAGAAATTTCTAGCCAACCCTTCTGCAAAAGATCTTTTCTTACCATCAAAATGTTGATTTGATACTAGATAAAAAAAATGGTAACTTCAATAACTTCTTTGTCCCCACGCCCTTTAATTTCTAGGAATTCATCACTTCAACAGTCTTCAATGGTTCTATGGGTATCCAAAATATGAACGAGATGGATGTTTGTTGGCCCAACCACTCATATATATTTTATTTTGGGCACAGGTTTTTGTTTTTTGGTTTAAGAGCTCAATTTTCACATTTTTTATAGTTATCAGCATTTTCGATAAATTGACATTTTACTGAAATTAATCCTTTTATATAGCTTATTTTGAGAAATTGACTTTAATAAGATATTTCATCCAACTTTTCTAACTTTACTATGAAGTTTAAATTAAAATGGATAATGTTGCCTGATGCCTTAAATTAAGGAGCTTGGATCTTAAGGTTATTGCATTGGTTAAGAAACTTAGGGTATTACATCTAGTGAAATAATCTACCACTACAATGATGAACTTCTGGCCTCTTATTGCTTTTGTGGAAGGACCTAAGATGTTAAGGCTCCATTGGGAAAAGAGCTAAGGGCTGGTGCTAGATAAGAGGTCTCTTTAGGGCATTTGCTAGATTATGTTTTTGACATTTGACGCATTGATGCACAATCTCTTTGGAGTTTTCCTTCATAGTTAGCTAGAATTACCTAACCCTCATAGCTCAGGTGAAGAGGTTTTAGCTTTATATATGGTTGCTAAATATGATGGGGCATCATACCTCATGGATAAAGTTTACTCTTGATTACGGAATAGTCTACCACATTATGAAGAAACTTACATACTTACCACTGATCTTAAGGTAGCTTGCCATTTTGTTAGGTAACTGATAATATCATCCATCCAAGAGGGTTTGGATGTAATAGATCATTGCTCAAGTACCTCATGTTGTTGCTAATCGAAGCCACCAATGCCTATGTCAATTACTAAGGCATCAACATAAGGGAATTTAATACTATTGAAGCCCACTTTGGAAAAGGAGATGGTGATATTGATTCTCGGTTTCTTTCCTCTTATACTTAAGACTTGTTGATCAACATTCTGATTTAGTGAACTAATGAAGCTTGGAATGTTGTTGATGCCAAGTCCTATAATAATGTTGATTACCTTGTTGCGGTGATTTCTCTAAAGGTTCCTCTTGTCTTTAGTTGCTTCCTCTTTGTGGTTACTATTTTAACCTATCTTCTTTCATTTTTTTCTTCTTTTTTTTTTATTAACGCAACATTGCTGAATTAGTTATTAGATGTTGGGTTATCATCAATAAATTCTTAGAAGAAGCCTCATTGAATGGCATCCTTAATAGCGTTCTTCAAATTCTAGCATTGAATCGTTCCAAAGAAAAGGGGTTTTAAGCGATGGTTATGGTAGCTGTTGCTTTTCTTTGCTACACTTAGTATGGTAGCAATCTGTTTTGCGTTATGCTATAACCTTATCCTCTTAGCTAATTAATTTTTTAGCTTTCGCCATGAAAACATCATAATCAATGGGATTTTCAAACATAAGGTACTTAAAGAAGTCCTTTTTAACATCTAAGCCATGTATGGTTGTGTAAAGGGCTATGGCTTTATCTAAGTTTGCTACCATTAGCCTAAGTTTGTTGAACTATTTGATATAGGCTCATAAAGGTTCATTCCTCTCTAGGAAAACTGTATAGAGCACCAAGGAGTCCTTTCTAGGCATCTTGCTAATCATGAAGTGTCTTTGGAATTGAGTTGGCAGCTTACTAAAGGATGAGATGGAACCACTTTTTAGGGTATTATACCAAAGCAAGGCAGCATCTCTTAATGTACTAGGGAAGCTTGTGTACATAATGACATCGTTGAACTCGTAAAGATCCATCATTGTCATATAATAGATGAGGTATTCCATTGGGTTCTTATTTCCATCATAGAATCTTAGGGTAAGCAGTCTAGTTTTGGATACTAGACTGGAAATACTTATCTTGCAATGGCTTGCGAGAATGGCCCTTTAAATAAATATATTTTTACTACATTAGATTATCAAGCTATTGAATCATTCTACTTGCTTTTCTTAACTTCTGATAGTTTCTAGATGTAGTCATCTAGTTGTTTAACATCCATGACTTATATCCTTTTACGAAGGAATGGCATAAGTTTAAATTAGCATTCCTTTAGATGTGCTTCAAATTTTCTATTTTTGTGTACCAATGTTTCTGGTGGTTCTTTGTCTAGAGTTGGTCAGCAATCTCATCCAGTAGGGTTGATTACTAGGTTATCTTACCTTTGTATGTCGAGGTGGTGCTCTTTTGTTCTTTAGTAATGCTTCTTTGTAGGGAATTGATGAAGAAGTCTTCTAGTAAGGGCATATTAAGATCGATGTCTACCTTCCTTAGCTTTTATTTAAGTTCAAAAAATCATTTTTTGTAGTGTTGTTTTTGGGTGATGAGTCATTCTAACTATTTCTTCATCTTTAAGAATTTATGGATCGATAGTCTAGAGTTGTTAGGGCTCTTGAGGCCATTGGTTGTTGTGGTTCTATTGAGCATCAATGTTCATGTTAGTGTCACTAGTTCCTTAGGGTTTCTACAGTTAGTGTTTTGGCTTCTTGTAGGGTTAATTTTAGTATTCTTATTGTGCATTGGTAGGGGGATTAGTGGATTCTTGAACAAACGATACTAGTTGTTAGTTGGTAATGTTACGAAAGGTTTGCAATTAGGCTTGAATTCTAAGGGCTTGAGTGTTGAGCTTCTAAGCTTTAACCTAAGTGGAATAGATCCTACAAAAAGACACTGGAGGGGGCTCTAACATAGACACTCAAGCACTCAAGTCAATAAGTGGGAATAGGGTATGGGAAATTAGTCTAGAGAACTTACCTTTTATTTTAGAATCTCCTTCTTATTTATAAGTGATGAGACAACTTATTGTTTAGGAAAGTCTTTGATAAGCCATTCATATTATGGGTTATTCCAATTGGGAAAGTGAATCCTGACATATTAGGAAAGCTACATGCAAGTTGGTGATCACGATTAGGTAAGTACCCTTTTAGGCAAGTAGATTTTGACTAGTTGCAAAGGGATTTCATCATGTAGTTCTTTTGGTGAAGATCATTGTATTATTTCAAAGGCCAAGCTAGGCTTAGTTTACCAAGGTGTTGAGATAATTTAATAGTGTGAGGTTGTTGAGTATTAACCTTTAGATAGGTTAGTCAGCTTGACCCCCATTAGTTGTCAGGGCATTGCTTAATTATTTGGGCTCAAATTGGGCTGAAGGCCTTATTCAAGAATTGCTTATCAATATGTTATATTCTTCAGCATATATGAAGAATTAAAGAAAGTCCCTTCTATACGTGTGAAGGAACAAGTTGATTGTTTGAATGTTCCATTAAGCAGTGATGAGATGGAAGAAGTTGTTGTTGATTTTAGAATCGATAGATTGAAGAAAGTTGAGGAGAATAAGGATGAAAGGGCAAAACTTCATTGGGGTGGAGTTAAGTTTGATTCTTTCTATTTTACTGGAGTTGTGGGAGATTAGAATAATCACCTTCCTTGAGAGACTATTCAAACGATTCATGAGATAGGGAAACAAAAATGGGATGGTACTAGCTTAGAATTTAAGTTATTGAGTAGTGATAACTTAGGGATAAACTTAGAAAATATCCCTTGACATGTTAATGGTGGTAATTCATAGGGGTAGTTTTTTCATGATCTTGATTCTAGAACAATGTCAATTCAAGTTTATGCTATGCTAGATGTTAAATATTTAGATGATCCCTATGCACTATATTGTGTCAATATGTAATGTAGCTCTTTGATTATCAAGGTCTATAAGAATGTAGATTGCATGGTATTGCAACTTTTGACTTTTAAAATGAGGGTAGATCATGTTTCATGGTCATACATGCAAAACATAATAACCTAGATGCATTAGGTAGAAGTAGGATGATTTTTTTTTAAACTAAGTGGGTTGTAAACCTTGTGGTTGATTCTTTAAATATATAGGACCAAGTTAAATTTGGTAGTAAACACTAGAGATTTAGAGGTCCATAAGGTATTAATCTAGATAAGCATTGTGGTTGATTCTTTTAATGTTTAGGACCAACTTAAAGTTGGTAGCAAACGCTATAGATCTGTAGGTCCATAATGCATTAATCAAGATAGACTAATTATGGTTATATAACTTATGAGGTTACTCTTAGAAGGTAGTATAGAGTATTTTGTAAGTGTTGTGCATAAATATAAAATTCAATTACATTTGGTTTTCCTTGAATTGCATAATTGTAAGGAAAATGTTAATAAGTAATCTACTAACACTTATTAAAATGTTAATAAACGAACTTTTATTTTATTTCATCATGTCAGAATTGTGAAAGTTTTAAGGAAAAGTGCAACTGTCTTGCTTTCATTATTCCAACCTTTTACATTTAATGCAAAGCAAAAAGACCAAAGAGTCAGACTAAAATGAGTGAGGACATCTATATAAGGAGCAAGTGTGGGTCAAAAGTTTGATTCCGTCTATAAAGTTTCCGAAATCTCATTTGCCCCCAGAGCAAACATGGTTACAGTCAAAGCGTAACTGTTATTTCTTAAGTTATTATGAATTATGTTTCTTTGGAAAAAGAAAATAACAACATAAAAATACTTAGCCATATAAATGCTATGGTCTATATGTGGATTGGAAACATCAGTGCTCTAGTATTTATAAAATGTTCCAAGTTTTACAACTTATTACAAATTAATGATTTCTTATCCTTGGATTTAAATACTAATGATCTTCAGTTTTTACACGAGTTTTCCTTGATCTTTTAAGGCCATTGATTTTTTTTCCCTTTTTAATAATTTCCAAAGTTTTGATCACGTAAAATGTGGTGTCTGCTTAATACACAACTTTTTTTGGTAAGAAACTTAGATAAAGAAGTAATATATTCTCTATTTTTCTTTTCAAATAAGTCATGATAGTAAATTAATTCCAAGAAAATAAAAAGCATGTAAAAGTGATAATGAAAAACCTTAAACAAGGTTAAAACACTGTAATTATATGAAACGAGCAATTATACATATGTACAGTGATGAAAAAAAATGCTAATTTTACATATTATGCCCAAATTCAGTTTTCTTTTTTTTTTTATTAAATAAAGCTATAGTGTAATAATTCATAGAAAAAGTACAAGATGGATTAGATTCAATTCTCGTTTCCTTGGTCATGTTTGGTATGAAGGAATGATCTGGAATTAAATGTATTAAAATGGAATGAGGATCAAAATGAAAAAATCATTTCTTATATTTGGAGATGACCATGGAATGGAATAAAATGGAATTACGTTGAATACTCAAATAAAATTTTTTGTTGAAAAAACATTTAATTATTGCATGTTATAATTTCTTTTGAGGTTAGAAAAGCAATTTTAACTAATCATAATAAATAAAATGGGAATAGAATCGCACTTCCATCTTCTCAAAGGTGGAATTGCGATTCCCCTTTAAAATGTACTTTCAAACATAGGAAATGAAAATAAAACTCAAAATTACAATTTCATTTCGATCCATTCCTACGTACCGAGCATACTACTATAATATTTTTTGACTAAAGAAATAAAGAAAATCACCCATCAATATTTAATCTAAGTTTAGCATACCTATGCCCATTTATACAAGTGACCCGGGCCAAGTTGCTAAGTTATCCTCCAAAAATTTGCTTAACTAAAATCAATTTGGATTTTCAAATTTCTGCTAGTTGTCTAATTTCTACTAGAGCAAGTTGCAATGGAGAAAAATACAAACTATACCTTTATATTCAATTTACCCTTCACACTCAACAACGTAACATCGCATACCTCTATTACTATCTAATTAATGGGGAAAAGGAAAAAAAATAGTGAAAAAAAGTCTCAAAAATGCCATTCTTGGGAAAATATTCCCAGGAAAACAACACCGAAAATCTCCTTTCGGTGGCTTAATATCTCCCCCCATCCCTTCTTCTTCCTCTTCCATTTTCATTATAGAAAGTTTCTTTCTCTTTCTATACCCTCTTATACAGCATATCCTCTTTACATAGTTATTTTCCACTCATTTTTGTTTAAAAAATTTGTAATTTTTGCACGAAAACACAACGAACAACAATCACTAAGGAAAATTTCCACAAAACAATATGAAAATCTCGTAATCTCCTTAATTTCTCTCTCTAGAAGACAATGAACCAAAGGTAAGTTTTTTTTTTCCTCTTTTGATCAGTTTTACAAACATATAATTGTGTGAAATAGCTTTTTTTTGTTGAGAATATGATGGCACATTGTTGTGTAAGTCAAACTTTTTTTATGGTCTGAATTTTACGTGTTTGTTTTTTATACATATACACGTAACATTTGTTGTGAGTAGACTTATATAATATAAATACAATTAGTCAAGTCAATTAGTTTTTATATGAATAAAATAGTTAGGGAATAATCAAATTTTGTGAGGAACATGCTTGTTATATTTATTTTGTTAACTGCATCAGTAAGTATTATGACTACATGGTTGTACACATCAAATATGGATTGTTTTAGTGTTGTGAGTTATATTGGGCTGATGTGATGCATAGATAAGAATGGATAACGTAAAGGTGGTCTATTACACAGGAGGAAATATTGTGGAAGGAGAAAATGGGATGTGTTATGATGGGCGCCCAACAATAGTAGGTGGTTTATTACACTGGAGGAACTTGCTGGGTTAATTTGATTCACCGATGTCCCCTTATAGGAGGGAGTAGGGACATGTTCTATATTATAACTATAAACAATAATTATGATGTGCAATAATTAATGGCATCGTCACTAGGAAGTGGTGTAGTAATCCATTTAGTAGAAATATATGTTAAAGTTCATAAAATCAACATTTCTTCGACTGTTGAGTGTGATTTTGGAGGTTATGACGAGAATGTATAATTTTGCAAGTGGATTTCATCCATAGATTGTCTTAGATGTCATATGAGGATATCATGGCGGAGAAACTAAGCGTGGATGTTGTCATTCAATAGCTTAGGGGTATCCACCTACACAATGCACTAGGGACGGTGCCAAATATGGAGCAAGGTGACTCTTCGCCCTACAATCCTCAACAAGGAGGGCGTTGTCATTCATGAGGATAGTGTCATTGTAAGGGTTAAGGGCAATGACATGTTGAGATCACCATTAAGGATGATCTATCTTCAGAGTACCTATTGCCACAAGCATCTCTTGGACCGCTAAGATTTGAATTTTGCACACCATTCATCAAGGAAAGCTCTAATGGTTAGATGTTCCACACCCCCACATTAGAAAGACCTCTAGTAGTCAGGTCTATACTCCCATTGCACCATTGAGTAGGCTAGTTAGAGATCATCATGACAACACGAGCGAGAGAGTTACATAGGTGTACTCTACTCTAATCATATGCATCATACTTGAGTACTTACAGTCATAATGAAGCATAGATCACTCAATTGCATGCAAACTAGATGGTGTAGCTTCAGGTTGATCTAGATCCTCAAGATGTTCATCCACCTACACACCAACGACATTAGATTTGCATACATCACATTCGAGATTATTTCTTAACCTTAGTTTCTAAACTCTATGTAGATATTTTAAGGTTGTATTAGGGCTTTCATAATGCTTTCATATTGTTATAATTGAATATGTTATTCTAAATTCGAGTGATTCAACGATGTTAAAAATTACAATATATTCTCATGTTTAAAATTTCCTCTAAAGGAGGCAAATTTAGGCTGGAATTGATGACTTTGGATTGAACCAAAATTAGTGCAATCTAATTGAAATCGTAATATCGACTTATATAGATACAGAGTAAAAGGTTTTCTATTGATTCATGGGACTAGCCTATAGGAAAGAGAAAGTGGAGGAAATCAAAGATTTCACCAACATAATACTGAATAGAATTCAATTTGAGATATACTAATTTTTTCAAAAATTATTTTAAGTTGAGCCAAGAAGAAGCAATTATGGTTTGGTTGAGATTAACCTAAAATTGCTTCTTTAAAAAGTGATTTTGGGTACTATACTTCTAGGAATAATTTCCTAAGAACAATACTTTTTTGGATTTTCCTTTTACTAATTTTTTTCCTTTTCCCCTAATTAATGATACTTCTAATTAGTTTTTTGCTATTTTGCAATATAACATTATCAACTATCATGCAATGAAAGTAAAATGCCTTCATGGTCTTGCAACATTGGTCTATTCATATGTATCTATTCCACTTGGTTTATTTTTTCCTTTTTAAATAACCTTAACATATCTAATTCACTAACAATAACATTAATGACTGATTAATGATAGTTCTAATTAGTTTTCTGCTATTCTGCAACAAAACATTATCAAATATCATGTAACGAAAGTAAAATGTTTTCATGGTCTCACAATGTTGGTCTATATATGTGTCTTATTCCACTTGGTTTAGTTTTTCCTTTTTAAATAACCTTAACATCTCTAATTCACTAACAATAACATCAATGAGTATATGTAACAAAAGAAAATCACACCTATGTTTATGTACATTTCAACCTTAGTAATGCATGTATACATGTATCTAATTTTCATTGATTAATATGAATTTTACTTAACATTTCTTTATTGATATATGAATTCATATGGCAGCAACCATCATGATATGGATAAGGAAAACAAGAGGTTTTTGTTTTACCCATTTTGATCATATACATTTCTACATATGGATATACATTTATCTATCTATCTATCTATCTATCTATCTATATATATGGTTTTTTTCTTTAATTTTTATTCTTCTCTTACAACTTTATTTTCTAGAAATGGATCATCTAAAATATTTTAGGAAAAGTTATAAAATTAGTAGCTGAAACTATCTAGAAATTTTAAATATCTTTTGACATCAAGAAGAAGTCATTTTATTTCTCCTAATCTTAATCTTTAATTATACATGGTATTGTTTTAAGGAGATAACTTCAAGAAAATTTAAAAATAGTAAATTTATGAGATCCTAATCCTATATGTATATGTACATATATATATTTCTACTAACTACTAATGCTTATATAAAACAGAGGATGCTTCTTATTGTCTCAATAGTAGGTAAACATGTAGGTTTTTTATTTTAAGTTAGTTTTGATTCTTAGCATGACAAACATAACTACTATATGTACAGAACAAATAAAGTCACAAGTTCCTATCTCTAAGTTTAATTCTCTCTAGGTTAATAAATATTTTAGACACTTATGATAGGTATAAATCTTACATCGATAACTATACAAATAATGTCACCAAATTTTAAGCACGAATACTAAAACTGCAAATTTAAGATAATGATTAAGGTAATTTTTTTCATGTACCTCAATTGTCTTGATGCATAAGCAATCAATTTTCCTCTCAATATTAGTACATATTACCTAATCAATTTTGTTATGCATTACTGGAAATAATGAACTACTCCTTTTTGTTTGGAAGGGTAAGTATGGGAGTAGATATCAATCTATGTTTTAGTTCTTGAAGACTTGGTTCCCACTTTTCATTGCACATGTACTCTTCATTTTTGTGTGTTAACTAGGCATGTGACCTTGCAATTTTTGAGAAACTTTCACAAATTTCCTATAATATCCTCCAAACTTGAGGAACTACTTACTTTCATAATAATTTTAAGCCTTTTCCAATTAATTATAGTGTTAACCTTTTTAGGATCCATAGCTCTGCCATTTTTAGATATTACATATCTATGGAATGATACTTGGTTCAACTAAAAAACATATGTAAGGAATTTTGCATATAGCTAGTACTCCCTAAACATCTGCAATTTGATTCATAAGTAATCTTTATACATCTTCTAATTTGGTGAGTATGTAAGGATATCACTAATGAGCACTACTACATATTTATCCAATAATAATCCGAATACCCAATTCATTAAATCTATAAAGACTGCTAGAATTTTTTTAGGTCAACAACATGATAAAGAATTTATGATGGTCTTATCTTGTTCAAAATGCAGTTTTGGAAGATCCTTTAACTTTATTGAGCTTATGATACCCTAATCTTAAGTCAATACAAGAGAGGGCACTGGCACCTTCAATTGATCAATTTGGTTATCAATGATCAATAGTGGATATTTTTCCTTAATAGTCACCTTGTTTAACTCCATATAGTCTATGCAAAGTCACATAGGTCCATCCTTTTTTCTTCACAAAAAGTATTAGAGCTCTCCAAGGTAATACACTAGGTTGGTTAGATCCTTCATCTAATAATTCTCATCACTTTTTTCTTAAACTCATTTAGTTTTACTAATGCCATTGTATATTGAAACTTAGAAATCGATTTTTTACCTAATACCAGATCAATTGCATAGTTAATCTCTTATCGAGTGTAGTCCCAATAGATCCTTTAGAAATACATCTAGAAGTCCATTTACCATCGAAATTTTTCTTATCTTCTTATTCTCTTTCCCTGCATCTATAACATAAATCAGGCAAAATCCCTATTTTACTTCTTGTTACTCTTCAATCACATCAATTGCCACTAATGCCTTTTCTTATCCTTTGGCTATTTCACTAATGGATATGATACTCTTTCACATCACTAAAGTTCACTTTTTTGCTTATACAACTAATTGTTGCTTGAACTTATGTTATCCAATCTATTTTTAAAATGAGATCATGTTTTCTCTATTCCATGTAAATTGTATGACTTTGGATAGTTTTCCCTATTACAATAGGAAATTTCTATACTTCTTTATTTTCTACTATAATCCTACCTTTAGGTGGTCTTGAAGCTACGATTAAATGTATATACTTAAGTAAAATGTTTAATTATATGAAAATCTTAGATTTTGTTAAACAATTTGAACTAGGATAGTGTTATTAGAGCTAAGTTGGTAAGGTCTTGTTACCTCATCTAAGTGAGTGTAGTTAGAATTAGGTAATTAGGGTTTTGTTTATAAGTGTAATACGTATATGTATGTAGGTAAATACTTGGTAGTTTTCTTCCTTTTGTTTTGTAGTTAAAATTAGGTAATTAGGGTTTGTTTATAATTGGGAGGAGTGCTAGCTCAATGGGATATATTTTACATAGAGCCAGTTGAGACCCTTATTGCTTATAAAGAGAGATTGAAAAGTTTACATATTAATTTGGGAACAGATGGAGCTCCAAGGACCACTTGGGAGAGCATGATCAAATGGAGAGAAGGGTTAAGCTATATTTAGTATACCAAATTGATTTTGTTAAAGAGTATTTTAGTTGTATCTATAAAGACTCATGTTTTAGTTGTTTACTCACATATCTAAAAACCTGAACTTTTCAAACATGGTACATGAAATAAGCATTTTCATGCTATCCTTAAAAGAAGGATGAGCCTACATCAAAATTTTCTACCTGAACTTACTTTTCATAATAAAAAATATCTCATATCAATAAGATCCACCTATATAAACATGGAAAAGGCACATGTTGAGCACTCAACTTATGATATAAAATCATATACCATGTACCTTTATGGAGAAAAAAATCACCTATCCTTTAGATCTCTAAACATATGATTGGCGCATATATTAGGACTTTTGAGCATAACTCTTACTATCATGACCTTAAGGGAGGTTTAATATCATGACCTAAAATTTTCATATCACGTTTGCACCTATGATACGAAAACCGCTTTGCAAATCAGAAATTGCAAAACTCTAAATAATTAGTCACTAAGATTTTCAAATTTAATTAATTAACTTGCTAAAAAATATAAGTAACTATGGTTATGGATATTGAAAGGGATACAGTCCATCAGAACTGTAGAGAATCGGTATCTCCTACCAACTGTTAAGACAAGTTAAAACAACTTACTAATTTACAAGAAATACTACATAATCCTATCATATGAATATACTCTACATAAATTGTTTCTATACTACTATACACTTTTTAATCAACTCTAACATTGCCAAACCTATTTCCAATTTATACTTTGCTCTTAAGCCCATCCCAATCCTTACTTATATGAAACTTGTAAAAGAAACTATAGGGGAATGAGTAAACTACGACTCAGTGAGTTTATTCCTCACTGCTACCTTTTAAGCAAGTTATCAATCATTATTAGTACACATGCAAGATATCTACATACAAAATGAATGTAAGCACAATGAATGCAAACAATACATCTATAGGAGTCTAGAACTATTGACGGTGTAGATTTGCATCGTCTATACATCAATTTTTCCTCCATACTTACCTGCATATAGCACCTCATCTTAATCGTATGAGGTTGCCTAGGGCAACATCTCACTAGATGATTCTTGACTATTACTCTAGTTTGAGAAACAATAATAAATATAGGTAGACCCTAAATAGGGTCACCCACCAAACATATTAAAGGCCCCTTCGGGCATACAAAGTGAGTCCATCTCGCAATCAACATATATCCAGGAACCCACGTACATAAATATGCGAGTCTTTTCGCAATCAAATGGAGATACTATGCTAGCTTTGCTTTAACAATAAAAAAATTATTTATGGGTATCATAAGCTCTTGCAGAAATAATTTGAAAGTATATTTAAGATTGAAAAAATATTTACCAAAATACTTTTCTCAAAAATTTGCAAAGCTAACACTCTCCATTAATGTACCAGTTGAATCATAGACATATGACAAATATAATTGTTTTTTTTTTTTAGTCGAATGGTTACATTTACCAATTTAAGGAAGTGATTACATGGATGATAGCATACAAAGTAATTAGTCATTTAACAAACAATGAATATCAACCAACAAGCAATATACAAATAACAAATAGCAAGCAGATAGCAAATCATAAGAACTCTCTCACCTAAGTTAGTGCTCACTTTTCAATCATTTGGGATTTCCAATTCTTGATAATTGGGTACCTAAAAGATAAATAAATCTATAGGTATTATAAAAACTAGGTTCATTGATTAATTAAATATCTATTATTATTTACCTAGTTTCTCATTATAACCTAAGTATGGTATAAGCATGATTTAACTTAAATCTTTTATCTATTTTTTTTTCTTGGTTTATCTTAAATTTTAAATTTTATATAATTTTTTCAGCTTAACTTCGATTTTTATGAACTTATAGTATATTTTTATTGTTTTCAGACATATTTTCTCGTAGTAGGGTCCATTTTGGACATTGTAACCTACAGTTTGGATTATGATGTAAAAATATTGTGAATTTCATTATTTTGATGTAATTACTTATAAAATATTATTTTAAGTGTTTCATTGCATATTTAGAATTTAATAAATATCTAATTCTTATATTTTATAATTTTCTTATTTTTGAGGATTTAATTATAATTTATGTATTTTGCTATTTTTAAGGTTTAGGACTTATTTAATTCATTTTTACTATTTTAATAATTTTTAGGTTACTTAATTATTCTATTATTAATTTTAATTATGAATTTATTTAAATTTAATTATATGTTAATGTGGCAATATGGATAAGTGCTTCGTATCACTTCCAAAAAATATATAATTTCAATATTTTTTATTTTTTGTATTTTTACATAATATGTATATAATTATATTTTATTAAATTTGGTAATAATTATTCTATTCCCTTTTTGAAACTTATAGTATATATATATATATTCATACCTATATATATTACCCTATTTTAGTATTATGATATAGTATACCTATAGTATTTATGTATACCTATATACTTAGATTATACTATATTATTAATATACATATCTCATACATATATGTATACTTATGTATTATGATAGCATAATTATACACACCTTATATATTATACGTATGAGTATATAATTGTATTTTTGTATTTTATACATATATATACAATTATGTTTACATAAATATATATTAGAAATACTTAATATACATAATATCATTCACAAATACATATGCATATGCTACCACATCCATAGATATATATATTTATATTTTGAAACTACATAGTAAAATACTATTAATACATATGTACATACCTACATATATATATTGAACATATACTCTATTTTACTTATACTATACTATGCTAATATTTTGTACTTTATAAATATATGTACATAAATATATATATAATTTTGGTAGCATGTTGTACATAGTTATATGTAATGAAAATAGATAAACATAAGTACACACATATGATATACGTATATCTATATATCTATATGTATGCATAGTAACTATAACATGTATGGATAAATGAACATACTTTAGTGTTTGTATATGTACACTTAATCTTAATACAAGAAAATTACAAAATGAAAATTCATTATAAATACAAAATAAATACATATATTTCTACTAACTACATATACACATAACGTATATACAAATTAACAAAATACATACTCCAAACTTTTGATGTCTTCATGTATAGTTGTCTCAAGTGCTTCCTTTTCTTCCTCTTATTGTGATTGAAAATTGAGAAGAAAGTGAAAAAAAAAAAATAACTAGTGAAAAGGAAAAGTGTAGAGAAGTTTTTGGTGAAGTTTTGTTAGTGTGTAATTGTGTGTGTTTTGAAAATAACCACAACAAATGTGTAGGAAAAGTGAACCAAAAATGAAGCTTAGGTGAAAAAAAAAACAAAAAGAAAAGATAATGGAAAGCATTAAATGGATGTGATTGAGTTTATCATGTAATTTGTCCTTACCACATAATTAAGCATATGAGAGAATATTAAATCACATGGGCCATTGTACAATGTCTAAAGCCCAACGTGGCCATGAAAGAAAATAAGCAAAAAGAAAAAGGAAAGGAAAAGGAGGAAAAAAATATATTAGATTTTTCTAAATACAAAAATTATAAATTTAGTATTTATAAAATAGTATTGAAGTATTATAAAAATTTATTAATTTAATTGTTACCTCTTACGTTTATAATATTTATGAATTATTTTAACATGTCCGTTAATAATTTTACGCAATTACATGTTTTGATCGATAATTGTATTTGACTCAGGTTTTATTACTATTAAGTTATATTTATCCAATTTATAAGCTTAAATTTATAGTTCTAAGGGTTTTGTCAAGTTTGAGTTTAATTTTGGGTATTTATACGTATATAGGATTTAGGGTTTTTATACGCGATTTAAGTTTCGATCGAATTTTTAGGGTTTTTATTATCGATACTATATTTAATTTATAATTTAATAAAAATTTTTATCTTGCTTAGCCTTAACAACTCATGAAGTTGTCTACAGTACTAGAGTTCAATTTTACTTTCAAATAGCTAAATTTATGGGGTTTACACTTAATTTACCTATTTTCAACCTAAGTTCTATGACTAATATGGGCATCTATGATAATAATACAACCTATTTAAGGCATAATAATTAAGAAAATTTAATTGCAAACTTTACATATAACATATGGATACAAATATAACTATAAGGATAAGTCGTAACCAAGTCTAAGTTTTCAAAAGCTAAACTAACCTTAGTTTTGAGTATGAACCTTTACTAATCTACTCATACACTTGAGGATGGTAAATATTAACCCCTTATAAGTCTTTGGCCACAACAAATTTTATTGAGTCTAATTTTTCTCAAAAACAAAATAAATTATTAAATATTGATGATACTGCATGTAATGATTTGATCAGGATATATTCAATCAAGAGATTTGATTACATAGTGATCAGTCTATAATGGCTCATGGTTCACAATCCTTATATTAAGTTAAGTAGCCAATAATTGTTACTAGACAATCCTTAGTCCATATCTAGATAGACACTCCCTCCATTTATAGAAACCTAGATAGTCATACGCAACAACACAATTAATGGGACTAAGATGATTGACTATGGATTTTAGTAAATATAGAAATCATATCAATGACTATTTCAAGATCAAAACTATTTTATTTTGAAATAATAGAATGATTTGTTCTATGGAAGCAATTGTATCAATATTGGAAATATTATTGAATGAATAAAGCATAACTATACAAATTTGCATTTGGACTTAGGCCTCAATGTTCTAAAAGAGTAAAGGAGCAAATTACGATAGCCTATATAAGTTATTTACTATGAATAACATATTTGAAGTAGCATTATCATTTTTATTTACAACTTAGAATATATAATATATGGATGAGACAATTTTTTAGCATTAGTTTTTGCTCCTTTAGGTGATTCATTCTATGAAGTCTAGCTTAAAGGTTGAAAATAACATATTTTGCTTCTAAAATTTTATTTTTAATCCAATTTACCTAATAGTATAAGGATTAGAAATTGTAACCATTACCATGCTTCTAAATACTATTAGACGACTATAATCAAAGTCCTTATAGTAAATATAAAATCATAGAAGTTGTGGGTATGTAGGTACAGATGTAAGGGTCACATGTGTGCCGTATATTAAGCTGCGTATCATGTTGCACTACATGTGACTAAGGAAATGACCTGTATTGTATGTATAGAATGATCAAGAGAGAAGTATAAGAAGGAGGAGTAGGCAAACTTAGTGAGGCTCTAGCATGTATGGTGCCATGTGGAGGAGTGTAATGGCATCAAACTCTATAATCATTGAAGAACGAGGTAAAGGTTTTAAGGTTTTTAAGTGTTTAATCTTTAAGGCAATGTTCTGGCAGAGTAAAGATGTTGATTAGGTTGGAGCACGGGGGGAAGTGTGGGGTGGGGGGGGTTTCTCCTATCCAAATGAGAATGTGAATAGGGGATTTGTAGGAAATGATAGTTGATTCCATCTATTGGATTATGATGGTGATCAATGGTCATGATTGTAGCCTTTTATTAATTAATCTCAAGTAGACTCTTCTCACGGGTTTAAGCCTAATAAAGACTTTATTTATTATTTTAATGCAAGCAAAACCAAAAAGGTTTGGATCAGGCAGACCAATCCAACAAGCCCTACCCTAAGTCCATTATGTCAAAGCTCACTTGATCATCCTAAATATTTAGACTCGACTCTTTGTACCTCATTACCTTAGCCCAAAGATCTAAATCTGATTAATTAATGGGCTTAAAGCCTAAACTTACCCAAACATGAATTTAGCCCTCTAGATTTTGCCCCCTAACCAAAGTCCTTCAGACGTAGTCGAAGGGGTTTAGGCATCGAATAAACCTTTCAAATAACTCAAGTACGTTAACATCATTGAATAGCTATGCTACTGTCAAATTCGTTTGAGAGTTGTTTAAGTGTGGGAGTTTACAATACCTCTTAATTATGTGTCATGCCATAGTTAGATTGAGCTGCACATTACCCCTAAAACAATACTCTAAGATACATACTCTTCAATTTGTTTCTTCGATTCAATCCATATGAGTTATTCATTTCATTTAGTTGAATTTATATACTAACTTCACATTAGCAATCTCATTGGACTAACCCCATGTATCAATATTTCCTTGATTTTCTTCTCATGTAAAAGCATTTTTTTTATAAGATCTTCACATATAATGTAAACACTTTGTGTCAACTAAATCTTATTTGCTTCAATTTTGGCTTTAAACAAGCATAATGAATCTTCTAATCTTATGGCTAAACATGTAGGGCTTATCCTCGATCCATTTGGACGTTTTCAACATGATGGGTTTATCAAGCCTGATTTTTCTTTTTCTAGTTTTAAAATATTTTTCTTGAATTTGACTAATATTAAACCCTATCCATTTAATATTCATCCTCAACTAAGAACTAATAGAAATCAAAGTTTTTAAACACATTTTGAAATTTCCCACTTAATCAAAGTCAGGAAAAAGAGTGGGTTAGGTTAAATCGATTAGGTGGATCGATTTAACCTAACCTACTGATTTACTTGAAAAACCAATTTTAAGAAAAATGTTTTGAAAATCAAAGATTTTGGATTTAGAGGCTATCCTATTAAAACCTAATTGGATACCACTTTTAACTTTTCAAATTTGGATTCACTTTTCAATAAACTCTTATAATTTGAGAATACAACTACAAAAACAACCAATCATATCTATCATGCAACTAAGTAAATTGAGATGGATCCATAAAAAAAGGATTGAGTAACTATTTACAAAAGGTGAAAATTTTTTTTTTCATATTTTAAGTCACTATGTATTTGCATATGATGCCTACATACTCACTATTTGAGATCAAATTTCCGTAGTTTGTTTCTTAAAAAGTTATGTATATTGGTTTATTTTGAATTTGAAAAGTGGCCAAGTTTATGTCTCTTAGTCATTCCATTATGTTTGGAAAATCTCTAAAGGGTCCTGAATTAGGTTTTTTATTTTTGGAAATTTCTAAAAGTCTCCTAATTTTGAAAAAAAATTGATTTATTTTTTAATTATTGAAAAATGACTTTTTAAGTGGCAAAATGGTTTTATTGCTAATTTATATATTTATTTTATTTTATCTCTTTTTTCCTTATTTATATTTTTTTATTATTAATTTCTCTCTAAAACATAAAAATAAAACTAAAATTTTTGTTTTTTTTTCTACTTTTTGATTTTCCTTTTTTTATTTACAATTTCAATAGGTTATAAGAATAAATAAATAAATATTAAAAAATGCAAAATACAGAAAATAAAACATAACATAAACCAAAACCAAAAGAAGGTTGAACATGGGATGTGGCAAGTACGGGTCGGATATGGAGTAGTAGGTCATGAAGCGACTTGATAAGAGTCGGGTCACAGGTCTGCATGTGACATACACTTATGTGCAATGAGGAGCAACAATTGCTGTTGTCAAGGCTTGCTTTAGGTAGTTTTGAGCGGCAAATCAAATGGGGAAGAGGATTTTTATGAGGTTTAGATTAGTGAAAAAGGGTCTAATGTTAGTGTGGCGATGTTTTGTGGTGGTTTGGATGGTAATGAAGAGTGGCGATGGATGACGGAGCTTAGGTGGTATACGGTAATGTTAGCTAGATGTAAAAGGGGATTCAAGTCTTAAGTCTTAGAGCCCCATGAACTTAGTTGTTGTACTATCTCATTCTCGAAAGTAGTGGTGGTGGGTATTTTCCATGGCTACAGTGGTAGCGCCAAGGGTTTGGGTTAGTTGGTGATGCTTTGGCTACGACAATCTTTAAGACTAGTTAGGTTAGAGAGGTAAGGGAATGGGGAAGGTCCTGGTGGTAGTCTTGAGCTCAAAAGTAGCTTTGGTGGCTCCAATTTTAGAGAGAGAGAGTGAGGGAAGCTATGTAGAGAGAGAAAGAGAGATAGATAATTTTTTTAGCACGTTTCGATGCTATTTGCCCCTTGGGAAGGGTTTAGGAGGCCTCATTTATAGTGTTTCTAGTTTCTACATGCTTGCCAAGCTCGTTAATGGCAAATTTCTACCATTAATGTTCTTGCCTAAAAATGTATTTCCTTGATTTTTTAGGCTCAAATTAGGACTTGCATGGATAAATTTGGACGAAGTTTGGGGCTCAATTCGTAGTGTGTCATGTCTAGAACATGAAAGCATAATAGAATCATGTGTATACGTGTGGAAATCATGTAAAAAATTACATCAAAGTAAGTGTTGTGGGTTAGTTTCGTACTGGAAATAAAGGGAAAACAAGGGAAAGAGGGGGAAAACAGATGTTGACATGGTGCTATGTCAATTACGTGGTCAAAACATTCTGTAACACGTGGCCTAATATGTATGCTCAATTGTGAAAAAGGAAAAAGGCATTAGATTCTTGTCAGGAGATTTAAACTCACGACCTCTAATTCCAATGCCATGTTAAGTCAAAGAATGTTACCAATAAGCCATTGGTCAGTACCTTGTCGATATGTACAATTAAATTACATATATGGACTAAGTTGGCTTGGGCTAAATTTAAATATAAACCTAGGCCCAAAATCCCCTTTGTTATTTTTATTATTTAAGGCCTAAAGAAGAACTAAAGCTATTAAAATTTCCTATTCCTATTTTAAATTGTCTCTTTTTTTTTGTACCTTTTTCTAAATTATCATTTTTTTTGTATTTTTCAAAATTTTTTATTTTTTTATGCTTTTCCCTAAATTAGGACCCTTCTACTCAAGAAGCGTTACAACTAGCTAGCTGTCCTAGGTTTGACCCTTTAAGATTTAATGAATGTTGAAAGGTGAAAAAGAAGGCGTTTTAATATCTAACCGCTATGTAAAAGATACTGAAAGAAGGTAACGCCCTTATGAGCTGGTAAGACCTTTAGAAAGAAATTAAAAACCTAGTTGTGCCCTTATATGCTAACTAACATAAGTGAATGAGTGTTATACTCCTTAAGCTAACTAAGACCCTAAATGGCAAAGTGAAGCCTGGTTATACTCCTACAAGTTGATTAACCTAGGCAAATTCGGTAAAGTGCTCATCGAGTTAGCTAAGACCCCAAACAACAACCTAGTTGTACCCCTTTAAGCTAGTTAACTTAGGCAAAAGCATTTTTGAGGGACTGGCAACCCTAAATTAGGTTTGATTCAAGAATACCTAGAAGTGCTCCTCTAAGCTGACTATCCTTGGTAAATAGGCGAAGTGCTTCTTAAGATGCCTAAGACCTTAAATGAGAGTCTGGTTATGCTCCTCTAAGCTGACTAAACTAGGCAGGAGCATCTCTAGTGGAGTAGCAATTCTTAAGAACTTGAAAGTACTCCTCTAAGTTGACTATTTTAGGTGAATAAGCGAAGCGTTTCCTGAGTTGGCTAAGACTTTGAATGAGAGCCTAGTTATGCTCCTCTAAGCTAACTAACATAAGTAGGAGTTTCTTTAAGGGACTAGCAATCCTAAATTAAAATCGATTTAGGAAACCCTAGAAGTGCTCCTTTGAGCTAACTATCTTAGGCAAATAAGAAAAGCGCTCCATGAGCTGGCTAAGACCACAAATGAGAATGTAATTATGCTCCTCTAAGCTAACTAACTTAGGTAAGAGTATCTCTTATGGACTAGTAACCCTAAATTGGAATCGATTCATGAAAACTTAGAATTGATCCTCTAAGTTGATTATCCTAGGTGAATGGGTCAAGTGTTTTTTGAGTTAGCTAAGACCGTAAATGTAAATCTGGTTATGCTCCTCTAAGTTAACTAACGTAGGCAGGAGAGTCTTTCAGGAACTAATAACCCTAAATTGGAATTGATTTAAGAAAACCTAGAAGTGCTCTTCTAAGCAGACTATCCTAAATGAATGGGTAAAGCATTACTTGAGCTGGCTAAGGTTTTAAATTAGAACCTAGTTGTGCTTCTTTCAGCTGACTGTAGGCATCTCATTTTTGCTACCCTTTATTTTAATCTTAATCTCCTTTTGCTTTTGGGTCAAGTTTAAAAAAAATCCAAAAAGAAAAGGAAAAACTAAATAAAATTATAAATTAAAAAATTTGAAAAATTAAAATAATGTAAAGTGTAAAAAATGTCTGAGTCAAGACAATTAGCCATTTAGGGTTGGATTAGATATAATAAATTCTAAGTCTCTAAATAATTGAGCTTTATTAGAAAAATATTTTTCAAAAAATAGTCCAATGAAGTATCAAGTGGATTTTTATCTAATTGGAAAAATGTTTTAATAGGATTAATTAAAATGACTTGGGTTTTATTAAATTTAAGAAAGGTGTTAAAAGGATCTTTAAGCATGTATATTTGGCTATTTTGATAAATTGGGTCGTGTTGGGCTAAGGCTTGAAAGTGAAAATAAAGTTAGGCTTGATAAAAAGAATTTAATTATATTTGATGTTCCTAAGTTTATGAGAAAAAGTAGATTCAATTTTTCTTTTTCTTTCTTTTTCTTTTTAAAAGGTCACTTTGTACTGTAAGTGACAATCCTCTTTCCCAAGCATTTCTTAGCCGAGAAAGTGATAGAAACTAAAGGGAAAACAACCAAGCTTCTAAATCCCAATGAATTTTATCAAATCTATGTTAATTCTTTGTAGATTTAGTTGTATCTTTACTAAATCATTATCAAAATGACTAAATCTAACAAGGACTTCTGGAAATCTCTACTTGACAAAGATTTGAAGATTTTGAATCTAAATTAATTCTTCTCCATGTCTAGTTGATTATAAAAAGAAAGCTTAGGATTCACAATCTTAATCAATGAACACACAATTATGACAATACTTACCTAAAACATTCGCTCTAATACACAACATTCGACCCCTCTCACACACAGCAAACACATAATGCCCCTCCTTCGATCCAACAACCATGACACATCTATAGTATACAACTAACAATAGTAATAATAGCACCTACGGCCATTGAACTCACTTCCCCTGCTCCCTACTATCGCATAGCCATACCCTATGAACACCATCCTCACACATACTCTACACCCTAATCTTTGATCAAATCTAGCAACCCAAACCCATTACTACGGTAAACGAATCCAAACCTATAAATATTGAGCAAACCCTCTCAAACCTTAACGTATAACTACCCAACACCACTTACAACCACACATCACTATCCTTGTTCAATGCCATACAAAAAGCTATCCCCTTTGTTGACCAACACCAAATTGACTCTCTCTTACATCACAGTCATATCAACATTCCATCACAATTGTTGCCACTCCACTTTCCAAACACTCTAAACCATTACCAAACATTGCGGCATTAATGTTGAATTGATTTTTGTCAATCACTTTATCATCAAAGTACAATTATCTACCCAAATTTGGATTAGAATGCCCTTAACATAATCGGAATCATTTTTGCTATTGGAGAACTAGGTGTGACTCAACCCTTATTCAACTAAAGCCCCATAACTCCCTTTTCATCCAACCTACATTAACCTACATTTTAAAGTATAGGTGGGTTTTCCTTTTTCTAATATAGTTATATTTATTTATTTTTTCCCCTCTAGTATTATTTTTTTTTTTCTTATTTTGGTTAAGATAATTTATTTTAATAATAATCTACACTAACTTTAGTTTATTTTTATGTAGGTTTTATTTTAGTGCTAGTTTTACTTTTCTTTTTTAATTATATGATTTATTTATTTATTGTTTATTTTGTTAGTTTTATTATATGAGTATATTAACATGATATATTGGTTTTACATAATTAAGATTTGTGTAAGGTCATTACTAATGTAAGTCTTTGCAAGTATATACGTTGATTTTTATTGATTCATGCCTTTTGTATCTCTTGTATAAATTGCATGTTTTATCATAAAGTTGTATACTTTTAGTCAAAATTGCATATAAAATTCAATATTTTTGTTAAAAATTGCGCTTCTATAGGAAATTTACAACTTTTGTTTAAATTTGCAAGTTTTTCATTGAATCTACATTTTTAAATAAAGATGGCATTTTAGGGAATTTTAGAAAAATCATTTTGTCACATGTTAGTTTTTCATAAAATGAAAAAAAGAAAAAAAAATTAGTGGCATCTTTTTTTATTGCTAAAGATCTTTTCTATGTCATGGTTTGGACATATTTTCCATCGTTTAAGCTTATTTTCCATCTTTAGGCATCTTGTCTATTGTTTAGGTAATTTTTTTTTATAGTTAGACATATTTTCTCTAATTTAAACATCTTTTCTTTGACTCAAATATCTTTTCCATGGTTAGATATATTGTTAATAGTAATTGTATTTTTTTTCCATAAAATGGCACGTTTTTCATGATAATTGCACAATAGCATATTTTTATAAAATTTGGATCTTTTGTTTATTTTTTTTTCTCATTTAGGTGTTTTAGTATTTTTTTTTTTAGTTTTTTCACATAGTAGTTTTTCTAAAAATAAAAAATTCTAACTTAGAGTCTTTTTAAAAATTAAGTCTTTATTTTTTTTAATTGAAAATAAAAATTTAGGTTTTTTCTTTAGGATTTTTGTTAATAAAAATAAATTAGTTAAAAAACATAAATCTGGCTCATTTTTAAAAATAAAATTTTTTAACCTACTAAAACTTTTCTAAAAATGAGAACTACTGTCGGTTTGATCTTAATTAATCGGTATGTAGGCACCTTCGGAACAACTGCAAAATTTTTAAAATATTTTTGTTTTCTTTTGATTTTTAGGAAAATTACGTAATAAAAAATAATTATAAATTCATTTTTATGCATTTTAACATCCTTTGTATGCTTTTTCATTTTTCTAAAAAATTGTAAAAATAAAGGCTCATTAGTTGTTCTTTTAATTTTTATACGGTCACTTGTCTTAATATGTTAGCCCCCGAACTTAGATTTTTTAGTTAAATTTTCTAAAAAGTTAACTTTTTAGGAAATCTATAGATTAGTGTTGAAATTAAGGTTTTCTTACTTGAAAACCCTAAGTTGACTTTTTACTAGTTTAATTGGTTGACAACTCCAAAATTTTTTTCAAAATATTTTGTTTCTTAATTTTATATCGAGTAACCTATATTATGTATGTTAGACTTAATATAGGTTGAATTAAGGAAAAAAAATGGCTCAATAGAATTGGCAACTTTACTAAGGACCATTAGTGAGCTAGCCTTGTAAAATTTAAAAATTAATTAATAGGCTTTTTTTCTTCTTATTTAATATTGCAATATAGTTGTATTTACTAAGTTTTAGTGATGTAGGCCTATTAGACAGAAGCTGGTTCAATAGGCCTTATCTTGGGAAATTGTGGGGGGTAAGGGTGGTAGGGTGGGGTAGAGAGGGGTGGGGTGGGGGTAGAAGAGTGTGGGGAGGGGTGGTAGGGTAGGATAGTATTGTTTTCTTTTAAGAATCATATGTGCATGCTTAGATATCATTAGACCTAAGCCATCTTAGGAACCTATGATGAGTTGCTATTATGTAATTCTCAAGTCGTTGCGATCTTTACTCCCATCTACCAGTGATAGGCAAACTCACAAATACTTCGAGGTAGCCTACTATGCATTTCCTTAGAAATATTTAAGGCTATAAAGCCTAAAACTTGTAGATTCCACCCTCCTGCATCATCTTTAAAAAAAAAAAGGGTTAGCAATTTTTTAAATTATAGGAGTTAGAAAAAAAATTTGTTATAACTTGTGGTGAATTAGGCCTTATTTTTAAATTTTAATATACTTATATATATAAGTGTACATGGGCTTTGTTTTAAAAAAAAAAATTAGAAATTCATACACTTATATATGTAAGTTTACTTAATATTAACCACAGGTTTATTATAATTATATTTGTATAGTTTATTAATTACCAATCGTTATCATATTGCACGCGTATGTAGCATATTGCATTAATTTTTAGTTTTAGCTTAATTTATTTATGTTGTATTATTTTATTTTATTTTTTTGTCTTCTCTGTGAATGTTGTCTTATAATATGTATATCATGTGTCATGAATAAATGGTTGTGTAACATAAAATTGAATAGAGAAGGCTTAAAATCACTAATATTTCCTTTGTACCATAATGTAATAGTATTAAAAAAAAATTGGTATCAACTTGTAAATTTTTTTCGGGGCATGTAATTATGGAAATTAACTACAATAATGTTTATTACAAAATAGTTATTTTTTTTAAGGCTTTCAAACACTTTTTTTAAAAAAATATTTTATGATAAAAAAAAAACAATTTCATGATAATTTTTTTTTTTGGTACTTAGTTGATCATTATTGCAATGTCCCATGTATACCATGTTATTAATACCCAACAAAATACAACAACAACAACAACAACAACAACAACAATAATAATCATAATAATAATAATAATAATAATAATAATAATAATAATAATAATAATAATAATAATAATAATAAAAGGATTTAACCATCAGATTTCCATTGTAAATTATTTTCTAACTTAAGGTCATCAATCGTTTAAATGTTTAAGTTCTTATTCTTCATGTTTATCCATTAACTTATTATAGTCTTGATGGAGTTTTCTTCATAAGTTATCTCCCTTGTGTCATCTATTAAATAAGTTTCTCATTATAAAATAATTTCTTCTTCTCTATATCATCATTGTAATATAATTGTACTCCTCTATCCTCAATTGTTAGTCCAAATGTTCCTTTAAAAAATTCTTTTTTTTTTCTTTATAATGAGTTTAAATTCATCAATATTAATATTAGGCTTTTGTAACATAAAATCAACATTGATTTTTCAATAAAAGTGTTCAAAAAAGAAAGGTTTTCAAAATTATAAACTTAATATTTTTTTATAAGAGAAAGGATGCAATGTTACTAATAAGAAGGGATTCTTGTAGGCTTTGAAAAATTGTTTTCTAAGTAATTTGGCCCAACTTGAAGCTCAAGATGTCTAAAGCTCTTGAATAGAGAATAGCCATAATAGAAGGGGGTTCTTTGTAAGTATGTGAAGCAAGTTGAGACAATGGCCCTTACCCAAGCATAAGTGCCTATTGACATACCATTTAAGCTAGATAAGTCCAAAGAATTTCTAGTTCATGAGCTCAACAATAACAACAAAGGCTTAGGGAAGGAATTGGACCAGGAATTGATGAAGATGGAAGAAGAAATCTTTCAGAAAATTGAAGAGAAAATGGGAGTTCTCAAGGGTCATAATAAGCAAAGTGATTTGGGCTTGAGCAATGTTTGTGTTTTTTAAAACTATGAGTTAATCAATAAGTTTAAGGTACCAAATTTCAAAAAGTGTGATGGAACAAATTACCCTAAGCTCCACCTTAGGCTTTATGTTTGCAAGATGGCCCAATTCACCAAACATGAGCAATAGATGATTCAAACTTTTCAGGATAGCTTAATCAAGCCAACATTGGCATGGTATGCTTAATTAGACTTGGCTAGGCTTGATACTTAAGATAAGCTAGCTCAAGCCTTTTTATTAGTAGTATAAGTTCAATGAAGAAGTAGCTCCTTCCCTAATAGATTTGAGTAACATGAAAATGAAGTTGACCAAATCCTTCAATGAATATGCCTAAAGATGGAGATTTATAGTTGCTCAAGTCACAATACAATTACTTGAAAATGAATTGATCAATGTATTCATTTACACATTAGGTAAACCTTTTTATAATCACCTCTTAGGTCATATTGCCTCTATATTTGTAGACATAATTGCAGCTGGTAGTTGTATTAAGGATACCATTATAGTAGGAAGATTGATAAGGAAGAAATTAGTCATTTGGATTTAGAGGCCACTATGAACACTACATTGCTCCATCTAATGATATGTAGATCTACTAAGCATTGGCTCAAAGCTTATGCAAAATAAGCTAAGCCTAAAAACACTAAAAAGAAGGTACACTCATATCTCGATTCATATGTCTTAGGTCTATCACCGCCTAAAAGAAGAGGGTTTGCTACTGTCGAGTCTGATTTTTTGGTTTTGTTTAAAATTGATTTTTCATTTCTTGATTAATACTAAACCCTAACCCATTTAATATTAATCCTCGACTAAAGAAATTGAGAAATTCTTATTTTTTATTAAAAATAATTTTTGGAGTTGCCACTCGACCGAAGTGGGGAAAAAAAAAAGAAACCGTAACCAATTGGGTAGATTGATCACGATTTGGCTACCGGTTTTTGATTTCAAATTTAATGAAGAACCAGAGGGTTCTGAATTCGGGGGCTAACCTATTAAACCCTGACGGGTACCACTATTTATTACCGAAATTAGGATTATTTTTCTAATTATAATATTTAAAAAATAAATAAATAAAATAAAATAAAAAAGAACTTAAGTTTTTACATATTTTATCATCGCCCCGAAGGTGCCTACGTACCTACTAGCCGGGATCAAGCGATCGTAGTTCTTTCCGAAAACTTAAATGTGTTGGTTCTTTTTATAAAAACATGATTGGTTGAATTTGTGTTTTTATTAACCATTTTATTTTTATTAAGGAAAATTTATAGAAGCCTAATTTTTATTTCTAATTAAAAAAAAACCTAAAAACCTAATTTTTGAAAAGCACCAAATTAAAATTTTTACTTAAAAATAACTAAGTGATAATTTTTTTTTATTTTCAAGAAAAACCCTAAAGATTTTATGAAATATGCAATGTTCTACATGATGAAACTTTTATATAAAAAAGATGCTTAAAACATTAAAAAGGAAAGAAAGAAAAAAAAAATTTCCTAATCATAGAAAAGATGCCTTAATCATAGAAAAAATATCTGAATCATAGAAAAGATGTCTAAATCATAAAAAAAAATTTAAAGCATGGAAAAAACATCTAAACTATAGAAAAAACATCTAAACTATGAAAAAAAAACATCTAAACTATAGAAAAGATATCTAAACTATGGAAAAGACATCTAAACTATGAAAAAAAACATCTAAACTATGAAAAAAAAACATCTAAACTATGGAAAAGATATCTAAACTATGAAAAAGACATCTAAACTATGGAAAAGACAATTAAACTATGAAAAAGACACCTAAACTATGGAAAAGACATCTAAACTATGGAAAAGACATCTATACTATGGAAAAGACATCTATACTATGGAAAAAACATTTAAACTATGGAAAAGACATCTAAACTATGGAAAAGATGTCTATCCATAGAAAAGAAGTCAATTAAAGATTTTTTTTTTATCAACATCAAAATGATTTTTTAATTTAGAAAAATTACATATTTTATCGTCGCCCCGAAGGTGCCTACGTACCTGCTAACCGGGATTAGACGATCGTAGTTCTAAAAAAAACTTTAATTTGTTGGTTGATTTTAATTTTGAAAACTAATTGAGTTTACGTGTTTAACTGATTTAGTTTATTAAAAAATAAATAAATAAATAAAGGGCCCTAACTCGTAAGTGATCAAAAGACTCCTTAGAACACCATAATCTTTTTGTAAAAAATTTTCCTTTTGTTAATTTTTGTTTCTAAAAATAATTTCCTATATAAGAATTTCTAAAAAAACTAATTCTAAAGGAATCCTAGACGAATATATATATGTATATATATATATATAAATATATATATATAAATATGCATCTATACTATTTCTATTTAACCATTATCCTCCTAAGCGAATTAACAATGTCAGGGAATATACCTAATATAAAAGCTAATCTAATGTATGTACAATATTAAATAGCTGAAGATTACCTAAACTAAGGTAATCATATACATATACTATATTAAATAAACAAGGAACTAATAACATGATAATAAAAACAATAATAATCATAATCAAATAATAAGTGATAAATAAAAAAACTAACTATCTAATTAATGAAACTCATCTGATCGTGTAATAAGGGGAGTGCTCATGTTCGTGTTCATTTTCAGATCAGTGGGGGGCTGACCGTTCACCAGTTTCCGTTGTCATGTTGTCGTCATACGTGGAATCATGTCAAAGCATTGGAATCAGATTGAAGGACGGCTTTGATATTTGAAATTGGATTGTCATGCTGTCAATTCAAAAATATGGAATTGGATATTGGTTTTGTCTGGAAATTGTCAGGGAATTGGAAATTTAGACTTCGACTCTTTTCGGTAGATTAGGAGACATCATGCTTTCATCTGGGAATTGGTTTTTGTCTGGGAATAAATTTGGACTTTAACTGATTTCGGTGGATTAGGAATTGCGATCCGTCAGATGAGGATGTCCATGTGTCAGGCTTATGGACGAGGCGTGAATTCGTCGAGGTCATCGATTGGGATGATGATTAGGCTTCGACGCTTATGGACATTAGATCGGCTTATTGCATCAGGGGGTTAAGCGAATTGAAAAAGGATAGAGGGTGTCCGGATGGAATTGTCGTTGCTGCTTCGTGGCTGATCGAAGATGGGGACTTCAGTCACGTTGCTTTCCTGACGATCAGATTTCCGTTGGATTTATTTTGATTTAGCTAAACTTGCAAAGATAGAAAAATAAAGACATAGATGCCTGTTGAGACTCGAACCCGTGACCTCCAATTAAATCCACCCAAGCGCTTCGCTACTTATTCATTAGGCCGTTGACCTATTTCTTAAAATTCATTACAATTAAATTATATTTAAACTATTTAAATCCCTAAAAAGAAAAATTTAACTAAACTAAAATTAAAACTAACATTAAACTAATTATTCCTAATATAAATTACTCCGAAATTTTTATACTTTTTCCTTTTCTTATTTTTTTGGTATTTTCATTATTTGTTAATTTTTATTTTTTATTATTATTATTATTTTTTTTTTAATTAGGACCCTTTTTGTAAAAATAAAAACTAAGACTATAGAAGGGAAAAAATTAGGTGTCTACAGCTACATCTTAAGCCCCTAGCGCTATGGTACAAACCTTGAAAATATGACCCTAATGCACAATGTAAGTACCACATGGGTCAGTAGGGGCATGCCACTAACAATTGGTTGGAGTTGAAGAATAAAGTCTAGAATTTGATTGATGACAATTTGCTCTAACTAGACTTTATCAGGGATCCAAGGCCTAAATTCCATACAAAGCCCACAATCAACATGATATAAAGTTTGAAAAAGTTGCTAAAGATAGATTTGAATAGTTAAGCCTAGGGGGCATATCACTATTAGGGTTTAGAAAAAAGGATTGCAACTCATGAAGAAAAGCTAAAATGTTAGAAGAAAGACTCATGGGCACAAAAATGGCAATAGGTTACATACTCAAGTAGCTAAAAAACTGAGATCCTAGTAGAGGTGTGCAAATAGGTTAAACTGACCAACCTAGCTGGGCCCACTTTGGCCCACAGGTTAAACTGGATTAGTTATTTGGCACACTTTTTAAACAAGCTAAAAAACCTCAACCTAAACCTGCCTAAAAATCAGGTTAAATAGGCCAACTTATAGGCCAATGGCGTAAATGTGCTAAATGGGTCGGCTTACTTTAGCTCGTGGGTTAAATAGGCCAAGCTCATTTGGATTCCTTTTAAAATAAACTAAAAAACCTTGACCTAAACCATTTAAAAAGCAAGTTAGATGGGCTAGCCCATGGTTAAAAGACCACTCGTACACCTTTAGATCCTAATACGGATAGGATGTCACAGGCTAAGTATGAGAATGATTCAGGGAAAGAGAAGTTAAGAACGTATGCGTCAATTGAGAAAGCCTTGAATCAAGACAAGCCCATCCATAGCAAGAGGAGTTAACATATACAATTCAAGATTTCAATGGCCTAAGTGTTCAAGCAATTGAGAGATGCAGGATTGCTAGCATATGAAAACCCAACAAATGGTATGAATATCATATAAACCAAGTAGGGCATACCATAAGAAACTATTAGAAATTCAAGCATAAGGTACAAGATTTAATTAATGCTAAGATTATCCAACCAAATTTTATAGAGACTAACGGGTCTATGGGCAATGGTATCCCTACCTTAGGAGCATCAAATAAACAGCCTCCAACATTAGATATTGAAGGCCTACTACTTTCATTTAACAAGATGGCTCACCATTTGAAGTAATTGAGTATATCTTCAAGAGATCAATTCAATTAAATGGCCTAAGTTTGAAGAAGTGATAAAAATAGAGGACATGAAGTGGAAAAGATTTTTAGTTTCTGCATTTATTTCTTTTCAAAATGACCATTTCAATTTAAAGCTTGTAATGGGTGAGATATTTGAATAAATTGTTTTTCTTGTGCATTTTGTGATCTTAGCTCAACTCAATAGAGCATGTTTTGGTCTTTCATTAGTAAAACATTTTATGTAAAATTTAGGGAAATTGAAAATGAATAAGGGGAATATTGAAGTCAGAACTTAAAATTTTCTACCTTAGGGATGTGTAACACATTGCTTGAATGGTTTAAGATGAAAAGAGACAAACCATATCCTAAACAATAACCCTAAACACACTTGAGAGAAGATGACACAATGTGAGTATTGGGCTCATTCATTAAAGGAGGTTCGTCTTGAACTTGGTATATGTGTCAAAGTGATGTTAGGCACTCATTTTACTAACCTAAACACAATTATCCCTTGCATACGCATTTGAACCTTTCAGGATTTTTCTTAAAATTAACCTTACTAAGACTCACCCCATACTAGGGCAATCAGGAGCTTAAGATCATTAATTTGGAAAAAAAGGAGTGGACTAACTTGTGCCTACCTTAGTTGTGCCAATTCATGAGTAAATATTGTCATAAATAATTTAATTTCTTTTAAACAAAGAAGAGCTTTAGACTGTATGTACCTCACTGAGGCCCATACACTCATGTAAACACAATGAACACTCTAAAGTCATATGTACTTCTCTCAAGTTTATACTCTTTGAACTTATGGTTTTAAGGCTTCAAATCTCATCAATTGAAAATTTAATAGTGGAAGGTAACCACCATGACTAAAGAAAAAAATGGAAAAGAAGAGGAGAAAAGAACGGAAAGAAAAAGAGAAAAAAGTGAAAAAAAAAGAGAGAAGAAAATATTAGCAAGGTGATCACCTTCAAGGATACACCAAATTGCAATAAGCCTAGAGTCCAAACTTGTGAAGAATATATAAAGACTAAACATTTTAAATTCCTAAACCCCAAATCAAAGCCTTCATTTTATAATCTCACCTACTATACCACCCTTGATAAAGCCCATGTTTAGTATTTTTCCTAAGGTCCTTAGCTTGTAAACCTGGGATGAAGTATATATAATTTCTTCAAGATTAGTTAAAGTACATTGATATCCATTAGCTTAAAACCATTAACCAAAAGCCTTACATTGCAAATCTAAAAAAGATCTAATTGATTGACCAGAATGTACCATTAATAAGATGGACTATGATTTTTGGAATTGATGTTGAGAGTGAAAATAGACCTATGAGAGTGTAAGGAAGTCCTGTTTGACAAAACATTTCAAGTGATGAGATCTAGTCCCTTAGCAGAAAATTAAAGAATATTTGAGTGCTTTCTCAATAACATGAATTGTTATTTGCCCCTAATTTTGAAATTAGTGCTACAAGAGATTACAGAAATCATAAATTATGCTCTAAAAAACAAGATGGAAAGAATGAATGATCAATGACCAAAGGGTAAGTTGACTTGTTATTTGTGATCTTTAGAGTCTTTAGACATTTTTACTTGTTAACAACACAATTTTCCTTTTAAGAGTGTTTTTTCTTTTAATTTTTTGAAAAAAAAAAACCTTTTCAAGAGAGAAATGAAACCTTTTTCAAAAATTGTAAAGAGAGAATTCTTAAAAAGAAAAAGTTAAAATTTTCAAAGAATTGTTAAAATCCTCAAACAAGTTTTAAATCAATTTTTCAAAACTCATCAAAGTCCTTGAAATTCTAGGTTGCTTACTCAAATGAGTGCTGTCCTATCCATTTTTAGGTCGCTTGCTTAGTATAGTGCCATTTAGTCCTTTCTAGGATCACTTGATCGAAAGAGCACTGTCATATCTTTTGTTAGCTTAGTTGCTCATAAGAGCACCTTCCAACCTTTTCTAGGATCGCTTGCTTAAAAAAGCATTATCATATTCCTTTTTTAATTGCTAGCTCAAAGGAACACTATCCTATCTTTTTCTAGATCGCTTGCTCATAGGAGTGCCACTTATCCTTTTCTAAGATCTCCTACTCAAAGGAACGCTATCCTATTCCTTGTTGGGTTGCATGCTTAATGGAGTGCCATGAAACCTTTTTTAGGATCATTTACTCAAAGGAGTGTTGTCCTATACATTTTTAGGTTGCTTGCTCAGTAGAGCATTATCTAGTCCTTTCTATGATCACTTGCTCAAAAGAACGCCATCCTATTCTTTAAAAATTGCCTACTCAAAGGATCACATCCCTATCTTTTATTGGATTGCTTGCTTAGTAAAGTGTCATCCAGTCCTTTTTAGGATTGCTTGCTCAAAAGAGCACTATCCTTTTCCTTTTCAAGTTGCTTACTCAGTAGAGCACCATCCAGTCCTTTCTAAGATTGCTTGCTCAAAAGAACGTTGTCTTATCTAATCCTTTCTAAGATCACTTGCTCAAAAGAGTGTTGTCCTATTGCTTTTTAGGTTGCTTGCTTAATAGAGCACTATCCAGTCTTTTGTAGGATCATTTGCTCAAAGGAGCACTATCTTATCTAGTCCTTTTTAGGATTTCTTACATAAAGGAGCACTATCTTATTCCTTTTTGGATCATTATCCTATCCTTAGTTAGGTTGCTTATTCATTCGAGCACTTCTAGTCTTTTCTAAGATCGCTTGCTCAAAGGAGCACTATCTTATCTAATCCTTTCTAGGATCTCTTGCTCAAAGGAGCATTGTCCTATTCATTTTTTGAGTCGCTTGCTCAGTGGATTACCATTTAATCCTTTTTAAGATCATTTGCTTAAAGGATTACTATCTATTCATTTTTGGGTCGCCTACTCAAAAGGGCACTATCTTATCCTTTATTGGATCACTTGCTTGGTGGAGCGCCATCTGATCTTTGCTAGGATTGCTTACTCAAAAGGGTACTATATTATTCTTTATCGAATCGCTTGCTCATAAAGCACCATCTAATTCTTTTTAGGATTGCTTGCTCAAAAGAGTGTTATCTTATTCCTTTTTAGGATCACCTACCTATCCTTAATTGAATCACCAACTCATTAGAGCGTTATCTTATCCTTACTTGAATCACTTGCTCATTAGAGCATTGTCCTATCCTTTAGTAGATCGCTTGTTCACAAGAGTGCCATCCTATGGTTATTAAATCACTTACGCAAAAGAACACTATCTTATTTTGTCTCATAGAGAGTCATCTTATCGTATCTTCAAATGATCTATCCCTTCAAGTAATTGATCCTTAAAGAGATCTCTTATTTTGTCTCATAGAGAGTCATCTTATCATATCTTCAAAAGATCTATCCCTTTGAGCAGTTGATCCTTGAAGAGATCTATCATCTTAAGGATACCTAACCTTTCAAGTCGAGATCCTCTTTATTTGATATTCAAAGCCTTTTACCTCGACCTGTCAAGTTGGGCCCTTATCTATGTTATCCAATCCTTTCAATACTTTACTCTTCTTATTTAATCTTTACCCTATCAATTCAAGTTAGGAGCAAGCAAAAAAGGGTATGTCTTTTTGTCTTTGTAGCAAAATTTTTACAAAGTTCACTACTAGGAGAGCCAATTATAGATACCACATTTTTGCTACCCCTTATTTTAATCTTAGACTCTTTTTACTTTTAGGCCAAGTTTACAAAAATTAAAAATCAAAAGAATCAAAAAATGGAAAAAATAAATTATTATAAATTAAAAAGATTGAAAATTAAAAGAAAAATATAAAGTCTAAAAAATGTTAGAGTCAAGATAATTAGTCATTTAAGGTCGAATTAGATGATAATTAAAAATATACATACAATTCAATAAATTTCTAAGTCTCTGAAAAAATGAGCTTCATTAGAAAAATGTTTTTTTTAAATAGTCCAGTAAAGTATCAAGTGGATTTTTATCCAATTTGAAAAATATTTTAACTAAACTAATTAAAATGACTTAGGGTTTATTAAATTTAAGAATGGTGTAAAAAAGATCTTTAAGCATGTATAATGGGCTATTTTGATAAATTAGGTCATATTGGGCTTAGGCTTGTAAGTGAAAAATAAAGTTGGGCTCAGTAGAAAGAATTTAAATATATTTGATGCTCTTGGGTTTATGACAAAGTGGCTTAGCACATGGGCTCAAGCAGATAGGAAGTAGGTCATGGGTTCAAATCTTACTTTAAGAAGATTCAATGTTAATTATTAGCTAAGAAAGTGATAGAAACCAGAGGAAAATTGGCCAAGCATCTATAACCATAAGAATTTTGTTAATTCTTTGTTAATTTAGTTATGTCTTTACTAAATCATTATCGAAACAACTAAATCTAATAAGGATTTCTAGAAATCTCTCCTTGACAAAGAGAAAGCTTAGGATTTGCAATCTTGATCATTGAGCACATAGTTGCAACAATACTCACCTAAAACATCTAATAGAATACGCATCATTTGACCCCTCTCACTCACAACAAACATGCAACATCCCTCCCACAAACCGATTACTACGACACATCCACAGTACCCAACTAACGATAGTAACAGCAACACCTACGGCCATCAAACTCACTTCCCCCACTTCCTACTATCGCATTACCATACCTTGCGAACACCATCCATACACACCCCAATCTTTGACTGAATCCAATAACCCAAACGTGACACTACGGTAAACAAATCCAAACCTAAAACTACTAAGCAAATGCTCTCAAACCTTAATACACAATCACTCAACACCACTCACGATCACACATCACCATCCTCGTTCAATGCTATGTAAACAACAGTCCCCATTGCTGACCAACACCAAATTGACTCTCCCTTGCATCACAGTCATATCACCATTGTAAACCACTAAAATTTCTGATCTAAATCTCATATTAGACTCAAGTTTGCTCAACAACCCTAAGAGTCGACAAGGCTTAATAACATGAAAATCCTAAGATAACAATCAAAAATTCAATCGCGTATAAATATATTAAACCCTAAATGCGTAAAAACACTAGAAATTGTACCTAGAAGTGATAAAAATCCTAAAACCCTAATTTTAAGCTTATAAATGTGCTCATTTATTTCAATCATGCTAAAAACCATAATTGAGCGTAAAAAACTTAATAATGTGATAATTCATATAAAATCATTAACCAATGATCAAAGATAACTTCTAATTGCTTATAAACATGTACATACTAAATTAATTTATTATAAACTATAATATTACATTATGGATAATATTAACCTTATAGTTACACAAATAGGCTAGTATTATGTAAGTTTACGTATTTTATTAATACTTAAACCATATATAGTGATTGTTAGTATTATAAATTATACTTTTCATGATAGATATCTTGATTATGGTACTAATTATTATCTATATTATTATAAATAAGGTTTAATTAATTGTTTTTCTAATTATTTCATATATTTCTTTATTTTTCCTCTTTCCTTAATTTTCCTTCTAGTTTTGTTCATTTCTAAAAATATATAAAATAATTACATGTAAATGACAAGAGTTGACCAAGTGAAAGTGTTGACTAAGTTAACACATGTCCCTTTCAAGCTAGAACTCTCTTCCCTTTTCTATTGATTGCTTTTCTTTTGGCACATGATTTTTTTTTCCCCATTTCTTCTCCTCCTTACCATCTACTTGCCCTTCTTCTAAAGCCCTCTTCACTTTTCATTTTCACATATTTAAAATATGACAAAATCCCACTTTCATCCTACTTTCCCAACCATAACTCTCTCTTCCTTTTCCCTTTTCAAATTTTTCACTTTCATCCTTCATTTTCCTCTTATAACTAGCCTATAATTCTCTACTCTAAGAATCATAAGCCTTCATCCATCCTTGAAAGCATAAGAGGTACGTAAAATATGCTCATACTAGTATTTTATATGAAGTATGTTTATGTCCTCTTTACATCTAACTTGTGAACTAATATATTTATGATATTAATAAGTACTTAGCTTATGTTTTAGAAGTTGATCTTAATAGTACATGTATTATCTTGTTCTTTCCAAAACTTCTATGTTATGTACATGTACAAATACATATAAGAAATACCCATACATATATATATAGATGTAGAAACACAAGTACACATATAGCATATATACTTATTTGGACATCTTTACACATGAGTACTCTTTATGTATATAACCAAAAATACTAAAAATATTAAGTATATATATATAGCATATCAATCAAACCTATAAACATGCATATATATGAATTATATGAAAATTTCCTAAAATTATACTATAGAAATAGAAAATGTGTATAAATATACGTATATAACTGTATATATATACGGGTATATGTACAAGTACATATACAAGTATATTAGAAGTATAAATACATGGACATACATATAAGAAGTATAAGTACATAAGTAAAAAGTTAGCACATATGCAAATTATAATGCACATCTAATATGATATAATATAATATAATAATTACATTTATGTCTATATGTATATATGGGTTGAAACCTACAATAGACCCATAATGCTTATATTAGCTTATATTAACTTATATTAACCTTATATAAATACATGTAATAATAATAATAATAATTCAAAATTTTAAAAATATAAGAATTTAGTAATTAATTAGATGAAAAAGTAATAAGATGAGATACAAAAGTAATAAATAAGAATATTTAAGTCACAATAACTAAATTGTAATAATTTAAACCTATATTGTAAAACATGGGTCTTAATGTCTAAAATGGACCTTACCGTGTGAACACACGTCAAAAAACGATAAAAAACAATTATAAACTCATAAATATTGGAATAAAATGAAAAAGTTACATACGGTTAGCGGTAAGGTTCAACAGAATGAAAAATTAATAAGAACTTAAGTAGAAATAGGTGAGTACATACGTAGAATAACTAGTTCATTCAATTACTTATTATCGTTTTTATCTTATAATAATCAGGTAATCCTAACAAGGGTTTGGATCTTCCTGAGAACTATTACGATTAGTGCGAGACATCATGGCCGAGTGAGTATTTCCTTATGATTCCATGCTTACGTGTGCTTATAGTTAGTGAATTTAAATAACATTAATAATTGATTATTATATAAGGTAAGGAAATGCTTATGGATACTATTGTCCATTATACTGTGAAATTACTTTAATTACTAATAACGAAATGTTTGTTGCATAGTAATTTGGATAATAATTGTACTATTTGTGGTATTTTCTAGTCATACAATAATCAGACATAACTATACTTGATTGATAAAATAAATTGGAACATACATTACATAAATTAATTCTGACTATCACATCACACATAGATAGGGAGAGGCCATACAGGAGTTGTTAAATTTATGAATATAATAGTTCAGTACGGTGCACATGTATTATATGACCTTACTCTATCCCGCAAGGATACTAGGCATTGGAGGCGCTAACTACATGGCTAAGGGTTAAGGTTAGAGACCTCCATTTAAGGGTAAGTATGGACTATAAGGGCCCACTCACAATTATGCCTAAAACTTGATTTTTGATTGAAACAAAAAAACTTATATATTTAAATACGAAATGTAGAGTTTCGTAGAAAAGTAAGTTTTAGTATAATACTCAGATCTGATTGGTGCCACATATACTCCAATCAAAAATCAGGTTTTATACTAGAACTTAACTCATTGGATAAGAGTGAGTTATTCAGAGCATCAAGAGAACATCAATAGATAGACTTTATTTATATTTACTTTTTTAGCTATGTTGTTGGTACTGATGTACCGAATATTTGTTTTGTGTAAATATTATAGTTAAATGATATACAAATCTGAAAATGTTATGATATCATCTTAATCTGGTTGCTCTTGGGAAGTTAGTAGTTGTAGTAGCCTTATATATCATATGAAGAGTCCATAATTGGAAGGGTAACTAATTTGTGGTCTTTTATACGATATATGGTGTTTGCTACAACTATACCTCCCCTAAGTCGTAACAACCATTCCATCGCAATTGTTGCCACTCCACTTTCCAAACACTCTAAATCACCACAAAACATTGCAACATTAGTGTTGAAGTGATTTTTTCCAATCACTTTATCATCAAAGTACAATTACCCTCTCAAATTTAGATCAAAATGCCCTCAATGAAATCGAAATCACTATCGTTGTTGGAAAACTAGGTACAACCTAACTTGTATTCAACTAGAGCCCTATGACCTGCTTTTGATTTGACCTACATTGTAAAGTATAGGTAGGTTTTCCTTTCTCTAGTAAAGTTATATTGATTAATTTTTTCCCCTTTAGTTTTATTTGTTTTTCTTATTTTGGTTTAGATAATTTATTTTATTAATAACCCACACTAACTTTAATTTATTTTTATTTTCTCTTAATTATATAATTTATTTATTGTTATTTTTTAGTTTTATTATATGAGTATATTAACTTGTTATATTAGTTTTACAAGATTAGAATTTTGTATAGAATCATTACAAATTTGAGTCTTTGCAGGTTTTTATGTCAGTTCCCATTGATTTTTTCTTTCGCATCTTTAGCATAAATTACATGCTGTCGCATAAAGTTGCATATTTTTAGGCAAAATTGCGTATAAAATTCAATATTTTTGTCAAAAATTGTACTTGTGTAGGAAATTTGCAGCTTTTGTTTAAATTTACATGTTTTTCATTAAATCTACATTTTAAAATAAAGTCTATATTTTAGACATTTTTAGTAAAATCATTTTGTCACTTGATAGTTTTTCATTAAAAAAAAAAAATTAGGCAGCATCTTTTCCATGGTTTAAGATTTTTTTTTTCTATGGTTTAGACATCTTTTCCGTAGTTTATGCTTCTTTTCTATTGTTAGGCATCTTATCTATTATTTAGCCATATTTTTCATAGTTAGGCATATTTTCAATGACTTAGACATCTTTTTTACGATTCAGATATCTTTTCCATAGTTAAGAATATTATCAATACTAATTGTATTTTTTTCCTCCATAAAACAGCACATTTTCCATAATAATTACATATTAGTATATTTTCATAAAACTTGCATATTTTATTTATTTATTTTTTTATCATTTAGGTGCTTTAGGATCTTTTTTAAAGCTTTGTTATGTAGCAGATTTTTCAGAAATTAAAAAAAAAAAACTAACTTGGAATCTTTTTAAAAATTGAATTTTTAGGTTTTATTTTTTTAATTGGGAATAAAAATTAGATTTTTTTAGGATTTTTATTAATAAAAATAAATTAATTAAAAAATGTAAACCTAGCTCATTTTTAAAAATAAAATTTGTTAACCCACTAATACTTTTCTAAAAATAAGAACTACAGTCGATTTGATTCAAATTAGCTAGTATATAAGCACATCTAGGATAACCGTAAAATTTGTAAAATATATATTTTTTTTCCATTTTTAGTAAACTTTCATAATAAAAAAATAATAAAAAATTTTATTTTCATGCATTTTAACATCTTTCGCATGCTTTTTCAATTTTCTAAAATATTCTAAAAATAAAGGCCTATTAATTTTTTTTTTTAATTCTTATATAATGACTTGGTCTTATATAATGACTTGGTTTTTTCACCTGAAAACCCCAATTTAACTTTTTACCAGTTTAATTGGTTGGCAATTCCAAATTATTTTTCGAAAATATTTTTTCCTTAATTTTATGTTGAGTTACTTATATCAACCGGATTACGCTTATTATAGGTTAAATTAAGAAAAACCAAAATAGGGTTCGATACAAACTAACCCAAACGGGAGCATCTCTAGTAGACTAATAACCCTAGATTAGAATCAATTCGAGAAAACTTAAGAGTGCTTTTCTAAGCTGACTATCTTAAGTGAATGGGTAAAGTGCTCCTTAAGTTGGCTAAGACCCTAATTTAAACCTAATTATGCTCTTATAAGCTAACTAACCTAGGCATGAGCGTCTTTATTGGACTAGCAACCCTAAATTGGAATAGACTCTAGAAAACCTAGAAGTATTCCTCTAAGTTGACTAACCTATATAGGAGTATCTCTAAGGGACTAGTAACCCTAAAACTAGAATCAATTTGAAAACTTAAAAGTACTCCTTTGAGTTAACTAACCTAGGCAAATGGGCGAAGCGCTTCTTAAGCTAGCTAAGACCCTAAATGAGAACCTAGTTGTACTATTATAAGCTGATTAACCTTAGCGGGAACGTCTTTGGTGGAATGACAACCCTAAATTGGAACTGATTCGAGAAAACTTGAAAGTGCTCATCTAAGTTGACTAACGTAGGTGGGAGTATCTCGAAGGGATTAGCAACCTTAAAAGAGAAATGATGGAGGGAAGGACCCTATGGGCATGCTAAAAGAAATTGGTCAAGAGAAGAGTCTATGAGCTTGCTAAAAGACTGAAAAGAGATTAGGTCAAGATAGTGCTCTATAAGCTATTTAAAAACCTAAAAATGGATTGAAGAAGGGACAACGCTATAAGAGCTGGTTAAAACCTTAAAAATGTAATGAAGATGGGACAATGCTCTAACAGTTGGTTGGAACCCTAAAAATGGATTGAAAGATAAGATAACACTTTAAGAGTTAGCTAGAACCCTAAAAAATGGATTGAATATGGGACAGCATTCTAAGAGCTAGCTAGAACCCTAAAGGGTGATAAAAGATGAGACAGTGCTCTAGGAGTTGACTTAAACCCTAAAAGATGGCAAAAGATGGGATAGCACTATAAGAGTTGGCTAGAACCCTAAAAATGGCTTAAAGATGGGATAGCGCTCTAAAATCTAACTAGAACCCTAAAAAATTATGAAAGATGGGATAGTACTCTAAGAGTTGGCTAAAGCCCTAAAAATGATGAAAAATAGGATAATGCTTTAAGAGTTAGCTAGAACCCTAAAAATGATGAAATACGAGACAACGCTTTAAGAGTAAGCTAGAACCCTATTAATGTATGAAAGATGGGATAGTGCTTTAAGGGATAGGTAGGACCCTAATTTGGAAACAGGATTAAAGAAGCAAAGGGAGGAAAGTAACCAATTTGAAAAACTTCTAGACTTGAAGAATTTACAAATGAGGTAATTGGTAAAAAATATTTATGACTAAAAAGGCAATAGGGATTAGGTCCCTTGATTTGAAAAAGATTTAATGGATATTAAAAATTGCATGAGGGAAGAATGATCTAGATTATTATGATCAACTTAAAAGGTATAATCATATTGCAGAAGGGAGCAAGTGAAACGAATTGAAGGCTTGTTGGCTACTCAGGCTGACATGGATTTGAAAATGAACAATAAACTTACGATATGACTTTACTTTCACTCTCTCTATTTTTTTTTGTTGATTTTCTTCTTTTGTCTTTTTTTTTCTTTTACCCTTTTTTTTAAAGTTTGTTAATGAGTACAAATTCTTATTAAAGAAACAAATGTTATAATCATCCCCTTTCTTAGAAACCACATTCCTCATGGTCTTTACAAATGTCTCCTAAGCTTCCTGGTGGGGCTTTGTGATTTAAAATGATCCTTCCTTTAAGGGAAAGATAACTCATGATTAGTCTAGTTTAAGAGGGCTTCCTTGCGAACTCTTAATCTAGATTACACTCTTAACTATAGTTTCAAAAATTATAGTCCAGTTTGTAAGTGATACATCTTGATCAATCTATTGAGTCTTTTTCGGTTTAACAATATGAATTTAGGCTTTTAGTTCAAGGGTTTCAAAAAGACTAATGAGAAAGCCAATTTTGAAAGAAATACTTTTATTTAACCTGAGTATACAAGTTAAGAACCTTGAAGAAAAATTATAAGTGTGCTTACCCTAGTTTTAAAAATAATTTTTATTAAAGATAAATTATCCTTTAAGATCAGTAAGGGTGGTATCGTAGATAGGAAGGCCTTATGTTTTTTGAGCTATTTGGGCTTTGACTCTCGGCCTTTTGATTCAGTTTTGCTACCTCTACTGGAATGTGATATATCTTTTAGGGCTTTTGTCTTATATTTGGGCCTAATATTACGACCTCTTTTCTTTATTCTCCTTTTTCTCTCTTCTTCTCTCTCTTTTTTATTTTTTTCTTATTGTTGCCCAATTATTTCACCTTTTTTTTTTCTTTTGTTTTAATTTACCCCTTTTCCTTGGGCCTCTATTGTCAAGTCTTTGACTTTGAGAGATTGAAGGCCCTAAACCAATGGATTGTGAGTACATGGGCTCAAGTGAGGTAAGTATAAGCTTAACGTGTTTAAAAGGTGTTGCCTATTCTTCATTTCAAAGAAAAATAGCTTAGCGGAAATAAAAGTCATTTTTGAATTAATATTACTAAAGCAAGCACAAACCAATTTTATCATTCTCTCTTAATCAAATACCCCATCCTCCAAATTGCCCTAGTATGGGGTGACTCTTGATAGGGTTTAATTTTGAAAATACTCAACGTTGGTCTAACGGAGTTAACAAAAGATACTTGTGTTTTGAGATTTGAAAATAAATGCCTAACTTCATCTTAATCTACGTATCGAATTCAAAATTGACCTACTTTAAAGAATGACTCTAAAGTATCCTCTCTAAGATGTCACTCAACTCTCAAAGTGTACATATTTTAGGGTTGGTGTTTGGGATTTAGTTTGTCTCTTCTCATTCTAAAATTTTTAAAAGTCAGTTACTAATTCATTATAGAGGAATCTGTATTTATTTGCCTTAAGGTGGAGATTGACTTTGCCCCCGAGTTTCTTCAAATATGCCTCAGTGTGAGATGATACTTTTTTATTAAATCTAAGTTCAAGACTTAGGTTGCTTTTGAATTTGTGTTTTGACTTAGTTGGGTTCAATTTTCTCACCGAACCAGGAGTTTTGACTTGGTTTGGCTACCTTAATGGACCGAAGATTAAGTTTGGCTTAGCTGCCTTGACAGGTTGAGGAGCCTGTGTTTGGGTTAGCTGTCTAATAGGCTAAGTGGCTTTTATTGGGGTTGGCTTCATTAATGGGCAAGGACTGACATTTAGGCTAGCCACTTGAGTGAGAAAAGGGTTTTAGCTTAAGTTAGTTGCCATAATAGGCCAAAGGTCGTGTTGGGTTGAGCCCATAAGAATTTGTAACCGTTAGCAACTTTTCTTTTCATTTTTTCATTTTTTTTTATGTGAGAGGCAAAGAATAGTTTTATTTTATAGAAATTTAGAAATTTAATTACAAATGATGATGGTGATTTTTAAGGTTCTATTTACAAGTCAATGGATTTTATTTACATTTGCTTGAGGGAGAGAGAAAAATGGTAAGATGAGTTCCATTAAAGCATTAATTACAAGAACTGAATACTAAAGAATAAAGAATAATAAACTAAAGGGAACTTTTATTATTTTGAAAAACCAAAGTATATAAAAAAACAGGAAAAAGACCAAACATTTATTCTTGTTTTCTATTTGATGAAACTTGACACTTATTATAAGCCTCCTAACTACAAACTGGAAAAACCCTAATCTAAGTTTCGCAGATGAGCTCTAAGGTCTTCCAGTACTTCATGGGTTTCCTTAATGAGTTGTCCAAGAAAAGCTTTTAAGGCCCATTTGTGTACTTTAGAGCATTCATGCTTCTCTTTCAAATAGGCAATTTCAGCTTCGCATAGCTACTCAAGAATCCTAAAGAGGTCTTATAGATTATCAATTCTTTGGTTATTCATTTGGTCACCTGCCATTATCCGAAGACCGAAGCATTTCATGGACAAGAATCAATTATTAATAAAACACAAGAATGCACGTGGTAGCATGTAGATGCTAGAACCATTTGGGTTAATACTTATTCATTAATTTGCAACCTTACTATTTGATTTAGTTTTTACAAAAACTAATTCCACTAAAACTTTCAAACATTACTAGAGTTGCAATTATTTAGGAGTAGTGTATTAACTCAAGTTTTAAGGGAAGTATATGCAATTAGGATGGTTTCTAAAGGTTATTAAACTCTATGACCTCACACGTTTTTGACAAAACAGTTCCTTAGTCACATCAAAGTTTAAGTGGGGTAGCCTAATCAGCCCTAAGCGGTGGTTACCCTACAAAACCTAAAACCTACACAATGGCTCCCCTCCTAAGGTCCTAAAACAATATGGGTCTAATCATATCTACCCTGCATTCGTGATGCAATCATTCCCCCCAATGTCCCGAGTATGTTAATACATGTCAAGTGAATACAACAATTTAAAGCAAGTATATTATATGAAACAAATAAATAAACAAACAAATAAGTAAATAACACGAGTATTTTGAAAGGTAAATTTAATTTCAAAAAGTTCCTAAGTAGCTAGCTCTCTTAACATCTCTAATGGAGTCACCAGGCTGTCAAGCTTGATTTTTTTTTTTTAGTTTTAAAATATTTTGCCTAATTTGACTAATATTAAACCCTACTCATTTAATATCGATCCTTGAATAAGAACTAAGAAAAACCAAAGTTTTGAAATGCATTTTGGAAATTCTTAGAGTCGCCATTTGACCGAAGTAAAAAAAAAATAATAAATAAATAAAATAGGTTAGTTTAAATCGATTGGATGGGTCGATTTAACCTGACCCACTAATCTACTTAAAAAACCAATTTTAAGAAAAAGGTTTTGAAAACCAAAGATTTTAGATCTGGAGGCTTTCCTATTAAACCGTAATCGAGCACCACTTTTAACTTTCCAAATTTAGATCTACTTTTCAATATAGCCTTATAATTTAAGATTACAACTACAAAAGCAACCAATCATATGTATTTACATGCAACTAAGTAAATTGAGATGGATCTACAAAAACAAAATGATAAATTGAGTAACTACTTACAAAATGTGGGAATCTTTTTTTTTTTCATATTTTACGTCACCCCGTATTTACGGTCTAGTGCCTACATAATCATTATTCGGGATTAGACTTCTGGAGTTCATTTCTCGAAAAGTTATGTGTGTTGATTTATTTTAAATTTGAAAAGTAGTCAAGTTTATGTCTCTTAACCATTCCATTTCATATTGAAAATCTCTAAAGGGTCTTAAACCGGGTTTTTTTATTTTTGGAAAATTCTAAAAGCGTCCTAATTGTGAAAAGGATTGATTTATTTTTTATTTATTGAAAAATGACTTTCTAAGTAGCAAAATGGTTTTATTGCTAATTTATATATTTATTTTATTTCATCTCCTTTTTTTCTTATTTTTATTTTTGTATTATTAATTTCTCTCTAAAACATAAAAATAAAACTAAAATTTTTCTTTTTTTTCTTTCATTTTTTCTTCTTTTCTTTTTTATTTACGATTTCAATAGGTTACAAGAATAAATAAATAAATATAAAAAAATGCAAAATATGAAAAACAAAACACAACATAAACTAAAACTAAAACTAAGCCGGACCAAAGATGTAGCAAGCACGAGTCGAATTCAGAGCAATAGGTCGTGGAGTGGTTGGATATGGGTCAAGTCATGAGTCAGCACATGACTTGCATGTGCATGCAATGAAGAGCGGCAACAATAGTCGTTAAGACTTGTTTCGAGTGGTTTTCAGTGGAAAATTAAGCGAGGAAAGGGGTTTTCATAAGGTTTAAATTGGTGAAAAAGGGTCTAATGTTAGTGTGGCAATGTTTTGTAGTGGTTTGGATGCTTGTGAAGAGTGATGGTTGGCAATGAACCTTAAGTTGTGCATGGTAATGCTAGTTAGAAGGGAAAGGAGGGTTAGGTCCTGAGTCTTAAAGCACTACAAACCTAGTTGTGATGCTATCTTGCTCCCGAAAGTAATGGTGGTAGGTGTTTTGTGTAGCCGTAGTGGTGGCATCTAAGGTTTAGGTTTGTTGGTAATGCTTTAGCCACAACAATCTTTAGGATTAATTAGGTTAGAGAGGTGAGGGAATGGAGAAGGTCACAGTTATGGTCTCTAGCTTTAGAAGTGGCTATGGTGGCTCCAATTTTATAGAGAGAGAGAGAGAGAAGGACGCTATGTAGAGAGAGATAGAGAGAAGGATAATGCTTTTTAGCGTGTTTTGATGCTATTTGGCCCTTAGGAAGTGTCTAAGATGCACCATTTATAGTGTTTCTAGCTTCCATGAGCTTGGAAAGCTTGTTAATGGCAAATTTTTGCCATTAATGTTCTTACCCAAAAAAAATATTTCCTTAATTTTTTAGGCTCAAACTAGGGATTGCATGGATGAATTTGGACAAAGTTTAGGGATTAATTCATAATGTGCCACATCTATAACATGAAAGCGTAATGGAGTTGTGTGTATGCATGCAAAAATCATGTGAAAAATTACATCAAAGGGGAATAGGTTGATTTTGTTTTAGAAATGAAGGGAAAGAAGGGGAAAACATATGCTAACGTAGCATCATATGGGCTCTACATCAGCTACGTGGTCAAACCATTACATGCTACGTATCAAGCTTGACACATGGCCCAATAGCCCCATGTCAAGTATACTTTGTTGTGAAAAAATGAAAAAGGTACTAGGTGCCTATTAAGAGATTCAAACCTAAGATCTCTAGTTCCCATGCCACGTTAAGTCAAAGTCGGTTGCTAATAGGCCATTGACCTATACCTTGTCCATATGTACAATCAAATTGCATAGATGGACTAGGTCAACCTAAACTAAATTTAAATCTAAACATAGGCTCAAAATCCCTTTTGTTATTTTTATTATTTAAGGCCCATAAAAGTACTAAAACTATTAAAATTTCCTATTCTTATTTTAAACTCTCCTTTTTTTATTTTTCTTTTTTAAAAAAAAAAATTCTATTTGCTATATTTTCTTTAAATTTTCTCTTTTTTGTGTGTTTTCTAGATTTTCCATTTTTCTAAACTTTTCTAAATTTTCTATTTTTTGTATTTTTTTTCTAAATTTTCTATTTTTTTATTTGTCTAAATATATTATTTTTTTGTGTGCCTTTTTGCTAAATTAGGACCTTTTTCCTTATTTTAAAAATTCTAAAACTACAAGAGGAGTGGTAAAAATAGGGTGTCTATAAGGTTTACAGTCATAAACCTTACAAATATTACCATAAGCCCATTAACATAGAACATCAAAATATTCTTCATAGAGTAATATACTTTAGTACATTGCAATAAAGGGGAAAAAAAAAGAATTGGACATGGAATATTTCCCTTAGTCTTTCTTCCTAGTAAAAGGTCGATAGGTGTCCCTTGCTTTTTCCTTTTGTACTATTTACAAATCATGGTGACCTAAACAAAGGAAAGTAGTTCTTATGCTTTTCTTTTCTTCCCATCAATTTCAAGGATGGCGAAGGAGAAGTTAACTTGTCATAAGACTTTCAGCATAAATTTTGACCTCTTCTCTACTTCCATAGCCTAAAATCATAGGGACTTGAACCTAACCAGAGAAGTTGAGTGATTACTAACACAATCTTCTAGGTGTTCAATTAAGTAAACCCTAAGTAAGATACTAAAATTCCATTAAGGAGAGTTCAAAAACTAGAATCAGATCACTAAGTTGAATAAAACTAAGAGATTGATTATATTGATTGATATTCTTGAGTTACTATTGCATAACATGGCATGGCATGGCATAAAAAGGGACATATGAGTCATAACTTTTAGAATGAGGCTTCTAAATGATCATAAAAAAAGCATGGCTTTATGAACTCAGTTTTTGAAAGCATATAGATTACAGCCTAAACATTATAACTATTTTGATAGTCAAATTTAGTATAATACAATATGTGGTCTAATTTGGCAGTGTTACCACTTTGATTTGATAAACTATAGTATATAGTCTAATTTTGTAAACTTGAGGGTCCTACTCCCAGACAGCTCCTTGTTTCCCTTTTTGAAAATGGTAAACTATAATGTATAGTTCAATTTGGTGGGGGTCCTACTCCTAGACAACTCTTTATTGCCCTAAGTTTTTAGACGTTGTATTTAGATGCCCGGTGATGTCGACTAACCGAAAGAAGTTTGGAGGGCATAGAATATCAGTACCGATGTATTCCACGTACATGAGCATAGCATGCTGCATTGTTGGCAGTAAGTGCCCGGTTAGGCAAATGCATATGTGAAGTTGAACTTAAGAGTTATGGTTGAAATGTTTCAGTTGTGATATGCAGTATTATCTATGATATTGTCTATATTATGTTATTTGTTATCTACTCCCACTCAACTTCAGTAGTTGAGGGGATAAAATGTTTTATCCTTAAGTTAACTATATCGTAAAGGACCCAATACTCAGGGGGGATGTGTATATTGAGAGTGTAAGTTGAAGTCAGTGACTATTGTATGGAACTTGTATTAAGTCAAAAATCCTATTATTGTGAAGATGATAAAGGAAACAAAAAGTTAGTTCCTATTTTGATGTAAATAGTATGTTGTACACATAAGTTGTAATAAAATATCTAGCTGAACTCCATCGTAGCAACCCCTTTATTATGTAAACAAAGTTGTCTTTTAATGAATAAGTAGGTTGAGTTAAGTTTTCAATAGGAATTCCTGTATGATGGTACATCCTGTGCTATGCCAGGATGTAACATTAGATATGGAGCTTAGTTTGTGACACATGGCATGAATAGTAACAACATTTGCTTACATGTATTAATTATGAACTTTGAGCTTTATGATATACTAGTACTTTCATCTTGTTTTCTTATAACTTTCATATTTCGAACTGGCCTTCATGTGTGCCTCTATACTATTAATCCTTGTACTGGTGCTTTTTATATTTATGAAACTATCATTCACTCATTGTCCATAATTTGCAAGTAGCAAGACTAATACTCAAGAAGTCTATAATCACATTTTAAGTGGCTACTATCTCGAACTTACCATAGTTAGCAAATTGGTTTAGTTTAAAGAGGATCTCTTCACCTCCCAGATCGTGGTTGCTTGCAACTACGGGTCAAAAGTCTGTGATTATAACTTAAGGACTGGATCTCAAACTAAAAAAAATCAGCAGATCGGCATGGTTTAAAGAGGGTAGACTCTTTACAACTTGGACCATAACTATTTTCCAATTGAGGGTCAAAAGTATATGGTTATAACATGAGGACCAAATCTCGTCTTTGCATAATTTGCAAACTAGCATGGTTTAAAAAGAGTATACTCTTTACCACCCGACCATAACTATATGCGAACTAAGGGCCAATGAGGACTAATCTTCATCGGTAGGCAATAGTGAAGGGGTATAATGCTTGAGTCATGTGTAGCCTCTAAAGCAATTATAACTTGTAATATAAATTGAACATGAGTCCTGATTCGTAAGGATACGCACACATGAGCACATGAGAATCGAGCATGAGCCGAACACATATAATTTAAACATGAGTCTTCGACATAAGCATATGAGAGTTACACACTTGAGTTGAACATGAGGGCATAAGAGTTAAGCATGAGTGCATGAGCTCAACATACATGAATGAGATATAAGTCTCACGTATGAACACATGATAGTCAAACACTTCAATTTGGCATAATCCCTTTGGTACAAGTACATGTGGGCTTCCAACATGACCACTTCTTAAACCTTCAATATAAGCACATGTGAGTTGTGTATATAAATTATAGTATTTCCCTTACATCTTTGGTTTTCTTTAAAGAAATTGATACTTAATTGAGTAAAATTTTGATTTCAAGGTTTGAACGCATTCTTGGATTGAAAATGAAGAAAAGGAATCAAGTTTCACTCAATTTGAAGTTCAAATGAATGAGTTATGAAATTTTGAAGTTACACAGTCTGGGACACAACTGTGTCCCTAGGCTGTGTCCATCCAGGAAGATTTCCTAAGGTCAAAAAGTTACACAACCTGAGGATACGACTGTATCCCAGGCTGTGTCTGGTAACAAAAAAATAAACCTTATAATACATTATAAAAGGATTTACTAGGGTTTCGTATAGAAGGATTGGACATTCAAAAGAGAAGAGACTTGAGGAGAAGGAGAAGAAAAAGGTGAAAGCAATATTCAACTTCAAGATTGAAGAGATTTATCATTAACAAAAGGGGTTTTTGATGTTTCATTTATTGATTTTGTTGCAATTCGTTTTTAGTTTCATTATGACAGCTTAAGACTCTTGTATTTAAGATTATGGAACCTAGGGTTTCATGTGACTATTAGATTGATTGATAATTTTCAATAAAATTTCTATCTTTTCTTGATTCGATTATGTTATTTAATTGTTAATTAATATTTCTAAAGTATCAATCTATGATATTATGCATGATGATTGAGAAATCACATGTGTAATGAGATGTTGACATGATAAGATACATGTTTCTTCTGGAAAGTTGTTTTTTGTGTAGGAATTCATTATACATTAATGCGATTCTAAATTATATTACTAAGTAAAGAGATTCCAATAAATAATTTAAGATTAGGGTTAATATTCTTGAGAAAGGTATTAACTTTAATTGTGAATCCCTCCGGTCAAGAATAATAGAGATTGAATTGGATACATTTTAAGCAATCACATGTTAAATACTAGGGGAAATAATTCCTAAATATGTTATTATCTTCTTGAAGTCGTTCTTAATTTTATCGCTTTCTAAATTGCTTAATCAAGTCTTATAATTAGGTTAGTTTGTTAATTTTAGTATTTTTAATTCATTCAACTTATCACAATTTTCTAGTTAGATAATAGAGTTAAGGTTAATATTAGTACTCGAAGTCTCTGACGGATTGACTCGAACTCACATCCGCTATATTAAAACTGATAAGTACACTTGCCTAATATCAACACTCTTGGCATGTAAGCTAAAGATGAGTCTCATCATATAAGTCGGACATAAGCCTTGACACATGAGTCTTAAGCATGAGTAAACATAAGAGTTGTACATGAGCATTGAATATGAGAGTGAACATATGTCTTGAGCATTAGAATTGAACATGATTGAGCATGAGCTATAATTGCAAGCCTTGAGCATGATTTAACATGAGAATCAAACATGAGCCTTAAACATGAGGTGATCCTTGAATAGGGCATAATCTTAAAATGTAACATAAGCCTTCAATGTAAAATAAATCTTGAACATATCACTAAGTCTTGAGCATGACTTAACATGAGCCCTAAATGAAAAGAAAGGCTTCAATGCTATGCAAGGCCTGAATATGATGTGAGGTATGAATATAATGTGATCCTGATCACGATGTGACCACTAAACATAACGTGAGGTATTGGCATCATAGGCTAGACATAGCGATTGACACATAAGCTGAACGCAAGTAGTTGAATCATTAGCCTTCTCAACATAAATGTGAAAAGACTAAAGCCCATTACATGATCTAAACATAAGGAATTGAACATTAATCTTCTAACATGAACACATGTGCTAGAACATATTAGTTAAACATCGTCATAAACATGTGAGTTAGACATGGTATCACTAATCTCATGTGTGTATTGCCTATCGTCATCATGCATTGCAAGAGTCCTTATGCATATGTGTTATCTCTAGTTTTCATAAGATGGGACCTCAATAGCAATGCAAGTAAGTTCCTACATTTTGATGTGGCATTGTCATCATTCACCCTTTCATGTTGATGTTTACTTTATAACCCAACATGATCTATCTTGTTTAACATTTCAAGCATGAGTTGGAAGCCTTCATTGCTTGTTGGTTGTCATTATTCGTGTTCCCAAGGAAGGCAGAAAAAAGGGGTTAGTCCTTAGCCCCTCCACTTGGCTATTTGCATTGCATAAGGGGAACGTTTCACTTCGGGGCCCTCCTACTTAGGTTCCTTATTCATGCACTTAAACCTTTTTCATGAGGCTTCGATACACTCACAAGGGAGATATGTTGTGGTGTCTTATGTAAACCTAATGTTTCTCTATATATTCTTTTTTAAGTGTTATAGGAGATATTATGGTCTCCCTCTTACACATTTTGACGCCATTAAGCCTAGAGCATAGGGATGGGTTAATAGAAATCTCTCAAGTACATTGAAGAATGTCATGGATGCTCGTTCATACATAAAGGAATTTCTTGGATATGAATGGTACTAAAAAAATCTAGCCTTTGAGTTTGAAGGACTTAGTAAACTAGATAGAATTTCATGATGAGCTTTCTGATGTTGAGATAGAGTTTATCTTATGGAGTATACCTAGGGGTCTTTCGTCACTTCATAATTAGGCCGATGCTTCTAGTTAATTCCTTAAGTATACTTTCATGAAGTATTCACCTGACTAGATTGCTCGATAACTAAGGTTTGATTAAAGTATGCCTCATGATTTAATCATTAAATAAAAGTTTGATGAATGTTGTAAAGCATTCAGACCTAAGAGTCGAAGGAATATTCATGCAAGAATTAGACAATTATTCTATCCTTCTATGAGTCGTTTTAGGGTAACTTCGAGTTGCTAGCTTACATATTGGAAAAATTTCTTAGATAGGTTTAAGAAGTATATCTTGGAGATAGCTAAGGAGGATTTACTTAAAATAGTCATCTAGAGATATGAATTTTACTTTTGACTCAAAGAAGACCCAAAATCATCTAAAAGTGTGAAGTCTTTTGATGATGCTCAAGGTAAATCACAAAATGAACATTCACCATCTTGTCCATTAGTCATCAGATAACCTAAGCATAGCCACGTTCATGGGGTAGTATTATCAATAAACTCTTCCTCCCTTCTCTTTTTTTTTTTTATACTAACATTTTCCATAAGTTTACCCTTCTTAATTTTTCCATTCTTTTATGTCACAGGAGCAAAAGGGAAAGGATAAGATCAACACTTCTACTAAATAGAAGGCGATCAAAAATCACCTTGACGAAGTGAGTGGTGATGCCTCTAAAGGCACTTCCTTAAGTCAATGCATCTCTCATATCATTTGGCCCTTTCCAAGTCACTATGATATGGGAAAGGTGCTTTGGGTTAAAGATTGACCTACAATTATCGAGGTTGTAGAAAAGGGAGAAGATGATGTTAAGTTAGTCGATTTTAGGGATTCTCCTAACCGCATTGATGATGATAGAGAGGATTTCTCTGACAAACACCAGTGACGACCAAGAGGAGCAACTCAATGATGAAACAAAATACACACAGCAGGTTAATGAAGGTACTTATGGTAATATTAGAATCTTTGATGTGTTCAATATCATTAATAATTGTGAAGATAGAAAATTTTCACTCTTATAAGTGTGATCCAGGCATTCACTAATACTTTGAGAATACATTTTGAGTACCATTGTTAAATAAAATATGCTTCGGGATTCCAAACCTACAGATGATGTTCTCCTTCATGAAACTAGCAATTACCGGTCCCGTTGACTTCTTTAAAGGAGCTGCCTCTACCTACTTTGTAAAGCATTTTATTCCTACCAAAATTCAAATGCATCCTCTCGATGGTAGATGTATAGGTCTAATAAGATTAAAATCCTATGTGTGAAAAGGCTAAGGAGTTATGATACTGTGAAGTATGACTAAAAGAGCATGAATGTCATTCCCATGCTATTGACAAACAATACTCTTCCTAGTTCAATTGAAATCATCCACTTCCATTGTTGGCTAGTAATATCCTCTATCAAGTAGATAATAATATAGCTTCCTTCTTCCTTGATGTTCTCCACACTCTCTAGCATGCACATTGGTTAAAATTGTCTCTATTTAAAGAGGAGCAATGTACTTTAAGGGTTTCCCCATAAATGATACTCTGTAAAGCTCACCCTCATGCATAAGATGTTTCTTAACCTTTTGCTTTGCAAGTCTAGTGTCCATACTAGTCATTGGTAACACATTGTTTTTCAAGTAATCAATGTATGAGCACCTCCAATCTCCAACCTTAGATACGAAATTGCACTTGCTCTAATTAAGGAGCCTAAAACATTTAGAGCAATGCACTTGTACTTAAACCTTGTCTTTAGCCATTGATGGCCAATAATAGCCTACATATTAAATAAAATGATATAGTTGTGGCCCTTTTTCCCTACACCAAATTTGGTGATACTTGTCTAACTTGAAGTAAGCTTCCTTAGAACCAACACAACTAGACAAAACACTTTTTGGATCCTTATAATATAACATCCCATTAATTTTGAAAAAATTCTTCAAGGTCAAAATAGAAGCTGCACTAGGGTATGCTAACTATTCTGTAAGTAGGATGCGCTAATCATCTCATATGTCTTCATCCTCATCAACAAAATTCAAAACCGTACGTGGTATATATTTGTTGACTACTCAGGACATTCACATTATCACTTGCATCTTGAATTGGAAGTTTAGATTCTAGTATGGCCAATGCATTAGCATATCTATTTGTTGATCAAGTTGTGTGCTCGTACCACATAGAGTTAAATTTTCTAACTGTAACCTACACTATAGCCCTATAAGGTGAAAGCGTAGCTTCCTTCACGCCAAACTCACCCATGGCCTATTTAATGATCAAATTTGAATCTCCTTAGATACATACATGATGTGCTCCAACTTCTCATGTAAACAATAAACCAAGTAATAATGCCTTGTACTCAACTTCATTATTGGTTTATCGAAAATTAAATTTAAATGCCAATTGTATCTCTTGACCCTTAGGTGATGCCAGTATGATTCTTGCTCCCTAACCTTGATTTCTTGCACAACTATCAAATTGAAGTGTCCATTCACCATATACCTCAACCATTAAAGAATCTTCATGAAACTTAGTCAGTATTGTATCTATAGTTGAGCCTTCTTGGGCATCTAGGAAGTGTGCTAATAAATCACCCAAGGCTTGTAACTTAATGGTCATAAGGGATTGCATCGAAATGTCAAATTCTCTAAGGAGTAGCCACTTAGCAACTCATCCTAATAAAGCTGATCATGACAATAAATACTTGATTGGATCTAACCAAGCTACCAAATTGAACCTATGTGCAAGGAAGTAGTGTCGTAATTTCTTCATGGTAAATTCTAACATGAGATAATGCTTCTCACAAGCTGGGTTATTGACCTCACTCCCTTGAAGGCTTTGACTTAAATAGTACACAGGTTGCTCTTAACCACTACTTCTTGTCCAAGAAAAGCTCTAATGAACCTATCAGTGGAAGTAAAATACAAGATTAAAGGAAATCTTTTGATAGGAATGGTTATGGTCTAAGGGGAGGTAAGGATCATCTTGATCATCTAAATTTCCTCTTCATGAACCTAATCCCATTCAAATAAAATTCCTTTATTCAAAAGTTGATGCAATAGATATTAAATCTTAGCAAGTACGGGTATAAACCTTTTGAGATACGAGACGTTTCTCATAAAGGTTTTTAGTTCCTTCAAAGTGATTAGGGATGACATTGATCTTATAGTTTGCACTTTTGTAAGATCGACATCAATTCCTTTTCAATGTATGACAAACCCTAGGAACTTTCTTGAAGATACTCTAAAGATACATTTAGATGGCTCATGCGAAGCTTATACAACTGACACCATTCAAAAACCCTTTGTAGATGAATCATGTGATCAAATGCCCTTCTAGACTTAATGACAATATCATCAACATAATTCTCCATGAAGTCATGCATCATGTCATGGAATGTAGCAATCATTGCCCATTGATAAGTGGTGCTTGATTCTTAAGTCTAAGCAGCATGATAATGTAATAAAAGTATCCTACTGGTGTTCGAAAGGCAATACACTCAGCATCCCCTATAAGCATCTCAATTTGATTATAACCACTAAATCCATCCATAAATGAGATCAGGTAATGTAATGTGGTTGCATCTATCAAAGTATTGACTTTCGAGAAAGGAAAGTCATCTTTAGGAGAAGCATTATTCAAATCCCAGAAGTCCACATATACTCTCATCTGTCCATTCTTCTTTCTTATAAGAACAATGTTAGTAGGGTAAGTCGGATGTTGAATTGGCCATATGAATCTATCTCATAACAATTTCTTAGCCTCTTGCTTGATTGACACTTCGATTTTAGGGTAGAAGACACTTTGTCCTTACTTCACAAGTATAATTCCTAAAGCAATATTCAATCTGTGCACTATCAAGCTAGGATCTAGTCCTAGCATCTCTTCAATAATATGAACTATTATTTCTCGTAGAAGTGATAGGAATTAGTCCCTAGACCGATCACACAAAGCTGAGCTAAAGGACTCCAAGGGTACATGCAAAGAATACTAGCTCGAAGCCATATCCGAGGCGGGGATTACTGTTTCAAACTGATCTCCTACTAACCTGACTATTAAAACCTCATGTATCAGATCCGCTCCTACCTAACAACAATGCCTTATTCTAGAAAACATCCTAAGACTATCTGAGTCAAGTTACTAGACTAACCACAAACATCTAATGCCAATATAGCTAACTTCTCTATGAGATCAATTGACCCCCATCCTAATCTAGATTAGGTCAACCCTAACTGCAAATGTTTTTTTGCTTCTGTGTACTTTTTATCATATTTCGCTTATCTAACCAACACGTAATACATGTCTTCTAACACAACATTCCAGAATGATTCTTTCTTTTTCCTCTTAAATATTCTTTGTCTCTTTTACCCCTTTTGGTTTATTCTATGTAACCTAATTGTAAAAATACCTTTTTTGTCTTTTCATACATGTAAAGTAGCCTTAGTAGATAAGTATATAAACTTTCACTTGCCTATACATAGAAAACCAATTGATCAATATAGAAATTATTTACATTTCCTTTAAGCAACCTTAGTGTTCTCATTATCCTTCAACTCTTATCTATTCCTTTTGCAAGAAGTAATGATGAGTGACCCTTCAGTTCGAACCGATAAGTCATATCCGGTGGATTGTAGGTCGAGTAAGATGGAGTAGTGTGTTATGTCCATTCGATAGCTGCCTAAACTTTGCTAACTTTTTCTTTGTTTATTTTTTGTTCACTTCATTATAGTGTTTCTCCATGTGTTCTACTCCAGAGATGCATCAGCTTCATTGGTACTAAAGTACGGTTCTGCGAGGGATTGTATGAAGTTGTCATGAAGTTTTGGTTCACTTTGCTGTTAGTAGCTACTGTATTCCTTCCGTAACTACTATAGTGTGTTTGTGTGCAAGTAAGTGCAGCTTCATTATTACTCTATTTTTCATTATGAAAATAGAGCAAGCTTGCTTTTGTTCTATTTGAGTGATTATAGGGTATTAAAGTTGTTAACGAGTTATTAATTCGTTTGACAAATATTGTACCATGTTAGACTCGAGTGTTCAAGGTGTTATTGGTAACCAGAGTAGTGGTGCTTAACCTGGTCGTAATCACAATAATAGTAACACCCTAGGGTCGGTTGATGATAAACTTGACAAACTAACCAACCTTATTGAGAGTTTATTCACAATAATGCAAGTTAACTGACAATAACCCCAAGGTGTATAGTACCATAACCTACAAGAAAATGCCCTTTAGAGACACCTTAGCCAAGGTAATCAAACCAATCACCTAGTTCAACCGCAGTGAGCTAGAGGAGTAATAGATGGAGTTATTAGATGAAGATTAGAGTTGAAGGAGGTTAAGGAAGATAATGAAGGGCTAGATGTTGAAGAGTTTGTGGAGGAAGAAGAGGTTGACTATTACTAAGCACAGGATGAGGATGCCGAGCTCCTAGAGGGCTAGATAATGTTATAGTTCAAATCCTACCCTTCAATGGAAATGGAGATATAAATAAATACTTGGAGTGGGAAGAAAAAGTGGAGAAAGTGTTTGAATGTTATGGGTATATAGATGTTGTCAAAGTTTGAATTGCTGCATTAGAGTTTACTGGGTATGTCACTATGTAATGGAAAAATTTGAATGTAGTTAGAACAAGAGATATAAGATAAGGAGTAAGAATCTAGGATGAGATGAAAAGATTGTTAAGGGATAAATTTATGCTTGAGACCTACCTATAGGATACATTTGCAAAGCTATAAGAACTATGCTAAGCAGGTTGAATAGTTGATGATTATGTGAAAGAGTTATAGATGCTTAAGATTTGGGCTAATGTGGATGAACCCAAGGCTCATACAATGTGGAGGTTCATTTTTAGACTTAGGTTTAAGATTTGCAAAATTATGAAAGTACATAGGTTTTATACCTTATAAGAGGCAATAAGGATAGTGTAAAGAGTCGAAAAGCAAAGGAGATGTGCTCCGAACCGACCTGAGCAAACATTCTCCTAAGCCCTAATTCTACGCCAACCTATTCAAGCTAAGCCAAGGAAGCCATATAGGGTTGAGGATAGGAATGGCTAATCTGATGACAGCTAAGCAAGCTAGTAGGGCTAAGCTGGTAAGCTAAGTTGAGCCAAGGTTAAGCCAACCTTAAGGACATATGAGAAAAGGTAAACCTCCAAGCAGAAGAGTAGTGAAGTGAAATGCTTTAATTGTTTAGGCTTTGGACATATGGCTGGTGAGTATTTGAACCGATGCTTTATGGCGTTCTAAGGAGATGTAATGGATAGCATTGACGAGAGTGAGTACGAAAAGGAAGAGGATGTTAGAAAACCTGAAGCCGAAGAGGAAGAGGCGACTTGTATCTATGCCAACCAAGGAGAAGTAATGACCCTAGTCCTGAGATAAGTACTGAGTTCCTTATTAAACTCTAAGGAAGACCAGAGGGAGAATCTATTCCGTGCTAAGTATCCCATTAAAGGCCAATTATGTACAATCATTGTGGATGGGGAAAGTTATACTAATGTTGTTACACAGTCCTTTATACAGAGGTAAAGACTGCTGACCTCAAAGCATCCTCAACCTTACAAATTGCATGGGCTTCATGATAAGGGTTCTTTATACGTGATTGAACAAGTGACCATGCCATTTAGTGTTAAGAACATGTACAGGGATAAAGTAGTTTGCGATATCATCCCTATGGGAGCTTTACACCTATTACTTGGACAACCTTGATTGTTTGACCACCATGTTATTTACGACGGCTATAAGAACATTTATGCCTTTGTTAAAGATGATAAGAAGATTACGTTGCTACCCATGACCCCGTCCTAAGTAAATGAGACTCATCATCAGCTTACTTAAGCCAGTAAGAGGAAGATCTTAATTATGAGCTGAAGAGAGCTCTATTCTACTAAAGAAGCTTATGAGCTTATGTTCCTATTAGTTAAAAGGATATTGGAGGTAAGAGCTTTGAAGAATGTTCTAGATGAGATCCAAAGCATGTTAAATGAGTTTTCCAATCTGTTTCCTAAAGAACTACCTAAAGGACTACCCCCAATGTAAGGTATAGAGCACTATATTAATCCACAGCCAAGCACTGCCCTGTCGAGCCAACCTGCATATAAAATGAACCTTGAGTAAGCTACTAAGTTGAAGAGATAAGTGGATCAACTTGTGGAATGAGGATATGTGAAGGAGAGCATAAGCCCTTGTACGATACTAACTCTACTCGTTTCGAAGAAAGATGGTTTATGGAATATGTGCATCGACAATCAAACAATCAACCAAATTATTGTCAAGTATAGGTATCTAATATTTAGGCTCAATGATACGTTGGATGAGCTTCATGGTGCTAAGATGTTCTCGAAGATTAACATGCAAAGTAGCTATTACTAAATTCGTATGAGACCGGATGATGAGTGGAAGACTACCTTTAAGACTAGGCATGGACTCTACAAATGGTTAGTTATGCCTTTTGGACTTATTAATACACTGATCACATTCATGAGGTTGATGAACCATGTAATGTATTTTCTAATCGGAAGATGTGTGATTGTATACTTTGATGACATATTGATATATAGTACTAACCTAAATGACCATCTTCAACATCTTTACAAAGTATTCAACATTATATAAATTGAAAAGTTGTATGAGAATGTGAAGAAATGTAAGTTCTACCAGAATGAGGTAATTTTCCTAGGGTTTATGGTGTCAGGGGAAGGAATCGGGGCAGATGAGGAGAAGATCCGAGTTGTTCTTAAGTGGCCAACACCAAAGAATGTCACTATGGTTCAAAGCTTTCACAGCTTAACTTCTTTCTATAGGCGATTTATCAAAAACTTCAATACCATAGCCGCCCCCTTGATCGAGCTAACAAAGAAGAATAAAGGATTTAGGTGGAATGATCAAGCTAAGCAAAGCTTTAAGGAGATTAAGGAGAAGCTTAACTTGGTAACTATCCTTTCACTACTAAATTTTGATAAGCCTTTCGAATTGGAATGCGATACATTAGGAGTGGGAATTGGTGCCGTCCTAATGTAAGAGCGACAACCTATCACCTACTATAATGAGAAGCTTAGTGGTCCTACCATAAACTATTCTATGTACAAGAAAGAGTTGTATTCTCTTTATCGAGCCCTTACTATTTAGCAACACTATTTGCTGCTATAAGAGTTTGTTATTTATAGAAACCATGAGTCTTTAAAGCATATAAGGAGTCAGAACAAGCTTTCGAAAAGGTAAGCAAGTGTTTAGAGTTTATGGAAAGGTTTTATACGTCATTCGATACAAGAAAAGAAGCACAAATGTAGTCACCGATGCTTTATCACATCGGCAAACCTTACTGATTACTTTATAGACCAAATTATTGGGATTCTCACTCATTACTAAGCAGTACACTCATATCCTCATTTCGGCCCTATCATAGAATAGTGTAGGGATGGAATTACTATTAAGGGATATTATCTTAAGGAAAACTATCTATGTGAAGACCAAAGTCTATGTGAAGACCAAAGGTTATATATACCAAACTGTTCTATGCATGAGTTGTTGATCAAGAAGCTCATAGTGGTGGATTATCAAGTCACTTTAGGGACAACAAGACAACCAATTTGTTGAAGGAGAACTTTTACTAGCTAAGTTTAGCCAAGAATGTCCATAAGGTAGTTGGTAGTTGTAAAGAGTGCAAGCATACTAAGGGGAAAAGAGAACCTTATGGAGAATACATGCTTTTACCTACACTAACCTTACCTAAGGCCGACCTCAACATAGACTTTATCCTAGGGTTGCCTTAGACATCCAGGGGGAAAGATTTGTATCTTTGTTATAGTGGACTGCTTCAACAAGATTGTACACTTCATTCCATACCATCAGATTAATGATGCTTTATATATTGTTAATTTGTTTTTGCAGTAGATTGTTCGACTACAACGGGTACTGAAGGCTATTTTCTTGGATCGAGACAAAATTTTTGAGTTATTTTTAGAAGACACTTTGAAGAAAACTTGGAACTAAACTTATATTTAAGTCTAGTAGCTACCCTTAGACCGATGGTTAGATTGATGTGGTAAACCGAAAAATAGGCAACTTACTTAATGCTGTTATGGGAAAGAACTTGAGGGATTAGGATCTGTGCTTACCAGTTATAGAGTTCGAATACAAAGAAACTGTCCATAGCATCACTAAGAATACCTCATTCGAGGTCATTTATAGCCTTAACCCTAAAATTCCCCCAAACATGATCAACACCCTAGCAACTACTAAAGAGAGTTGATCTAAAGTTGACCAAGCCCGAGAATTACATGAACTACACCAGTCTGTAACTAGGAAGATCGCCAAGTTCAATTAGAAACGACATGAGATTGGTAACCGAGGCTACTGAACTATCACTTTCCAGCTAAGAGACTTAGTATGTATTCACCTCAACTAAGAATAATTCCTACACTTGAGATAAAGCAAACTATTTCCCCAAGCTAATGTTCCATTCAAGATCTTAAAGAAAGTCAACCGCAACACTTATTAGATTGAGTTACCTAATGACTACGTTATTTCCTCCTCCTTTAATGTATCTTATCTAATCCTTCACCAACCAACAAAAGAAGACCTTATGGATGCCCCAAAAGAAGAAGTAGAAACCACTTTAGATTTGAGGGAAAATCTTTTTTACCCTTAGGTAGATGATAGGAATCAGCTCCCCAGATTGATCATACGAAGCCGAGCTAAAGGACTCTAAGGACTTGTATGAAGAATACTAGCTCAAAACCATATCCGAGATGAGGATCCCTATTCTAAATTGATCTCTTGCTAACCTGACTATTAGATCCTCACATTTATCATATCTACTCTTACCCAACAATGATGTCTTATTCCAAAAGACAGCCCAAGACTATTCAAGTTGAGCTATTGGACGGACCATAGACATCTGACGCCAATACAACTGACTTCTCTACAAGAATAATTGACCCCTGACTTGATCTAGATTAAGTCAGCCCCTGACTACAAACGTTTTTCTACTTCTACCTACTTTGTATCACATTTCTCCTCTCCAGCCACCAAGCGATATGTGTCTTCTAACACAACATTTTAGAATAATTCTTTCTTTTCCATACTAAATATTCTTTGTCTCTTTTATCCCTTTTGGTATATTCTATGTAACCTAATTATAAGAATACCCTTTTTTATCTTTTCATACATGTAAAGTACCCATAGTAGACTAGTATTAAAGCCCACTTGCTTATACGTAGACAACCAATTGATCAAGATAAAAATTATTGATGTTTCCTTTTAGCAACCTTATGTTCTCATTATCCTTTAACTCTTATTGATTCCCTTTAGCAAGTAATAGTAGCGAGTGACTTTTCAATTCAAACTAGTGAGTCATATTCAGTGGATTGTAAGTCAAGTAGGATTAGTGGTGCATTATATTCATTTGATAGTTGCCTAAACATTCCTAGGTTTTTCCCATAAGCAAATGATATTGCATGATTACATCGATCATATGAAAAGTAATAGTGCTATGAATAGCCCAACTTTAGGATCAATGTTGACATACCCTACAGAGTCTATAGGAGAATGACTAAAATTGTTTATTAATGTAGGTTGTTTGATCAAACATTGAACATCAATCCCAATAGCTTTGAAAGTACTCATTAGCATTATATTCAAGAAAGAACCATTATTAAAGAATGTCCTCTTAACTAGGTAGCCACTAAGAACAACCTCCACATATAATGAGCGGTTATGATTAGGGCTCTTCACATACATATCTACTTCAGTAAATAAGATGGTGTTTTAATGCACCTTAGCTACTCTTTTCACGAGCTGTACTATACTACACTATACATACTAACCCTTAAAGATTTGTATAAGTGCAACCACTGTTGCAAGCCTAGCCTTCTCATCAAATCTCAATAAGTAAAAAATGTTTCTAAAATTTTGCAATCTTTAATAGTGCTGTAACAACAAGCAGATGCTCAACTTTGTGAACTTCAATTGATTTTCCTTTACTCTTAGAGGCTTACGCATCGATCACTTTAATCATGGTAGGAACATGGCTAATAGCATTAACAACACCTCTTTGGCTATTATGAGCTGGAAGCAAATTATTTCTAACATCGTTGTTGTCTATAATTAGCTTGCCATGTGCAACTCACTCATTGAATATTTCTTCAAAGTGAAGCAATCCTTTGTTAGGTGACCAATGCTCTTGTAAAACCTGCAATACTTAGGATCATTTTTCTTCATTTGTAGGGAGGCATTCAAGCATCCGAAGATTAAGATTTCCAATGAACAACTTTTAGTTAAGCATTTGATGCAATTTGGTCATGGGACAAGGATATGTTAATGATGGCCTAAAGTTAACGGGCTTATCGTTTCTTGGTTTCTTTACTCCCCATTGTGGTTTATCTTGAGTAGCATTTACAAATGAAGTACACTTATTAGATCTTCCAATTTCATTTCTTTGTCACACCATTGAGTTATTGGTCCTTCACGAGTTCTCAACTAGTGTAGTAAAGGAAGCTAATGAAAGATTCTCAAGGTAAACTGTGTACTTAGGAAATATTCCTTAAATATAAATCTTGACCAACTCCCTCTCATCACAAATTTCTTGTATATTTAGCGAACACTCCTTAAAGCTCTCAATATAGTCCATGAGGTCTTCTTTAGACTTCTAACGAATTCGTTCCATATCAATAAGGATGACCTTTCTTCAATGGGGAAAAACTTCTCTAAGTATATCTTACACATAATACCCCATAAATCTACTGACCCTAAAAGGAGGTTAACATACTAGGTGTACTCCTTCTCAATGAGTAACTTAGAAATCTCCTTCAATTTCAAATTGTTATCTAAACCATATACTTCAAAGGTCTCAATAAGTTTTAACAAATGCTCCTTGGCATTTCTCTTCTTTCCATTGAATAACATGAACAATAGACTTACATAGTCCTTAGGATACAGCCTCGTGGCAATGCACTAGTGATATGAGAGTAATAATTCCAGTATCCCAACCATAGACTTTGCTTATATCTCCTTCAAATACATGTCTAACTCTTATTTGGCCATAAATGAATCTCTCTGGGTAGATGCTTTTACCCTTAGTGACATTATAAGAGCGAGGTCCATAAGCACAAGATTCACAAGTATAGAGCTTGTAGGCATGGGATTCATTGGTATTGGTTCCGTAGTGTCAACAAATGTGACACGTAGTATAGTACGTAAGGATGATAAGCCTCCAATATAAACTCTTCAGTTCCTTATTTTATGTAATGAATCTTGCATAACTGTAGGTTCCACCGTAGGAAGTTGCTCCTCAACTCTAAGAGTGACTTCTCGTTAATAACAGGAAGGTTGAGTTGGATGTGTTACACCACATTAGAAGAATTCAACGAGGTTGCTCCCTATTGTGCAATAGCAAAGGTAGTTAAAGTAGGTACACATTGAGTAAACATTGCCATAAGTTCACTTAGGTTCCAATTAGCCTCTTGTAGCTCATGCATTAGTTGTGCATTGTCAATGATACCTTCCTGCATATCATCTCCTTGATTAATGTCTCTAGTTGGAGGTAGATTTTAGTCATCGATCATAATAGCAAAATCTTGCTCTTGATTAATTCCAATAGTAGGATTAAGTTGTCCTCACCTTAGAAGTCCTCCTTCCCTAGTTGAGTCACCAAAAATGTATGTCTATAGAAACGAATGCAAGGGTCACATCGGCACCTCATCAAATACTACAATCATTGAAGAATGGGGTAGAGTTCTTGGTGTTTAAGTGTTTGATCTTTGAGATAAGGTTTTAATAGAGTAACAATGCAGATGAGGGGTTTTCTCCTATCCAAATGAAGATGTGAATGGAGTATTTATAAGAAATGGTAATTGATCACATCTATTGGATCATAATAATTATCAACAATCAGAATTGAAACTCTTTATTAATGGATCTCAAGTAAACTCTTCTCATAGGTTTAAGCTTAGATAAGGGCATTATTTATTATTTTAATATGAGTCAAATTAAGAAAGGTTAGATGAGGCAAATTGATTCAATAGGTCTAACTCCAAGCCTACCATGCCAAAGCTCCTATGATCATCCTATATATATGGACTTGACTCTTTAGGCCTAATCACCTTAGCATAAAAATTTAAACACCATTAATTAATGGGATTAAAACCTAAACTTGAATTTAGGCCTCTATAGAAGTTAAGTAACTTATGGATCTTACTTGAATATCCTCATGAGAAGATAATATTGTAACTATAAGAACAGGTAATTCCTCTTATAAGTTCCTATGTTTTATTTTATTTTACATGTAACACATGGATCTTATGGAGGTTTCATAGAAATTTTCAAAATTCCATTGCATTTTTGTAATTTATAAAACCTAGCAACATTGACTTGCATTCATGGAAAGTAATTCATCTTGTTAAAGAACATAGCGAATTGTTGTATGATGAATTTAAGCTTGAGTTTTACAAACTGATATTTTGTTGAGGTTAAGTCTTTTTCAAGAACTCAAGCTTGAATCATTTGAAGAAAGGAGGAATAAAGTAGACAAGAAAATTCTTTTTAAAAGAAATAAAGGTATAGATATGATTTATTTTAATTCCTTTATGTTTAAACGAACTTAGTTCTTTATTGTTATGATTTAAATAGATTCATAGCAAATCTTTGAGTTCCATTTCATTATTTTCTTTATTATTAAATAAGGGGTTTTATTTTAGCCTATGAATAGGTAGAGCTTTAATATCATGAGAAACCGAGGTATTGCAAACATTTTTATGATAAATTTGTGTGATACTTTTTTAATATTGTGATTCTATCGGTGTGATTACTTCAAGAACTTATTGGTGTAAGGCCTTCAAGAGAACTTAAGATATGTCATGTTGTTGTAGTAAATCCAATTTGGTATTATGAGGCTATTGTATATATTGTTTTTCTAAGTTTGTTGTTCTTTATAAATGTATAAAAAGGATATTTCTATTGATTTTCTTAGCACATTCCATGTAATTATAGTTTAGATTAAGTTTCCTCATTGATATCCATATTTTTTTAGACTCCTCCTTATTGCTTTGTGATTCTACATATCTTCTATTTTTCTTTTTCCTTTCTATTATCGTTATCCATCATGCTTCATCTAAATAAGGATTATAGGGGGTACTAGATCGTCTTTCTCTTTAGGTGCGTTAGTATTGTTAGGAACTCCTCCTTTAAGGATATCCATTTATCATTATTTTGTCAATAGTGTTCCTAATCATTTTTCAAATTTTTTTTGTGATTCATATATCAAGTGCTGGTGCCTATGCCATGTATAGGTACTTAACTAAAGGCTAATCTTCATTTAACAACTCAATTTAATCTCATATGGACCATCTTAGGGATTCCTTTAGCTAAGGACAACTAAGGTAAAGATGACCTTATAGAGGTTGGCATGGGTCACCACCCTCATACATTATTCATTAGGAACGGACAAGATTAGGTTTAACGGATGAAATCTTTTTTGATAAATGCCAGCTCTTCTTTTTTGGTTTTTAATGACACCAAAACATATATTAAGTTATTACTAATACGTTTGTGAAGTGTATAGTCAAATAAGTTAAAACAAAAGAAAATGGAAAAAAGGGAATTGCATGGACTATATTGTAGAATTTGACAAACTTAAAATATGGATTAGAAACTAGATCAGAAAGTACATCAAAAAAGAAATCGACAGAAGAATTTTCAAAAAGTGGGATAAATAAATGATAGTACCTTGAAGATCAAATGCTCAATTTTATTGCCAATATTCTAAATTGGACAAATCAATATGAAAGCCTAACTCCATTTTATTGAATATATTTAGATAATATACTCAATTCCGTTCAACTCAAGTTGGTTCAATATCTATGGGAATTAATTTTATTACGGTAGATTAATTTGACAGATAGAGTTAGAAATATATCATTAAATTAAATTACATAGAAACAAGATGAAATTTCAAAGACTTCTTATTTGATTATATTAATCAAGTGCAACTCTAGTGATTAGATTAGATTGATTATATTATTTTTATGATGAATTTTTTAGTTAAAAGGAGATGATTTTTTCACCTTTAGTAGAAGATTATCACTACATCAACAATCAAATTAACGTAAGACTCAACTGATATTTGAAATTCAAATTCAAGTTTCAAGGATAAATACATTGGAGATATTTTTCATCTTTGAAAGGAGATCTTATCTATATTAATTCAATTTACTCAGTCAAGATACCAAGAAGAAAATATCTCTACTATTTTCTACATCAACTAGCCATTTTTAGCCATTGATTAAAAATTTATCTTATATATTTTGAGTGGAAAAGTAGAACTAAAGACTAACGAAACAAATTTTTTTAAAAAAAAAATCAAGATTAAGAACAACTTCAACAACTACCTCAGAAACTACGCAAACTAACATTTTCATTTATCTACTTTCTATTTCTTCCAATTGAGATGAGAGGATTATTACTTTGTATTTTCTTATTTCCTTGAAATTATTTACAAGAATATGTGTTTAAGGTAGAAAGTGACAACAACCTAATTATATCCTCTTTTATTGATTTGATTATTTGAATTGGACTATTAGAACAACACTAATGAGGAAGACTTGATCCCTAGCTATGGAGTATGAAGAGAGCAATAGACACAAAATCAAAGCTCTTAAAATCGCTTACTTGATTTTCTCTCCATCTCCTATTTACTTTCCAGTGTATTACTTCTGTTATTTCTTCACCTAAGTGTTTGACTATTAATTTGCTACTCGTCATAACTAAGTTGTTAAGAGAGTTTTTTATTTGAAAATAAAAAAAAAGTTATTAATTTTTCTAAATATATCAATTACCTCCTCTCTTAATATCTTGCATGGGACCTACAGAAAATGTGCTTTCCAAAAGGTGAAATTATGGAATTAATTTTAATGGTCTCCAATGCATACTCACCAATTTAAGACCAGTTGAAATTTATACCTGACACTTTGGATCGTGTTACTCATTCATGAATTAGCTTTATCTCCGTTTCATTTAAATTAGACTAAGCTTGAAGCTATATAATTTCAATTAATCCATCTATAGAGAGGGAAATAGAAATGTGTCTTAATCAATTATTTCATCACTAGTTTTATGTATATAGAGGGGTTTGTCATTAGAGGCCATCATAAACATCCATAATTCAGCTCAAATGTCTTATTTATTTATTTTCAGTTTTATTTTTGCTTCTTTTTTTTTGTGTATGCTCACATAGACAATCGACTTTCTTATACAGTAGATCACCAACATTTCAAACTTAGTCATATGAAGGATCAATAGTTTACATATACTCTGTAATAAGGATAGAGACAATTAAAATGTCTGTACTTTTAATTTTTGGTAATTTAGTGTGTAGACTATTCTTTTTTATGATTCAATACTTCTTCTTTTAGTTTAGTTTCAATTTAGTATCTCCTTCAATGGCAAAATTAACAATTGTTATAATTTTGTATATTTGAGTGTCTATACTTTAATTATAATTGCATTTTGGTATTCATACTTTAAATTTGATACACTTTAGTGCTTGTTCACCTATTAATTTATTTGAAATCAATTGTTGATTTTGCTTAATTAATATGTCATTTTCAAAATAAAAACAATTTGTTCATATTTGATAATTTCATTTGTCTATGATTTTTGCATACGATGTTTTAGAAAATCTAATAATGTTAAGTCTTAAAATCTACTTTTATTTAAAAATAAGATCTACTATGCATTGGCATACAAATCAAGTAAAATTTTGAAATAGTCATAACTTGTAAATTAAGTATCGTTTGACCTTATAACATAAATTTTTTGACTTACCAAACAATAGACTTCTATATAATAATATTTTATTGTATAACCAATAGTGTCCTAATACTAATTGTTATAACTTTACGATCTCATAATTTACAAATCAAGCATCATACAACTATAATTGTATAATAGTTGGAAAGCTTACTAACTCAAAATTATAAGTATATTTATTTAAACCTTTACATTTTTTATATATTACAATTCACCTTACTTTTATGAATATATTAATTTTAAATGATCTTTATATGTTGTAGACATGTTTTCATTATATGCTTTTACCAAAAATTTTGTAATGATATATTGTTTGTAAATTTTCAAATAAAGTATATCTTAAAACTTTAACATTATAAGAATTTTTTGAAAATTAAACATCACTGGTAAAAATTATGCATGATCAAAATTATTAGCTATAAAAGATTCTTTTAATTTTGAAAATGTTACATTAATTAAGAAAATAAAAAATTGATTTTAAATAAATTAATAAGTGAGCAAACATTAAAATGCATCAAATTTAAAATGCAAATACCAAAATGCAATCATAATTAAAGTATAAATACTAAAATATAAAAAATTGTAATGGTTATTAACTTTGTCATTAATATAAACACTAAATTGAAACCAAATTATAAGAAAAAGTACTAAATCACAAAAAAAAAAAGTGTAGACATTAAATTGCGCAAAATTAAAAGTATATGCACTTTACTTGCCCTTGTCCCCTCTGTAATGTCATTACCTCTTAAACAATTAAAAACTCCTTTTTTTACCAAATTTTTTATCCACATAGTGATGATATTGCACTTTGACGTAACGATGATGGTTTTTTTTAGCTTTCTTAAGATAATTTTTTTTTTACTTAATGATATATTTTAATATCAAGTTGTATCCGTTGTATCTACGGCATTTTTTTCTCTACAAATATAATTATAATTTCATATACCATCACCGATTCATGTGCATATGTAAAAAAATGTTCACAGGCCAGTTTTTCGAACCAGTTAGAGCAACGGCCCATGTTTGCAGATGTAGCACCTAAGTTCCTTTGAGTATACACCGGGGAGTGTCCTCGAGCGGTGTTTGATGAGTGCCATTCCAACACGGAGCCGTCCAGCACTTCAAGATAAAGTGGGGCCGTGTCTCAGGACAGCTTTTTTCCTTATCTGGAAATCACGGTGGAGACCACTAACTGGATTTGATTCTGTGGGAATCCTTTCTCCACCACTCAGTGCAGCTGCGATGGGAAAAGGATGAAATCTGAAATAAACTTCAAAACTACGTATTTTTCGATAATCAGATATTAATGGGTCTGATATTTAAGTTTAATTCAATTACCTAATAAAAAAAAATTTGATCGACTCATTATAAATACCAAGTAAGACTTTTAGGTAAGAGGGCATTTTCTTTCATTCTTCTCTTCATAGCTCTTTTTCTATTTTTACAAGTGTTTACATATCGAGATAAAATCAAACATAAAAATAAAAAAATAAAAAATAAAAGTGTTACCATGTGTATATATATATCACAAACCCTCAAAAAATTCTTTCTTATTCTCGGAATTTACATGTATTTTTCAAAATTTATGATAAGATCCGTACATTATTCCACGACTCGTGGTTATTAATGTAATTGTCCTAAAAGCATATCTCCATGTTGTGGTTGATAAATACCGACGAGGCCACATGCATACGATTATATAACTTTCTCACAATTGAGTCTTTAACCAAACCACATAATGGCTGATTTCCACTCTCACCTTCTCCTCCATGAAACAAATAATAATGTCCAGACTAGTGACAATATCACTGGTGACGATGCACCTGAAGTTGTGTGGTGGAAAGATGCACCTCTAATCAAATACAAAGGCTTTTGGTATAGGCCTGACTTTGTGAAGGCATGCCAACTTATGGAAGATCAATACAATCCTTTACCATCCGACATAATCGTAGCTTCTTTCCCAAAAACCGGCACGACATGGCTTAAAGCTCTTATAGTCTCAATTATTAATAGTCACAAGATCTCGAAGCTTCATGGTGTTACCTCTTCTGATCCATTATCAACCCACAACCCTCATGAACTAGTCCCTTTTCTTGAGACTGAAACTTTTGGTGAAAACCCTAAAATTGACGTAAATCAAATTCCTTCTCCCAGAGTGTTCAACACACATATTGCCTACTCGAACCTTCCCGAAAGAACAAAGAAGTCGGGTTGCAAGATTGTGTATGTTTCACGCAATCCATGTGATACGTTTGTTTCCCTATGGCATTTCTTTAATATGAACTATGGTACTTGTACCATGGAAGTGGCATCTGATGATTTTTGTAAAGGACTAGTACCTAGTGGTCCTTATTTTGAGCATGTATTGGAGTTTTGGGAAGTTAGGGATGAAAACAATATATTCTTCATCACTTATGAGGAATTAAAGAAAGACCCTTCCAAACATGTGAAGGAACTAGCTGATTTTTTGAATTTTCCACTAAGTAGTGATAAAGTTGAAGAAGTTGTTGCCAATTGTTGCATTGAGAGATTGAAGAAAGTTGAGGAAAATAGGGACGAAAGCTCAAAACTTCATTGGGGTGGAGTTACATTTGATTCTTTTTATCGCAAGGGAATTGTGGGAGATTGGAAGAATCACCTTCCTCAAGAGATCGCTCAAAGGATTCATGAGATTGGGAAGCGAAAATGGGATGGTACCGGTTTGGAATTTAAGTTATTGAATGGTGATAACTTGGGGATAAATTGAGGAAACATCCTTTGACACGTTAATGATGGTAATTCGAAGGGGAAATTTTTCCTGATCTTGATTCTAGAACAATAATGTCAGTTCAAGTTTATGTTATGCTAAATGTTAAATATTTAGATTATCCATATGTACCATATCGTGTCAATATGTAATATATCTCTTTGATTATCAAGGTCCATAATAATGTAGATTGCAACTTCGGAGTGGATCAAGTTCCATGGCCCCTCCATACAAAATATAATAGCCTAGATGCATTAGTTAGAAGCAAGATGATTTCTATGTAGACTAAACCAAGTGGTTTGTAAACCACGTGATTGATACTTTTAATGTCCAGGACCAACTTAAGTTGATAGCAAACCCTATAGATCTAAAGGTCCATAACGTATTAATCTAGGTAGACTAAGGCTATATGAGGATTACTCTTGGAAGGTATAAGAAGGCATTCAGAAAGGGTTGTGTGTAAATATAAAATTTGATTATATTTAATTATCGTTTTATTGCATAATTATAAGGAAAACGTTAGTAAATGATGTATGGGCACTTGTTAAAACGTAAAGTAAAGAAACTCTTTTATTTCATGATGTCCTAAGTGTCATAGTTGTAAAACGTAGCACGCAAAATGTTCCTTCAATGGAAAAGGAAAGTGCAATTTCTTTCTTCCAGTGTCCTAACTTTTCATATTTAATGTCAAAGCAAAAAGAATTAGACTGAAAAAGGAAAAGGCATATACATATGGAGCAAGCATGGGTGAAAAGTTTAATTTCGTTCATACAGTTTCCGAAATCTTATTTTGCCCAAATAGCAAACAAGGTTACAGACCAAGTATAAATTTTTTTTTTTTCTTAATTTGATATGAATCACGTTTTTATGGAAAAAAAATAAATAAATATACTTAACTATGCTTTGTTGATACTATAGTCTGTACATGATTATACGTTTTGGACAAGATTACCTGCATTATATGTAAACGTCAGCGCTCTATAATTTACATGTTCCAATTTTTACAACTTAATCCAAGTTAATGATTTCTTGCCTTTGGATTTAAATGCTCATGATCTTCACTTTTTACGTGAGTTTTCCTTGATCTTGTAAGGCCATTGATTTATTTCCCACTTTGATAATGTCCATAGTTTTGATCATGTATATTGTGGTCCTCGCTTAATTCACATCTATTAATTCTTACTATTTAGTTGCTTGACTTGAAAGAAACTTAAATAAAGAACTAATATAATTTTTCCTTCAAATATGCCATGATGGTGAACTAATTCCAATAAAAGAAAAAAAAAAGCATGTAGAAGTGGGAACGAAAAACATAAATAATTACGGAAAAACTGTAATTATATGCTACAAGCAATTATATATATATATATATACATATATATATATATGTTGCCAAAAGAAAAAAAAAATTATATATGTATTGTGAGTGACAAAAGAACATGCTAATTCAATATATAATGCTCCAATTCAGTAATTTTTTATAAAGCTTCTATCTAATAATCAATAAAAAATAGAATAAAATAAAATAGAAGAAGAATTGTACCCCTTTTTATATAATATTCAAAGTGGATGGTAATCATTACTAGTTTATTTTGGAATGAAGAAAGAGAAAAAGTAAAAGGATGGGATTTTTTAATAGAGCCAATAAGATAAATCTACTTTATAAAGTACTTATCTGTACTCCATTTGATTAGATGTGCATTAAGGACCACAAGGTTGGTTTCATTAAAAACTTTCTAAAATCTACTTTATTAGAGATAGGTATGGTATTAGGTCTCCTTATCTTATGCCTGCCTTAAAAACCATAGTTAAAAGGTATAAAGGGTATAGTATTTAAGGTCTCTTATATGCACTCTAAGAAAAATTATTATATAATATTAATAAATAAATAAATAATGAGTGGTAACATCATATATTTTGGTCAATCAAATTTTAGAAAAATGAAGAAAAAAAAAGGGCTTTAAACTTATAAGTTAATGACTTTAAACAATTAAACCTAAAGTCATCTCTTTAACTTTACATTTTCCATTATTCTTACTTTTTGTCTTCAACTTTACATTTTTTATTCTTTTCCTTGTCATTTCCCATTTACTAAACTTAAATTAAGGAAGTTAAGGTAAATTACTTTTCTCTTTCAATTTCATAAATTTTACTATAAATTCTATAGGTTTCGCATAGGCTCAATCTTGTCTCACTTCAAAATTATTAAGCTAGAGCTACGCTAAGTTTTCATTAAGTATGAAAATTATAGACTTCAATTTAACTTATTTAAATAAACAAATCTTATTTATGCTCAAGCTTGAGTGAGCCACTAATGACTTAGCTCATTTGCAAAGTTATGGTATGAGATAAAATGAAATCTAAAATACTAAATATATAAAATGAATAAAGATATAAACAAATAGATTAGTAAACATTGAATAAAAATTAAATTATATTATATACTCTATATATTATGTGCTATCTCATATCATATTATAAATATAAATATATATATATATTAATTTTTCGATTTTATTTATATATTGTATAATATATATATTATTAATGGCAGTTTTTAGACATAGCTCAATCTCTTTAGGCCAATAACCAAACCTCGTGATGCAAGGGTCCATGACCCTAGCAAGGTTCAAGCTAACTGTCTCAAGCCTAAATCTAAGCGATTTCATTAAGGGTACATGACATAGAGCGACACAGCCTTAGGACCAAGTGAGTTGGCCGAGTTAATCGCTGGGTTCGAGCAAGTCCATGGTCTAAGTTCCAACCCCCTCGGAATGTTTGACGATCTTCTCCATACTAACTCAAAAAAGATCTCATCTGAACTTCAAAAGCAACTCCCTAGGATTCCTTCTGTATCATTCACATCACATTCAATAAGATATGCCTCTAACAACTCACTTCCGGGAAAAACTCACATAGCTTCAATAGTGTGGTGCCATTAAGCTTTAATTAAAAAGAGACAGTCACATGATTTGAAGAATCATTCTAAGTAGCCATTAGAAGATCTTATCAACTTCAAGCTCCAACACTTAGGGCCATATTCCATAAGTTGACAGGGGCTTAAGAGGTTGACCATATAAATACTTGGCCTCTCCTAAGTCCACTCTCTAGCATTCATATATGTTCTAAACTCTCTCTCTTTAACTCTCCTTTAGTTAAACTATATAGTTCCTTACATGTATCAATAACTTGAATACTAGAATGGTTTTGTTGAACAACCACTCACTTACTTACTGTTCTATTCATCTTTATCTGTTTTGCATATTAGACGGGAAGGCCCAAAGTCACCTTAGCCCAGCCCTTTTGACCTTAGGAGCCCAATACACTCTACCAGCACAAATCTTGTGACAACATTTAGTACCATGTATGGGAAACGGTGGCCAAATATTGTAGAAGTAAAAATAATCCTGTTGAAACTCAAAACCCCGCTAGCAAACAGCTGGCGAACCCCAACGAATGAAATGCCCCCACCTCTGATACGTAGCGCCTCATCGACTTGAAAACGCTATACCGTAACTTAGCAACCCAAATCAATGAAATCCAGAAAGAGAATCGCAAATTTAAGGAGAAAAATAAGAAGCTCCAGGATCGAGTGCCTAAGCTGGAACAATTGAAGGATATGCCTCCCCTAGAGGAATCCTCCATTCACGAATCCCAATCAAGCGCAAAGTCAACAAGCGCGACACGCGAATAATCCTGATCGTGCTCGTGCTGATGAGAGCAAATGATGGATTCCAAAGCGAAGCTGCACAGTAGGCAACCTCACACAGCCAACGCAACACCATTAGGCGTAAACACTCTGTGCGAGGAATGGACCTTGATGAATTTAATAAGTACGTCATAAAAGTCTCCGAAAAAAAAAAAGAAACCAAGGGAGCTGACATCGCCACCTACTTTTCGTATAATAAGTCGTCCATCACGAGTGCCATCCAAGAGGTGGTGCACACCTGTAACTTCGGGCCGCCCCCGTTGGTTCTGTATGATGGTACTTGAAAAGTCTTCCCTATCACTCTTCGAAAGGCGACCAAGACATGGTTCAACCACCTCCCTAACAACTCTATTTCCTTATTCGACGAATTCGCTCATCGATTCAAACAACACTTTTAGGAGAGCAAACTGGAAACAAGGACTCGTCCTCCTTCAAGACTATGGAATGATGAGCCACAAGAGATTATGTGATCTTATTTAACATCTCAGTCATCAAGATCCCAAAGCGGACGAAGGGGTGGCCATATGTTCCACTATCCAAGGAGTTAAGCCTTTTAAGGACTTCTTTAGATCCCTGTACAAGAATAATCTCGGAACATTGGAGGAGTTCCTGGAAAAAGCCAAGAAATATATCAACAAGAAGATATTATACGCGCAAGGCACTAGGCAGACGAAGAGCGGTTAGATAAAAAGAAGGAAAAGGAATGTGGGACCATAAAGAACCGACAAAGGGTTGGTTGGGGGGCTTTGGGGTAGGGGTGGGGGAGGTGGCGCTGTGAAAGAAGTAACTTGGAAAACAAGAAACGTCCCTACCGGTTTACGCCATCCATACCCCTCTCAACAAGCCAATAGGTGATATTTTATGGAAGTATGAAACAGGGGGCTCCTACCTAGCCTCGAAAGATGAGTAAGCCGCTGAGACTTGGCAAAATATTGAGACTTCCATGAAGAATGGGGCCACAATACTGACAAATGTCTCCAGTTGAAAAGGGCCCTCGAAAATACTATACAATATGGCTAATTCAAAGAATACAACGCAAACCTTGATAACTGCATAGAAAAAACCACCTTAGGGAAGTGCACCGAAGTGCCTTGACACCATGAAACCACCGATGGTAGCAATAGTGATCGGCACAACCCTACCCCTACTGGCTCAGCTAAGGCTCCAACAGACCAACAAATACTAGCTTTACGAGAGAAGAGACCTACGATAGACACCTTAGTCTCATTCTCGAACAAGGACTTGGAAGGGATCTAAACCCTTCACCAAAATGCCCTCATCATCATCTCACGAATAGCAGGTTTCGATGTCTGAAAAGCAATGGTAGATATGAGAAGCTCAGCAAATATACATTTCAAACATACACATGACCAAATGAAGGCGAAGCTGCAAGGCAAGTTGCAACCCTACCACTTCGATCTCAAAGGGTTCGATAACCAATCAATTCAAGCAAAAGGTCTTATCATTCTTAACAGGGCGATGGAGATCATCTCACCGGCCAACCCGTTGAGTTTGTTGTAAGCCAAATAAAAAAAAAAAAAATGTTCTGAGCTATCTTTAGCATGCGACCCTCGAAAATTTTCAACAAAGTCCAACAGCTCACAGGCAGAATTGCAACTTCGAATAGGTTTGTGTCCGAAAGTACAAACAAGTGTGAAAAGTTCCTCAAAATCCTGAACAACCCTAAGGACTTCCAATGGACTGGCCAATGCTAAAAAGCTTTTAAGAATCCATAGTCATTCTCGACCTCCCTACCAAGACCGATCAAGCCTATCGTAGGAGAGGACTTATTCCTCTACCTCTCAATAACCAATCGCACTCTCTCCTCAATGCTGGCTCAAGCAAAAAGTAGAGAGTACAAACTCGTAAACTATGTCAGTCACATCCTTTAAAGACTCGAGATCAGGGACTCCAAGATAAAAATGTTCTCCTTTATAGGCATAATGTTAGCTAGGCACTTATGGTCATACTTTAAGGAACATGAAGTCATTGTCTTGAGTAATCAATCGCTAAGAGACATTCTCTAAAAGCCAGATGTATCAAGGAAAATGATAAAATACATATTAGAACTCAACTCCTATAAGATCCAATACCAACCCTATGAAGCCATCAAAGCCCAAGTCTTCGCAAATTTCCTAACCAAATACAAAAGCGAGGAAGAAATGATAGCCCATAGATAGCCAACCAATTTAGACCCTCCATGTCGATGGATCATCTACTTAATCAAGAAGTAGGGCAAGCCTCGTAGCAAGAGGACCCTACAGAATGAAGATCTGTTACATGCTTAAGCTTAGACATAACATTAGCAAAAATGAAACCAAATACAAAACACTCATAGCTAACCCAAACTGACCCAGAACATCGTTGATGAAAGGTTGCAAATCTTCTTCAACTTTATACTTATGGTACAATAGGTTACTAGCTAATACGAAACCAAGGATGAGAATATGACCAAGTATTTGGGGCTCATCCAAACTTTGGCATTAGATTTCCTATTTTGAACCATTATTAAGATCCCTATAGTTGAAAACGCCAAAGCCAACAAGCTATCAAAGTTTGCCTCCACTTGTATCCTAAACCTAGAGAGAAAAGACATGGATATTATCACAAAATATCTATTAGATAGAAGCTTCAATGGACAAAGCCAGACAATCTTGGAGATTTACACCATAATAATAGGACCATCCTAAATGGACCCATCCTCAACTACTTGAAAGACAAAAATAGTCCCCTTAGGCCAAAATTGGCAAGGCAATTGATGTATGAAGTAGCCAACAACATACTTGTTGATGGCATCCTTTATTGAAGAGGTCACAGCTTCCCACTAATTTCAAGCTTACGACCAAAAGAAGGCCATCATGTCCATGGAGAACTATGATCCACATGTACAGAGCTGCTTAGGCAAGTTTACCTATCAAGTAATAGTATCAAGGACTCTAATATCCAGGATTATTGATCCCCTGAAGATTGAAACACTTACTCACTCACACTAAATTACTCTAACTAAAATTGAATAACAATAGTAGTGATGAATTAAAGGATAAAAGGGATTTAAAGAAATAAGAACTAATTAATAACTAACACTAATAATATAATCAATTAACAAAAACCCTAATTAAACATAAAAAGTGATATCGAGACTTTGATCACCAAAAGATTGACATCTAGTAGCCTAAGAGTTTTAATATATTCCTTATTCTTATTAACTAAAGGAATTCGATCACTAAATTAATAGGAATTACTTCTCTATTAATTTCTAATCCTTATTACACTCTATATGAATCGCTTCTATAATAGAGCAAATTAGATGAACATTAAGAACAGAAATTCCATAAACAAGAAACAATATATCAATACTAATTCTGGAATAAATCTATTACGTATCTTTAAGTTTATAGCAATCCCCTTCAATCACGATAAATCTATTCATGTATTAGCTTCGCAACTTCAGTACGTAAAATCTAATAATTAAGTTAAAACCCTATAAATAATAACTCAATTAATACAAAAAATATAATTGAATTAACAAGAAGAAAAGAATTTCATTAGAATTATTACAAATCTAGTACGCTAAATGTTACCTTAAGGCTACAAGTCTTGGTATCAACAAAAATCTACGCTAAAGACATGATAAGACCAACAACTTTCACGATAAAATTGAATAAAACCCTAAAGAACACTTCTATTCTATTGCCGAGGCATCTCACTCTTTTTGTTTTACATGTCTAACATCTAATTATGTTATTTGGACAAAATAAACTTCAAATGACAAGTCTTTTAAAATCATGGCAAGTCCACAGGTAAGAACACAACTATAGAGTTAGACATGTACTTCTCCTCACAATAATTCTTCAAGAAATGAAATCGAATTTAATGATGAAGGGATTATGGCCACAACTTACAGCCATAGGTTTGGACCATGATCTTATATTTGGCCAAAAATTCTTTAAGCTTTGATTGGAAATTGAGGATATGGGCTTTATGACTAAGGAACACAACCGTAGAGATCAATCGTGATCTTTCTGTTTGCTTAGTTCTTTGAAAATTCTCTCCGACACTTGCTATCCTCATCTTTTCACCTTATTGCTTGATTTAAATCTTGAAATCAAGAAATGACTTGAATTAGTCACAAAATCATCAAAATAACTCAAAATATTTAGAAAAATAACATAAGAGATGAGTGTAAATTTACACTCATCTAATCTCCCTACACTTAAACATTTGCTTATCCTCAAGTAAATTAATCAATCCTTAATAAGGATTGAGAAACCAAGACAAAATCTCTAAATTAACCTACCATTATTCAAAATATCAAAGAAAAGTTTCGAATCAACCCCTTCATATGATAAAAGTTTATGCATTCCTGGAACATTATTAGTTACTTGTATGATCTTCTCCCTTCACACTTTTCAAGGCAACCTAAACATAAATACTAGAATTGAATAGCTAATTTCTATAAACTAATGTTTAGTCATGTAATTTTACTAAGGATTCTCTCCTGAATTAGTTATTTTTATATAATTGGGCAAAAACCATATAGGACTCCCTTATATTTATCTAGGATGTATACAAATCTCTCCTCAACTTCACTAAGGACTGTAATCAAGGGTAAATACATGGTGTATATACTCATCCCTTAATCATTCCCAATAAAAATTTTCATTGACAGTATATTTAATTTAATTTAATTATTCACTGAAGCTTGTTAATAGCAAGAAAGTACTTTGTTCTTTTGAGGGATCAAGGTGACTCCTTACTAATTTTGTCCTTTTAAATCTTATATTGATAGAGGGAAAACACCTTACTCTTTTAAGGAATCAAGGCTAGTCCTTATCAATTTTTCTTTTCTTATTGCTTTTCTTTCCACGAATTGGTAATGGGAAAAAGTCTTACTCTTTTGAGAAACCAAGATCAATCCGTACCAACTGCCTATTATCATATTATTCTTATTTACACTTTCAAGGGAAATTATATGAAACAAACTTTATTTACTTATTTATTCAGGATAATAAGGATTTAAAAATCAAAAAGCGATAAACATAAATCTAAGTAAATTTTAGAAGTAGCATATGACTAATTCTCAATCACAAGTTTCAATTAATTAATGACTTGGAATCCTGGGTTAAATAACATGTGACTTTTGCTCCATAAGAATTGCACTATTCAATTCTAGTAACGTATACAATGCATAATACCGACTTAGGAAAAGTTAAATACAAGCATTATTCATTATTAAAATGGGATGGCAAATTAAAAAAGAAAAAAAAAACGAGGTTAAAAATAAACAAGTTGATTTTTTGAATAATAGTAGCATACCCCTTCCCTATGCTTAATTTAGTATATTGCCCTCAATGTACATTGTTCTAAATTATAAGAAAAAGAGATGTGCAAGAGAGTAAAAAATTAAGTATAGTGTAGAAGAAAATATTGGGGAAAATGAACTCTCCTAAATGAGTTTAATTTGTGTAAATGTCCATGAGAAGGATTGTCTTAAATGTTGCAATTTGCCAGCTTAAGAGAGATCTAAACAAATAAACTAAAGTGAAAAAAAGAACATGCAACAAAAGAAAATTTTATTATGTCATTGATTGAATAGAACTTGAACATAAAGTGAAAAATTATAACATGAAAATTCAAAATTGCACTAACTAAAGCTTATTCAATATAAAAATCAAAACATGAAAATTGAAAATAACAACTAAGCAATTCAAGACAAAATATCTAGAAAAGGTCTAAGTCTTCTTTATTTTTCTCATCTTCAAATTCAATATTGATGGGATCATTCACTTCATTTCCCTTAGATGTTCCCTCTTGTTGCTTATCCCCCAAATTCATTCTTCTTGTCATATCTATTACTTCCTCATCTATTTGTGGAGGAATTTTCATCTTAACTTGATCTATAAGATTGTTGCAAAACTCCATCATCCTTGTTTAATGCTTAAATAATCTTTTGAGAGATTATTCAAAAATCTCATGGGAAGTGACTAGCTTTTGTACTCACTTTCAACTTCTTAACTTCCCATTCTAGACTATCTTTATTATTTGAGCTTTTGGCTTCTTTTCGTTTGAGGGATATTTTGTCAATATCATCCAAGAGAAGTCCCATCTGATGGAAACTAGACAATGACATGGGGGTGACATCTCTAATTATGGTCAATTGTAGATTATCGACAAAAAACTTGAGTTTCTTAGCTAGGACCATTACATATAATCCACATCTAATTTGGTTTCCTTGGGCACCAATCGCTTAGTGTCTTGTGTAAATGGCTAAGGCAATGGTTAAGTTAATTGAGCACCCTTCAATAGTATTACAAAGGTAAAATACCTCGTGCATAGCCATAACTCCAATACTTTTTCCTCTCCCACTAATGTTATAGGTGAGTAACCAATTGAGGACCTAGTGTATTGAGTTTTTAAGGTGGGATCTCCCATAAATTTTGGGTTATAAACACCACTAAGTTTTTGCCAATAGTTCATGGGAGTAACAACATGAGACAACTCACATAACAAGGTATAAAACTTAGGAGAGTAGACATACTCCTTATTGTAGAGCCTCATGAGAACACTAAATTCTACTATTAAAAGATCAAATTCGATATTTCTAAGCTAGAAAGAGATAGTGTTGTAGGCTCCATAAGGGATTTGGTCATGCTTCATCAATAGTATGGTAAGCATTTCTAGTGCTAGTTCCTCATAAGCAAGTTCTTAAATAGTAAATAATTTCTCCTAACCTCCTTTCTTCACCATGGTATATATCTTAGGTTCCATATTGGCTACTTTAAGTTTTTCCCAATCTATGAACCTAGAAGGGGAGAAATTCTTTTTTGTAAAGGTCTCATATCTAACTTTGTGGTCAAGATCATAAAATTCTAACATGTACTTTAAGTGAGGTGGTAATGTAGCTAGAGGTTCCTCTTGCAAAATGGGTTGAGAAGAGGTTCTCTAAGTGGTACAACAAGTATTTTTTGGGTTTATTGGTGCCATAGATTGTGTTAAGAGGTCTTTTCCCGACACTTCATTCTTTAGTTTAGGAGCACAATGAAGCATTCAAAATTAAAAAGTACATATAAATAAAACATACCTAGATTGATATTGTCCCTTAAATTGGAAACCTACTTTTACTAAAAACTGGAAAATATACAATTCAATCTAGGTAGTGGCTAAATTTGTTAATTACCTTGAATATCAATTACATCTTGAAAGAAGGAAAGTTATTAGAAAAGGGAAACTAAATATTGAGTAAGAGAGGTCTATATTAGGAAAGCTTAACAAAGAAAAATCAAGAAAGATTCAAGTGTAGCAAAGTTAAATAATTATTACAAGACCATGGTCAAGATCACAATCGCGATCTTTGGTAGTGGTTCTTTCTTGAACCAATTCTAGAAATTTGACCAAATGTAATTTTTTGACGAGGGGTCTTTGGGTAAGATCATAAGTGTGATTGTTTTCCTTGGATCCCTCAAACCAAATTTTCAATTTCAAGCAATTTTTACATAAAAAATTCCACCATTAGGATCATAAGCATGATCCTTGACCATGTTTCTCTTGAACCAAATTTTCCAATTTCTATTTTAAGCATATTTAATGACAAGAGATCCATGGTTGGGAACACAGGTGTAGTCCCTAACTGTAGTCCTCTCATACCCCTATTTATCTCCTTTTATTCCTTAAGCTTCGTATCCTGGTTCACGATTACAATCATTTTCCTCTTTTCCTTGGCATATTCAACACCTTATCAGTGTTTTGCACATTACAATACTTAAGAAAAATGTGACAACAAATTTGTGATAAATCATTAACTAATTAAACATAAATTAAAAAGAAATAAAGTGACAATCTATGTGAATAAAAAATGGAGTGTCTTGGGTTGCTTTCCAAGAAGTGCTTTTGTTTAACATTGTTCACTCTACAAGTTAAGATCAAGGTTAACCATTTTTTCTTAATTGGGTAGAGATCACTCGATGGGCCAAGGAACATAACCTTAGAGATTGACTGTAGTCTTCTCCTTTGCTTAATTCTTAGACAAATCCTCTACTGCACATATTATCCTTCGATCATCTTTCAAAATTGGTGAAATTTCCCTCAAATATCGCCTAAAATCTCATCTTTTAACCTTATTACTTCATCTGAGTCCTGAAATCAGGAAACAACTTAAATCAATAATAAATTCATCAAAATTATATAAAAAAAAAACTCAAAATATTCTAGAAAATAACATAAGTGATGATAATAATATTATACTCATCAAACTACATTATAGGGTATGTAGTAATCACATGAAGGGCCAAGCATTGTACATCCAAGCTCCTTGACTTGGCTATTGCTAATTGACAATGAAAGAGGACTTAAAAGACGTGGTTTGAAAGTATACACAATGCTAAAAGCATGGCGTAATCAACCATACACTAAGCATTGACTTTTACTCGCTTAAAAGGCCTTAATCATTCACCTAATAGGGAAACATCCTAAACCCTCTTCCCCAAGGCCATAAAAAAAAGTGATACAGACTCGTAGATGAACACATAAGCCCAATATCGCATGTAACAAAAGAGGGTAGGTTTGAATCACGAGATAGTCCGAAAGGTAAATGGCAGTCAAAGGGTGAGCAGGGGTTCTTGTGCACCGATGATGGATATGATATACCAATGCCTGATACAAGCTCGAGTCATACTTAACATGATGCACAAGTATGGTTAGAAGGCACTTGCCACTAATCCACGGGTAATGGGCTACATAAGAGTAGCTCAAGAGTAAGCATAAAAGGACACTTAGCTCGAGAGAGTGAGAAAGTTTTGTATATTTTCTTTCTATTGATCCTTTGACTATTACAATTTGCAAGTATTTATAATACCTAACTAAGGTAAGTCCTAAGTTACAAGAAATTATAAAAAAGGATTTCTACTAGCTAAGAAAAGGGAGATAATTTACAGGGTTATCAATATAATTGTGCTAAAAGAATATCCTTTGTTAGAAAGGATAGTACATATTTCATAAAGGATAACATGCACTTTATTTTGCTCATTCTATGGTCCCAATAACACTATGAGCTGAGCTGGTATAAGCCCTAATTAGGTCTAATCGGCATCGGTAGCTTTAATTGTTGGGATTGGATAAGGGTTGGCTCAAGGACGACTCACATTCAGGTCGGCCTTGGATGGTCAGCTCTTGACAATTGTTGGCTCAACCTCGAAATTGTGGGGTTGGCTGTATCCTGATTTGGTGCTTGGATTGGTGATTTATGGAAAGGTCGGCTCGGCATGTCGGCTAATCTCCTCAACAGTTCCTTAGATGGTATGGAGAGCAAAATAGCTCAACAGGTTGAACTAAGGTCAACATTGCTTCTTGACGCTTAACTCACCTTAAATAGCTCAAGGAACCATTTAAGCTAGCCCTCAGGTTCAAGAGTATGTGATCGATCCTTAATCCCTATAAAAAAGGCAATACATTATCATAGCCATTGATTACTTCACTTAGTGGGCAAAACCAAAAGCTATAGCAATAGGGTATATACCATGCTTATTAGGTAAGTGCACCTGTCAAATAATAATATAGAGAACTTTTAAAGAAGGTTGTTGATCTTACAAGGATTGACTACTTACTTGCATGAAATTACTTTTAACTAAAATAGGTTGCAAAAGTAGTGATTAATTAAATGAATTTTAGGAAATAGAAAAAATTAAGAAATTAACTATGAATGCAACAATTGAATAAAACCTAATTAACCATGAACAATGATATCTAGACTTTGATCACCAAAAGACCAACACATAATAGCCTAAGGTTTCTAATGAATTTCTTATTCTTACTAACTAGAGGAATTTGATTACTAATTTAATATGAATCGCTTCTCTATTAAATTTTAATTTAAATTATGTTATACCCAAGTCACTTCTAGAAAAGAACTCCTTATAACAACATTAAGGATAGGAATTTCCATAACAATAATGAATAACTTTTAATTTCAGAAGAAATCTATAACTTATCTTTAAGTTTATAACAAATCTCTTCAATTATGTAAGATCTATTTATGTATTGTCCTCATAACTTCAGTACATAAAATTTGATAATTAAGTTGAGACTCTAGAAATAATAAGTTAATCTAAACAAAATACTTAATTGAATTAATTAGACTAAGAGAATTTCATTAAAATAAGAACAATTAGAATACGCTAAACGTTATAGAAATGGTGACATGCCAAATATCACTGCTTTTATGCTACAAATATGATAAAGTTACAAGCTTTCATGATGAAATGGACTAAAAACCGTAAGAAAAGACTTTTTTATAACCTATACACATCTCCCTCCTTTATATACAAGTATTTGTCATCTATTTATAATGTCTGCATACAATAATCTCCAAATGGCTAATACTTTAAAATCACGATAAGTCTATGAGTAAGTACATGGTTATGGAGTTTAGACATACAATTCTTCTTACAATAATTCTTCAAGAAATCATCTTAAAATTGATGATGAGGGGATCGCGGTTAAACAACATGGGCATAGTAGTGGACCTTGGTCTTATACTTGTCTAAGAATTCTTCAAACATAGATTAGCAATTAACAACGTGAGCTTCACATCTAAGGAACACAACAATGAAAGAAGACTGTAGTCATGCCCTTAGCTTAATCCTTTAACAAATTTTCTTTGACACTTGCCATCTTCAGATTATCCTTTAAAATAAATGCAATTTCCTTTAAAAATCACCTGAATTATCATCTTCATGTTTTATTACTTTGTTTGAATCCTAAAATCAAGAGATCACTCAAATCAATAGCAACGTCATTGAAATTACATCAAAATAACTTATAATATTTGAGAAAGTAACATAATGGATGGATATAAAATTACACTCATCAAATCTCTCCATACTTAAGTATTTTCTTGTCCTCAAGCAAATTAATCAATCCAAAACAAGGATTGATAAAAATCAAGACAAGATTTTCCAAGCAATCTACTATATTTATGATTTAGAAAAATTTTGAATCAACCCCACTAATAGATACTACATCACTAAAAATTGCTAGTAACTTGTGCATTTTTCTCCCTATTTACATTTTAATGTATTCTAAGCACAAATACTAGAATTCAATTATTAATTCCTATAAACCAACATTTACTCATGCGATTTAACTAAGGATTCTTTCTTGAGTTAGTTCCATTTTGTATTTAGTCAAGCAAATATTATACACGATTCCCTTTTATCTAGCCAAGATATATACAAATTCTCCCAATTCTATCAAGCAAAATAATCAAGAGTAAATACATATTATATCTACTCATCCCCCTAACATAGAGCTCTATTGATAGCTCTTTATTTTAATTGATTATTAAAGCTTATTAGCAGCAAGAAAGCACCATGCTCTTCTAAGGGACTAAGGTCGATCCTTACTAAATTAGCCTTTTTTCAAATTTAGCATTGATAGCAAGAAAGTATCTTTCTCTGCTAAGAGACCAAAGCCAATCCTTATCAACTTTCCTTTCCTTAACTTTTTGTCTTTCTCAGCAAATTAGCAGTGGCAGTGAGAAAGAATCTCACTCTTTTCAGGGACCAAGATTATCCTTACCAACCACTCTTTATCAAATTATTCTTGGTTATGCTTCAGCAAAATTAAAAATTTAGAGGAAATTACAAAAGACAAGCTTCATTTACTTATTTACTCAAGATTATAGGGCTCTCAAAATCAAAAAGGGAATAGGTATACATCTAAGTAAAATTTAGAAGTAGCATATGACTAAAGCTCAACCAAAATGTTTAATTAATTAATACCTTAGAATCCTAGGTTAAATAATATGTAACTTTCACTCCACAGAATTTCCACTATTCAATTCTAATAACGTATCCTTTATGCAATAGTGACCTAGGAAAATTTTGATACAAGCACCATTGTCTCATTAAGGTGGGATTGCAAATTCAAAAAAAAAAAAAATTAGGGTTAAAATATAACAATTTGATTACTGAATAATAGTAGTGTAACCCTTCCCTAAACTTAATCTAGAACATTGTCCTCAATGTACTTTATTCTAAATTATATAAAAAATAATGGCAAACAATTAAAGTATAGTGTAGAAGAAAATATATTTACAGAAAACAATACTCCCCTAGATAAGTCGGATTAGCTCAAATATCTATGAGAATTCACCTTAAATGATTTGAAGTCATCGACTTTAAAAAATCTAAAAGCACATTAGAAACAAAAGATAAGAGAACATGAGACTAAAGAGAAAATTTGATTATTTTATTGAAGGAATAAAACTTAAAAAACATGGAAACGAAAAATTGCAACTAACTAACACTTAACTGAACTAAACATGAGAACATCAAAATTGAAAAGCATTTAAACAAAAAACAAGTCAACATTAAATATCTAAAAGAAATCTAAATCTTCTTCGTTGGTCTCATCTTCCAAATCAACGTCTATTAGCTCATTCTCATCATTGTCTTCAATGTTTCCTCTTAAGTTTTGGGTGTTGCTTCCTCTACTTCATCCCCTAAATTCATCTACTTTGACACATCAATTAATTCCTCATCTATTGATGAAGGAATCTTCATCTTAGCTTGGTCGGTAAGATTGTTACAAAACTTCATCATCCTAATTTGACAGCTGAACAACATTTTGAGGGATTGTTCAATTATTTCCTAAGAATCTACCAATTTCTGGACTTCTATTTTCAACTTCTTTACCTCCCTTACCAATGCATCATTATTAGTGGAGTTGTCACTCTCTTTTATTTTTACGGATGTCTTATCAACGTCATCCTAAACGAGTCTCATCTAGCGGAAAGTAGATAGAGAGATCAAGGTAACATTGCTAATAGTGGTCAACCATAGGTTGTCAACAAGGAGTTTTAGTTATTTGGCTAAAAGTGTCACACATAATCCACATCTTAATTGGTTCACTTAGGCATCAATCGCTTGATATCTCATGTAAAAAGTGAGTACAACAACTAAGTTGATGGGATATCCTTCTACTAAGTAATAGAGGTAAAATACCTTATGCATACCTATAAGATCGGCACTTTTCCTTCACTCACCTACCGATGGTATAGGTAAGTAACCAATAGAGAACTTGGTGTATCAAGTTTTTCAAGTAAGATCCCTACATGAATTTTAGGCTATACATCTTCTCACCACTTAATTTTAGTTAATAAATATCAAGGGTAACACCTCGAGGTAACTTATATGGAAGTGTGTAAAACTCCAGTAAATGGACGTATTCCTTGTCATATGGTCCCATTAAAACACTAAACCTACTATGGATAGGTTGAACTCGATATTTTGAATTTGGAAGGAAATAGTTTTACGGGCTCCATAAGGTACTTGATCATGCTGCAAGGATAAGGTACTAAGGAACTCTAAGGTTAGCTCCTTATAGATAGGTTCTTGAAAACTAAACAACTTATCCCAACCTCCTTTCTATACCATGGCACATATTTCTAACTCCATGTAGGATAGTTTCAATACCTCCTAATCTATGAAACTTGATTGAGAAAAGGTCTTCTTTGATGATCGGGGTTATCAAATTCTAACATGTGTTTTAGGTGAGGTAGAAGTGTAGCAAGAAGATCCTCTTCTAATATGGGATGAGAAGAGGTCCTATGAGTGATGTGACGAGTGGTCCTTAGTGCCATAGACTGTGTTAGAGGTTTGGTTCCCTCCCCACACTTAGTTTTTTAGGTTAGTGTTTTGGAATTTTGAGATTGTAATAAAAGATATTCAAAGTTAAGGGTTTATTTAAATACTACTTCCTTATATTGATGTTGTAATTCTAATTTGACAACTTACTTCTTATAAAAAAATGGCAATTACATCTTTCTATCTAATCAAGAAGTGTTTTAAGAGATTATTTTAAATATACATTGCACCTTGAAAAGAAGAAAGTTGTTTAGGAAATGGGAAAGTGGATTTTAGATGAGAGGGGTCTAGATTAGGAAAGGGGAGTACAAATTAATCCAAAAAGATTCAAGTGTAACTTGGATTGATTATTATTGCAAGTAGACAGTCAATTTCACAGTCGTGATCTGTGACCGCTGTCTCTCCTTGAATCAATTCTCTAAGATTTTCTAAGTGTAATTCTTCAAGGAGAGGAACTAAGGTAAGATCACAAGTGTGGTATTTGCCTGTGGTTTGCTCAAACTAAATTTTTAAAGTTCAACTTTCATACTTTCTATGTCTCCAAGTATGCGGCTAGGATCATGCATGTGATCCTAGGCCGTAGTCCTCTCGAACTAAATTTCCAAACTTCAAATTTAAATGCAATTCATGATGAAAGAAATATGACTAAGACCATGATGGTCCTTTTTAGACCCATTTTTACCTCTTCCTTCTTTGTGCTCCATTTTCTGGTTCACGATCATGATTCTTCTGATTTCTCCCTAGCCATCACAATTCCTTATCAAGTGCATTTCACCTTTTAACACTCAAGGAAATTTGAGAATAACTTGTGTTGATTTATTACATAACTGAACATAAATCAAAAAGACAAAATGGAAAATTAAGTAATTGAGAAATGCAAATGACTTGGGTTGCCTCCTAATAAACGCTTTTAGGTAACATCATTTTCTTGATAAGTTAAGACTAAGGTTACTTGTTTTCTTTAATTGGACAGAGGTTGTACTTATGGTTATTTTCCTTTTCAAATTCTCCTCCTAAATATAATTTAAGTCATCATTTTTTTACCTTGCAAGTTCCCCTCTTAGGACTTGAAATCTCTACCACTCCATACGGGAATACCTTTGTTATACTGTAAGGTCCAAACTATCTAGATCTAAACTTACTTGGGAAGAGCTTCAACTGGGGTTGATACAATAGGACTTTATTTCTAGCTCGGAATTGCTTTCCTTACTTAATCTAGTTGTCATGATATCGCTTGGCTCGATCCTTAAATATTCTTAAGTTCTCATAAGCTATGTCTTACCATTCTTCAAGCTCATTCACCTGAAGTTTCTTGTATTTGCCTCCTCGCTTAAGATCAAGGTTAGTATGCCTTATGGCCTAGTAGGTCTTATGCTCAATTTCCACAGGTAAATAACATGCTTTACCATATACAAGCCAACATGAAGATCTTCTAATCAACGTTGTATAAGCAATCCTATAAGCCCAAAGAGCATCATTGAGCTTCTTAAACTAATCTATTCTATTATGTTCAACTGCCTTATCTAAAATTCATTTAAGGTCCCTATTTACTACTTTAACCTATCTACTAGTTTGGGGCGGTATGAAGTTGCAATTCAATCATTAACTCTTTAATACCTTTTCTAATTAGACATTGCAAAAATGAGCTCCTCTATCACTTATGAGTGCTCTAAGAGCACCATATTTGGAAACAAACATTTTAGGAATCATCTTTCTACCTTAGAGTCATTAATTGGTAGAACTTGCACTTCTACCCACTCAGATACATAATCTATAACTACTAAGATATATTTGTTTCCATTTGAATTCAAAATAGTCCTATAAAATAAATACCCCAAATGTTAAAGATCTCACAAATCAAAATTAAGGTTTGTTACATTTTGTCTCTTTTACATATGTTCCCCTATCCTTTGACATATGTCGTACAATTGAACAAACTTTTAAGCATCTCTAAACAATGTTAGCCAATAAAAACCACACTTGAGGACTTTATGAGTTGTTTTATTTCTACTCAAATATCCTCTAATTGGTCCTATATAACAGTGTTCTAAAATTTGCCAACCTTCTTAATGAGACACGCATTTACGAATTATTTGATTTTCACTAATTTTAAATAGATATGGGTATTCCTAAAAATAACTCTTAATGTTATGGAAAAGCTTTTCCCTTTGTCTATAGTTTAGTCTTAAAAGAATAATCCTATCTACCAAATAATTAACTATATTAGCAAACTAAGGAGTTTCCTAAGGACTTACCTGGTACAGCTTTTTGTCTAGAAACTCATCATTAATCACTTATTCATTAAGCTTTTCTAATGATGGATTTTCTACATGCGAGAGATGTTTAGCTACTAGATTCTCTATTTCTTTTTTATCTCTAATTTCCAAGTCAAATTCTTGAAGTAATAGGATATACCTAATCAATCTTAGCTTGGCATCTATCTTATTTAACAAATATTGCAAAACAGAGTGGTCAGTGTAAACAATAGCTTTAAAAAAATAAGATATGACTGGAATCTATCATAGACCATGACTACTACCAAGACTTCTTTTTCTATGTTGGCGTAACCCTCCTAAGTTTTAATGAAGGTTTTACTCACACAATAAATCAACTAAATATACTCCTCCTGCCTTTAACCTAACACTTCCCTTACAATATAATCACTAATATCGCACATTAGCTCAAATGGTAAGCTCCAATCTAGGGCTACCATAATTGGAGCATGAGTTAATTTATCTTTCAAAGTGTTAAATGCATCTAAACAATCTTGAGAAAATATAAAGGGAGTATATTTTTCTTACAACCAAGTTAATGGTCTAGTCATTTTTGAAAAATTTGTAATATACCTTATATGATACCTGGCATGACTTAGGAAACTATGTATGGCTCTAATAGATGTAGAAGGGAGAATTTCGTAATAGTTTCAATTTTAGCATTGTCTACCTCTATGCTTTTCCAAGACATTTTATGTCTTAGCACTATGCTCCCTCATACTATGAAATGACACTTTTCCTAACTTAAAACTAAATTGGTTTCTTTACACCTGGCCAAAACTTTTTGTAAAATCCTAAGGCAATTATCAAATGAATTCTCAAAAATTGAGAAATCATCCATAAAAACCTCCATATATCTTTAATAAATTCATCAAAAATTGCCATCATGTGCCGTTGAAAAGTCACAGTTGCGTTACAAAGCCCAAAAGGCATTTACTTATATGCAAATGTTCTATAAAGACATGTAAACGTGATTTTCTCTTGGCAATTAGGATTTGAAAGTAATTAGATGAACCATATAAAAAAATAATAAAACATGTAACTTAACAATCTCTCTAACATTTAGTCGACAAATGGTAAGCAAAAATGATCATTCCTCATGGCATCATTGAGCTTCCTACAGTCAATACAAACTCATTAGCTTGTAATTGCCCTCATCGATATCAACACATTTCCACTCATTTGGTACTATTATCATGACCCCCTTTTTAGGTACAACCTACACAAGACTAACTTAAGAGCTATCAAAAATGGGATAGATCGTATCTATGTCCAAAAGCTTAATTACTTCTACCTTAAGTACTTCCATTATATTTGGGTTTTGGACATCTCTATTATTGTACTATAAGTTTATGACCACCTTTAAGCAAAATCATGTGAGTACAGGACGAGAGACTAGTTCCCTTAATATCGGAAATCTTCTAAGTGATTGCTCTTCAATAATCCCTTAGTATACTGAGGAGCTTCTTTTTTTGCTGGTTAGTTAATCTTGAGGAAACTATCACTAGTAATTTTGAGTTCTCCTTTAAGAAGGCATACTTCAAAAAATATAGAAGTTATTTTAAGTCCAACTTTGGTGGCTCCTTAATGGAAGGTTTTAATTTCGCTTCCTTTACTTATTCAAATCTCTCAACCCTTCGCTCCCTAGTCGGGGGGTTGATTTTTAGCTGAGCTCTATGTTTAGATCACTATATGCTTCTTCTTGGATCCCTTGTTTCAAAAATGACTCCAAAGGCTTTAGATACTGATTCCTATAAAGTATTAGATAGTGTCATCAAGACTAAAACATATATCATCTTATTAAGCACATTTTCTCATTACTTCTTTAATTTTAATTACCTTCTCTTCTTCTCCTATCCTTAAAGTAAGCTTATCATTGCTAACATCTATTATAACTCTAATCATAGCTAAAAAGGGTTTACCTAAGAAGAGTGGTACTTTAATGTCCTCATCTATGTCTAAGATAATGAAGTCAATAAGAAATATGAATTTATCTATTTTAATAAGCACATCTTCAATTATACCCCTAAGGTATGTTGTTGATCTATTAGCTAATTGTAAACTCATTCAAGCCAGTTTAGGTTCACCTAGGCCTAGCTAATGATTTCTTACTAGACAAATTTCTAATAAGATAAGAGATAATAAAACTCTTTAGATCCTTCAACTTTGTAGGCAACTTGTTCTAAAGGATATTTAAGCATTCCTCACTAAGTATGACCATAGATACTTCCTCTATTTTCTTCTTGTTGGAGAGAAGCTCCTTTAAGAACTTTTCCCATTTTGGCATCTGTGACAAAGCTTCCATAAAAGGTAAATTAATATGTAACTATTTAAATAATCTAAAAACTTACCATATTACTCGTCCGCTCCTCCCTTAGCCTTTGGGGATATGGAATGGACGGTTTATATTCTCTAACCTTCTTAGGTTTTGGTCCTCCTTAGATGATTCTAAAGTTTTTGCAACTTTGTACTTCAACTCCTCCATTATCGGTTCAAGGTTGACTAGTATCTTTTCAAGCTGCTTAGTGACTAGCAACTCTTTACCCCTTCTTAAGTTTACAACTTTGGCTTAAGCTTATGGAAAGAACTTTAGTTACTTCTTAACTAAGATCTTAGTAAGAACCTTTATCTATTTTTCAATACTTAACAACCTAGCATCGCTACACTATATATAATTCGTTAACATTTCTTCCAGTTTCAAATTGTCTTGAAATCTATAAGGAATATTAATATTCTTTGGTTAAGTTGCATAAAAATAATCACTTGCATAAGAAAAACACTCCTTAACCCATTGTTCAAGATCATGATAAGGTGCATGTTAAAAATTCCATTGATTCGTGAAATTATTAAATGGTCTCTAGTAACATGGCATCATAGCTACGCTTTCGAAGAAAGAATAAGCTTCATTTGGCATCTTTAAATCTAACATCCCTCCTATAAATGCATAACAAACTACCTAGTACCTAAATTTAATCCATTATAAAAAGTCTATACCTACATCTAAAGTGGTAAAGCATGATTAGGACACTTTCTGAGCAACTTCTTAAAATGCTCTCAAGTATCATAAATCATCTAGTCATCAGACTTAGCAAATGACGAGATATCACTACTAAGCTTAACTATCCTAGTTGAAGGAAAATACTTTTCTAAAAAAAATTTCTGTAGTAAATCCCACGACATAATTGAATCTTTTTTAACTGAGGCTAGCCATTTCCTTGCTTTCCTTGCAAAGAAAAAGGAAATAATTTTGACCTTACCACATCATCCTTAGCTCAATCGTTCTTAAAGATAGCACATATCTCCAAGAAGTTTGCAATATGTATATGTAGATCCTCCTTTAAAGAGCCTTCAAATTGCTGCTAAACCATCTAAAAGATGATTGGAGAAATCATGAATTCATTTGCAATGATAGTTGGTCTAGAAATGGTAGAGTCAGCTCCACTAATTAACATTTCATTATAGTCAAACATAGTCTTCAGTGCTTCAACGTTGTTAGCCATCGCTCTAGTCTCCTCAACACAAACAAGAAAATTCAAATTAGATTTAGATGAAGTAATAAAAAGAAACAAAAAGGTAAAATGATGCAGTAATAAAGGAACGAGCTTTCTTGATCAACAATTCCTTGATAATGGTACCAAAAACTTCATAGGGCATATACCGCATTTATTAGACAAGTGCACCTATCAAGTAATAATGGTGATAAATTAATCTTAACTAAAATAGGTTATAAAAGCAATGATAAATTAAATGAATTTTCGAAAGTATAGACTAGTAAGAAATTAAGTATGAATGCAATAATCAAACAAAACCTAGTTAATCATGAAAAATGATATCTAGACTCTAATCACTAAGCGATTAACATATAATAGCCCAGAGTTTCTAATGAATTTCTTATTTTTATTAACTAGAAGAATTCAATTGCTAATTTAATAAGAAACAATGAATAACTTTTAATTCTAGAAGAAATCTATAACTTCTCTCTAAGATTATATCTACTCTCTTCAATTATATTAGATTTATTTATGCATTAGCCTCATGACTTCAATATATGAAGTTAGATAATTAAGTTGAGACTCTAAAAAGAACAATTTAATCTAAACAATACACATAATTGAATTAATGAGAATAAGAGAATTTAAATAAATAAAAACAATTAACATACGCTACATGTTATCTCAATGATTACAGGCCTAGATATTGCTGCTTTTATGTTATATACATGATAAAGTTATAAGCTTTCATTATGAAATGGACCAAAAGCTCTAAGAAAAGACTTTTTTTCTAGCCTATAAGTGTCTCCCTCCTTTGTATACATATATCTATCATCTATTTATATTGATTGGACAAAATAATCTCCAAATGGCAAGTCCACGGGTAAGACATGACCGTGGAGTCTAAGCATGGACTTCTTCTTGCAATAATTCTTCAAGACATTATTTTGAAATTGATGACAAGGAGATTACGGTTAAACAACACAAGCATGGTAGTACACTGTGGTCTTATACTTGTCTAAGAATTCATCAAACTTTAATTGAAAATTGAAGACATGAGCTTCACAACTATGAAGGTAGACTGTAGTCATCCCCTTAGCCTAATCCTTTAACAAATTCTCTTTGACACTTACTATCCTCAGATTATCCTTCAAAAGAGATGCAATTTCCTTCAAAAATCACTTAAACGCTCATCTTTATGTCTCATTGCTTAATCTAAATCCTAAAATCAAGAATCACTCAAATTAATAGCAAATTCATCAAAATTAGATCAAATAACTTAAAATATCCAAGAAAGTAACATAATGAATAAGCATAAAATTACACTCATCATATAGCTAAGATTACAGAGAAGAATATTGAGTCCTTTGTCTTAAACCACATCCTAATTATTTTTTGTTTACCTTTAGCCCTAATCACAGATAATGGGCCCAAATTCAGCAATGATAGGTTTTGCAACTTATGTGACAACAGTAGCATATTCAACAATGATAGGTTTTGCAACATCTATGACAATAGTAGCATACCCCTACATTACACCTTTGTCACTCACCTACAATCTAATAGAGAAGTCAAAGCTATCAACAAAACCATTTGGGAAAGCATTGAAAAGATAATCAACTAGGCCAAAAGAAAGTAGGCCGACAAACTCCTTAATGTCCTATAAGGATACTAGACTACCCATAGGACAAACACCTTTCTACCTTGCTTTCAGCTTAAAAGTCATCTTACCCATTGAATTAGAACTTTCAAACACACATACTTAATCATTTTATATGATGGTCAACTAAATAGGCTCTAAACCAACATAGATACCATCAACAAAGTTTATGACCTGGCCGTAGCATGATTCATTACCTAAATAGAAAGCTACCTCATATTAGGACAAAAGAGGTCAAAAACAAGATTTTCAAACCAAGTAACCTAGTTTGCTAAAAGCTAGAAGCCATTGAGTCATTTGAAGGACAAGGAACACTCATACCAAGATAAGAAGATCCAATAAGAGTCAAAGAAGCCTTAGTGAATAGGGCATACAGGCTAGAACACCTCAATGGTTAAGAAATACTAAGGACTTAAAACTCTAATAATCTGCACATGTACTTTGATTAATCTCAATGAAATATCACAAATTTCTCTTTCAAGATAGCACCATAAACATGCTAAACTTTAAAAAGCTAGAAAGAGTTATGGGGCATTCATATGCAAATTTCCAACCTCTAAAGGGTCAACAAAACCTAAAGCATTTTTAGGAGCAACACTAACCTAACTCCTATATGTAATCTCTTCGATATGGTTGAGGCCCAATACATCCAAGAAGCTCCCCAAAGTACAGCAGTTGGAATACCACCAATCCAACTCCTATAGTTAATCTTGTCAATATGACCTAAGTCTAATACATTTCGGAAACTCACCTTATTAAACATCAACCAACCCTTTAGTCCAACCCTTTAGTCCAACCCTTGAGTAATCTCATTGATAGGACTAAAGCCTAACACATCTAAGAAATTCCCTTAACTACAACCAGCTAGAATACCACCAGCCCAACACCTATGAGTAATCTTTTTAATAAGACCAAAGTCTAATACATCCAAGAGACTCCTCTGATGAAACATTGACCGACCCTTTGGTCCAATCCTTATGTAATCTTGTCAATAAGACTTAAGTCTTATGCATCCAAGAGACTTCCCTGTTAAAAATGTTAACCAACCCCTTGATGGGTGTAAACAAGTGCACCTATTCAAGTTATAGTATAGATTCAAATTGAGTCTCAGTGTAGATCCCCTAAGGAACCATATATGGGAGTAAAATCTAATTAATTAGCAATATTATCCCTAAAATATTCGAATTACCTAACTTTTACAATAAAAGATATAACTGAATAATTAAAGATGATAAAATAAAGATTGCAATAACAATTAAATAATAAAAATATAAACTTAAATGAAAAATAAATAGAAACAAGAACAATTAAAATAAAAGAGAAAACATGTTCTTTAGTAAATCTTTATTGTTATTTACTACCTAGTTCTAAGTGATTTAATCAATCTCAATTGCGATATTGGATCGTGAGAATTCCTATTATGAACTAATCGAAATTGTGCCTCTAGCTAATTCTTAATTTTGAGACCACTCTACCTAAATTGTTTCTAAAATAAAGTATCATAGAATTGATGAAACCCTTAAATCCTACAATTAAGTTTCCCTAATGTAGAAAAACCAAACTACTAAATGTTTTAGTTAACTAGTTTTGCCTCATTGTACTAGTTAATCGTATTATATATTCTGACGAATTATATAATAGACTCAATCAATAATTCAATCATTAGTATATTGAATTAAAGAACAAATACAATAGCACAATTAGGTCACAATATGCAAATATCATAGATTCAATTTCAATATCAACAAAAATAATAAAAGTCACAATAGAATATAAGGCTTAATAACAATTTACAAAGAAATTCTAGAAAAGAGACATAACAATATAAGAAAAGAAGAAAAATAGAAGAACCCTTGTAATTTTTACCCTATTGACTCTCTTGAGGGGGTTCTCTTTACAAACCTAGGCATAAACACTTGTTTATAAGAGTTATACCTATATCTATAAAGAAAACATAACAAAATTAGAAAATTCCTAAATCATGGCATGTCCACACCTAAAGTACATAACCATAGAGATGAGGCATGATCTTGCACTTAGTTTGAAATCTTCAAAATTCGATGGAAATTATCGACAAGGATTATATGACCAAAGACCACAAATGGTCTACAACAATAAAATTTACTAGACTTTGTTTCTTACTTGAAATTCTTCTGCTCTAAATCCGTAATCAATTTTGTTCTTCCAATGAGCTCTAAAACTTGATAAATGTCTTCAAAAGTTCATCAAATGCTTTTAGAGTCCCTAAAAATGAAAATTAAACAAATTAAACTCTAAATCACTATCGAATTAGTTGTATTAATATACAAAATTACACAAAATAATCCTAAAATATGTATGCTAATTAAATGTTATCACCCTTCAGTTAAACCCAATACATTTGAGAGTGATTGCGGTTTAAAATACGTAATTTCTCCCAACTTTAAAACCCGCATTTGTGCATAAATTTAGTGAAAACTTATTAATTGTTATGAAATTGAAATTTATGTGCAAAATGGATAAAATTGAGTAAAACTACCAAAAATCATGAAAAGGTATTGATTTTAGATTAATTTCATTAATTTCGTATCCTACGTATAGGTACACAGGGGCTATTGTAAAATTAGTAGCCCCTACTGTTCAATCAAGGAGGCTGAAATAAAAGGAATCAAGAAATTTGGCCGACCGATCAATCTGTTGCCTCGCTACCAACCAATTGACATGCCTTATAGCATTAGGGTAACACCAATTTCTTAGGAAATCTAACAGAAGTGAAGACAGTGTAGTGATAAATCTATACCTCTGCACTGATCAATCGATAGAAGAAATTAAGGTTAGGTTTTTCCTAACTCAAAATGCTGATCCCTAAATGCTAAGTTTCATAAAACATGAGGATAACCCAATGCTAATACGTATCTACCGATCCATTGGTAGACCTACACACCAATTAATCGATAGCTCAAAATTATAAATACTCGCATTTTCAGCAAAGAATGCAAGCTACAATTAGGATTTCTATAAGGTTTAGTCTAAAATTGTGGGCTTATTGCTTATTTACTGTTTTCTTTCACTTGTTTATGATATTTAGTATTTTTTTTTTTTATGATTTTGATGCACATTTAGTTCGATTAAAGAGATATTATCATTTTATCTTCATTTAATCACTTGTTCTCTTGTTATCATCTTGTTGCCTTGTTCTCTAATGGAATTTTCAGCTATATTTATGTACATTCTTGTTGAGCTAAGTAGTTTTTAGTGGGTGATAATGTGGATATTGTAGTTGGTGAATATTTATAGTTTTGATATGGGTTTGAGTATTTATGTGGGATTTTGACGTTTAATACTCCATCTAAACTCTTTTTAGTACTTGTTAATGAAACTTTCATTAGGTTTTCCTTGTAATTATAAGACTAAGAGGGGATTAATCTTAAAAAGTACCCTTGAGAATTAATAGGTTTGCACAATTATGAGACCGAGAGAAATCAATTGTGTAATTCCCTATTTAAGTCATTAAGTCGGTGAAGTATCGGTAACGGTTCTCACAACTATGAGATCAAGAGGAGATTAAGTGTACCTAATTGAATTCACATTACTTTAGGTAGTTTTAATGGATTAGATAGGTTATGTGACCAAAAGGAGATTAACCCCCTAGTTTTTAGGACTATAATACTTAATTCATGATATAAATTAAGTATTTAGTTGATCGTATAGGAAATTTTTCGCTATAATAGTTAAGTGACAAACCTTACTTCGGATCGAGCTCAAGTGAATTTCATCAAAACCTAATTAAAAACCATCCATAATATCCTATGGCATACCCTCACTAGTATTTTGGTAGCATAACACAAGCCCACATCTTTATTAATTGTGTTAGTTGTTACATTTTTCTCTCATTCAGTATTTCATTCATAATTCTCAATTCTCCTTTCGACTCACCTAAATTAGAGTAACAGGTTAAGGTCTAGTACTTAACTACATCCTGTTTCCCTAAGGAATTCAACCTAATGAATACTCATTAGTATTATTATTGTAAATGATCTAACACATTGGTTAGCTAAGATGACACTATTTTGAAATTTTCAATTTATAAAATTTTGTGCTTATGTATCACATTCAATCAGTTTTTGGCGCTTTTTCCAACAACTAACTTGTGTTTGAAATTTATAATTTTTATTGGCACACTATGTCATCGTCAAAGAGATTTCCCCCTATTGAACGTCAACTGACCACTCTATATCACCCCTAAGTAATCTTGTCAATAAGACCTAAGTGCAACACATCAAAGAGACTCCACACATCAAACACCGACTGACCCTTCGATCTGACCCTTAAGTTGTCTTGTCGATGGGACCTAAGTCCAAACATCTAAGGAGCTTCCCCAACTGGTGTGCCTAAGAACTCAATTATCACCAGGACTTACCAGTGCAAAATTGAACTGAAATGGGTCCTTTAAGATATCGAAGAAAATTAGAGAGAAACGATCCACAATCGAATAAGAATAGTTAATGTGAAGTTGCTCCGAAGATGTGACTCAACCAACAAACACAACACGACTTGATACCTCATTTAATATGACGTACAAGTTAATGTCAAGGTCTACCCACTACTAATCTTAAGCTACTCGGCAATATTAGATAAGAGTGTAAGGGGTATGGACTTTAAGAGGATTGTCTCACAAGAACAGAATATTCAGTATTAAGATATAAGTTATCTCTGACTTATAAGAAAAAAGGACTATTTATAGTACATCCCCTAAGGCAACATTACAAATAAAGAAATTACAGGAAAGTATTTACAAAAAGGGGATTTCTAGTACATCCGAGAAGGGTAAAAAGGACAACAAACCAAAAATGGAAAAGTAGTTAAATGTCAGATAAGATGGACAACTAGCAATGTAGCATTAGTCCTGTACGAATATTCTCTAAGCATAGCAAGCAGGAAGGGTGAAAATGTTACGGCACTAAAGGGGCCAAGACGAGGGAGATCGTGGTATGTTAGGAGAAAACTACTCAACCATTTAAGTAAGTCTCTCATCACTCAGCAAGTGATTCTTAGCAATAGTTGGTCCGAGTACTCGGTACAAGGTCCTTGGCAAGGGAATGGTCGACATCATCACTACCAAGTATACAGATCAACGTATGACAAAATGGGGAGCTCAAGGAGTTCAACCATCTTTCTTCAATATATAGTTTCTTATCATCAATAGGTTACCAAGAGAAAACTCTTTAGGAAAGGGATTGGAGGCCTTGGAGGTACGCACAAGTAATGGGACTACTGACCGACAGTGCATCAGTTTCCTGGGGCTGTTAAAGATTTACCCTCAAATATTGGCCCTCGTCATCATCGGGCGCATATGGAGTTAAGTTGGTGACTTTGAATGTGGTAGATGTACCGAAACCTTCAGGTAGCTCAATCTCGTAGGTATTATCGTTAAGGCGCCTCAGGATCCTATAGGGTCCATCTGCTCTGGGTAATAGTTTATTCATTCTCTTGCTAAGGAAGCATTCTTTGCTAAGATGAATCCAAACAAGGTCCCCAACAGCATAAATGATTTGTTTCCTTCCGCAACTTCCCATTTCCTTCTGTCGAGCCACAGTTTTAGTCAATTGCTCGGCAATTCTTTAGTGTAACTTGTAAAACTCCTCGATACGCTGCAGGTCAAATTGACTCTCCCCTTGTGTAGATGGATTGTTAACTAAGTCCAAAGGTAGGTTTTAATCAAGTCCATAAATAAGCTCAAATGGTTCCAATGGAGCTGTGAGTTGAGCAATTGTAAGCAAATTCAATGATGGGTAGGCATAAATCCTAGTTACAAGAGTTCTTTCCAATAATGGCGTACAGGAGACTACAGATGATTTTGTTAACTACTTCAGTTTGGCCATCTGTTTGAGGGTAGCAAGAGGTATTGAACAGGAGCTTAGTATTGAGTTTCCTCCATAGGGTTTTCCAAAAGAAGCTCATGAATTTCGAATCACGGTGACAATACAATACTTCTCATCACTTCATGTAGTCACAAAATTTCTTGTAAAAAGATGTTAGCAATGAATAAAGCATCATTAGTCCTGTAATAGGGAATGAAGTAGCCTATCTTGCTAAACTGATCGACCACTACCATGATTGAATCATGTCTTCTCGGCGTGTAGGGAAAGCCGAGCATGAAATCCATACTTACATCAATCCATGGCCACTTAGGAATTGGTAGGGCTGTGTGTTCTCCATAAGGCTTTCTCTTCCCTTTAGCATACTTACACACCTTGTACCCCTTAAGTATTCAGTATACATCCCTCATCATCCTAACCCAATAAAAATGCTCATTCAATATTTTAATTGTTCTCTTTTCACCAAAATAGCCAACCAAACCTTCGGTATGAGCTTTTCAAACTAGTAACTTCCTTACAGAACCACTCGGCATGCATATCTACTTACCCTTCATCAAGAACCCTTCACTTAAGTAGAATCTATCCATAGCTTCGCTATTACTATGCTTGGTTACTAAAGGCCCAAAATACGGGTCATGCTCATATCAATCAGGTAGAGTACCAAATTTAAGCACTTTAGATTACAATGCTGTAATGAGGATATGACAATGAGAAAGTGCATCAGCCATTGTATCAGTACTTCCCTTCTTATACCTGATGACATAACAAAAGATCTCTAGGAACTCAACCCACTTAGCGTGACACCAAGAAAGCTTCTACTACCCACGAAGATGCTTGAGAGATTCATGATCAAAATAGATGATAAATTCTCTTGGCAACAAGTAATACTACCAGTTCTTGAGTGTACGGACAAGGGCATAGAACTCCTTATTGTAGGTTGAGTAATTCAAGGCAGCACTTCGAAGTTTTTCGCTAAAGTAGGCAATAAGTCAATGCTCCTACATAAATATAGCACTAATGACGACACTAGACGCATCATATTCAACCTCAAAAACCTTCTCGAAATTTGGTAGGGTAAGTACTTGAGCAAACATTAGCTTACACTTCACATCTTCAAAACTCCTTTGAGCCTTTTCTATCCATTTAAACTCAACATTCTTCTTAGTTAATTTAGTCAATGGCGCAATTATGGAGCTGAAGTTCTGGATAAATCTTTGATAGAAAGAGGCTTGGTCATGGAAGCTCTTGACTTCAACTGCACTTGTCGGCGTAGGCCAATCATTAATAGCCTTGACCTTTTCCTCATCAATGCAAACTCCCTAAAACGACATGTTCGAAGAATACAACCTCGCTCTGACAGAACGCGCATTTCTTTAGGTTGCCAAATAATTTCTTGGCTCAAAGTATGTTAAACACCAATCTTAAATGTTTGATATGAACAAGAAGGTCGGTATTGTAGACCATAATATCGTCAAAATAAACTACAGCGCATTTGCCTATCAATGCTCAAAGTACATGATTCATGAGTTGCATGAATGTACTCAGGACGTTAGTTAAACCAAATGGTATAACCATCCACTCAAATAGACCATCCTAAGTCTTAAAGGTTGTTATCCATGCAACTCATCAAACATGTCATCCAATCGTAGGATCTAGTATCAGTAGTTAACAATAATCTTGTTGATGGCACGGCTGTCAATGTACATCCTACATCATCCATCTTTCTTTGGTATTAGCATAGCTGTAACGACACATGGGCTTATGCTCTCATAGACATATCTGCGATCCTCTAACTCACCAACTTGCTTTTTTAGCTAGGCTTCCTGTTCAGGATTGAGTCTATAGGCGGGTCGACTTGGTAGGGTTGCTTCAAGTTGAAGATCAATGCAATGCTCAATTCCTCTTAAGGGAGGTAATCCTTTTGACATCTTGGATGGAAATAGGTCAACAAATTCCTAAAGTAGTTACAACACTTCGGTAGGTAAGGTCTTAGCCTCTCTATCCTCTAGGAGTGTCCTGAACAAGAAGTATATATAGTCCTCAGGTTTGACCTCTCATGCAAATTGAGCATAGGAAGTCATTAAGGACTTCCGCTATAGAGATTTCGCAACCTTTTCTTGGGCTTCTTGCACTTTCCTAGGACTCATCAACGTCAATATAACTTTCTTCCCATCTTTTTTAAACATGTAGGTGTTTTTATACCCATCGTATAGCACCCTTAAGTCAAATAGCCAAGGTCGGCCAAGTAATATGTAGGATGCACACATAGGCAGGACGTCACACAACACTTCGTCCCTATATCTATCACCAATAGTAATCGGTACTCTGACTTACTCAGAAATGTATAATCCTCCTCTCTCGTTCAGCTAATGAATCTTGTACAACTTAAGGTGTGAAAGAGTTGTCGATTTCATGGCCTTAACTACCCTTTACATGATGACATTGGTACAGCTCCCTCCGTCAATGATCACAGCGCATAGCTTACCATTCACCCAGCAATTTATATTAAAAAGGTTCTCTCTCTACTCGTTTTCATTAGCTACAAAACTATTAAGAGATCGTTGAACAACAAAGCAAAACTTGGCAACGCCCTCAAGGTGTATCTCGACTCTTGAATCTTCCTCAAATTCTTCTAGCATCTAATTTGTTGCCACTTCTTCCCCTCCTTCAATTGTACTTTCTACTTCAATTGATGGTCATGACTCGGCAATTCGGACATCGATTAGCTACATGTCCATAGCCAAGACACTTAAAACATTTGATTTCTCGAGTTTTCCGTCTTGAGCTCTAACCCTGGTTTCTTCAAATCTCAGGTTCCTCGGTCTTGCTCTTACCTCAGCCCTCATTTGGTCAACTCGACATGTGACCTTAGCATTCAACCTCGAATCTATTTGATGCCTTGTCACTCCTTGCTCTACTCAGCAGGCCATTCCTATTCGGCATCATTATTCTATTATTCAGCCTAAATTCATCATTTTGGGCCAATATCAAGAGATCTTACTAACCCTAAGCGTTGAAACATAAGGCTACACATAGCATGTTGATAAGGGCTTAGGGAACCATATAAATACTTGCCAATTGCCCACTTATAAATAGGTCTACTCTCTTGCATTAATGCATGTTGTCAACTCTCCCTCCCAGCTCCTATTTTGTCAAACTATACACTTCCTTACAAGTGTCATTGACTTGAGCATTAAGATAGCCCTGTCGAATAGTCCCCAACTATTTTTATCACCCTTGTTTGTTTTGTAGATCAAATCAAAAGGCTCAAAGTCACATTGGCCTAGCCCTTCCAACCTTAGGAACTAGTGTACTCTATTAACAATAACCTTAAGACAACATATATTATATAATATAAATGTATATAATATTTGTATTGATGAGCTTACTCATGAGCACACATGCTTAAGTATTCAAGATTAGTTCATTTAAATAAATGAGATTTATATTGCGCTCAACCTTAGCTCATTTACAAGTCAATCTCTAAAGCTTAGATCAACCTATACTTAAAGTAAGATGAGCTCGAGTAGCTTATAACATCTAAGCTCATTTATAGCCTAGTTTTTCTTATAATATTATATATAAATTACTTTTTAATATGATATAAACTTGAAATTTATAGGAAGGAATATAAATTTTACTAGCATCATAAGGTATTTTCAACCTTGTGTGTTCTACATGATAAGATTTTAAGATATTATAGGGTAGATTATTGTTCTAAAATTTAAGAGCATGTACATTACATGGTGGGATATGTATTGGGCCTCATATCTTACCTAAAGAGTCTTTTTATATGTAAATCTATTACGTCCAGACCTATACTAGATGGAACTCCTTATTCATTATACTTTCATGCCAACCAAAACCTATCTAGATAGCTAGTCCATAAAATTTCTAGTCAAACCTACCGATCCCCGGTTCCCTTAAGTTTGACGGGACTAAGTAATCCTTTTCTCTTAAACCCTTTGAAAATTAAACGATCTTGATGGAGTAAAAGATGAGTAGTTATCAAAACTATGTATTTTAATAATTTTTTTTTTTTTTACTTAGACTATCCATAATGCTAAGGATCCTATTTACTTATCTTAGGGTGCTACATCAACATCCTAAAAATCTGCCCTTTTTAAGCATATTTTTACTTTATCCTTGAGATTCTTGAAAATAATTCCTTAGTATTTATCAATATTATTTTATAGGACCCATAACATAAGAAATATACAAATGTGATGTAAAAGAAAAAAAAAATTAAGACCTAAAATGTTGAAGAAACTCTCTTCAATGGTTAAGGACCCATGGTGGGGTCTTTCATCCTTGCAAAGCATACTAACATAAGTTCATTGAAGATGGCCTTAGAGCGTATGATATAGAGGCATCCTTGCAAGTCATTATAGGGCATTCAATTGCTTGACACGATAATTACCTTATAAGGTAATTCCTAGTAAGTATTTGGGTAGGTTTTAAAATGCTATAAGATTCTGGATCAAGTTTTAGTATTGACATAAAGCTCGATAGGAAATCTAAACCTAATGAAAAAATAAATAATATATATGTAATTAATGGCTACCCATTACTGAATACAAAAATTAAATAAGAATAATAATTAATAAAGATGATATTTGAGAAGGGGGAGCTTTCTACAATAACGTTAGTAAAATAACATTATCGTAATACTAATTAATCTAAGTTATATATTAAGTGCAATTAAATTGAGGCCTTTAATTATTGTAAAACACATTAACCTACAACATTTAGGGAAGGTTAAACAAAAAAAAAAGGTTATTAATAAAGAAAAAAACGAACAAAAAAAGGAAAATACTAAAAATATTAGAAAAGTAGAAAAAAATTGAAAAGTATAATTTTATATAAAATAATAAAATTATTTAAAAATTTGAAAAAATAAGAAAAATAAAAAAAATAATAACCAAAAAATTATAGCTACCCCAAGCCGAATTGACCACAAACTGAAGTGCCTTGCAACTCGTTGAAAAAAGTAGGTTGATGACCTATCAAACAACCTATTTTAGGGGGAAAAGAAATTAGAAAGACTAAGGAAATCCAATCAAGTCACCTTACTTGGTCAGATTTCCTCTATAATTTTCTCTTTTCTTTTTAAGAAAAAATGGTAGCTATGGGTAAGGGGGGTGGTTCACGAGCTCTTTCCCTAGTCATGGGCAACTACTCATGACCACTTAGTAAGTCGTCAACCCACTTCATTTAGGGTGGCAGATCAGGTATCTCTTGGCGTTAAGGTGACTAGATTTTTTTAAATTTTTTGTTTCTTTTTTATTTTTTAAATTTTTTTGCTAATTTTATTATTTTATATATAATTATATTATATATATTGACAATATATCATAACTTTAATTTTCTTTTTATTCCTTTTGCCATTTTTTTGTCATTTTTCATATATTAAGTAATTTATTATAATATTATATGCTTTTCTTCCTTTATTTTCTGAATTATATATAGATATATTTACTATGGTAGGCTATGTTATACCGTTTACCAATGATAGATTACTATTGTAAGTGTTCTTATACTATATTAAGGTAATTTTTAACACAACAACAAAAAAAATTATTGTTAGTGATCTTAATGTTTAATTAGGGGTATTATGGATATATCATTTACTCTTATGGACCTATGTTTTATTGTAGTATACATTTCTTTTACTATTATGGACCTTTCTTTTATGGGTCAATCTTTTATTGTTATTGGTTAAGGTGTTTAAAAGTAAAACATAAGTCCATCACAATAAATAAATGTTCACAACAGTAAAATCCCCCTTTAAACATTGAGATCCCCAACAGTTTCTAATAGTAAAATATAGGTCAATAATAGTAAAACATAGGTATATAACTGTAAATACTTGTCCATTATAGTAAAATCACCAATTTAAATATTAAGGTCCCTAATAGTAATATATAGGTCCATAATAATAAATACATGTTCATAACAGTAACTACATTTCCATAACAGTGAAATCCCTCCTTTAGAACCCCTAACAATAAAACATAAGTCCATAATAGTAAATACATGTTCATGGTAGTAAAATCCTCATTTAAACATTAAGGTTCATAACAATAAAATATAAATCCATAATCATAAATACATATCCACAATAGTGAAATATCATCCCTCTCACCCCAAATGTCCCTAACAATGAAACATAGGTCAATAATACTAAACAAAGGCACATAACAATAAATACATTTCCATAGCTAACAATAGCTTATATGTTACTTTTGACAGTATCTTCGATTACTCATGCAAACCATCCAAAATAATGTCGATAGTAGTGCAATACTCTAACTTGGTAAACGTTAGCTTAATAAAGTAAAACATGATCCGTCGTAGTATCTTCATATGACGATATGGTAAATCAATGTACACAACTCTCGATAGACATAAGAAACCATCAATAAGTCTAATTCATACAACAATAAATTGCATCCAAAACGAGAAAATAATTAATCCACATGATAAAATAATACCAACTATAATAAAAATTAACTACAATTACAAGTGTTGATTAAATGTAAAGCAATATCATTAAATACATAATATATATAAATAAAACACAATATAAATAATTAGCCATGTAAAATAATATACATGTATTATTATTTGCAAAATATAAAATAACATAATATTTGACACTATGTATTAGTATTACATGATAGAAATATTATAGGATACCATTTCAAACATAAAATTATATATAGTGCACTAACATGATTTATATAGCATTGTTGTATGATCAATGTTACTGTTAAGACTGTAAAGGAGGCTTTGTAGAATTACCTAAAATTTCCATAACATATGTGCATTTATAATATGAAAACCGTCTTACAAGTCAAAAATTGAAATACTCTAAATGATTAATTACTAAAGATGTTGAATTGTTAATTAATTAACATATTATAGGATATAAATAATTATGGATATCCAATATTTCACAGTTCCTCAGAATCGCTGAAAATCGGTATCATTTACCAAATAATAAGATCAAATAGTATAAACTTAAAATTCAAACTTATTGAAGTTATTAAATCTAAATATATAAGTAGTAGTAACATTTAAAGTCTTAAATGAGAAATATAATATTTCTCTAATTCTAATCTCTAAAACATATCAATATACGCACTCAATGCTCGGCTCTTAACCCATGCCAAAATATCTAGCACCTATAAAAGAAAAACTATTGGGGAATAACCTACAAGAGCTTAATGTGCTATCCCTCATACTATAATGGCAAACAAGTTATTAAACAAATTATTACAACCATATGAATTCATACACACACAATATACCAAACAATATATGCAGTTGACTAGCGCTGCATATAATATCGAATTTTAACGCTCTCCGAGATAAGGGTTAGAGATACATCAGCACCAATCACGATCGAACTATAGTACCTGGGTTTTTAACCATAACTTTGAATTCCATAATTCACAAAATTACGTTTTCATTTCTAAAATTCCACTGGTATACAACATCCCAAGCTTAGTGATGAGGCGACCCCTGCAATCTACACTCACACTCTATAGTAGAGATCTCTAGACTCTACATTCTGCCATACAGTTAGCGTCTCTATCGCCTAGTAATCCTGTAGGTTTGGATAAGGTCATGTGGTATGAGTACACCGTACAAAAACTATAAACCCTAGAAAATTAATAGTCTGAACCCTAATTTAAATCCAAGTGTCCTAAACTATGTCATGAGTCGATAAGGCTAGTAATAATAAAATATTATAAAATTTAATAAATCGAATATAACATCGATAATAAGAACTCTAGAAATTGATCGAAACCCTAAATCGAATACCAAAACCTTAAATCCGATTTATGCACAATTACTCAAAATCGAACCCGAACTTGATCGAAACCTTAAAATTATAACTTTAAGCCTATAAAATAATTAAATATCACTCAATAGTGATATAATTGTAGTCTTGTAATTATCGACTAAATCATGTAATCGCATAAAATTTTTAACGAAATCGTTAAAATAACTTGTAAAAATTATAATTATAACGGGTATCAATTAAATTGATAAATTTTCACAAAATTCCAAAATTAATTTATGATGATTATTTTTATGATTTTTATGTTTAGAAAAGTTACATATATTTATTTTGTTAATTTCTATTTTCTTCCCTTTTTTTCTTTCTTTTTCTCTTTTCTTTCTTTACGTTGAACTCGAGTAGATTTTATTAGCAGCCCATATATGTAAATTTAATGTCTAAGTGTCACAAATTAAAGGGGGAAAGGACAAAGTAATAAAGTACATATCTTATCTTAGTTAATGCTTAGATTATGAGGATAAACTTCCTTATTTTTTATTTTATTTGCCTAAAAAAAATTCTGCTGATCATCATGCCTAAAAGGAAGAAATCTGGAAAAATAAAAAATAAAAAAATAAATATAAACCAAACACAAAAGAAAAAGGGAAAGAAAGAAAAACAAAAAAGGAAAACTAAGAACAAGAAGAAGAAAAAGAAGGAGGAAAAGAAAAAGAAAATTATGGATCATATCAACATATTAGGTAATTATATTTATTTTAGTTATATATATGTATATTTTATAGTATGTACATGCATATACTAAGTATTTTTGTTGTATTTTACTAAATGTTTTATTACATATACATGTATGTATGTATGTATAAGTAGATAAACAAATACATATGTATCTCTTATGTATGTATAAATATATGTATGTAGACATATATATATATATATACTATTAGGTAGAATATATAGTAAATGTATGTATAAATAGGAATATATATAGTAGATATTTGGAAATCTTACTATTTGGATATATATATATATGTATACAAAAAATAAAAAAATAAATATATATATAGATGTATATATAAATAAGAGTACATATAGTATGCATTTAGTATTTTCACAAATTAAATATAGATATATATATATATATGAGTGTGTACACGTGAAAATAAATATTTATGTATATATGTATATAATCTTTATTTTCATATGTATATATATATATATATATAAGTATAAGTATTCGTATATTATATATATATACATATGTTTCGTATTTATATACTCATGTACACATGTAAGATATTTTATATAATATATATATGGATATATGTATATATCTATGTAGCGTAAATATGTGTACAATTATAACAGTAAGTATATGTATAGCATTTAATATATAAGTATATCATACGTTAAATAGGATATAATATACAATACTATTTATGAAATAAAATAAGTTCATAAATATGTAAGAAATAGATATATATATATAGAAGTACCGTAAATTAGGAAAAATAGTTACTAATTAAGTAAATTAGAAAAATTAATCAAATATAGTAATAAGTATATATATATGTGTGTGTGTGTGTGTGTGTGTGTGCGTGTGTATGTGTATCGTAAAATATAAAAAAATAAAAAAAATAAAAGTAATAATTATAATAAGTCTAAAATCTCAAAAATAGGTAAAAATAAGTAACTAAGGTAAAATATGCTTAAAATAATAAAATTATCAATTATATGATTTAAATAATTATTAAATTATAAATATATTAAGAAAAAGATAAAATTAATTTTTTATAACTTTTTTAATTAAAATAATAAATTTTGTGATATTTTTATATCACGGTTTGAACTGCAAGTCACAACGTCCAAAACGAATCTCGCTATAAGAAAATAAGCTCGAAAACGATCAAAATGAACTATAAGTTCATAACGACCCGAACTAAAACGAAAAAGTTATACGTAATTCGATAAAATGCTCGAATTGAAAATTTCACATAACTAAGTGAAGTAAACATTACAAATTACGATATTAGTTTAGTTTTAAATTCCTAAACTTACCATTTTCTATATTCCTTATTCTCAAGCGATCTTAACCTTGACCCTAAACTACCTATGGATTATTACAACCTTTGAGTCAACTATGGCTAAGTAAGTTTTTCCTAATTATCCTATACTTGCTTGTACTTATATTTAGTAAATATAAATTATAATTAATAATTGAATGTTGTATGAGATTGGGTTATACTTGTGTATGATAATTATTTGTTAATCGTGAATTTACTTTAAAGTACGATAATGTATTGATTGTTGCATAGTAGATTCGTTAGGAACTGATTGTTTGTGACCTTGTTAATCATTGAATAATACGACCTAATTTTACTCTACTAGAAAAAGTTAACTTGAAATACACATAATCATACATGGCATATCTAATTCTGACCACCACATTATACAAAGGTAGCGAGAGGCCATACATAGGTTGATTATTTGATTGTTATAGATTTCATACGGTGCACACGTACGATATAACCTTACTCTGGCCCACAGGATTACTAAATGTTGGAGGTGCCAACCACCTAGCCAAGGGTCGAGTCTAGAGACCTTCGTTTTTACATGAACCTACTCACAATCATATGTAGAACCCATTTTCGATAAAACTGAGAATGGATATACCGTTATATTTTAAATATGAAATACGAAGTTTCGTTATAAAATAAGTTCTAATATGATACTCAGATCTGACTATGCTGATGTATCTCCAAGCCTGACTTTGGAGGACATTAAATTTGAGTTGCATGCAGTATTTGGTCACCTGCATGTATTTGTTTAGCATACTGATTGGTATACATTCATTTGATTGAATTTAATTAATATATAACTGGATTATTGTATAGTTGAGGGGATTATCTCACTAAGCTAGTTAGCTTATACCCTTGTAGTCTTCTCTCGCAAGCTGAGTTGTTCGTAGAGTTGGGTAGCCATATGCCTGAGGTTAGTTATTCATCAAGGGGTTGATGTGGGAACAAGACATGATTAGAGTGTTCACGTGATAGTTTATCTAGATTATAAATCTGAATATGTGATAAATTGATATTAGTTTGAGTTAAGAAGTTTTAAAGGCCTCTTATCTGTAAATTCTTATATAAATAGATTATGTTTTATATTTCTATGTCTTATTATTATTATCATGAAATAATATTGCTCATGCTTGCGTAACTCTTGGTTGTTAGTTGTAATTGTAACCTTGTGTAATGTATAAAGGGTCTTTAATAATAAGGGAATTTAATCTACAGTCCTTTGTACAATATACAATGACTACCACAACTAGCTCCCTTAGATTATGACAGAAACACTTTAATATATATATAAAAAAACCCCGCAAGGCCTCTCTTTACCTCTGCGTGAAGTGACGGTTAGAATAAGTAATGCAATGCATGAATAATGCATGACCTTTTTAATTTAAGATAAGCCAAATCATGTGGTGATCAATCAATATTCGCAAACCATCCAAATCATATGACAATCAATCATACAATCAAATCCTCAATTATTGTATTAAACAATATTTTTCATAGTAAGCAATCAGTATTAAGCACATACATATCCCGAATCCCCATGCATCAAGTTATTACTATTTAATTTAAGTACACTAATTACAAACACAAAACAATTATAGAATCATCGAGAGTACTCACTTGACTATGATGACTTGCTCTAGTCGTAATAATTGATCGGAAGATCCTTACCCTTGTCGAGATCACCTAATCAATAGAAATGATAAGGATAGTAAGTAATTGAATTAACTAACGGTTCTAAATATCTATTTACCTAATTCTACTTAGATTACTATCAGTTTTTATTCGATTAAACCTAATCGCTAATCGTATGTAACTTTTTCATTCTATTTTCAATATTTACGAATTTATAGTCATTTTTCATCGTTTTTTAACACATATTCATACGGTGATGTCTGTTTTGGACGTTAAGACCCATGTTTTATAATATGGACTAAATTTATTGAAATTTTAACTATTGAAGCTTAATTATTCCTATTGGCTAGTTTTGATGTTCTATTTTAGTAGTTAATGATTTCATTAGCCATTAATTCTTATACTTAGATGATCTTATGGTTTATTATTTTAAAGGTTTATGTCATCAATTGCTTATACCATCGTTTGATTATGTTATTACTTACATCATCATCCATTGCATATATATATTTATCATTATATATTCATATACTTTACACATACATTATATATATATACTTGTACTTCTAACATATTAGTATATATACTTATACATTTATACGTATAGTAGTATACATACCCATATACACATACGGTGACATACATGTTTTTATACATATTTTCGTATGCCTAGAATACCCTCTTAAGAAAACTTCACAAATTTCATATTTTTGCACTTTAAGGGTGTATTTAGCAAGGTATATATGTATATACTTAACATATTCCTTCTTTTTGGTTATGTACATAAAAGATACTTATGTATAAAAGTATCTATACATGTATTCATCTAGTGTATTCTTATTTACACATGCTTAAGCATATGTATATGTACATCTATACTATATATTATACTATGTATTTTAATAATACATACTTAGTCTATATGAATATACATACTATATGTGTACATGTATTTCTACACTTATCCATATGCATAACTATACTTATATTGTGTTTTCTACCAAAATACACGTATAGAATGCTTACATGTATCATCATAGTATATATACTCATATATTCTACCGTTATACCTAAGTATTCCTACACTTAGGTATATGTACACAAATTAACATACATGTACATATTACATATAAACTTCAAGCTATTCTAACATATACAACTTACTATTATATAAGATAGAAGAATCACATAAAACATACCTTTGTCCTTGAAATATGGAAGTAAGTTTTGAAATTTGGAAAGGGGGTGACGATTTTGATAAGAAAGGAAAAAGGGAATTTTGTTGTGTTTTTTATGTGTTTAGAAAAAGATAGAAGAGGGGTCTAAAAAGAGGATGAAGGGACAGCAAAAGGAGGAAAAGAAAGGAAAAAAATCAAAAGAAAAGAGAAGAAAACTCTAGATGACAATGACATATTTGTTGACTTAGTCAACTCTTTGAAATTAAGTGAAATTTGTGTGTACATAATAAAGTAATTAAGGAAAATTTAGGAGAACAATTAGGAAATTGAAAGGAAATGTGGAGTTTATTGAAATGATTAGTAAGATTGGTTAATGAAATTTTCCTCTAAGTATTTATATCCTATATATATTATTTTCTACAGTACTTAGTGTAACTATCATGAAATATGTCATATAGGGTACTAATACTCACTAAAGCATCATCTAAATACTTAACTCCTTATAATACTAGCCTAGTTATATAATTAGAAAATGGATGTAATCTATAATGCAATATACTAGTTTTTAATGGATTACTTTAATATTATATATATTTATGAAATTGAAGGTTATCTTTGATATTTTACTAATGATTTTGTATAATACTAAAAATATATTGTCAATTAGGGTTTTAGAGTAAAGTATAGTGAATTAGTACTTTCATATCTTTAAGGTTATAATTTTAGGGTTTTATCACTTTCGAGCGCAATCTCTAGTGTTTATATACATTTAAGGTATAAAATTTTTCTATACGATTAAATCTTTGATTGTTATCTTAGGGTTTTGATAAGGTTTGGGGTCAAACGTTTACAGTTATATATACTTGTGGTTTTAAGGTCTCCGTATGTGATTAGGGGTTCAATTGATAATTTAAGGTTTTTCATATTCACTTTAGGTTTTGAATTGAGATTTTAATCAATTTTAAATCTCACTGTCTCCATTGATTTTAGGAAATCATCTACAGTTTAGGGTTTGATTTTATACTTAGAAGGGTAAATCTGTGGGGTTTACAGTTACAGGATAAAATTTGGAACATTATTTTAATATTAAAGCACCATATCTATTTATTACAATATGATTACAAATATATCTTTATATATATATATATATGTGTGTGTGTGTGTGTGTGTTTATAAATATATCAAACTAAATGATTATACTTATATCATATAGTGATATTATAGCACAAGATATGGAACATCATTTCATTGAGTACAATGATGTTAAATTGTACTCATATTATAACGTTACCTATAATATGTTAATTACATGTGCCATTAATCTTAATTTCTAAATATTATACAATATTAAATTTTATTCCTAGCATCTTATCAAATACCATTACAACAAATAGAGTATTACATTTGCAATATCAAATTATTTAGTGCAATATGGATGAACATAAGAAAACTATTATATACTAATAGTATTAGATAATATTTATGGATTATATGCATACGATATATTATATAGTATAGTATATGGACATTGATAGTATGGATTACATGTATACTAATTATGTGCATGGTTCATATGAATCATAACTCAAAAATATACATAGAATTTGAGCATTACAATTACAATATCAAATTATTTAATATAATATTATATGCTAACAATATTTGACAATATTTATGAATTACATGTATACAATATATTATATAGTATAATATATGGACAGTGATAGTATGGACTATATGTATAGTAATTATGTGCACAATTATATTAATCACAACTCAAAATATATACATAGAATTGAGCATTACATTTACAATATTAAATACTCTTATAGAAAATAGAGTAATACATTTACAATATTAAGGCTCTATTTGGATTGTCTTTTTCAATTTATATCCTATTTGTATCCGATCTATTTCTAATTTGTATTTGTTTAAAATTTGATATTTAAAAAAAATATTTTATTTATTTCTATCTCATAATTACGATGAAGATGCTAATTAGAATATCAAAATTGAGAAATGAAAAAATTTCGAAAACATATATTTTATGCATTTAAAATGATTATTTTAATTTATATTTTTTAAAAAATATATTTCTATCTTTTTTGTGTCTTATTCTTGCCAAACACAAAAATTTAAGTAAATAACAATAAAACACCAATAAGACAAAAAAAGTTCAACAAAACAGAGCCTAAATTATTTAATGTAATATGGATGCATATTAGAAAATTATTATATGCTAATAGTATTTGATAATATTTGTGGACTATATGTATACAATATATTATATAGTATAGTTTATGGATATTGATATGTGGACTCTATGTATACTAATTATGTGTACGGTTTATATCAATCATGATTCAAAAAAATACATAAAATTTTAGCATTGCATTTACAACGTCAAATTCTTTAGTGTAATATGGATGCACATTAGAAAACTACTATATGCTAATAGTATTTGATAATATTTATGGATTATATTTAAATGATATATTACATAGTATAGTATATGGACATTGATAATATGGATTATACATATAATAATTATGTACGATTATATATGAATCACAATTCAAAAATATGTATAGTATAGTATATAGAAAATAATATATACAAGTTATATCCATAGAATTATATGTGCAATTTATAAATATATAAGGATTATGTAGTATATGATTTCTATGAATCATAAAAGTGATATATAGAGTAATGCAAATTAGTAATGAACAATGATAGCATGTGGAGAATGTACAAATTACTTTGACCATACACTAATTGTATAAAATATTTATTTTTAGTGTATATGAATGACATATAAGTAATCTAAATTATAAATGAAGAAAAATTAACTAAAGAATACTTTGAGATAAATGAAGAATAAGAGAATATATTGTAAAACAAAAAAAAATGGGGAGAGAGAAAAAATTAATAAATTAAAAAATAATCAGGTGCTAGATATAAAAGAGATAAGCAAAAGAGAGAGAAAATATTATTATAGAGATGAGGGGGAGGCGTGACTTGGTTAACTTGCTATATCAAGCTATAAGAGTCAATGTTAAGGTAACGTTATCTGACTAAGGTTTGCATAAAAAGACCTTAAGAAACAAACCCTAACCTCATTCTATAAGTCACATCCCACTATCCCACAATTCTCTCTCATATCTAGTACCCAAACCAAACAACCAGGCTTCTTTCATTCATCACTTTCAACTCGTCTCTCTTATCTCAAATCAAAATGTCCCTCATCTTACCATCCATTTAGTACCTTTATAATATATGTGTGTGTGTGTGTGTATGTGTATATATATATATATATATATTTGTGTGTGTAGACATCCTATTTTTGTCCTATATAATTTTTTTAAATTTCCTTTAGGTAATAAAAGGTCATAATCGAAAAATACAGAAAATGAAAAAATTCAAAAACTTAAAAAAATTAGAAACTCTAGAAAAATACAAAAATAAGAAAGTTAAAAAAATCCAAAAGATTAAGAAAGCTAGAAAAATTGAAAAAAAAATATATAAAAAATAGAAAATTTAGGAAAAGCATAAAAAATGAAAGAAAAAAAATAAATTTAGGAGAAATGAAATTCTTAGGGAATTAAATAATAATTGTAAACTTGAAAAAATAGAAAAATTAGAAAGATTGGATTTTTAAGGCAATTGGAGTAGAATAATAATAAGGACTTGGGTTTGATATGGATTTTTTAGCCCAAAACTTATTTATAATTTGAATTTTGCCTAATTCAAAACCTTTATATATATTTTTCTTTATATGAATAAACAATACATAGGCTAATAGTCTATCTAGTACTACACTTTATCTTGGCACTAGGAAGAGTTAAAGGTTAAGGGTTCGAACTTTACTGGGCACTATGTGCTATTTATTTCTTTTTCACCCACAAGACATACATGTCATTTGTCTATTAGGCCACATGTCTTTCTAAGACACTTGGCAATCTATAGTTGGGCTACATGGCTAATGTGGTACCTATGTAATGCCATATTAGTACCTTTTTCCCTTCTTTTTCCTTCCCTTTTCTAGGCTTTCCTATACTTCCCCACTCATACTCCCTACTTTATCTTGATCTAATCTCATGTTTTACACATGATTTCATCAAATTAATAATGAAATCATGACTTAGGCATAGCTTAGTTTTAAATCCATCCAATTTTTCTTCTAAATTCATGTATTTACGTAAACGAATCAACCGTTAAAGATTCGAAAATTTTGTTGCTTGAGATTTAAGCTCTTAAATGAATTGAAAAATATGAGATAAAATGGAAGGATAAGAAGCTTCTCTTAATTGATTGGAGTAGGTCTATCACCTTAAACATGGATTAAACAAGCGAAATCATGATTTTTTTCATTGATTTTGAAGAATACTTAGTCTTAGCATTCGTGGCCAATTCGGCCATTAATGATGGTTTCTAAACTTACTCAAGCTCAAACAAATATAAATAGAGCTCCCCAATTCATTTCCAAGCATCAATTCTCATTCCTAATCACTCTAAAAACACTCCTAAGCTCTCTCTCTCTCTCTCTTTCTATTCAATTGGCTTTTCCTCTTTCTCTCAAAATTAGAGCTTATATGACACTTTTAAGTTAAACTGACCTCATTACTAGGTTCCTTGTCTTGAATGCCACAATAGACACCACTCTCAATCCTTATCATACCTCTTTGATGCTCTACCATCTCTCCATTATGAAAACCTAACCACCATGGCTGTCCTTCTTCAAAACACCACCCTCTACTACTACTAGGCTAAAACTAATGTTGTAGCTATAAGTTCTTCAACTAAAAGTTTGAATTTGATATGCAAAATTTAAGGCGATTGGATAAAGTGTTTAATTAAGCATAAATTGTATGATAAAGCTAAGAATATTAGTAAATACGATCACGTAAGTTTGAATTTAAGAAAATATTAGTAAATTGTATGATGAAGCTAAGAATATTAGTAAATGTGACCCCTTAAGTTCAAATTTAAGAAACTAAGTAATAAAATAATTAAATATCATAATATTAAATAATAAGCATATTATCTATTATTTATCAAAAATGCGTAAAATGAACTTCGATACTAATAAATCACTAGAAATAAATTATATATACATTAAAAATCATAGAATAACATAAATAATATTTAAGAGTCTTTACTTGTACTCTATATATATTTACAAGTAAAAATATTTGAAATTACTTAAAATACCGAAAGTATACTAAACAAATGTTAAATAATTAAAGAAAATTACAGAAAGAAAAATCAAGAAAAAGCAAGGAATTGTTTAAATCCAAGATGTGGCATGTTGGGATTAAAAATAAAATAATTAACCAATCAATTAAGGGCAAATAGAAAGTGAATTTAGAAGATGATAAGGCCAAATGTCACTCAAAAATTGAAAGAAAGAAATCAAGGTAACCCTCTAAATACCCTAAACCCATTTAAAACTCATTTGGTGTGTTTAGAGTCCAAAAGAATTTGAGATAACTCATAAAGAGAAAATTATGGATTTTTACTAAAATTAGAAAAAAAAATCTGCGTAATTAGAGTTTATAGAGCAAACCCATGACTTATGGACATTTGTCAACAAACCACCCCTACCGCCTAAGGCTACCAACACTCTTAGGGCCACAACTGGTAACCGAAAGCTAATCGGACAGGTAAGTTAAATTCTAACCCAATTTTGTTTAATTTTGTAAAAATATTAAATATACTTAGAAAATCATAAAATTTAGTATTCTAAGGTTTTTATGTATGTAGATTTAGGAAAAAATTTTACTTTGATGAATTTATACCTGAAAATATATTGCGCATAAAAAATCCCATAAACTCAAGTTTTGTTCAATTTGGAAATAAATGATCTTAGGAGTGTAGTTTTAAGCTCAAAATTTTTATGTAGACAAATTAAAGGATATAGAATAGTGCTATGTAGATATTTTTTAGAATTTATTTTTTGAAATTTTTAGATGATTTTTAGGTCTTAAAATGATATATAAAATAGGTGATTTTGAGTTAATTAAGTAATTATAGAGTATTAGATGTAATTGTAATGTGTATTATGTAGTAAATATATGTAAATTAAAAATATGTGGAATTGAAAATATAATAAATAGAAAATATAAGGTGAAAATTTAATAATATAGTAATAATAATAAAACACAACAGATTTGATATGAACCTAAATTTTAGTGAATTATATGAAAAATGTAAATTTTTATCATATCAGGAGTAAATTTGGTAACTAAATTAGGATTAAGACATGTCATACGGACTAGAATATAGGTTAAAGGCCAAATGTAATATTTAGGATACCTAAATATAATGTGATTAATTTCACATTATGGTTTGGAACGCATTCTAAGGATTTACGTATAATACCCGTAGATGAAACTGAATCAAAACCTAAATTAGAACCAGATTCAAAAACGGATTACAAAACTAACCTAAAGTGAATCGATAATAAATAATATATATATATATGTATGAAAAATTGAGGCATAAAGTTTATATATCATAAGGATATAAATACTAAAAAAATATTTATATTATAGGAGACACAGAGACGAGTAACCTGTGATAAGTCGAGTATGCTAATTGAAGACTTCAAATAAGTTAGGTTTAATACTTTATTATACTTTGGAGTACTATTTTAAAATACTTATAGGCTTAGGATTGTATATGATAGTGCTTATAGGTAGTTATATATGTATGTGCTTGTATATAACTGACTTCATACTACAAATTTGTGTTGTGTTTTGGTGATTATTGTGAATTGAGTGGTGTAAGATTGTTTAATCATCCTAAAATAAACTTAATTATAACCAACCTAAATACCTTAATTGACAGGAGAGTATAGTGGTCTAAACAAACACTGATACGTTCAAAAAAGGTGGCGTTGGATAATATAGTAGTCTTTTCTTCATCTTTAGCGAAATTAAGTGATAGGAGAAAAGGTTACGATAAAAATGAGAGTAATAGTTCGAAGGATAGTCATGGGAGGAGTAGTATCTCCATTGCACAAACTTAAGTTTGGTTGTAAACTATTGTATAAATATGAAAACTCCTCAACTCGGATTAGAACTGGTGACATTACTCTAATTTCATAACGGTCCAGACCATGTTATATGATAGCATTTGCTTGTTGGATTGCATATAATTAATTGTTTGAAAATCCTGTTTATATTTGTTATACATTTTTAAGTCTCTATCCTAACTTACTAAACTATTGATTACTCATACCTTTATAGATTTTCTTACAGGTACTGATTGATATGCCATGATATAATTATCCTAAGTTCAGTTTCTTTTTGAAGTACTATGGGGGAGTGAGAATCAACTAGCTGTATGATCGAATCTTTTAGTGTTTTGTTAGTACTCTTAGGATTATGTACTAATCTTATAATATGTACTTATCAATCTATCGTAACATGTATGATTTCCTACGATTATAAGGCAATATAAGTATAATTATACATATATGACTTAAAGTTTCTGGCTTTTTATGTAAATTTTAGCATAAATTTTAATTGAGCTGTTTACGTCAAAGTGAGAAGTCATAGACGCCTTGTGTAAATCATATTTATGATAGTGACTATAAGGTCAATTATTATCATAGATCGGTTTATCTAGCAAGACTGTTATGACTCTACGGCCTTATGACATAACAGTAGCTAAACTCATGACATCTTAAAACCTATAATATGACCCAACTAGAACCTTAACAACCACCATCAGCTACTACTTTAAAACACCACTAAAGAACCACCATTTATTGCGACACAATCACTAAACCTCCCTTACTCAATAAAATTCACATGGAAATGACTTTTCCCAATCATTTTAGTGCTTCAAACCATCTAAAGATTATTTCTTGTTACTTACTGCACCCCCCCCCCCCCCACCCCCCACCCCCTAGCTCACCTTGAAGTACAATGCATGTGTAACCCAAACCCAGCATTCCACCTAGTTCTAACCCTATTGCCTGTTACCAAACTTAGATCCAAACCGCACTCTAACTTGTGCCCAATTCTTAGCCTAGGTCTAACCCTATTCTTTCATTTCACTCTTATTTATTTAACTTCATTTTGTTATATAAGAAAAGAAGAAAATATTAAAATGGAAAAAAAAAAATTTTTTAAATGTTTTCTTTCATTAAAATGTTTTTCATTTCATTATTTTCATTTAACTTTTACAAAGTTCTAAAATAGAATTGTAAACCTCGAAAATTTTCTAAACAAGGGGATAGAAGTTAATAAGATTTCCTAAAAAATATCCTTAATATTGGCAAGATAATCAATCTTGAACCTAAAATCCTATACTCAAGAACCTTAACTTAAACTCCTGAAACCTTGGATGGTAGCCTTAACCATTATTTGATTCCTACACTTCAAACCATAAAATCTTGTAAACAAATGTTAATAACTAATGTTATCTCCCAAATCAATCTAATAAAACCAAACCCAAACCTTAATGAGAAAGAGATCGATAATTGAAGCTCATGAGAGTCCCCTAAAACCAATAAAGGGTAGATTAAGCCATAATGAATATTGATATAGGCAACCCCTATAATGAATTTGAAACCTTAAAACGAATAATAAAACCTCTAAATGAACTTTCAAACCCTAAAATCCTAATTAGAACCCTAATATACACAAATCCTTAGAATGATTCTAAAACGTTAATATAGTGTCGAAAACCCTAATCCAAGAATTGAACTCTAATTAAATAGTAAAACTATTAACTAATCGTAGATTAATTGCTTAATTGTAGTAAAACCCTAACCTACCCTCTAAAACATACTTGAGCAGTAATAATTGATCCCAATTCCTTAAACTAATTAGCTAAGATGAGACAATAGGCTTAACTAACTTAATTTGACATCGAATTAGTATCAATGGTGCTACTATAGTTGGTGGCAAACTTACTTTGGGTAAAATACCAGTAATTACCAAACTATTTGCCAATCGCAAATAATTTCATTAATTTCTCTAAAACCCTAAATCGCCAGTCTCATATGCGGTTTGAAATCTCTAATCAATCCTAAATACTAAAAGACTCTAACAAACGAAGTAATAAAGGTCAATGGACTTGATTAAAGCAATAAAATATGGAAAAACCCTTACTACAGCTTAATTAGGCCTAAATTGCTCAATTAAGTATAATCATGATTAATTTGCTCAATTACCCTTTAATCCATCTATCAACCCTAGTCATCTTAATTAAGAAGTGGGTAAGATCAATTAAAGACATAAGACAAAAAGGTTAGTTAGAAAATTAGGATATTTTGAGACAACCCCTTACCAAATCAAGTAAAAGGTCAAGATACAAGTGATCTCCCCTGGATCTTTGTACCCTTTTAATCAATTAAAGCAATATCTTGTCCCCATTATCCCACCTTCATGATCTACCATTTCACCCCACTAAAATCCTCATTTAACTTCATTCTTCATTCTTAGAAAATCCTAGGAAACATTCTTTAAAAAAGCCAAACAAAAATGAAAGAAAAAAAGGGAAGAAAATAAGAGGAGCTGTTAGATGGCCCTATCTACCTAAGCGCCTTTAGCCACTACCACCACCATACAGCACCAAATCATAAATCACCACTACTCAAAGATCATACATACACCCTAGTATCTTGTGACAAACATTTACAACAAAAGAGACACATTTCAACTTCGTTTTTTAGTGGAAAAGTTGAAACTCGTGTAAACCAACTTAAGATAAAACTTACCCAACTTAAGTTTCTTATTCACATAAGATATACCTATGATATCTTTAGATTTAGGATTAGAAATACTAAATAAACTTCCTATAATCATGTACATGACATTTTAGAGTCAAATAATCACATATTCATTCATGTACTTACTTAGTTTGTTACTTGCATTATACAAGTATAAAAGATAGTTCTATATAGGTAACTTCAAAAGAAGCAAAGAAAACTCCATGAAACCCTAACTAACATGCATGCTACCCCTTCCTTATTGAATATCCATCTTATTTTCATCATGTTATGTAATGTTATTAGCTTAAAATAAATAGAAATGTGATTAACATAAGGAAACACTCTAGAATAAATGTTGGATGAAAGAAGTTGAGGGAAACTCTACAAAAACCCTACTTGGCCGCCACTATTAATAGAGTTAATAAGTTTTAAATTATGATTAATTAATGTAATGATATAATTAATTATTGTAACGCATGATTTAGACGTAATTAATGAAGTTAAGTTATGTGAGGTTGAATTAATTGCCTAAACTAGCTTAGTTAATTATTAGGGCCTTCTAAATAGGATTAAAATCCCAATAAATGAAAAGAACTAGATCTGAATTATCACGTTTCAAAAAAGCAAAGTCTTAATAATCCTACTGTGTGAGTCATCCTAAGATAAAAACTGACCTTATAGTGTTTATCTTAAACCTAGTTTACACCAAGTTTACTCGACTCTATTACTTTAAAGCATCTAATTCAATACCTGATGGTTATAAACCTATGGAATATTCTTTTGAAATAATTTATTAAAAATAAACTTATGATTTAGGTTTGCAAAAGAGTGTTAGTAAATCCCATAAATACCTATCATTTCATATACAGACTAGAATATTAAAAACTACTAAGCTCCTTGAGGAGTCCTATGTAATTCTCCTTAAAAGTTAGGAAAGTCAATACTAAGAACAACAATTAGCCATTTCTTATTAAGTGTCATTTCCCATCCCAATTTACTAGTACTCTAGTTTTGGTTAAACACTTGAAATCCATTCGGAACTTGCAAAAGAAACCATAAGGGAATGAGCGATAACTTACTTAATAAGTGGAATGGAAATGGAATTATGTATTTAGCATATCATAAGCAAGGTTTCCAACCAAGTTAATTAGATGCAATGCTGTATAAGCAAATGCCATCACACAACTTTATCCGATCTGTTGTGAGATTAGAGGCATTATGCTTGCGCTAATCCTGGTTGAGGAGTTTAACATTGCACACTCATGAATTGAAATCAAATCGAAGCCTATGCAATAGAAAATGCTTTCCTCCCTTGACCACCTTCAAACTACAACCCCTAACCTTACCGCAATCTCCTCTCCTGTCACTTAATTCAATGAAGATAAGGAAAAGATCATTTCAAGTATCCTTATTGAAAGGAATCTATGTTTGGCTTGAGAATCCTAGTTAATACCCCTAGTAGTTTGTAATGCATGTTAGGTTGAATATTAAGCCAAGTTTGAGTTAGTTGATTTTTAGGGTGATCAACCAAGCTTAGATAATTCGAGCATAAATTCACAAAACAACCATAACATGGAACTCAGCTCCTAACATAGCAAATCAAATCTTAAACATAAGTTCTGCATATATACAAATAGTTAATTACAATCACATGTAAATACATACTAAAATCTTCATATATTTTGAAATAATACCTCAAAATACTATTAAGCATTAATCCCACTTAGTTGTACTGTTACCTACTCTGGTAAATCTATACTATCAACATTCTACTCCTTTTGGAAATCCTATATATATACAAAACCTAGATTTAGGTTTCATAAGATTTACAAAAACATTTGAATTTTATCTGACTCTTTATATTATCGTATAACTTGGTTAAAATACTATTCATGAAGTTATATACATAAATATGTTAAAGTATACCATTCATATATGGTGAAATATAGTTATATTTATTTATGTACTTTATTATAGTTTTACTATATAAGTTATATTAGATTAGTAAATATTAACAATAAACGTAGTTATACTATTATTTATAATATCTTGTTTTGATTATATTGAAATGTTCATTTCATCAATCAAATTATATTTCAATTACAAAAGATTCGTCATAGGATGATAATTTCTATAATATTATAAAATATCTACTTTATTAGCTAGAGTTATCTAATCTTAGTAAAATTAGTATCATTAGGTTCATATGAACACGACAGTATGTAATATGTATTCCATTTTAAAAAGGCAACTTTTTAAGAGATATTTTTAATTCTAATCTACATATGTACTCATACCACAAATAATATTGCATTAATATTATATTACTCAAATAAAGTATAGTTTAATAAAAATCTTAAGTAAAATGTGATCAAACCAGTATTTTCTTATCTTTAACACATGTATATCATAATTCGGATCATATAATATTATAAGATATAACATGAATAACTACTAATCACACTTGATTAGATTATGTATATTTAGGATTTATTCAATTAATTATCACCTTTTATTTTAGTATTGTTATAAACATATCATAGTTAGTAAATTAAGTCATTGAACTAGAAAATTTCACGATAAATAGCTAGGTTCGCTAAATAAATCCATGAAAATTTGTGTAAACTTTGAAAAATATACGAAATTCAATCAAAAAGTGATTTCTTACTATCGAGCTTATCGCTTATGTATGTATAATTACGTTTTTTCCCCTAATTTGCAATTAATTAAGCATATAATATCATTTTTATACCAAATTACTTCTAGCATGTCCTAAAATTATTATAAGTCTCTAAAAGTCATTGGACAATAATTTCACAAAAATCAATTTATCTCATAAATTACCCTATTTTTAGCCATTTTTAGGGCAAAAATGCCATAAATACTAAAAATATATAAAATAAAAATCGAGCTACATAGTAATTAACCAAATGTAATATGTATATTATAGAAAAATTTTGAGCTCAAAAAAACATTATTTAGTATATTTATTTTAGATTTGAAAATTTGAATGAATAATAAATTTATTAAGCATGTATATCAAATAATCACAATTTTTCAAAAATAAAATTATAACATGAAAGTACATGTAAAATAACCTAGGAATTAATTTTTCATAATTTTCCAGAAAGTTTTGACATCTTTAGGAATTTCATGAAATATATGGAAAAATTTTTAACCTAGTGTTCATTGAAGCCCCTAGGATGGCAAACAAGCTAAGCTTCTAAAAACTTAGGTTCGACTCGTTTCAAAATTACAGAGCTTAAGCTTGAGCTTGAACTTGAGCCAAGCTATTTATTGAGCCTAAAATTAAGACACAAGCTTGGCTTGTTTAGACAAACAAACTTCGTCTTAAGCTCAAGTCCAACTCATTTACTAATTGGGCTCAAGCTGCGAGCCTAAAATGAGCCGATCTTGAGCATATTAACGAGCCTAATATAAAAAATTAAAAAAATATATAAATAAATTTAATAAAAAATAGTAAATAAGGATTATATTATATATTATATACTATCTTTCAATATATTATATATTTATATATATTATATAGACATTAGTTTTTAGATTCTAATAATATATAATATTTGTAATATATATAAAATTCATAAATCTACTCACGAGCCTAAGTGAGCAAGCTCGTGAGCCTAAATTAGAGTTCAAGCTTGGCTTGTTTAAATAAATGAGCTTCATCTTGAGCATAAACTTAAGCTAGGCTCATTTACTAAGTGAGCAAAATCCGAACCGAGCTTTAAACAAGTCAAATTTGAGTAGTTTGTAAGCAGCTCAGCTCATTTGCATCCTTAGGAGCTCCAGCCACCATCGGTCAGTAAGGCTATTTCAATCAACTTAGGCACAAGCCACTCCATTAAGGGACAATGGGGCTTGATGTCAAGTTATGGGTTGGGTTGGCAACTAACTCTAGTCAGTTCTTACTTTGTTTTTTTTTTATTTTTTCTTTATTTTTCTAATAATTTTTTTGAAAATTTTATATTTATTCGTCAGTTGCTAAATGTTGAATCTAACGTCCTAGGGTCCTATTTAATTGGATTGGGTCGAAAAAGATTTTCCTTCTTTTATTTTTCTTTCATTTTTTCCCTAATATCCAAGCATAGGGTGTTTATTTTTCCTCAAAGTTACTTTTGATTTAGCAATTAGAATGAATCTAGAGTTGCTACACCTAAATCCAGATTTTTCCCAAGCATTTGGATAGGTTTTGATAATTTTTTAACAAATATTAGTATTTTAAGTATATAATATTAATATTTAGTGATTTTGCTAATATACATGTATATATCCTATATACTTGATACATGTAATGTGTAATCACACTCATGTAATTATATTTTTCTCATGTTATTTATTTTTAAGATATATATTTTCATTAATTTTGCAAATTTATCGCTTATTATATATATTTTTAGGTTTTCAGGTTGATTTATAAATATATTTATTATATATACCAAGTATATTCATTAAAATATGTATATATTTATCTAGTATATTATGCCATATTATTTCCTTTTATAGCTTATCTCTAGGGCTACATTACATTTCAGGCTGGGTTTTAGAAGTTCCAACGGGTATTAGAAGTTCCAACGAGTTTTACGCTATATCAAATAATTATATTTCTAAGGCTAAAATTGGGGTTTTATGATAGTATTTTTAAAATCTAACTTCATATAGTCACTTCAACTAATATTTTTAACTTAATTGGAAAATTTGGATTCAATTGGATAAATTTTTCCAAAAACCTTAAATCTAAAGGCAATTACCTTAAATACGATTTTAAGGGCTCATATAAAATAAATTCTCACTATTTTGATTATATTCTTGATAGTTTTATTATATTTTTTATTTCCCAGTCTACAGGAATTCCTCGATTAAGATTACTAAGCTCTTCGTAAATTTCTACCTTATTTAAGTTACTTTCCCGAATGCCCTAAATCAACTATTGACTCCAGTTATACAAAAATGAAGCTTTGCTCTAATATTTAGATGTTCGTGTCCTAATTACTAATTTAGAGATATCACATGAATATTAGTAGAAAATGGACTCATCTTAGAGTTTTAGTGGACTTAGGCTCAAAATAGTAAGAAGGATTGAGTTAAAGGCCTTAAGAAGTGGAGTGGGCCCAAAACCCTCTAAAAAGAATAAAAATAAGACTCAATAACTATAGGACTAGATTAGGAAACTTACTAAAAAAGGAGTATTCAAAATACTTATAATGAATTAAGACCCAAAAGAGCACATAATGTAAACCTTTCTACTTTAAGAGACATTTAATTAACTAAGAGTACTTTTCAATCATTTCCAAGGATCAACTAAATTAAGAACTAAAGTCTATATTGAGAAATTGAACCTAGTTTTTAATTCAAAAGTTTCAATGTCGATAAAAACCCTAAGAATCACCTAAACCTTATGTAGGATGAATTGTTGACTAAAACTACTAAAAACCCTAATATGAGACTAATGCACCCTAAATAATCTAAAGCCCTAAACCCTAAGATAAACTATGGACACTTAAGGATTTCAAGACCTTAAATGAAGAATTGGGAAATTGAACTTAACCTATTTCACTCAACTCTAGAAAATTTTAATTTCCTTTAAGAAGTAAATTGTAAACCCCACAATTTTATCATTTTAGGTAACAAATAGATTTAAATATTATAGATAATTACATTAACTCAACAAAGTTGATAAATCTAAAACTAATTAAAATTTTAAACTCAAACATAATACTAAGGATAAAAATCCAAAAATTTTGCTTGAAACCCAAATTGCATATAAAAATCCTAAATATATACGCAAATACCCAAAATCGAACCCAAACTTGACAAAAATCCTAAAACCATAACTTTAAACTTACTATCAATTTTTTATCCAATTAGACTTTATCACTAATCGTATGTAATTTTTTCATTCTATTTTTTATATTTACGAATTTATAGTTGTTTTCTATTGTTTTTTGGACATACGTTCATATAGAGATATCTGTTTTGGACGTTATGACCCATGTTTACGATATAGACTAAATTTATTGAAATTCTAACTATTGAAGCTTAATTATTCTTATTAGCTAGTTTTATGTTCCATTTTAGTAATTAATAATTTTATTAGCCATTAATTCTTACTTTTAAATGATTTTATGGTTTATTATTTTAGAGGCTTATGTCATCGCTTATGTCATCAATTACTTATATCATAGCTTATGTCATCATTTGATCATGTCATTGCTTACATCATCATCCATTACATATATATATATATATTTATCCTTATGTATTTATATACTTTACACATACATTATATATATATATATACTTATACTTCTAAATATTGGTATGTATACTTATGTATTTATACGTATACTAGTACAATACCCATATACACATACGGTGACATACGTATTTTTATACGTATTTTCATATGCCTAGAGTACCTTCTTAGGAAATATTCACAAATTTCATATTTTTGCACTTTAAGGGTATATTTAGCAAGGTATATATATGTATATACTTGGTATGTTCCTTCTTTTTGGTTATGTTTATAAAGGATATTCATGTACATGGCTTGCTAAGTTTATGTACAAGTAGTTTTCCTATTCTTACCTATTTATATGTACATCTATACTATGTATTCTACTCTTATACCTAAGTGTTCCTACACTTATGTACCTGTATATAAGAATCTTATTTGTGTTAGCATACATGTACATATTACATGATAATTCCAAAACTAGCATAACATAAACAACTAATTAACAATTTAAGATAAAAGATTATATGAAAATATACCTCTTTTGTACTTTGTAATATGAAATGGAAGACAAGTATATATGGTATGTTAGTTTATAGTAGTAGTTGAAGCTATATGTTGAAATTGTGAAAAGGTTAAAGGTGAAAAAGGCAAGGGAAGTTTACGGTTTGGAAGTGAAGGAGAAAAGAGTATTTTTGTGTCTTCAATTATGTTTTAAGAATGAAAACAAGTGGGGTCTAGATGTGGGGAAAGATGGACAGCAAGAAGGGAGCAAAAGGGGACAAGATTACATGTGTAAATGATAGAAAGTTAAAGAAGATGGGAGAAAATTCTAGATGACAATGATATTTTGTTGACTTAGTCAACTCTTTGGAATTAAGTTAAATTTGTATGTACATAATGGGGTAATTAGAGAAAAATTAAGGAACTGAAGGGAAATGTGGAGTTTATTGAAATGATTAGTAAGAATGGTTAATGAAATCTTCTTCTAAGTATTTATATCCATATACATTATTTAGTATGGTACTTAGTGTAACTATCATGAAATATGTCATTTAAGGTACTAATACCTACTAAAGCATCATCTAAACACTTAACTCCTTATAATTCTAAGCTAGTTATATAATTAGAATATGGATGTGATCAATAATGCAATATACTAGTTTCTAAAGACTTACTTTAGTATTATAAGTATTTATGAATGATTGAAAGTTATCTTTAATCTTTTACTAATGATTTAGTATAATACTAAGGTTATATTATCAATTAGGGCCTTAGAATAAATTATGGTGAATTAGTACTTTTATATCTTCGAAGTTATAGTTTTATGGTTTTATCACTTTCAAGCACAAACTAGTGTTTATATGCATTTAGGATCTAAAAATTTTATACGCAATTGAACCTTTGGTTGTTATCTTAGGGTTTTCATCTTAACTAACTTTATCAACTCTTAGAGTATTCTAGCACACTAAGGTCTACTTTGGGTATCAGGTTGAAAATTTTAGGAATTTACAGGAGATCCTAAGTCATTAGTCAACTTTAGTATGAGTGAGTAATCTATAACTCAACACACTTCAAAAAGATGGGCAGTCATTTAGCTCATCTTACAGAGTGACTTGGCCAAAAAGTACTTGGTTTCAGCAAGAGTCAGCGAAAGTAGAAGAATTCACCTTGCCAGGAATTCTAGTCCCCAAGCTTAGCTACGGGTCAAAGACTTAGTAGCTTGATTCCTATCACCATAGATCTTAACAAGGCCTATCCCAAGGATTGCTTTCTACTACCGAAAATTGATCAAATGGTCGATTCAACCGTTAGACATGCATTACTTTATTTTATGGATGCTTTCTTAAGCTACAACCAAATTAAAATGGATAAGGAAGACGAAGTTCACACATAATCTATCACCAATTCATAATATATTACTATACGGTGATGCCATTTAGGTTGAAAAACGTTGGCACAACTTACCAAAGGCTTGTCTCCAAGATGTTCAAACCTCAAATCCATTGAAATGTCGATGTATATGTTGATAAGATGATCGTAAAAAGCATAACAGAGTGGTATAGGATAGAGATAAGAAAGAAACGACAGCTGATCTAGAAGGAAAGAACAGGAATTGGTATTCAAAAGGAAGATGGGTACAATGAACAGGAAGGGTTTTGATGCTGAATGTGAATGGATATAACTCACCAAGACACAAACACGATCAGGGGTTTGAGCTCGAAATAGAGTTCGATATGACTTACGAATACTAAATGTTGCTCGAGGCTTCAAATGAAGGTTAGATACAGCTCACTAACTAGTTTAAATCAAGTATGCCCTTGCTCAAACAGAGGAAAGTTTTACTCTCTACATATATCTCTATATAGCTATCTGTTTGTATCTATCTTTATCTATCTATCTATCTAAGAACAAATGTTGTTATTTAGAGTAAGTCCTAAACCCTAGTGGCACAATTGTAAAGAAAGTACAAGGCCTTAAACCTTAAAGAATTGGGCCTATAAATAAAATAAAAGGAAAAACATGTACAAGAATACAAAACTGTGCATTTAATAGAACTCGGCATGCAATTACTCGACATGTCCTAAGAGAAGTAGTATCCGAATCAGACGGGATCAACAATTGGATGTATGGGTTCGAGTAGGGATCTCCGACATCTCACGTGGCTTAGTCAAGATACCAAAGAGGTCAACCCATAATTGCTGAGTCATAAAATCAGTCAGTGCAAGTCCCTCTCTAATGTGCTAAGTCCTTCTTTGGTTCTAATTACTCGGTTGTGTGATCTCTCGGTACTTCGACCAACGACAGACCTGATGCTGAGTGTTCATCTTCTTTCCTTTTATCCTTCTGGCTGCAATTCGGCCTTAGTAAGCATTGATAGGCCTCGGCTTGGATATGGTCAAAGACTGATTCCCATCACAGAGGATCAGCATCTTATTGATCTTGAGGAGACATTTGCTACTCTAATGCGATATAACATGAAGCTTAATCTGCATAAGTGTATCTTTAGTGCTACTTCGGTAAATTTTTTAAGGTACATAGTCACTCGGTGTAACATTGAAGCTAACTCAAGAAAGAGATGCGATAATAAGTATGAAATCTCCTCATACTATCAAGGAAGTATAGGAACTCATTGGACGAATAGCTATACTTAATCGGTTTGTGTCATGAAGCACGAATAGGTACGCAAAATTCTTTAAAATTTTGAAGAATCTAAAAGAGTTCAAATGGACTGATGATAGCAAGAGGGCTTTTAATGAACTTAAAGTATTCCTCACGTCACCCCCAATACTCCCGACACCTATCTCAGGAGAAAATTTATATTTATATCTATCAGTCGACTACCAAACGCTTTCTTTTGTATTGGTTTAAATTTATGGTAAGGAGCATTGACTAGTTTATTACATGAGTCATGTCTTGTAAGGATTGGATCATTGGTACACGAAAATTGAGAAGTTTGTATTAGCAGTAGTTCTCTTGGTGAAGAAATTGAAACCATATTTCAAGGCTCACCAAAATTGTAGTCCTCACTAATCAACTTTTGTGATAGGCATTGCAACAACTAGAATCTTTCGGGTTCGATGATGAAATATCCTTTAGAGCTGAGTGCCTATGGTATACAATACAAACCCAAAATGGCATTAAAAACTCAAGTGCTAACGGAATTTTTGGTTGAGTTCACTAGTGAGGAAGACAGCGTAAAGATTGCAGAGAAGCCCATATGGTATCTTTATGTGGATGGTTCTTCTACCAGAGAGGAAAGTGGTGCAAGACATATTCTATAAGGACCTCACAATGTCAATGTTAATTATGCTTTGAAATTCAAATTCCAGCTAGCAATAATGAAACAAAATATGAAGCTTTGATGGCTACAATTAAACTAGCAAAAGAAATTGGTACCAAGAAACTCGAAGTTTTCTCCGATTCCCAACTGGTGGTGAATCAAGTGACATGAAGTTATGCAACTAGGGAAGAAGAAATGAGCAATTACTTATCAATGGTATGAACGCTCATGGAGGAATTTTTGTTTTTTTCCATCTACAAGGTACTAAGGAGTAAGAACATTGCTAGTAATAAGTTGTCCAAGCTTATTAGTATTGCATTTACTGACCTAAGTGACAAACTCTTTGTTGAGTTTCTCCAGCACAAAAGTTTGTCCATTGTCTCATGGAGTTTCAAATTAGTTCCTTCTTTGAGAGAGAAGTCCTGGATAGATCCCCTTATAAATTACTTGAGAGATGGTGTCCTCCTTGATGACAAGAAAGAGGCTTGAAGATTGATTTATCAAGCTACAAACTATACGCTGATAGATGATCAGCTATACAAATTCAGCATATCCTAATCTTATCTTCAATGCCTCCCTTTAAAATATACACAATGGATGTTATTTGAATTACATAGTAGTATATGTAGCAACCACATAAAAGCACAGATGTTGTATATCCGTGCATTGTGACTCAGCTATTATTGGCTGACAATGAAAGATGATGTAAGAACTGTTGCTCAGCATTATTACAATACCAAAAGCATGAAGCACCAAGCAATGTGCCTTCTATTGAATTATGTAGCCAAACAAGTCCTTAACCCTTTGCCTTATTGGGATTAGATAAACTCGAACCCTTTCCGAAGTCTATAGCCCAGTGACAATTTTTCATTGTTGCTATGGATTATTTCACAAAATAGGCGAAGGCCAAAGGCATTGGTAAGGATCACCGAATAGAAAGCTAAGGTATTTGTTTTCAATTCCATTATATCAAGTTTCAAAGTCCCATTTATGTTTATCATGAACAATGGACCATAGTTTGACAATAACAAATTCTGAGCATTTTATGAGAAATAAGGCATTCGCCTGAGCTACACATCTATAGCTCACCCTCAGACTAACAAGCAAGTCAAAGCTATCAATAAGATCATCTTGTATAACTTAAGAAGGAAGGTTAATCAAGTTAAAGGAAAATGAGCTGATGGATTGCTAGATGTTTTATGGGGATACCAAACTACCCATAGAATTGCAATACGGGAAACCTCCTTTAAGTTAATGTATGGTATGAAAGTAGTTATGCCGATTAAGTTGAATCTACCTAATATACGAACATAGAATTTTGACATGATGATCAATCATGTTGGTTTGTTGGCAAATTTGGATACAACTGAAGAAATCAGGGATGTTGCAAGAGCAAGGGTTACGGCATATCAACATAAGATAGCCAAGTATTATAATCAGAAGGTGTAACATAAAGTTTTCAGCTTGGAGATTTAGTTTTCCAAAAGTTGGAGGCGATTGGTGCACGAGAAAAACAAAGGAAGCTTGGCATAAAATAGGAGGATCCAGTTAAGGTCCAAGAAGTCGTTGGCGAAGGGGCGTATCGACTGGAAAATTTAGATGGTACTATTATCCCTTGTGCATGGAATGCCAAGAACTTGAAATTTTATTTCAACTGATTCCCTTGATGTTATGCATTTTCGTTTGTTTTACAAGGCAATAACCTACTTGTTTTGAAAGAAAATTATATTTGAAGTTAAAGTTTCAATTTGTTTCTCGATCTTTTTATGAATGACAAGTTAATAAGTTTAAACTACACGATGAACGAACTAGTATAAGTTCAAGCTTATTGCAATTAACGAACTTCCTAAATCAATTGAAAAGAAAAATAACAAACTCCAAGTAAAACGACTAGTCTACGTCTCAAATGACTAATGGATAATATCAATAAGACGCTCAAATTAGGCATGTGAAGTTAAACATGCTAAGGAAATATCACATGTGAAATAAAACATTCCAAGAAAAATGAGGATGTAAAATAAAACACACCGAGAAATAAGAGCATGTAAAATAAAACTTGCCATGGAAAACATAGTGTATGAAATAAATCATGCCTATAAATGATAAAGCAAGTGAAATAAAATGTAGTAGAACTACTAACTTACGTGAAGAAATGATTAAGATTCATCATAAACATAATTACGAAAATTCGGCCATTCGGCCCAATACTGTCCATACAAAATATAAACAAACTTTAAGAGAAACAATCCTATAACTTATTCTCGGACTGAGCAGATGCATTTTGTTGATCAAAAGATGAAGCCTTATTTGAGTATATCTCCTTTCTAATACTAAGGGTTTAGCAACAGGTAGACTTCTCTTTGCATTCATAGGGGATTTCCTTAAATCGACAATCTTCATCATCCCTTAGATCCTCAATACAAGCCTCGTTGTTACCCTAAATATTAATTTTGACACCTCAATCCTCGTCGTCATCTGCATTACAATTATTGACTTTATCATCAACGTTAGTGAAGTCTGGGTACAAGCAATCATAGTTAAGGTAAAACTTGAGGATTATTACTTTTTCTATAATAATCTCTTGTATTGTTAGCTAAGATTAACAATTTTAAGTGCCTCTTTAATAGAGGGCCCTTTCTTCGCTACCTCCTCTAGTTTGGCAACATGGCTTTTTAGCCTAGAGTTGTTGATCTCTAATTCCTTTATTTGTGCCCTAAGCTTATCTTCCCCATCACTCATTAAGTGGAGTGTTCAACCCAAACCCTAGCACTCTTCTTTCTTTTTGCGTAGCTTCTCTTTCAGATCTTGAGCCTCTTCATACTACTCATCAACCTTGGCCTCGAGACTTAAGACTTCATCAACCATTAAAGAGTGTGCTAACTTTACGATAACAAGTTCATCCTGATACTTCCTAGCCTCCATCTTAGCCGTTATTCTGGCGTTCTCAATAGCCATAGTTTGAGCTTTTGAGGAGTTATATGTGTTCTCAATTTTCTACAACAAGACATAGAATGATGAATTCTCCAAACCACTTGGCAAAATACATGAAACATTATTTTTATTATTACCCTTTTCAGTTCCTTATCAGCTTCATCCAAGGCCGTCAGAGCATGGCTGTTGATCTGTAAACAAACAAGAGTGTTAGTAATCAAACACACCAAACAATTGAAAGGATTCAATTGATACTTACATCATATAGGTTGGCTATAATATGCACCTTATTACAACTGCCAACCCTATCAACATCTTTCTTCGCAATGTCCTTGTCCTTAAGAAGAATAAGCCCATCCATCAAGGCTAAGGATTTTGCCTGGTTGCCTAAGGTCAAATTAATGTGTAAGATGTTATGGCTCTAGCACAAAACGAAGTACTAGCCGACTTCCATGTTAAGGGTGAATTTAGTGCTACTGATGCTGAGAGCTTTATTATACATGGCCTCCTTTACCTTTTCATCCATTTCCTTAGACTTCTTAATAGGAAGTTAGCTAATGAGTTCCTTTCCGCTTCTTTTGTTTGTACTTGGTGTAACCTCCATTAAGAGTAATGAGTCTTCAATTGCATCTAAATTAATGACTTTGGCCTCTTTACGAGGTATGATTTATTGGCCACCCTTTCTTGGCTCAACAATAAGAGGAATATTTTCAGCGAGAAGGGTCTCAGTTTGTGCGACCTTGGCCAACCCAAGCTTCTCACTCCCTTTTCGCTTCTCAACCAGTCGGGACGCCGTCTTTTAGCTCGTTACCTATTTCGCCACACCCTTTTTTATTGCTTTCTTGACAACAGTCAACCGAATGGCAGTAATAGTGGTGGCCACATGCTTATCTAATTTCGACTTCTTAGCCTTTGCTTAGGTTAATAGCTTTGTAGGATTCACATCCCCTACAAACATTTTTGTAATAAAAGATGGTGTATTAGTGATAAACATAAACTAAAGACTTATACTATTTATGCCGAGTGAAGCTCAAAGGCTAGAATATCCTTCCCTTAAGTAACGAGAACAACCTTCCCCTTGTAACTCTACTTAACACAACCAACTCTCAGGAGCATACCTTCTCTTTTGGAGAAAATTAGATCCCTATTTTTGTATCACCTAATAATTCTCTCGACATAAAAAAAAAATAAATAAATCTTCTTTCTCCTCCTTTCCTAGATTATCTTTGTTGCAGCAATATCATTCAGCATTAGTTAAATGTCCTTTATGCGACTTAGTTCATTCCATTGGGTTCAGAAATCCAACTCTTCATCTAAAATAATAGATACGAACTTGTCGTACTATTTGTGGATGTTGGACTCTAACTCATCCATAAACTTTCACTTATGCCTAATAGCTACAAAGTACTAGTCATTTAGAAGTATCAAAATAATTGAGTCATGGCCCCAACTTCAACCTCTTTACAAACTACCTCGAATGCCGTGAGAAACCGATAGGTGTTGAATGAGAACATGCTTGGCACAATTCAAAAATAATTGCAAAAACTACTTAATTAAAGCTAAGAATGGGAAGCACAGTCTAAAGTAGAGATATTTTAAGGATATGTGAAACTCACGCTCCTTTGGAAAACATATTATCTCCTCCTCTCTTAGCCTCTTGAAATTTCATGTTTCAGGAATGTCTTGCTAGTATTTATCGTACTTCGAAACCAAAACTCTTTTGAAAGCACTAGCTACTCCACTTGGCAACTCACTGAAGTAAATTACATTATTGTACAAGTACTTTGCCACAGATCTTCCTTCTTTGTCTTTCAGATAAGTATATACTACAAGAGAGTTGATCCAAGCTAGATTATCATATTGCTCCACAACACTGTCAATCGAGCTACTTAAGGAACATACCGTCTTACTCTTATTTTGGCTGGTAAAAGTAGCCTCAAACTCAATTGCTTCAAAATCTAAAAAAATAAGTCAACGAATTATGTTGCAAATCATACCTGATCAACTATAATAAATGTTACAAAATTTGAAGAATTTCAAAGTGAAGACAAGATGTTGCAAGTAAACGAAAACTTACAGAGGCGACTGAAGAAATTTTTTTTTAGTTTTGAAAAGTTCCTTAAATATAGATGATTTACCCTTGTAACTATAATGAGTTTCTAATAGAAATGATGCGTTACCTAGATGATGGTGCAGATTATTGATGCATGTTTCAAGACAGAAATCCAACTATTGTTAAGGCTCTAATAGTTATTAGGCCTACGGCGTTATTATGACTGTGGTGACAACTATCATATTTTCCACTATTTAGTCTTTTGACAGGCAGGAATATTGAAACATTGTGACCTTTTAGATAAGATGCAATTCATCTTCCTAAAAGGAAATCAAGCAACTTCTTTCTAATGAGAAGCCAACATGTAGAAAACTCAATTTTCTAAAAGAATTTGAAGAGAATGATGAGTGTTGATCGTCGAATTTCATTCACTCATCCACTCAGCTGCCCACAAGTTGAGTAACTTCATTCTTAGCTAACGTTGAGTAACATAGATCCATCTCCATTTAAACTCAAGAGGAGTAGTGCAAATAGTTATTACTTAACACGATTATATTATATAACTACTCACTATACCAACATTTCAGATATGTACCCAATTAACAGGCCTCCACATATCTCGATAATCATTCCCATAATTATTGCTTCAGATACGACATTCCCCTATAATTACAGGAAGAATTACTGTAAGAGATATCTAATAACTCTAAACTAGTTACTAAGTCTTTCTCAATATTCACTTATTGGCTTAGGCATCGAAGTAACCGCAGTACCAAAAGCTTTGTCTTTTTTTGTGGGACAATAGTTCAAACCCAAAATCACCTAACAACAAAAAGATCATGGCATTGGTCTCACTACTTACAATGATGAGGAAAAAATAGATATACATATCGATGTTATAGAAAAAGATATACTAAAAGAGAGGATACTGTTTGAGATCAAGGAAAAAGCATATGATTTTTACGATCAATATGGTAAACAAGTTGGGTTTAGTATTCAAAGGAGCAAAGTATACAAAGATTTTAAAGGTGAGTAGAAAGAATTAATTTTTTGTTGTTCATGCCTAGGCATAAGAGAAAATGATAAAATAAGACCTAATATCCGATATCATTAACTAGTGACAAGGTTTGGATGTTTAGCATAAATGAAAATGCAAAAACAAAATGATGGAAAGTTCTAAGTATTAAAATTCATTTCCACTTTCATGCATCCTATAGCTTCCCTTAGAAAGAAAATGTTTTCAAGATCGCATAAGAATTTAAATTTTTTCAACAAGCTAAAGCTGACTTGGCTAAAAGTTCTAAAATTAGACTAAAAGTAAACATTAAGATTATGTTGAGAAGGGTAAGAGGATGTGAGAACCTTAGATTCATTTCTAAAGATTATAATAATTATTTAAGGGCTAAAAGGACCCAAAATATGAGGATTTGTGACATAGGTGGAGTTTTGAAATATATATTCAAAACAAGCAATCTAAAGAATTGAACTAGTCTTATGTTATACAAGTTGATGTTGACAATCTTATTACAAATATTATTTAGGTTGATTGTCATATGAAAACTGATTTTCATTATTTTGGTGATGTTGGTTGTTTTGACACGACATATAGAAAATGTAAGGATAGTAGATCACTTACATTGTTTGTTGGTGTAAACCACCATAAACAAAGCATCATACTTAAGGCTACCTTATTATACAATGAGTCGATTGATACATTCAAGTAGTTATTTGATGCCTTCACTAAGGTGATGCCTAGAAAAAAACCAAAAACAATTATCACTAATGAAGCTCCTACAATAATAAAATATTTAGCAAAATTTTAGCTAAAAACTAGACATCAATTATGTATATGGCGTATATACCAAAATGCAGTAAAACATTTAAGCCATATGTTTGAAAATTTTAGTACATTTGCTAAAGATTTTAGCATATGTATATATGAGTATGATAATGAAGAATATTTCATTAAAGTATAGCAAGAGATTCTTTAAAAATATGATCTTTGTGAAAATACATTGTTGTAGAAACAATTTGATAGACAAAATAAAAGGGCATTGGTTTATGGTTAAACAACATTTTGTGCAGATATGAGTTATACTCAAGGAAGTGAAAGTATGAATAATCAAATCAAGAATTATACTAGCTAAAATTTTGATCTTTTATGGTTCTTTCAACATTTTCAAAGATTAGTGGATGATAGACATTATGAGGAACTGAAAATAGACTTCAAACTTATTCAAAGTAACCCTTATATGGCAAACAAAGTAGAAATATTGAAGCATGCTACAAAAGTCTACACCCCAGCAATATTCAAGATATTTCATGATAAGTTGTGACAAATATAGGGTAGAGGAGAGTAGATAAATGATTAAATATAAAGTTACTCATCTAAGAAGATCCTATCACTATACTATCAATTTTGACTCATGTAGTCTTTAAATATATTGCAATTGTAACAAATTTGAGTTTTTGGGAATTTTGTGTACACATGCTATGAAAGTTTTGTTGTTTCACAATATTAAGCAAGTGCCTAAAAAATACATTCTAAAGAGATGGGAAAAAAAGGCAAAAGTTAGGTCCATGGTTGCTCATTCATGCAACATGCATGGTCCAAAGCCAAAAACTGGAGATCATTATAAGATATTAACTAAATTATTTGCTCATGTAGCAACAAAACCTTCCTTAATGGATGAATCTCTTAACATAGCGATCGATGGTTCTAAGAATATTATGGAAAAAAAATGAAAAAAGCATGAAAGGCTTGTCTATTAAACAAACTCTCAAGGAGGAGCATGCCACAGAGAAATCAATCTCAGTAGTAAAGTAAAAGAAATAAAAAAGAAAGTAAAAGCTAAAGGTAGCACATCTATGAGAAAAAAAAAATGCCTTGGAAAAAACCACTAAAAGGAAAAGATCGACACGTACTTTGGTATGTGTTAAGTATTTCTTATTATATTTTTCTTACAATAGATCATATTATTGCACATCTTTGTACAATCATTTGATACTAATATATTTTAATTACAGAAGTCCACTACTACTACACTAAATTCAATTAAGGATTCTTAGGATGTATTTGCTTAAGAATTAAATGTACAAGCATCTAGTAATGCAATATTCTAATCATTATATTTTATTAGGTTAATTGCACTTTTTTCTATTTTTTTATTTTCAGGCTCCTTCAACACATGGAATTAACATGTTGTCTCATCATGTTCTAGCAACTTATTTTTCATATCCAAACTCTTATTTAGATAAATTATTATTCATTTACATATATACATATAGTAATGTAATATTCTCATTATTATATTTTATTAGGTTAATTGCACTTTTTTTTTCCAAATGATAGATTTTTTTTTTAATTTTTAGGCTCCTTTAACAAATGAAATTAACATATTGCCTCATCATACTCAAGTAACTTATTTTTTATATCTAAACTTCTACTTAGACAAACTATTATCATTCACACATATATACATATATATATATATATATATATATTCTCTTATATTCATCCCTTTATTGTTATGATATTGCAAGAAATTACCACTTCCTTATATAATTCCTCCGACGATATAATTGATCTGAATCAATTACCCTTAACATCTTTTCATTAGACGTAAGTTCTTATCATTGTAATAGTTATGATTTTTTTTTTTTTTAGTATGTGAAATTTCAATAATGACTCCTCTTTTTATATGTTAAGACAATTCAAACTTTAGTTCTTATATGGCATCAATGAGTGGGACTAACTTAAATAGTACATCAAAAATTATAGGTAATATTTTTTTCTTTACAAATTAAAAAGTATCAGTCTTTTCTTAACTCATTTTGAAAATTACAGGTTCAATAAATGCAAAGTAGATACCAAGATTTGGGACTCTAAGATGATGAGATGATAACATAGAATTAAACTTGTAAATCACATTAAAATTTCTAATTTTGTTGTTGTAGAAGAGGGGTTCTAACTAAAGTAGCCCCATGCGAGTCATGTGAGTATCACATTACATATGGTCTCAAAGTAGTGATGTGGAGATAATACTTAATGGGATTATTGGAGAGAGGATAGCAAGAAGGAGAAATAAGCAATCTCAGAATCTCAAATGCACAAGTGACAGGTAAGGGAGCTTAGGGAACTTAAGACATCAACCTTACAATTCTTGAGTAATTAAGACCATTCCTTACCTAAACGCTATTTGATCTTATAGAGTAGAGATTTCACAATGAAGCACCATTTCTTTGATCTCTAAAGTTATATCAAATGAGGAGGAGTAGCTAAGTATTTATAGGCTCTTAGGCTTCATGATATTCGTTAGATTGTCTTGACAATTGATGGACGAGATGGAGTTTTACTCATTTCATAACTAACTAGAATGAGTTTGTGAGAGCCTAAGGCTAATAAGCTTCCTTACGATATGTGAGCTTGCTTAGGAAAGGTTGGTGGCAAACGGAAAAATCAAATGATCCATGTTTTAAGCCCACAAAGTCAAATCTCCCTGAATTATCCTAATTATAGACTAGACTCTCTAGGCTTTAGCACCTAGCCCAAAGAGTCAAGCTAGATAAATATTAAGTTTCACCCAATATAATAATATTTTGGCAACTCCATTAGGGAAGGAGTATGATATCAAAGTGATGGTACCTCTTAGGAAGAGAATGGCTATAATGAGTGAAGCTACCTCTCAAGAGCAAAGTATTAATGTTGAACAAGTTGAGAAAGACCTACCTCCACCACCTCAAGGCACTATGGAGGTGATGTAAGCTATGCAAGAGGCAACAACAGCCTTAGATCATTTCATAGCTATAGTTGCTTCACTCATGATAAGGTTGGTTGCCTCTACTGCTACACAAATTGGAGTGGCTTTGCTAGGCTTTACTATTGTTGAGCAAATAAGCACTACCCCCTCTACTCAACCAGCTTACCCTCCCATTGTTAAAGAAAATATACCCACAGAAGGCATGAGTGAATCTCCCTTACTACAAGTTACAACTTAGACAAAATCTAATATCTAAAATAGAGAATGTAAGGGTCTAAATTAGTGGCTCTTCATCCTTATGCGTGTCTTTTCCTCCATCCAATCCCATTATCCTAATCTTAGGTAGACTTACTTCCTATCCCAATTTAGGGTAGACCTACTTCCTACCCCAATGCTACTCTTACTCTATTACTTATGTCTACAACATTTGTTCCAAGGAATTCCTTTATAACAAGGGAAGACTTAGATGTTTATATGAAGGAAATATAAGTTAAGTCATCTACGGAAGTACCAAAGATGAAGCTCCCATATCATCAATGCTACGACAACTCAACTCTTAAGTTTCAAGTCTAGGCAATGCCCTGGCATCTCGGCTTCCATGCCTCAAGCCTAAGCAACGCCCTAGCACATCAGATTCCATACCTCAAGCCTAGGCAATATCTTAGTATCTCAACTTTCACCCCTTAATCCCAAGCAATGCCCTAGTATACTGGCTTCTATGCCTCGGGACTAGGTAACACCTTAATATCTACATCTTACATCACTGTTGCTTTACAACGCAGGATGTCTTCATTTACATTTACCAAAAAGTGACTCCTGTAGTTAAGCAACACTTAACCAAACATCATTGCTAACTAATAAGACCATGAACTCCCAAGCATATGATGAAAAGATAAGCTTGTATAATGTAGACTAGTAAGAACATTGCCTCCCAGGCGCATTATAAGTTGTCACAACTAAGTAAGACAATTCTAAGTAGCTAAGTAGTGGGAAATACCTCCTCAACTAGTGAAAGACAATTATCTATCTTAGACAATGAATGATATTATTGCTACTTTAGCATGATCAAATACCTTCTTAAAAGGGATCACTTAAATATTATCACTGCAAGTGAAAGCTTTTGCTTCAATGTATGAGATGACTCTAGAAGCTCCTTAGATCATAATAATCTAAGTAGCCTTATGTTCATGACAACCCTCCAAGTGGCTCCTCAGATCACAAAGTTTAAGCTACCTTAAATGCTACGAGCTCAATAACCTATGAGAATGCCAATTGTAATGACTTCCATTGTTGCTGCTAAGTGAAGGCATCGCCTCCTAAGCACACAATGATTTTTACATGCACAATGACTTTTGCTACCAAGAGTACTTCAAGTGGCATCATGAATGAGACGGCATAACAAGTTCATTAGAGCACAAATTTCCCTCTGATGAAGGAACAATCACTCGAGTTGCTACCTAGTCTCAATGAGACATGTTAGCTATTAGGAGAGGAAGGATCTTAATAGGTGCAAAACACTACTCACCTCCATATGAACTTAAGTAAGTAGCGCACCAGCAAAAGTACTAATCTCATCCCCCTTTCCCTAATTGGGGACTCTTAATACTCTACCAACTGTAAATCATCATCACCAACCTTAAGAGGCATTCAGATCGCCTTCCGTGTCAAATAGGGAAAGCAAGCTCCTTAGAATGTACCACAAAGGAATTTTGTTTGCACCTGCAACACTTTCATCTCAGTTATTGTTAAAACTAAATTGAACGGAAGTAATAATAGCATGAAGGATCCTAGCCTTCTTTAAGTGAGTCATATGCTTAGGCTTTATGGTAATATACCCCACTTAATAGCTCCATCTCGATGAAAGCAATTTCTTGAAAAAAGCAAATTGAATATATTAGAGAGGTAACTCCCTCTTCTCATTCTTAGAATGGAACAAGTTTTCTTCAATGGTAAAATAAGTATTTACTCAAAGCTCTTCGTAAATGACGCACTCAATGTATAAGGCCTACTAAGACTTGTTGCTTACAAAGCTTGTTATACGCAAGTCATGTTGCTCTTGGGGCTTGCTACGCTTGTGGCCTACTCACTCAAGGCTTGTAATGTTCGAAGCCTACAAGGTCTTCTTTGATGGTGATCCTAAAGTCCCCTTAAATCTCATTGCGGGAGAGGATCACTGCATACGAGCCCTACCCCTACTCGAAGCCTATTGGGGTCCTCTACATTTAAAGCTTACTATACAAGATGCTCACTACGCATTAGGCCTACTAGGGCCTACTATGCTAGAGGCTTGCTCACTCGAGGCCTCCTATACTTGAAGCTTGTTGAGACTTATTAGGCTTGAAGTTTGCTTGTCGAAGGATGGCTCCCTATGAAGGAATCACTCAACTAGCTTTAAATCTTGAAAGTAGATGTTAAGATTGATTGGGGGCATTATTAATTATGAGATATGCCTACAAGAATAAGAGAGGAAGTTAGCAATAGAAGACATACATGGTATTCAAAAAGTAAAAATAAAAAAAAGGAAAAGAAGAATAACTGAAGTTGATATCCAAATAATGAAGAAGGCCCACCATACTTATGATGGTGTTGAATACTGAACCTTATTTAATGATACATTTAGAAGTTTTGAATACGCCATTTAGAAATGATGACCTACCATACTTCCATTCTACCTAGATGTGGGAATCATAATTGAGTAAAAGTGGTAATAGCATGGTATTCCCTTATCTTCTTCAAAAGAATCACATATGCCAACTTCTTCATTCAATATTCTACCTAAGCAGACCATCGAGATGGAAGCCCCTTCAAAAATGCAAGTTGAGTGTTCAAGAGAGGTAACTCTTCCCCCTCATTCTCAAAGTGGAACAAGTCTTTTTAATGGTGAGACAAATATCTACTTGAAGATTTCTACAAATGAAGCTCTTGATGTGCATATCTTGTTAGGGCCCATTGCTCACAACGCTTGCTATGCACAAGTCATACTACTATCGAGGCTCATTATGCTCCAGGCTTACTCTCTAAGCCTATTCGCTCAAGGCATACAGCGCTTGAAGCCTACAGAGTTTTTCTTTAATGGTGATCTTAGACTCCCTTGAAGGCTCACTATGTTAAAGGCTTGCTGCATGCAAGGCCTGCTGCATGAGCCATCTAAAGCTTAAGGCTAGTTAATACCTTCTTCATTCAAGGCCTGTCTTATAAGATGCTTACTGCACTCGAAGCCTAGTGGGGTCTATTGCACTTAAAGCTTCCTTACTCAAGGCCTATTTTGCATGAGGTTTACTATGCTTGAAAGGTTACTTACTTCAAGGTTATTCCCTATTGGGGAATCACTTCGCCTATATTGGCTCTTGGTGAAGTTATAAACTTGACCATAAAATCAAAGCCTTCTAATACTATATGATGAAGTTGTTGTGCTCAAGACTCGATCATGTGACATTTTCATTTTCCATCACTTGCAATGAGACAAGAGAAATGAGAAATTGAAGAAAGATATTAAATCATAAGTTAGAGAAGAAGAATACCTTTTGTAATAGGGTAATCTACTCACAGCTTCATCAAGGCCCTACTATACTCGAAGCCTTCTATGTGAAGGACTCACTACGCATGGGACTAGCTATACACGAGAACTAGACCCTTAGAGGTTGTTGCTTACTTCTATCTATTGAGCTTGGTTGTTCCATGTTTCTCTACAAGGTATTGCACGGAGTTCTCGATACTTGATTTTATCCCAAAATGCGACTTCAAAGACGGTCTTATCTAACCATTGGTCCTAAAGACCTAGGCGTAGTAGAGGACGTCCATCTGCAACAACATGTCTATTTGTCTAAATTGCTTGCATACTTTGACCTCCATTGTCACTCTGTTCTTTAAGTGGAGAAATTGAGGCTCTCAAATCGTAAAAGTCACACTACTATTGCTAGTAAGAGCTAAACCAACAAATGAGCAATAGGAGAACTTTGTATGATTTAAAAAAAAAAAAAAGTTGTTTCAATGCAGATGTTATGGACATGTAAAGAGTAATGAACGTACCCTTCCTTGAATGTGGCATAAATAAATGAGGTCAAAGAGATTTGAAAAGATTGATTTAAAGATATACTATTCTACTTTATTGAAGACTGCTTTTCTGAAGTCCCTTGACTCTCCAAAGCCAGCACATTAAAATACCTATGATATAAATTCTGTAGAGTATTAAAACTTCCATGAATAATTCAATTAATTAGTAAAATACTAGATGAAGCAAGGCCTACGTATGAAATTATATAAGAGTTACCATTGGTTGAATGGTTCCCTAGTATTCATTACTCTACCTTTTCTCTAAGAAAAGCAAAGTCTTATTCTCACAAATAATGGTTAATAATAGTCATGATAATCAAAAGGAAAAAAAAAATCTCAACCTTGATGCAATCTTTTGAATGAAGCAAAGTAGTAAGTATCAATCCACTTATTCAAGGAGTGAGAATTGAGTTTTTCAAAAAAAAAAAAAAGATCAATCAATGAAGGAATCGAAAATGCAAGCCTATCGCTTTTGTTTTGTCAAATTTCTTAACCTGGATATCAAGTGACTCATTAGTTATCTATAATCTTGATTGTTTTGGAAAAGAACAAAAAGGGAAGATAATATGAAAATGAGAGAAGAAGAAATAAAAATAGAATGAAAATGAATAGGAAGAAAGGATTAAATAAAACACTTGCCATGACGAACTCTACTTAGTATGGCTAATAATGATATCTACATGAAAATTCATTAGTTAGTAGTCACAATAATTCCATAACTATAAATGCAAAAGACAAAATCAAATAACCATGCTCCGCCAAAGTATATATCAATTCTTCATGGTCCTATCAATTCGGATATAAAATCTATTCAAAGCACACTTGTATGGACAAGGGGCTTATATAACACCTCATATTAAACATATGGAACAAAGATAGGCAATTGGTGAATTTGAGATGAGAATGAATAAAATGCTACGATAGTGAAAAAAGTAATCGTAAATATTGGTGCTCCATTTCAGTTGTATCACATGAGAAGACTTGCTAAGATAATGAAGACGAGAAGCAATTTACTATGCCAATAAGGATGAATCAAGAACATAAAAAAATAACACATGCGTGAAGTGAAGGAAAGTGGTTGAAGGATATTGAGTCAAAGGGAGATATATACCCTTGTATATATGTTTCAACAAAAATAGAAATCAAAACTAGGAATCAAGACCTGAAAATGACAACAACAAGACTAAGATATCAATATCCATTTAGATGAATAATTAGAGGGTGAAAAGTGAAAGGGGATTTTCTTTCCTTAAGAGAGAGAGAGAGAGAGAATAAGAAAGAAGAAAAGGACAAGTTAAGGAAAGAAAGGAAGAAGGAGACTCAATAAATTGTTGTTGATGAATCATCATGTCATCTAAGGATGCTATTGTTAAACAAATTGCTAGTGCTTGTTGCCTTACTCATGAACGGATGAACAATCTATTGGTTGTGTAGTTGTTAATGGTTGCTATCATGATCATCTTAGAGTTTTGATAGCATATCCCCTTTACATATCATGTCTATGGCATAATACTCTTGGCGATTGTTATGAGCTGTCCATCACTAAGGAAGGAGATTGGAATTCCTACCAATGTTCAAGACTACTATTGTTAACATGTTTTAGGTTGAAGCTTATGCATTAATTACTCTCTCCAATGGGTATATATAAATGCAAAAGGAGATTAGAGATTATGCCTTCAGAGATTCGGTTGTTGTATATGAAATTTTATATCTTCTATAAGAAAAGAAAAGAAAGAGGTTTGATTCGCTCCTTTTGAAAGGATTTACTAAGGATTAAATTGGAAGTTGAGATATGGGTAAAGTGAAAAAAGATTTATTTGTGAGTATTGTTATGACCCAAAAGTACTGAGCAAAAGAAAGTATATTTGTTTGATGTGATTCACTTTCCATTATTGCAAGTAAATAAGATTTGTAATCCTCTAAATTATTTGAAGTCAATATCAATCATATTCGGTTCATGGAATTCATATCATCATGAAAAAAATGGGGATCAATTTATACCACCCTCACTCTCCACTATCATCACAAACCTACAATATATATATATATATGTATGTATGTGGAATTATTGGGTTAAGGGAAGAAGTTATGGCAATCTCCTATCTAGAAGTTTGGATTGAGACCATATTGTTGTGAGAACTCATATATTTGACAACATGATTCATCATATTTAAAGAGACATAAGCATTCCTATTTTTGGAGCTTACATACTATTATCATGGTCCATTGGAGTGGGTGACTATGAAAACACAACAATCAACTTAAGTGATGTTTTAAGAAAGAATATATATATATTAAAGGAAGAAGATAAAGATATGGAAGGATAGTTGTCTACTAAAGAAGGTCTATTACACATACATATTACCTTTGAGGTAATGTCATCTCCAATATGTCAAAAGCGACACATGCAATCAAACGATACCACAAGCTTATACACTAAACTATATAATAAATAAATTTATAGTGTTGGTGCTAGACTAAATAAAGTCTCCAGCTAAGTGAGCCCACTAAGCAGTAGTATAGCTAATTCATAGTCAACATAAGTCAAGTAGTGACCTAGTTATTCAAAGTAAGCAACTGGTGCCTAAAATACTTAAACTTCGTCCAAGAATTTTAGTCAAGGGACAAAATGTAGAGGATTAAAAATTTATTATATTATTATATTGAGCAAAACCCAATATTTATCTGACTTAATTCTTTGGATTAGGTGACAAGGTGTAGAGAATCTAATCTATAATTAGGATGATTTAGAGAGATTTGACTTGGTGAGCTCAAAACAGAGATCGTTGGACTAATTCGTCCATCTCCAACCTTTCTTAGATAAGCTCATGCACCATGACGAAGATTATTGGCCTTAAGCTCTTGTAAAATCATTCTAGATAATTATGAAATGAGTAAAACTCCATCTCGTCTATCAACCGTCAATCATCAAGACAATCTAACAGATGTCATCAAGCCTAAGAGCCTATAAATACTTAACCATTCCTTCTCGTTTGACACAACTTTTGAGATCAGAGAAATAGTGTTCTACTGTGAAATCTCTACTCTCTAAGATCAAATAGTATTCAAACAAAAAATGTTCTTAATTGCTAAAGAACTGTAAGATTAACGTCTTGAGTTCCCTAAGTTCTCTTGCTTATTACTTATGTATTTGAGACTCCAAGATTACTAATTTTGAGTATTAGAATGGGACTAATATTCTTATTTTAACGACATGGTAATGCTATAAGGTTGGTTAGTTTCATAAGGAAGTAATATTTCTTATTTCACTCATTATAAGACAAGCCTTGTGAACTATATTTAGTCTCAATTGAGAAGTTTTGCATATTGGTTATTTTCATACTAAATTATTCCTTTCTCTTAGCAAATAAAAGAAGTCCCAATATTCTTTTCCTTGTAATCTGTAAAGGAAAGGAAAAAAAAAATTGAAGCATCAATCTCTTTGTTTTTAAATTATCTTTATCTTAAATAAAAGAAGTAAAAATCCTAGCATCACTATCTTATCCTTGATGTCTTAATGTCTTAGTAAAGGGTCTAATCACAATAAAATAAAATACCTGCTTATGTATTTAATTGACAAAAAGAAACCACAATTGCACAATATTTTAATACAAGTTGTTGAAGTCTCGTGATGGTTTTTTGAGAGTAATAGTTTAACTAAGATTTTATATTCTTGAAAAAATGAAACATATATTCCAATTTTTTTTTAAAGAAAAAATATTTCATATATAGAGTAGAATATTTACTGACTATGGAAATAATTTTTTTTTTTTTTATACTTGTAGCATGTCCATCCAATACATATTTTCTTATGAAAAATATTAAAAAAGTCATTCTACTTCATATAAAAATTATATTTTAACTAATTTTTTTTTTTTTTTGTATTTTCATATTTAAAGAATGGAATACTTATTATCATTTCATCTTGATTCTTTTTCTAAATTCCAAGCCTGGCTGTCTTGGAGAACATCATATGCTAAGATTCTTTTTCATCTTTATGAATACGTTTATTTAATTATTTCCTATTGTATGTCATTGTCTATAACGTCAAGGATGGAAACCATAAGCAACTAACGGAAGGAATTGGATGGAGAGAAAATAATGTTTGCTTAGGAATCCATAAGCGGCAAACGGAAGGAATTAGGTGGAGAGAAAACAGTGTTTGCTTAGGAATTTATTGTGCTACGTAACAGTATTTTATAGGATGAGATAGGAAAGTGATAAGAAATTGGGGACAATGTAATTTCATCCAAATAGAAGTATAGGGTCTCTTATTAGAAAAAAAAAAAGTGTTTGTATTTATCTCTCTAAGTTTACTATTGTTCAAATAATTTCATGATAGCATTTGAATAAGCCTTACATTAAAATTTATTACTATTCTTATAAAGGTGGAAACAAGTTGAGTTGGGGTCTAATTTAAGTTAGGTCAAGGTTAGACTAAAGTGGTTTATGGCTAGGTCAAGATCGATTGGACCGAACCAATTATATTTTCCCTTCTATTCCAACCTTTTCTCTTATAACTATAAATAACTATTTTCATAAAAATATCACTTGATCAACAAAAGAAAAAAGCCAAAAATATATACAAAAGTACAATAATTAAAGACACACAAAACAAATTTACACATAGAAAAAAAAAGCCACAAAATTTTGTAAATTTTCTTTAATTTATTGTAACAAATTTTTCTACCCATAATCAAATTAACTACTTTCAATAAAGACAAAATATGATCGTATTATGCTATTCATCAAACATATATGATTTGTTACATTTTATTAACTATATACAATTAGATTATATGCTCCTCCCTTTTCTTGTATAATAACATTTAATATTCTCATGTATAAACATCTATGAGAAAGATTAATTTAAAATATAATACTAAAATTGTAATTTCTTCCCATGTCTTCAGGTAAAAGAAAAGGATTTTCATTTAACTAGTAACAGGAATTTCCAAATTGTTAATAAGCTAGTTTGGATATGGCCTCTTAGGACATATGCTACATTGTATAGGTTAAGTCTAACCTCCTTTACAAAGTCATGCTCCTTGTAGCTTAAGCATCTCCTTTACACTAAAATGGGAAGGGAAGGAAAGTAGAAGGAAAACATAAATTTCAAAACACTTTTCTTTGTCTAGAAGTAGATGGAAAGTGGGAGGGATGGATTTGGGATGGAAAGTTTTCCATAAGGCCTATATGTTTTTTTTTCCCTTTCAAATTGAAGTGATTTGGGATGAAAAATCATTGAAATTCCAATTATACTCTTACTTTTTTAAGTTTTGTCATCTTTGTGGGGATAGTATAAGTAATTTAGTAGTTTAAAGTATTTTCAAAAGTTATTTTAAAAAATATCCCTTCAACATCCTTGCCTTCCTCTTTCCTTCAATCCAAACAAGAACATGTAATAACTTTTTCTTTCCTCCTTAATTCTTTCCTTCCACTTTTCATCTCTCCTAATTCCTTCCCTCTTCCTAAACATAACCTTTGAAAAATAAGACTAAGCTACAAAGAAATCACACCGATCTCCATATAATCGCCAGTTTAAGTTCTAACCTATTCCTAATGGCTAGCTTAGATCCCAAGCACACCTAAAGAAGACCTATTCCTAATATAAATCATACATTTAGGTTTAAAGTTACCAAACGCTTTTTGTGGTTTGGTTTCATTTAGAGAAAAAATAGAATGAAACCAAACTGCATTACTACTACCAAAGCATTAAAATACTAAAATGAAAGCATTAACACTCAAAAAATTAAATCCATTTATGTACTTAAATAAAAGCATTAACACCAAAAAAAAAATTGAAAACTCCAACACTTTCTCTTAATTTAAATATCTCCATAGAAATGTCATCATTTTTCTAATTTTAAGAAAATTGTTTGTCTAAATTAAATAATTATTGAAAAAAACAGAAAATAATATATCATTAGGCAAGTATTATGTTTACACAAATTAAAAGATACTACATTTACAAATCATAACATGCTAACCAATCTACTATCCATAAACTATAACATATTCTTTTAAAAAATTAATTTTCTTTTAATTATAGGTATATTTATTCTATAAGTGATTATTATTTTTTTAAAACATAGTGTAATTTATTTGAATTATTGTTTCTATAGCCATGTAAATCTAATTTCCTTTTTTATTTTTAATAAATATTAGCTGGTGACAAACTTTTTTTTACTAAAGTAATCGCCAAATGGCATTTTTTGGAAGCACAAATTGCCTACAAGCTAGTGGCGAAAACTTTAGCTTTTTGTTGATTAAAGTTCGCCACGTGCATTTTTTTTTTCTTGAAAAACGAAACTTGATCCGACAAACTTTTTTCACCATTATAGTTGCAACTATAGGCTCAACTTATAGCAATGATGATAGGACACAATATTACATTTTTCAAAGATTGCGACTCTTCCTAAAGTTATATAATAAGTGTTTATTTCAAAAATCATGAAATGATATGACTTCTCCTAATGGAAACATAGGAAGACTTGTGATTCTTCTCAAGAAAGCATCTTGTCTTTACAAATGGAGAAGCAATAAACGGTCTAAAAAGTTTCTTGACATTTTTCCAACCATCCTTTAAAGAAAATCTAGTGAGAGAGTGCCCTTGCAAAAAGGCATTCAAATTGTGGACGCATGTGTTTTTATGCGATTACAATTTAACTGTAGCTACATTAATAAGACATCATTAATCATATTAGTATTTTGATTGGTGATTAATTTCGATATGTGTACATCTATAAAACATTAATAGATCTATTCTGGTTTGTTTTCTTAATTATAAATCAATATTAGTATTAAAACCATATAATTTTTTTTTTTTTATGGGTGAAACGAAACTTTATTAATAGTAATTAAGTTTGGCCACAAGTAGACATAGTACTTGGGCTTACATAATACTGACAAAGGTTCATAAAATTATGAGATAAGCTCCCTACAGGCGGAGAGAAAAACAAGACACTAGATTGGATAGTAAACCCTTTCCTAGCTAAACTATCAGTAGCTTGGTTATGCCTCTGTTGATGTAGCTGAAATTGAAGCTTTCAACTCTACTGCTCAATTCCCTGCATAAAACAACCACATTAGCCAAGTTAGGATCCTCAAATGTTAGATTTTGTAAAATTGTTATTTCTTCCGAACAATCAGATAGGATATACATACATACATAGATACATACATGTATATATCTGCTTGAAAGACTGTTCCAACCCAATTTTAAGAGCTTTAGCTATTCCCCATAGTTCTGCTTCTAGGGGAGAGGTATAAGCTATCTGCTAAGCAAACCATAACAGGAATTCTCCCTTGATATTCAACATAATTCCTCCTATTCCCGCCTTCAATTGCTCAAAATTGGTCGACACATCTGTGAGGATGAAAATAAATTCCTTGCGTTGCACATTAGGTAAGACAATCTTCTTAGCAGGATCATCGGCCCTTGTTGAGACACTATCTTTCACATGCTTTAGCTGTCCAAAAATCAACTGCTAAAATTTTTGCTCAAGTAGACCATTGTAATATATCATCGGGTCTTTACCATTAAAAACATTATCATTCTATTCTTCCAAATTGCCCAGAGGAAGAATAGGAACTTAGTTTGCTGAGGTGGTTTCCTTTTTTGCTCCTTTGCCATGGTTATGTGAATGAAGCATTTTGCTTGATCTATCTATCTTAGAGGCTAGGCTGCAAAAAAAGACATAAGAAAAGCACTAGCATTGTTGAGTGTTTTCCAAATTTCTCAAACTTTCTCACAATCCTTTAAGATGTGTTCAATAGTTTCAATGTGCTGTTTACAGAGAACTTGTATGTTATTCAACTGGATTCCTCTTTTACATAATTCATGCTTCGTTGGTAATGAATTATGCAAAATTCTCCAGAAAAAGGTTTTAATTTTTGAAATTGTTATCATTTTCCATACCCAATTCCAGTTTTTTGTGGCCAACTCGGGGTGAGACTTCTCTTTGAACAACCATTTGTAGACCTGCTTGAGGGACAATTTTCCATTTGCACTTAGCTTCCACACAACTGATTCCCTTTCTGATGATTCTGTATTAAGAATGACATTCCCTAACTTGGATTTATGGTAGTCTGTGATGGGAAATCCAATGAATTCTTCATTCCATTCATGGAGGTCCAACCAAGCTCTTTTGATAGTTAAATTTTCAACGCCCTTGGATAATGGTGGAGAAATTGGTTTTGAATATATTACATATCTTTAGAGTTTGTCCGGGATTTTTTTACGGTTCCATTTTTTTTTTTTCTTTACAAGACTAATAGTATTATTTATTTCACTCTTGATTTGATGAGTTTTAAATCTGAATTATTAAATAAAATGTAAATTTAATAGTTTATATTTAAAAATATAAAAATAAATAATAAAATAATAAACGAGATCAATCCAATAAAACTGAAAAAAGAAACTATAGAAGTTCTCACATAATACAAATAATCATATGACCGTGCATTCAATGAATGTATTGCCTATTATGACGATATTATTTATCGATTCGGTCATTGTCCAAGGGACCTTTTTTAGACATATCGTCCCTCCATAAATTTCTTTCGCAGTAATAAAGGGATCGCACTAAAACATAAATGTCCTACGTCTGCTTCTTTCTTTTCTTTCTTTTCGTTTTTTTTTTTTCTTTAATAATCAATACACCCATCAAACTCCCGATTATGAGTCTCTCGATAAAATGATCGAATTCATCAGTTCATCAGTTTTATGAATTCCTCGGCTTTTTACACATAAAGTTTTTATGTCTAAATCTCCATAAATGATTATATATAATATCATACATAAATCGAAAAGCAACGCAGAATTCATTTAAATGTCCAACCTATATACATAGCATGTAGTAGAATGTGGTTGGTAAATATACGAACTACAGGACAGGAGAGATAAGAAAATTTATTTAGAAAATTGCGTGCCCTTTTGTAAGTATATTTTATAATTTTTCTTTTTCACATTTTAAAATTCGTATTATATCATGTTGTACTGTCTATTTTCTCTCCAAACACAGTGGTGATTGATTATTGCAATATGACATCGCAATCATGAAAACGGTGGAGCTCCACATATCACTCGTTTCTTAATTTGTCCAAACTCAAGGAAGTTTCCTTCTTTTCTTAATTTCCTTGTTCCATCAAAATTCCTTGATGAGGATGATTTAAAATGGCTTGAAGTTTTGTTTATTTAGTGATCCTATCGTGATAGTTGTTTTGCCGTCTGTACTAGGTTTTTCCGTAAATTTCTATTCAAGCGAAACCTATTTTACTTGTCTTTCTTTTTTCTTACCTGTATTCATATTTATTTAATGTTATTTTATCTATACTTCGTTAAAAAAATAAAAAAAATAAAAATAAAAATAAAAAGAGGATGTTCGATTTTTATCTGATTTTATTCATATCAATTTAAGAAATATACGAAGGTAAAAGTGAGATGTTTATTATGGTATCCAATTTATTATGCATCATTCCAGGAAACCTTATTCTTACGGAGAGGATGACTTGAAATCTCGGATGAAATGTGCAATGTTCATGAATAAGAAAGGGATCATCGTCCTCCTTAAGGCATTAGATTTTCTATTTAAACTAGAATATTAATCATATATTATGATGGATATAATATATTTTTTCCGGTGGAAAATATGTAATACTTTTTATAAGGTGAAAAACAATATTTTAATCCTGAGCGACCTTTTCTCGAGAAAGGAAAAATTTGTTGTGCTTTTACAGGAAAAAGGTGAAAACTCTTCACATTCGGCACGTCTGAAAATGTGTCGAGTGTTATCTTAAACATTGCAATGAAAGGGTGCCCTCAAAACAGGATATAGTAGAGATAAGGTACTTCTACAACATGTTTTGCACTACCACTGATATCCTAGCCTCAACCATCCATTTGCAACTCAAGAAGACAGTAAACAGATATTTAAATAATAAAAGAAAGAACTCATTAAGGATGGAACTGTGGTCTCATTGCATTTGCAATTCTTCGAGATCCACAATAAAACAAAATCCATTGTACTACCATATTTAATTTACAAAATAAGCCTGGTATTAAACAAAATTTCTCTTATAGTATTGGATGAATTTAAATATTTTTGTCTCCTATATTTGGTACTAAAAAAATCTTGAAATAAGACAATAAAATCAATCTCTACACCAAAGCTCCAACTTAATACTAACATTATTGCCTATGCCACAATCACCCATCACCATCTACCATTAATACAATAATTGTATCAAATCAACATATCACCAATATATTTATTACCACCAAGCTCACACTTTTATCACTATACCATATTTCCCACTATTATCATTACCTCAAAAACCTTGTAAAACTTGGTGAATTGCCTCCATCACAATGTCTCTAACACCCCTCACACAACACTATTATTAGCACTATTGCTTTCATATGGCTACCAATCGCATCATTACTGTTACCACTACCAATGGATCATTGTATTCCACTATCATCAATATGGTGCTATATAAGTAGGAAGGAGCTTAAAGTGTTTGCGATGTTATAGTGTTGGCAATAGTATTGCAATTGTGGTAGTGGTGGCAACAATGGTGGTATAAGTGGGAAAACAGTGATGGAATGGGAAAATGTTGTTCAAACAAATGCACCATAACACAAGTAGTATAAAAATTAAAATCGTTATAAGTACTTGTGCATAAATATTTATAGATATGAATATATATAATGAAATAAAAAAAATCTAGTATTATATTGTTTCATATTAGTAGCAAGCTTAGATCTCTAAACTTAAGAAGGAGGTAGCACATAGGATTACCTATGAGAAAGTCCTCTAACAAGTAGCCACTAACAAAGAGTATGACAACATCTTGAAAGAAAAGATGGGGAGATAAGAAGTCTTAATTCACTATCTCAAATACAACCTAAGCTGTCTTAATTTCACTAGTGAGCTTGATGGGGGGAACAAGGTAAGATTAAGGTTAAGGCACTATACAAATGGGTGATCAAGATGATGGTCCCCATCCTCTTGCTATGGAGCCTCCTCTAATTCTAAACCCTCCTACTGAAGATAATTGATTCATTGTTTTGCTTTGTTGTGATGTTAAAAGACTTTGTTTAAGATAGGTTTGTTAATCTACTCTCTTGTATATAATGTGTCAATTTGATCTACTCTATAGTATACGGTCACTGCATTATACTTGCTTATTGTCTTGTTATTGCCTAATTAGATCAAAATAAGTTTTAGCTCAAATCATGATAGATTAAAGCTAGTAGGATCGTATATCGGTTGGCTTAAACCCCTTGTAGTAATAATTAAGTTAGATTAGCTAGTAATTCATCTTCATGTTAGGAATTGAAGCTATTAATTAATTCCTAAGTTGATAAAGCTTAGAATTATGCTATATGCATGTTGAACATCCATTAGTTGTATTCTCTAGCTTAGACTTTAATAAGTTTGTTAACCAAAAGTTGGTATGAAATTTATCTTGTTCGCCTCTTATAAGCTTTAGCTTAATTTAGTCCATTGACCATGTAAGGAGGCTAGGTCATACATCTAAGTTTGAAATAATTAACCATTAATGAATAAAATGAGAACAAACATGAAACTTTCATTAATAAGTAAAGGATATATAGCCGAAGGATGCTACCATTAAAGCATAAGCCATATTACAAACTGATCTAATCACAAACTACAATGACAACAATATCAAATACTGAATCAAGAACAAAATAAACATACTCTAACGCTCCCAAAACTTAGGTGATTACAGTTTGCCACATGTCCTTATAATCTATTAACAAATCAGATATCTAGATTCAACTTACTAAAATCTCCACGTAAATAACAAGCGTTAACCTATAGTGTCTTCATAAAATAATATGGATGTTCATAACATCCTTAGTCCATAAATAACACAAAATGATCAACTTCTCACTTTATTTTATTTAAAAAAGTAAAACTCAAACTTAGTTCAACAATATTTATTTCAAGAAACATAAATACAATTTAAGTATCAACTTCCTTAAACTAAACTAACAACATAAGACCAACCTTAATAAGAGAAGTCTCAAGTGACTTCTCATAACCTAAGTAACAAAATGAAAATAACACATCTAGCAACTTTTAACAACAAAACTCAGAACCCTACTCAAATCACATTGTTCCATTTCCATCATAAAAATAGTAATCATAATAACCTGTAGCATCACCATAATTATCATACTTGCTATAAAAGTCCTCAGAGTTCTCATAACCTATTCCTGCATCTAAAATTAAGAATCCTTAAAAGGGGTGAGCAAAGCCCAATATGGGGTAAACAAAACAAATATGCATGTATCATACAATGAATACATAGTCACACACATTAACTAGTTCAACAAAACTATATGCAACAATCATAGTTTATTATCTTTTATTAGGTCATCAAGCAATATAGTTCTATCATCTTAAAACTTAGAGTAACTCATAACTCTAACACGCACAATATATATATATATATATATATATATATATAAGTATTGATATTGGATCTTCTCTAATATCCTAGGAACTAAAGATCACCTAATCTATCTAGATCATTTCAAAGTAAGATTACAATCAAGACAAATTACACTAAGATCATTAGGATGCAACCCTGAGGTCTAATCCTACTAGTCCCTTGGGCCCAGCCAAGTACAAACAACACACTTTATTAATGCCAATAGTAATTAAGTCAATTTAATAAGTGCTAGCCCTAACAAACATAAGCAGCATACAAACCCTATACCTAACTAAAGAGTTTGCTTAGAATTTGAAATACGTGCCTTATAACCTATTTACAAGAGAATAAGACATGTACTTAGTTTCTAAACTCATCTAACCAGACTCTCTAACATACGCAACTCAACTGTCTCACACTTGCTTTTGAGTCACTTAAGGAATCTAGGATTTCTAAGAAGATAGATTGATTTGTAAGGTATTTTGGGTGAAGTTTCATGTTTAGAAAAGCATTGGAAAAGATTTAAGAAAGAAAACATAGCGAGAAAATATTGAAAAATCAAAAGAAATGTCACTACACATAATAGGGGTCATAGTGTTTTGATGAAACAACAAATGGCATCCAAACACCATGATTGGGGAGTAGTCTACTCCCTAGCATTCGAACAGTAAGGGTGGTGGCATTTGGATGGTAGGCTACAGTTTGTACCTCATCCCCTAACTTTTAACTCTCCTTTCACCAAACTCGACAACCACCCTTCCCTAGTGCTTAAAAATCATCTACACAACCTCAAGACTCTCCAAACATCCTCTAAACATCACTATACAATCCATTCTCCACCCAAAACTCGATTCAACCTTCACACTTCTATTGAAAACAAAATACAAGGCATAATGTTAGATTACTACCATTAGATATCCATAACTTGCGCCTCTAACAGCACTAACTCGCTATGGAGACTCTAACCATAGCTTTGAATTCATTTTATCCACTATGCTAAGGGGAAAAAAGAATTTTAAGTGGTTTTAACCAAAACTTTTGATAAAGAGGTTGTTGACAACCTTACCTTAAGTTCTCCACCTTAAACTCAATTACACTACCAAAGATTTGTTGTAAAACTTCCTATCAACCTTCTCAAATTTGTTTTCCTCACTATTCTAGCCAAAAAAAACAAACTTTTAATAAAAACCTGTTACAATTCTTTAATAATAAAGATACCTTCAATCCTTACCTTAGTTCTCTAAATCTCAATCTCACTACAACTTCTTGTAATCCTCTCCTTACTTCAAGGTTATTGAGGAAACCTTAGCCCAAGTGTGGAGCATGTGAGAGATTTGCAAAAAAGGTTTCCTAAATCCTATGTGGCCCTTTTATACTTAAGGTTATAAACAATTTCTTATGCCTAAACTGCCTCCATAACTGATACCATTACTCAAAGTAAGGCTTTAGATTGTTGGCATTCCAAGTACAAGTATAATCTAACTATCAAGCCTCGACATTCTATAAGCTTTACCACTACCAAAAACTTCACGAACCCTTTCTTGAACCTCCCAATTTGGAGTTAATTTTTCCTAACTTTATTTAGGTCCTAAGGTTTCGATTTTTCAATAAACCAAATCTCTTAGTCTGAAAACTTATATTTGCCATGCTTATCATAGTTCTAAGCATCCCATTACTGATAAGCCGTTAAGTGTGCTTTTTCCAATTCCCTAGTCTTGTCAATGATATCAAGATTAACTTGCAATCCAATACAACATGCTACAGCATCATACATCTTCGTAAGCGCTAGAAAGCTCTAACTCTATCAAAAGGATGGCTTTAAACCCATATATTAGCTTGAACAAGGTTTCTTTAATCGAAGTCTAATAAGCAATTCAGTACTTATAAAATGTTTTGCAACTCTTCAACCCATGTTCCTTTAGCTCGATCTACCCATTTCTTTAAGCTATTTAATATAACTTTATTCACAACCTCTAATTACCCATTAGTTTAAGGATAGGTAACTGAGGTGTAACATAATCAAATATGATGCTTCTCGCAAAATTCTTTAAATTTGTAGCTGTTAAACTGAGTCCCATCATCTATGATGAAAGCATGCTGATTTCCCTACCTTAAAAGGACAAAATTAATGATGAAGGCTTTAACACTTTTCTCCGTAATCTTGGATACTGCCTCTACTTCCACCTATTTGGTAAAGTGATCAACTTTAAAAATAATGTACGGCTTCTGCCTTACCATCTTTGGAAATGGCTCAAGTATGTCTACTTCCCATTAAGCGAAGTGTATTAGGTTAGTCATCAATAGAAGAGTATTTCTCAAGGCTCACTATATTGGAACATTCCTTAATATCAGTCACATAGCTAAACTAACTCGTTTGCATCATTTTTCATGGTAGGCTAATAATACTTAAGCCTTATAAATCACTATATAAATCTTGGGCTTTAATGTGATTGCTACAAATCCTTAGATATAGTTTGGATAATAATAGTTCAGCTTTGCATAGCCTTAAACATCTTAAGAAGGGCATGCTTAAGCCTCGCTTATATAAATAATCATCAATTAAAGTATAATTGTTTGCTCAATACTCTATCCTTCTTTGTTCCTTTTGATCTTCTTATAACACTCCATCTTTCAAGTACGAGATGATAAGATCTATCCAACAAGGTTATATGTCAAGTCAAATTTCTATTCATTACCAGCGTGTTATATGAACACCCTTACTTGGTAGATATCCGATGAAAACCTTGTCTTTTCTTCTAAATAAAGAGGTAGAGGTTGATCTTGATAATTGATCTACTATCACATTCTATGATCTAAGAATCTTTGTAATACCTTAGGATCTTAGCTAAGGTCCAATCTCTTTCATTGTATTCAAATATCTTTTCATCAATTCATCCTTCACATTGTATTCTTATCGAACTTATTGTACCGTAAGTTAAGAATCCATTAAAAATTCTAGACTTCAACCTCCTTAGCTAGCTTTATCCTTACATTAAGTGCTTTACATTCTGACTCTTTATCACTTGCTAGGAATCTAAACTTTAAAGCATATTTACTACGAACTTTGGGTAATCCTTGCAAGACTAATCCTACTCCACTCCCTTTAGTAGTTAAAGACCCATCAAAATGTAAGATCCAAGATGGTTCCTTACTTTCCACCACTGAATCCTCTTTTCTGGTGAACTATGCCACAAAGTTGGCCAAGACGTTTACTTTAATAACATCTCTTAGTCTATACTATACTTCGTACGCACTTAGCTTTAACACATATTTTACCATCCTTATGGAAGTGTTAAGCTTTTGTAATGCTCATCATAAAGATTGATCTGTCAATACAATAACTTGATAGGCCTTAAAGTATGGTTAAAGTTTTCAAGCTACTAACACTACTGTCGATGCAAACTTTTCCAATTCAGTATATCATACCTCTAGCCCTTGTAGCACATGACTTACATAACAAATAGGTCAATGCTTTCTCTCTTCTTCATAAACTAACATTGAGGAAAGTGTATGACCACTCATAGCCAAGCACAGGAACACATTTTATCCAAGAGCTATCTTTGATGGCACAGGTAATGTTAAGGTTCTTAAAGCCATTTAGCATGTATCTATCCATTTGAACTCCTCTAAGTTTCTTAAAATTATGAAAAATTTTGCACATTTGTCAACATTTTTATATATAAAGTAGTTAAGTGTTACAACTCAACCTGTTAAATTGTAAACCGGATTTCATCATCTGGGATGTTGCATATCTAAAATAGCTTTAATCTTCTCAAGATTTGCCTCAATCCCTACACCACATTACCAAGTTGTTAAGAAACTTATCATATAATGCCTTAAAGACATACTTTTTTTCTTCTTTTTTTTTTTTTTTTGGGGGGGGGAGAGAGGTAGGGGTATACGGGTTGGTTAGGTAAGGGGGTAGGTTTCAACTTCATATTATACCACCTTAATATATAGAAATTTTCTTAGAGATCTTAGAGATGATCCTCAAGGTACTTACTCTTCGTAATCATATCATATATATATACTTCTACGTTCTTTCCTAGTTATGGTTAAAACATCTTGGTTACTAGCCTTTGATGAGTTACACCAATAATTTTAAGACCAAATACAATGACATGATAATAATAAGTGCCAAAGTAAATCATAAAAGATGTATAGACCTGGTCTTCCTTTTCCATCATGATTTGATTATACCTAGAGAATGCATCCATGAAATCAAGCAATGAACAAGCCAAGGTAGAATCTATAAGTTAATTAATTCAAGAAAGAAGAAAATGATCCTTAGAGCAAGCTTTATCTAAATTAGTGTAGTTCATACACATCCACCACTTATCATTCGCCTTCTTAACCAAAAGACAGTTGGCAAACTAGATTGGATATGACTCTTCTTAAATGAATCTAACTTTTAAAAGTTTTTGTAATTATTCTATTATAGCTTATCTTTTTAAGGTGAAATTCCACTTCTTCTATAGTATAACCTTAACCTATGGATCAATGTTAATCCTATGAGTTATAACATCTTCGAGAATGCCTAGCATTTCTAATGGCAACCAAGTAAATCGATAATTATTAGCTTGTAACAAACCTACTACTCTTTGCTTGAGGTCTAGCAACATAGACTTTCAACCTTAGTGGTTTGCTTTAGGCCATCTTTAAGCTAAATTTCCTCAGTTTTTTCTTTAGCTCACTTCTCATGCTTGTTCTTTCTTTTAGGCTAAATTCAACACATAAGATTTGTTCCCTCTTCAATGTTTTTAAATATAATGATCTTGATATCTTCCCATCTCCTTAGCAAATTAAGACTCCTATTGGTATAGGGAACTTCACCTTTAAGTGTATAGTTGAGGAAATTATTCTCAATGCATTGATTGAAGGTCAACCTAATATAACATTGAAGGCCAACTAGCAGTTGACAATAACAAAGTCTACATTCTGCTTAGCCATGTTCTTGTGATCCTCAATTGACAAAGGCAATGTCTCGATAGTTGTAAAAATCATACTTATATTCATACATTTCTATGATTTTATACTTTTAGAAAGTTCTTTTGAGTTAACAAGAGTATAAAATCATTTTCTTATAAAAACTTATGTCTTTAGTTAAGTTTACATGTTAAATTTGATAAAAACTTATATTTTTAACCATATTTACTGATTATATATATATATATGAGTTGAATAGGCTACAAAATTTTTTTTTAAAAAGTTATAATTAGGTTTCTCCTCTCTCCTTTCCTTCTTCTTAGTCCTTATTTGATGTTCATGGCCTTTATTTAGGTTCTAACTCTAATAACATAGTTTATAAGGAAAACTATATATTTTATATTATACATCAATAACTTAAAACAAATTAAAAGGTTTGATTCTCTTTAATTCATTGCTTTTTCAAAAAAATTGAAGAAAGTTTATATTTTATTTTAATTGTCCTTCTTTTGTACATATTAGATTATAGATTAAAAAATTTTTTGGAGAAATAACTCTATTTCTTTATTTCAATAATGTATTTCAATTTTTTAACAACTATTATAAGCATATTTATAATTTTAAAAAATTAATTTACATAGGTTACAGAAAATTACATTTCTACATTTCAATTTTATATTTTGATTATACATACCTTCTAACCATTCGAGTTAGAATAACGATTATGGCAACCTTAAACGTCACGATTTCTTCTGCTCAAACTGGTCGATTGTTAAAACCATACAAATTAATATCATACGACTGAATCTTACAATCAATATTAGGCTTCATTTGTCCATAACTACTCTTGAACATGATGTTCGTTGAGCTTCCCACATCAATCATGATTTTACAAACATCAAATCCAGCTACATGTACACTAATAACAAAGTGCATCACCATAGGGGTCTAAATCCCTTTCATGTCTTCATTTAAGAAAGGAATAGTATCTTCTACCTTTGACATTCAAAACATCATGGCAACTTAGAGCGTTAACCAAACTAAAAGAGCTCAACATACACCTACATTTTGAGCCTCCAACAATAGTATTGATGACTTTGATCAAAGCTCTATTGTTATTGTTTTTATCATCATCACCTTTTTCCCTTCTATTGTAGCCTAATCATTGTTAATTCTCTTCCTCTAAGTTGGTCATTGAATCACATTGCACCTATCACCAATGAATTGGTATAGGTATCTTCTTTTCACTCTAATGCAGTCCTTAACTAAATGTGATCATCATCATTATGACCTCAATCTCTATGCAAGCCACAATACTTGTTTGAGTTTCACCTTGAGGGTTACCTTTAGTTTTTCAAGCCATGCTAAAAGTCTCAATTCCTCACTTCCATCAAAATATGACTAATAGGTTGGTTTATGCATGTATAATCTGAATAGGATAAGACAACATGCTTCCACTCACTTGTGCTATTAGCTTCCCTTCAAAGGCCCTTATCAAGCTTATGGTCAAGTCTATCCTTCATAGAAGCCTTTTCATTTTCTTGCTTCTTATCCGAACTAACTTTACTGGATTCTCTATGAGCCTCAATGTTACTTTCCTATTGAATAAACTTCTCATACTTTTTATGGAAGTCTTCAAAGGAGGTCATTTGATGCTTGGTAAGAGACATATAAAAGTCCTCATGTGGTTTTACTTCATGTATAATTGGGTGTAATAAAATACTCTTGTCCAAATTCGATATTTATATCATGGCAGCATTGAAACAATTGATATAATTACGGATGCATTCATCCAACCTTTGCTTGATAGAAGTTAAGATAAAGGAATCCTTCGCTAGTAATTTACTTGCTAGGAAATGCTAATGGAAGAGGTCAATAAATTCATCAAAGCAAGAGAAGGAGCCCTCCTTTAAATTGTTAAACCATATACTTATCGACTAAGGTCGTTGTAGTTTATTAGCATTACCATTAGTCTCCTATTGGATGGATCGAGGCCTAAATCTTCCTTCCTCTAAGTTGCAACATAGTTAGCTAAAAGAGAAAAAGAAAAAGAAAGCATGTACCTGCTTACTTCCTTAAGGTTATCGAAAATGCTTTACAAAATATGGCATCACTACGATCATGTAGGCTCATGATAGTTTGGAAATATAACAGGTGATCATTAAGATCTTCAATGCCATCATATATCTCAAATTAAGGTAATATGACATGCAATGGCATCACCTCTTCTTAAATGGCATACATGATTAGGCTCTTATTTAATAAAAGGCTTTTGATATGCTATTCTTTTAGTATCAGGTTTGCTTAACAGCTTAAGAATATATTCCTCTAGTTCCTAGAGGTTCATTTGCAGCTAAGTGATGTGAATGTGACTTAGCCTCCTAATGCTTTAGCTAGTTATGCTAATTAAGAGCAAGAGCACCACCTTATTGTACTAGTGGTGGTACTTATATCTATCTACTAGCCCATGTGACACAATAAGTTGATTTCTCTCTTAGGGATGGGGTATGTCATTTTGTTCTAATTCCCTTTGAGACACAATTGGTTGGTTTCTTTTAGTAAAAACAGGCCCTAAGCATGTTTGCTGAGTATACCTATTAACAATTGTTGGAGCCTCATTTTCTAGTTTAGGTATGTGAATAGATGGCACACTCACACTCTCTAACAATAGAAAAAACCTAAACTGCTATATTCTCTTGTAACTCTTCATTTCTATCAAAATTTCTACATTTTTTATCAAAATCTCCTTATTTTGTTCTACCAAATTAGTACACAATTACTCTAACTATGCAAATTTCTCTAGATCTACTGCATTCAAATTTTGTTGTGATGATTCTCTTTATGGAGAATAGGTCAAGGCTTCACCAATACCATCTATGTTACTACTTTTCATTATACATAACTTTCCAACCATATGGAGAATTCTCACAAATAGCATGAAGCTATTAACAATCAAAATTATTAAGTTGGACTTAGGCCTCTGTTAAAGAATAAGGCCAACAAAAGGAAAGAATTAAGTTAAAGGGTATGTTCCGTTAGGTGGTATTTATAAGTGGCAACTTATAATTGTCCTTCCTCTAGCAATTAATATATTTATCACATAGGGGAATAAATTTCCAAACCATTCCTTAATTCTTAGGAATGTGGGGTACTATACGATTACTTATGTAGTAACCATCAAACCATTCATGCTGCTTTTTCCTAAATCAAACATATGGAAATTGAGCTCTAAGTGTTTAACTAGGTCATGTTAACTAGAGTTAGCAACTCTTAATTCCTAAGTTGATTAAAGCAACTCCAAGCTCCTCCTATTTGGTTTGAGCTCTTCATGAAGGCATAAGTCTATTTAGTTTACATATTCCCCTTTATGTAACCAAGATCTTGCCCCCAAATTCAAGTGAGGAATGGGCTAATGAGCTCGAATTAGGCTCTTATCAGATTGTTATGGACCTTACTAGGCCTTTGATGAGAATTCCCTATCAACAATAATATATGAAAATTTAAGTGATTTCAAATGAATGAATTGGTTCAAAAATATCTTATTACGCTGTAATTTAAAAATCAAATGACTATAATCATTGTAAATTCTATATTTTTGAGTTTCCACAAATTGGTCTTTAGACCTTTTTATCATCATATATTGGCATGATCATGGACAGTATAGCAAGACCAATTAAACATCAATAGCTCCTTACATTCTCTTTTATGCCCATAATAAATTGCCACATGGTTTGTCTTTAATAATGTACATATATGTACTGTGTAATTATCAAATATATTTACATACATAGTAGTTTTAGTAGGTATTTTATAAAAAATATCATGATGTTAGTCCTTATCTAAATATAATTTGTACTTGTACATTACGTATACATATGCTACATGTACATGCTCTACTTTACGGCAACGAATGAGTTGAGTTACTCGTGAATTGTTTAAGTTCAGCTCGCTTAAAGCTCGATTTAGATCAAGCTCGATTTAGCTCAAGCTCGATTAGTAAATGAGCTTAGCTCAAGTTCAAATGAAGCTTGTTTATCCATATAAGCCAACTCCTATTTAGGCTTACAAGTAGACTCATGAGCTTTATATATATTATATATATTAGGTATCATATATAATTATAATTTAAAAACTAATATCTATATATTATACATAAGTATATAATATGATATTATATATAAATATAATCTAATATTTATTCACTATTCTTTAATCTATTTGTTTATATATTTATTAATTTGATATATTTGGGTTTATAGGCAAACTTGATTTGGCTTACTTTAAACTTAGCTTAGTTTGAGCTCAATTAGTAAACGAATCGATTTTGTACTCAACATAAAATTTGCTTATCTAAACTAGTTAAATTTAAGCCTATAATTTTCTGGCTCAATAAAAGTTTGAGTTTGATAATTTTTAAAAGAGTCCAACTTGAGTTTTCAAAAACTGGGCTCGACTCAACTTGTTTGTAACCTTACTTTAATGGTATATACATGTAATGGGTAATAGCCATTACATATTTTTCCATATGTTAAAGAATCAAAATTTACATATAATCTTATTCCTTAAAAGCTACTCTCCCAGCCATATCATTATTCCAAGTGCAAAAACTAGAGGATGCACATAGACACAACACACAAATGAAAAAGAAATAGGAAATAGTAATATGATTAAAGGAAGTATCTAAAGTCCCATTTCATGGAAAAAGAAACTTCATATTATAATTAGATAAATTTCATTCAAAATCTTAATTATGAAAGTTATTTCATGCCAACCCATGTATCTTTCTTTTCAATTCAGTATTATGACATAATATTGGGGCAAGGAGTGGAGAGTCCAAAACTCAATTGTTTTGTGTGTCTATCTCTATCCTAATAAATTACCAAATATAATAAATGGATTGTTAATCAAATTTTAAAAAAAGAAAAGAAAAGAAAAGAAAAATTGATTGATTTCTGCCTTGGATTTCATTTTTTGGGCTTAATATATATTATTGATCTATGAAGATGAGCCCATCATCTCGATATGGGGTTTCGGCTTTTAACTTTATGGCTCTTAACATTGGGCCCATCCTCGGAGGAAAATTAACCTAAAAGTCTAGTAATGGATTAAGCTAATGTTATTTTAATTATGCAAAGCATGTAAAGGTGTGAAATCTCAGATTATATAACCCTTTTAAATAATAGTGAACTGCTCCAAATGCGAGTGATTTTACGGCTAATTAAACTTATTGAAATGGAAATGAATCTACTCGGGGATAATTATAGCATCTTGATAAGATATTTCCATAATGGCATCTTAGATAACTGTCTTAGCTTTTTGATGTTTTATCCAAGAATGTCCTTTCTATTCGCAATAGAAATAGGATAAATTACAAATAATCCCTCTAAACATTAATTTCAACTAGATTCACTTTCTAAACTTTTAAATATTGTAAATTATCTTCTTTATTATATTTTGATAAATTAACAAGATAGATGACATTTCCATTTTTAATAAAAGAAACTATAACATGGTCAAAATTTGAGAGGTTTTAAAATATATTTTGATAAGTTTAACGAAAATTTTACATCAAAATAAAAATTTAGAAGATCATCTATAACTTATGGGAGTTAACTCTCAATTTATTAAAGTTTAAGGATGTGACTTATAATATTTGGAAATTCAAGGAGTAAATCTGCCAATTAGGTCAATATTTAGGGGTCTATTTGCATTTTCCTAAAAAAATATGTGCTTGGTTTAAAAAAAAAAAAATGCTACAAAGACCTCTTTGGTATTTGACCCGTGAATTTCGTATCAATGACAAATGTATCTAAGTAAATTACTATAAGTATATTACCATAAATGCATTGCATTAAACTTATTATGTAAATGTAAAAGTATAAAATGTTAATATGTTTTCAAAGTTCAAGTCTGCAAATATTTTAGCTTATATCTATTTTAGTAATCCTTTTATTTATTTGTTTGTTTTACTAAAGTCTTTTCGTATTTAAAATACAATTTACAAATAAATCAAAATGAAATTTTAATAGAAGTCATTTTTTAAAGTTTATAGACATATTGAGACTAATTGAAAAAAATGAGTTAATATATACCAATCTTTTTCCTAAAAAAGTTAGCATTTGTTCTTTAGAGGTAAAATATTTTCCTGGATGGTAATTACAAACGAGGCCAATTTTACACTTCGAAAAAGTATATATTAAAAAGGTAAATAAGTCCCCCACATTTACCAGATATTTTTAAGTTATATATCTATTCATATTAAGCAAGTAGCCCTTTATTCGTCTTCACTATTTAAATGTGAAGTTTTACTTTCTCATGGATTTTTGGATAATCGTTTCTTCACATAATGATAGTCGGATAGCATTTCTCGATTTCTAACATTTTAGAATCCATATCATTTGAGGGAAAATATGTGATATTGGCATACTCTCTCTCTCTCTCTCTCTCTGTGTGTACGTCCTATTTTATCCACGAATTTTGCAATCAATCCCATCTTCAATATTGCAGAGTAACGGAAATAAAAAACCCACCTTAATGTAATGTAATTTGGAATAGAACTAAAAGCAAACAATTGTACGAACAATTTTATAGGTGAGTCTTTTTATATACCGTTTTAGATTTTTTTTTTTCTTATATGTATATTTTTTTATTAGATTTTCTTCTCTTTTTGGTGTTAATGGCATGATGCTCCATTGTAAAGAATACTTACAAGACTACGTCTCTACAAAAAGCACTTATAGAACTATTTTCCATCTTTTTTTTTTTTATGTTCTGTTATTATTATTCTTACACCTTGAATATAGAGATAGAAGTTTCATTTTTCAAAATTTTTTGTTTATCTTTCTATCTCCATCTGTCTTTCCGTTCTTGGTTCAATGCACATTTTTGGATTTATAGATCAAATATTGGGAGAACACGAAGATTGCTCCAAATATATTGTCATGAGTGCTGTATCGAGGTTTAATGGTAGTCTCAGTTTCCTATCAACTGCCACCGTTGTGTAAGTCGAGTATTTGCCATTTGAGATCTATGAACACCAGTGGATCAAAAGTATTTCTCTGTTCTGTGCGAGGATATAATAGACAAGGGATACCTTAATCATTCAAGTCTTCACTTGCTATAGCCAACACTCCATTTGAAACTTTGGATCAACATGAAAAACGACTTTATATCCCCTTAATAACCAAGAAGGGAAAGCATTTCGTAGCTATTATATCACTGAGAATTATCGTTTTTTGCTTTTTGTTTTTGTTTTTGTTTATCTTTTTTAACATGATTAATTAGCTGTAGAAAGTGTTTCATATCTTTCTTTCTTATATTTTTTCTTTAATTTCCCCAATATAAAAAAAAAAGAAATTTATTATTTATTCTCTCCATTTAGACTAATATGTTCCATTCTTTATTTGCTTGAAAAAGAAGTATAAGTACTTATATCATGTTTTATACGTAAAAATAAATTCGAAATAAAATCGTAATTTTTTTTTTATTTTCTTTTTTATATTTTGAAGTATTTTAAAATATAAAATATAATTCTTTGGAATTGGCACAATTCCTTAGAACCAGTGATTCCTCCATGCAATAACCCATGAAAAAGGGGTCTTATATTGAGCATCCTTCGCGTTTTCTGCAACATAGAGAAAGAATCAACGGAACACTTTCTCTACACCTATAAGACAATGAAAAACATTTGGCTATCTCGCAATATCGATCCATCCTTTCTTCACGCTATCTTATTGCCATTTGAATTTGGGCTAAAATAGAAATGGAAATTGTCGGAAATTCAACACCCCCAGGCTTGTTTTTCGCTTCTCTACTAAGGGGAACTTGGTGTGAATGTAATAAGAGAATCTTTGGATGGCAAAGACCAAACTGAAATCATTGCATTGACCTGACAAGAAAAAAACAGAAAAAAAAAAAAAGATTCAAGCAGCGGACTTTTGGGTTTTAGCAATGAAGAGGATCCGAGATTTTGGACCTGAACGCAAGCACCTCTTGGATCCCTCTCACACCTAGTTCGACCAAGTTAAATTGAGATGCTACTAATAAACGCTTGCACCGGAGGAACAATCCCTCTCTTCGGTTTTAGAGAGAGAAATTTTCTCTCCTTTGAGAGTGGTCCCACCCTGTGTGGTGGTTTTGGTAGCTTTACTCGTAGCTTTTTCATGACTTCCTTTTCCGTTTCATCACTTCTTCCATTATTTACCCGCATCATTGCATCGACTGCGACACTTAAATAGGAAGTGAAAATGGATAGAAAATAGAGAAAATGGATGGAAATGTTTTAACTTTTAGGTTTGACTTTTTTTCTCTGTAATTTTAAAGAGAAATAGGTGGAAACGAATAAAAATGATGATAAATTATAAAAATATCCTTTTATAACACAGTTGAAATAAAAATATAAAGTTTTGTCCAACGTTAACTCTATTTTCATTTAATTCTTTCCATTGTCTTCTATTTTCTTAATAGGTTATGAAACATCGTATTAAAAACATATTTTATTTTATTTTCACTTTTTTTTTCTCCTCCACTCATTTCAATCGAATTCTCTTTCATAAAAAATAGCAAAACAGTATAAATCATTTTCATCTCATTTCACCAGATCTATACTCATCTTGCTTCGATTGTTAGCATACTTGATCATTACATAAAAATTAAAAAACACATGAACACGTATCAAATTGTGCATTTCATTTATATTTCTGCATCATACTATTGATAATGGCGCTTAATTTTCAATAAGTTTTTCATCGTATTTGTGGTTCTTTTGTTTTTTATTATCATTTGTCATTTGTTCAGTGTCGTTACTATCTTATTTTCTCTAGCTGAGGTACTTATCTACTTCATTTCATTTGTCCCTAATCTTTTGTTCTCTTTCTCTTTTTAGTATCACATTGTTCTGCTTCTAGCCTTCGTTTTTGTTCTACTGGGTAAGATTTTCATTTGGAGAGTCTTATGTCGAACTTTTGTGCTCTTTCTTGTAGATCTAAGAAATCTGTTGCTGGAAGTTCCCGTAGAAATCTAATAATGCCCAACGAGACTCATAAGAATATCCCTAAGAGTCTAGATTTGCAAGAAAATGTAGAGCCAATTAATAACAGTTGGCATATTATGATAGGTAAAATTGTTGTAGAAAAAACTTTAAATAAATATGGAATGATGAACATTTTATCGAAAGCCTAGAAGGAGTTTGGAGATTGTGAAGATTTCATTTATTAAGGCTAATGTCTTTTTGTTTGCTTTTGCTAGTATTGAAGTTGCTCATGCACTAGATAGCAGTAGATTGTGGATGATGATGGGTCATTGTTTGATTTTAGAAGAATGGGTTTTTGAATCAAGGGTTGAAGATTTCGTATTAAATTACCTTAAGTTTTTTTATTCAAACCTATGGTCTCTAAATTAGCCATTTGTCTATTAGCAATGCTAATAAACTTAGGTCTATGCTGGATTGGTGATTAAGTTTGATCCCATTCAGCTTCCCCATCATAGAAGAAGTTTCTTGAAGGTGAAAGTATGTATTGATGTGACTTTACCACTGAAATCTGGAGCATGGGTAAACTGTAAGGACAAAAGCAAGTATTAGGTCAATTTTAGTATGAAAGATTATTAGATTGGTACTTCAATTGTGGTAAGCTTAGTAATGTAACAAAGGGATGTGTGCATCAACGTGTTATTGGGGAGCATTATGGCCTAGGGATGAGGACATTTGCATTATATGAAGAAAGTGTGAGTGAAGGTATTACAATAAAGGAAATGGACAACACTATTGTAGATAGGGATGTGTAGGGGTTGAAGGAACATGTGTGTCCTAATGTAGGTATGGTTATGCTGGATGGGAAGGAGGATAAGGCTTCTATTATAACATCTCGAGATCCTAAATGGGCACTACAACTTGCCACATATCCCAACTAGTCAAAAATATGTAAGGCTTTCTAAGTTCATAATTGATACACGAAGAATCACATCACTTAATATATAAATATCCACAAGGGAGTAGGAAATTATAGGATTTTATGTAGTTTAAAGCTCAATTGAAGTAAAAACATGGATTAAAGAGTGAAGCAAATGATTTTTTATCACGGAATGAAGTCAAGTAAAGATCACGGTAAAGGTCCATGCCCATAATCTTTACCTGTGATCCCTTCGTCATGGATTTTCATTAAAAATTGAAGATTGCAAACAAAGTGCGGGTATATACCCAAGCTTTACGGTCATATACTTCAAGTGTGGAGTTGCAATGATTTCCAAATCTTTTATTTTTGTTAGGCTTTCCTTGTAATCTTAAGTCCATTTCTTTTGAATAGATACTCAAGCCTAGGGTTGTAGAGAGAGCCTCTTGAGCACAAGCAGTTAAAATATAGAATTACCAAGGGGTTTCGTCTCTTCTTCTCTTTTATTTTATTGTTATATTTTTTATTTTAAGTACTTAATAAATTATTTTTGAACCCTATGTTCTAAGAGTGATTTTTATTAATGAAATTCATTCTATGATTTTGCATAATGTGATTTAATTGTGTTGTTTATATTATTTGCTTGAATTTAATATATTGATGATTAAGTTATTGTAAGAGTTTACTGTAAAGTTCATGAGATCATGCAATGTAACTAGCTGATACAATTAGACAAAATTGGCTAGCTAAAACATTTAGTAGTTGGTTTTTCTGGATTAAGGCAACCTAATGTTGGGATTCAAGAGTAATATGCAATCTTATGACGCTCTATTCAAAAGAAATTTAGGTAGAAAAGGTTATAGGATTAGGAATTAGCTAAAGACATGACTTCGATTAGTTCATATTAGGAGTCTCCATGATCTAATATAGTAATTAAGATTAAATAAATCACTTAAGACAGGGCAATAAATACCAATAAAGAATATGTAAGGCTTTCTAAATTCACAATTGATACATGAAGAATTACATCACTTAATATATAAATATCTACAAGGGAGTATGAAATTGCATCCACTCATAAACTCATATAAACCTGCAACATCTAAAAGTTCAAAAGCGTCCTGACTCACAACCAAAATATAAGATATGTCAAATAACTAAAATCTTTTTATATTAAAAGGAGTCCATCTCCTCAAAATACGAAATTGCCAACAAAATATAAATCATTACTAACATAGATATCACCCTATCTAATCATCATAGAAATATAAATACTTAACTCCATCCTCCTCCTGGATGTCATCAACAAACATCTCCTCATAAATAAGAAAGTCCTCAAATCTAGCGCATGAAAGAGAAAAGAATTAGCCAAGACCTAGTACGAGTGTATAAACATATACGCATGCCAGACAGATCATTCACATACAAATATGCAATTAATAGTAGATAATACAATTAGCAATTTAATTATCTCAATTTAGGCCTATAGAACAACAAAGGGGTATTCAAACCCTGCTACACTTGGTCTTTGCCTACATATATAGGTGGACATAATTATACGTTTTCCTTCAAGTCCTTTACGCCCAGAAACCAAAGTCCAAAACCTAATATTCTAGTTGCATCATCCCATATGAAAGTTCATTAAGAAAACCTCACACATAATCAGTGGTTGCTCCTTTAGAGAACTACTACTGCAGGCCCCTAAAGTAAGCAAGTCAAGCACAACCAACAATCTAAGTCATTTAAGCTAAGTATATATATTAGTCCAATCACATTCTAAGCCCTAATGCATAAACATACAACCAAGCACCACATTCTTAAGAATGCAATCGGACTAGCATGTTAACCTTATATTCTAAGACCTCGACAAAGGAAACTGAACACTACGAATCTAAAAGGAGTAGCATGTTAACCTTATATTCTAAGACTAAATACTATTTAGGAGTTATCTAAGAGCTTAAGATCTATTCAATTAAGGTTCTAAAAGAAATCGTTAAGTTAAAATAATATTAATAACATAATATGAGTAAATTAAAAAGAAAACATAACTATATATAAAAAATTACTTTTATAGTAACTCGTAAAGTACATAATATATAAATATATAATATATATATATAAGATAACATATCTATATGTATATAAGAAAGCATAAGATAGACTTATAACTAAAGTATCGAATATTATAAATTATCAAATCGACATAGTAAATAAATAATACGTACTTAAGTACAAGATAGTATAATTTGTAACAACTCGTAAGAAAATAAATAATAATATATGACACATAAAATGGACATACCAAGCATATATAATATACTATATAAGTAAACAAAAACTTAACCCCAACATATATATATATATATATCCATAATCAATATACCGAATACAATAAAATATACTATATATTCATAATACTAAGGTGAAGAAAATACTTAGACCAAAATACCGTTAATACAAAAAATAAGACATACTAACCATAATATAGTATTATAACACACCGAATCAACATTTAAAATTATCGTATAAAATACAATCAATAACATGATCTATAAATAAACAGAAATTAATGACCCACATTCATGTGACATGAATAAAAAAAATTAGCCTCAAAATATTTCTATAACTAATAGCGTAAAATACGCTACTATATGTTTTAACCATAACTCTTATATAAAATAAGATTATATAACATAGTAAACAAATAATTTAAAAGCGGCAATTAAATACTAATAATATTTAATTAAAACTAATAATGTGGATAATAAATAAAATAATAGTAATAAGATTTACACTATATGTATATATATGTTACCTAAGAAGAAATTGGAATCGGCTTGCAAAGGCAATCGAGATGAAAACAACAAATGACAACGAATGGGAAATTATGTAACAATAATACAAAAATTATAACTTGCAAAATAATATACTCATAAAATTAGTTAATAATATATGTCAAACTAAAATGAAATGCAAGACATAGCACTGAATTAATCTAACCGTATCCAACCGAAGGAGCTTTGGACGTTGCTAAAACTTCAAATTTTAAAAAAAATAATGATTCTCAAAAAAGAACTCGAGTTGCAAAATGGATAGGGAGCTTCTGGATTGGAGCTAACTTAAGGGAATGAGGGAAGGATTAGGGATTTTGGGGGGTCTAACAAGAGAGAGAGAGAGAGAGAGAGAGAGAGAGAGAGCGACAAGATAAGGACAAGTTGAATTTTAGGTAGAAAGATAGAAACAAAGGAGGACGACAGAGGAAAGCAGGGGAATTGGGGATATGGGGAATTGATAGGGATAAAGGAGAGAAGGTGAGATGACAAGGAGAAGGGGAATAAGAAAAGTAAGGGATCAGGGGGCAATTAGACGGTAGGAAAGGACAGAGGGGTAGGGTCAGCAATGATGAGGAAAAGGGAGAGAAGGTGAAGGGGAAGAGGGAGAGAAGGTGAGGGGAAAGAAAGGTAGTTGAGAGAGAGATAAAGGTTAGGTGAGAAAAGAAATGGATGCTGAGAGAAAGAAAAATGAAATTGCGACCGGAAGAAATCAAAGAATAGGATTTGGGGTAGAGTTTTATGGTAGATTATTTTAAAACCTTCTGGAATACAGGGCAGTATTCATATATATAGAGAAAGAAAATAAGAATTAATTATAATATGATTATATAAATATTATGTAGGAAAATAGATTTTATATAATATTTCAATATAAAATATTAATAAAAATTATTATATCCTATATATAAAATATAAAATTTAATATGCTTAATATATATACGTAAAATAAGAATCTTAAAAATAATTAAATTAAGATTTTAATTTCGATTTCTAATGATACTAGCCTAAGAAGTTACAATTCAAATAACATGCTATACTAACCAAGGTGTTTCATATATTCCAGAATGCAAGTTATAGCAAATTAAGATACTAGATGCTAGAATCTAAAGAATCCAGCACCCTTATCTAACACAGATCTATCTCCTTCAAATTATCCTTTTTCCTGACAACTAAACTCCAATTCCCCTTTACATAATTCTGCTCTTGACACATCTTTACACTCCATTCTTACCCAAATTACCTTTTTGCCTTTCACTTGAGCTACTTCTATTTTGCCTGCTCCAAATCTTTTTGAACCTACTAGTCCTATTAATCTTACTTCAGTTGCTAACTTAGTAGTAATGGAACTAAAAGATGAGAAAGGGGAACATATGGTATAGAAAGTAGAGGAGAAATGTTATATGGTAGAGTTACCTAATGATGATAGTATGGAGTAACTATATTTGAGTTGTGTCGCACCTTGCATGGATTCTACCATTTAGAAAGCTCTAATTCCTACATTTAATAAGTTAAATCTTATGAGAGGAATTACTAATGAAGGGGATGTGACTTGGAAAAAACAAAAAGTTATAGTTGAAGAAGAGTTTAATAAGGTTGATCCTGTTAACTGTGTGGAAAATAATTTAAATAAAAAAAAATGTGAGGAAGACAAAGAATTCCAAAAATGAGGAAAAAAACAAGAAGATGCAGTGTTAAGAATGGAATGAAAAAGATGGTTTTTGAAGAGGTTCTTGAATTGTTTGATGATTTAGCGGAACTTTCTAATATAAGCGCTAGTGGTGGCTGGCCTATAATAGATACAAAGGGGCTATGATTTTTTTATCTTAGAATTGTTAAGGATTCGGGTCTTCATTCACAATTTGGCAATTAAATAGCCTAATACTAAAATATAATCTTAACATGATTTTCTTAATGGAAACAAAAAATGGTAAAAATTGTTGTTAGGATTTCTTTACAAAATAAGTTGTAAGCTTATATTAACTAGCCTAAAATCTTAGCCCAAGTCCAATAGCCCACAATGGATGAACTTATCCTTGTTCGCTATAAATACAAACTAAGACAACCAGGTAAGTGGCTCTCTCCTTCTATTTTTTCTCTCACACCTTAACTTAACAATGGATAGTCTCCTTATCATACTATAAAAAGATTGATTTAAATATCGAAATGGTTATACTGAAACACCCTCAGCACGTCCTATAGCGGTTTTTTGTTTTACAGATTTCTGTATATTGAAATGAAATTTTGCCATCAACAATTGGCATTGTCTACTAAAAAATAATAATAATCTACTACCACGGTTCTTAACCATCTTTCAAGGTTACATGTGAGACATTTTTTGAATTTTTTGAATTTTTCCCTAATCTGGTGCATAGTAGTTCCTTTCCTCTATCTCTTCTCAAGATTTGGGCAAGTTTGTGTGTAGTTTGTCGGTTCATTAGGCTTGTTGGATTTTCCTTTTTTGTCTTTTTCAATTTGAGCGTGGATGCTCCTTTTTCTTTATAATTTCGGGGCCGTTGTTTTTGGTGTCATGATATCTTCAGACAGTTTGAGCGTGCAGTTATTGCATTCTTCAAGACTAGCACAGAAAAGTGGGAAACTGTCTCTTTTGCTGCCATCGAACCATTCATGTAGCAAATTCATGGAAGTCCTTTGCAGAGTAACAAGGATGAAGTGAATAACTAACCCGATAACTACTGTTTGATGAAAAAATTTCTCATGTAACTAGATTCTCCTTGGTAAAAAACAGATAACAGTGGATCCTTCTCAGTGGGGGTAGAAGTTTTCCATGGAAAGATATTATTAGTTCTTCCCCCGGCAGTCCACACAAAGATTTGGTGGCAACTTGCTGCTATGAAGGCCTCAGATGCTTCCATAGAGAGACTAAACAATTATGCTTTGCTGCAGGCAACCCACCACTGTCTGTAATTGTGGCAGCAAGGATTGCTGGGATTGAGTTAGAGATTGGTTCTTCTTCTTTGGCTTCAGAGTATGTTCCTTCTTTGGTCCTCTCAAATGGCTAGAAGTTACGTGGAAAACAAGTTTTGCTTCATTACATTGGTTTTGCGAAGAGTCCTTCGTTATATGGAAGCATGATTTTTGAGTCTGGAGAGATCGATTAGTGGCTAAGTTATAGTCTAGTTCTCTCATCAGGTTTTGAATTCGAAAATGCATGCAGGCATATTGAAAAGCGAACATTGCTGGTCGGTCATTATCATTGTGATGTGTGGTTCTTGAATATGTCAAATCTCAGGCAAACACGTGTCGATCTACTGTCTTGGTGTCATATTGACTTTGCACAGAAGAGAGCTTTGAGGGAAGTCCGGCTTGGAGTTTTTGAGTTGTATACCTTGCCGAACAGCTGTGATTGAATTCATCGGCCGAGCTGTCTACTCCATTAATCCGAGCTCATTTGTGACCAAAGGCCAACTCCGAATAGTCAGAGAAGAGAAGTGCTGAGATTCTAATATGAATTGTAAGGAGCTGACATTCATTACCGAGCATTAACAGGTGCTGCTTGTTGGATGATTATTGCTGCTGTCAAGCTGATTTATTTGAGCTGTCCTTGATCTAAAGTGTAGTGACAATGGGAATTGAAGTGTCTTATGCAGTGAATTGCAGGAAGAGGAGTTGTCTTGCTGTCCTATTGTAGACAATTGCCAAGCTTCCGGGCTCTTGGATATTTGGTTGATGCTGAGATGGAGTGTGTTTAAATCAAGCCGAGCTACAACCAGCCAATTGTATCGACCTCCTGCAAATTCTTTTCAACTAAGTTACATGATCCGCAAGTTGCACACAATCCTGCAAGTTCATCTCAACCGAGCTTCTCCAAGCAAAATATAACCCGAGCTGCAAACTAATGCTGCTAATCCCCAACTCGATTGCAACTTTGCAGGGACAACAACCCAAGTTACTTTCGGGCAACCTAAACTTAATCTGCCGATCAATTTCAACTTGGTTTCCTTTCTGCCAGTGAAGACAAAAAGTTACACGCACTTTAAACCTGATGCCAACAAAACTGTAAGAAGGAAATTATGATCTTCTCGTGGATCGAGAAGCTAAATGGAGCTTGTTCACTATGAATGCACTGAACAAGACATGATTCTGATCTGGCGGTTAGGTAGATGTTTCACTGAGATTAATGATGGAAACTGGAATCGATCAGATCAGACTACTGTCAGCTTTCATGGTGAAGTTGTCTACCGAATTGAACTTGTCATTGAGCTATGTTCATCTGTGCGGCTGCACCGACCTACTCCAAGCATGTGTGCTGAGCTATTGCAGCGAGCAAGGGCTACTGGGCTATTCGCGTGGGCAGTTGCGGTTAAGCCAAGCAAATCCAAAGCTCGTCAACCAAGCTACTCTCAAGCCCTATCAGGCTGCTCCTGGCCACTAATCGATGTTTGGTTCTCATATGATGATGATTCAGTTGCCTGCAGGAATGCTGGGTTAAACTTTGCAGGAGTTCGTGATTCATATTGGACACATGCATGCGATGTGGATGCAATGAGTTGGATACCGAGGGAGAAATTCGTTGAAGTCTACGAAAAGCAGATTCTGGAAAATTTTCGGGAGAGCTCCGAGCTCATTAATCAAGATTACTTTTTACCCCGAGCTACATCATCCGATCAAATAGTAGCCGACCTAAGCCACAACTTTGTCAGAAAATGCCAAGCTAACAGCAGCAGCAAGGTCGAACGACTTCGGTGGAGTACGACCAATTCCTATACGCAGCAACTCCTTGAGAAAAATGTCAGATGACCTGAGCTTTTGAATACCTGACCTTGTTGTACATCCAGACATCGAACTTGAAGTCAGTATAGCCGAGTATCTCAATGGAGGAACAGCACAGCAGCAAAGCTTCACTATGCCAACCTAAAATGCGCACCTAGCAACCAGTACTCGAACCAAGTGTAAGTGCATACAAAGCCAACACGTTATCACAAATTGTCCGAGCTATCCGTAAGCATGGCTGCGCAGCACCAAGTTAAACATGATTGAACCAAGCGGTGATATTCACGAATCTGTGCTCCGATCTCTCTCTGATCGAGCCGACCTGCACTTAGCCTGGCTGATCTATTAGCCCGACTATTTACGAAGACTTCGATTGAAACGAGCTCAGCTACGAGCTACTCGGATTGAACTGGCTTGGAAGATCATATTCATCTTAGGGGGGTAGCAGGGGCAAGGATCAACATCAAAGCCCCTTAAAAACAGAGCGCAACACCAATGGTAGGGACACTTACAACAACAGGGAATAAGTTGATGAGAATTTTGTAACGAGTCTTGAAAGCGAGAACAATTTGAAGAAAAGTTTTCCAGCTGATAATGATTTTGAATCTCACTAGGCTTTTTTCAGCATCTCTCAACATAAAAAGAGCTTCTCAGCTGGTCCGACAGCTTCATACCATGAGAAGATTAATTTTGATGAGGGCGATATCCCAGTAAATTCTTCGCCAAAATTTGATGAAAACATGGAGTCTTCGTATGAAGTATGGCTCACAGTAGCAAAAATCCCTCTTTTACGCAGCCTACAAGTGCGCCACTGTGTATGTCACGCTCTTTTAAATTTACCGAGCTAGCTACCGTACGCAGATAAAGTGCCGGGCTACCTTGTTATGTATGGCTACTGTACTTCGAATCTAGCGAGCTGTTTTAAACTTGCGCATCCATGCTGCTATGTCCGTACCTGGTAGTCTAGTCGAGCAAACCCAATATATTTGACTATCCGAGCTGTTCAACACAAAAGCGGAGCTCTTTTAAGTCCCTTCTCCGACCTCCTTTCCGGAGCTCTTTTAAGTCCTACTCGAGTTAGGTTACAACAAGTCAACACTTGTGCCGACCTAAGTTGGGTAGTTGTAAAAACCCTAGCTAAGCAGCAATTGAAGAGGTCAGACAACTCCAGCAAAATATGCAGCAAGTTCAGTTTGGCAGCATCTCGAGCCGAGCAACTTGTTCGAAGATCGAACTACGAACAGCAGATCTCCCGATCTACCCAAGATCGAACAGAACCAAACAGAACCAAACAGAAACCAAGCTTACCGCAGTTCACAAGCTCAAGCGTACAGCAGTTCGTGCCCTCTTAGCAACAGTTGTTCACACTACCGAGCTCACGGCAACTCACACAGGCGAGCATTCCCCTTGTTTCAGCTATCGCGGATCCAACAGTTATGGGCTTGAATAGACACATGAGACAACTTCCTCCAAGCAGCGAAATAATCCGCCGAACTGCGTTAAATTTAGGCACATAGCGTTTAGATGTCCAACTCCAAGCTACAAACAATAGCTCTAAACTGCAACTATCCCGAGTGTTGAGCGAATCAGATAAACAAACCGGGCAAATTTGTATGGATCAAGTCACTGACTCGAGTAGCAATCCGAGCTGTCCACATTAACTCCGGAGGAGAGCCAAGAGGAAGATGATGTTTAAAGTTCTTCAATATTTGGTAGTCTGAGCTCTCAGTTTGAGCTTGCTCTTCATAACTGTGTAGCTGCCCGAGCTTCAAGCCTACCCCTCAAGCTTGTTGATTGAGTATAGAATCAATACTCACTTTTTGCTAGAATCACCAAGGGGCATGGGCCTACAATGAATAAACTGAAATGCTTGGTGTGATGGAATAAAAATACACACGAAACCCTGATGTGATATAAGGAAATGGGTGGGTCTTATGTTTCTTCCATATTGATGAGAAACAATCGTGTCAGGTGTAATGGAATGGGCTCAGCTTGAGCACTCCATGTCATGGCCATACTTGTCAAAGCTCCACTTACGAACCCGAGCTGAAGCCCAATAATGCGAGCAGCGTCAAGCCAAGAAAAATAATTTCGCCTTCTAACTCATTCAAGAAGGTACCAACAAATGTACTGGTATATTCCCCAATAGTAGTTGATAATAAAGACAAGCAAGCAACCAAAGCCAATATACAAATTTCATTACAAAGTTTTCTCTTTAAGTAAAATCTTCCTGGTCACCATAATGCATCACTACAAGCCCTAACTAAGCTATGCACATCAATTAGAGCTCTACTACCAACAATTGCTCGGCAAAAATTCCGAGTACACATCACTAAGCTAGTAAGCTTGGAGCTCTACTCATGTGTCAATCCTCATTGATGAAAGATGAGTGTAACTTTACTACCACTATTCATACTTTGTCTATTGTTTATTTTTAAGATATGTACTTTTATATTACACATTGTGCTGATTTGCTAATTAAAATTCGCACTTGGTTCATCAATATCAAGTCATATTTTTCTATTTGTTGCTCCATGATCTAAACTTCAGTAAGCCTAATAATGAAAAAGTATCAACCATTCAACGCTTATAACAATTTTATCAAATCTTAGTAGGTTTATTCCTAACTCATTTGGACACGAGTGCAAGAACTCGAAGACAAATGGAGGCTAGAGAAACACTTTCTACCTTAAGCCCATGCACGTGTAATTTGCTAACGGACTACTCCTCAATAGCTCTAAACCTTCCAAACTATGGGTAACAAGTAGATCATAAAACGCTAATTCTTAAGTCATATATTTGATGAACAATGAGAAAAGAATGTCCTTAGATCTCTAAGTCCTAAGAAAAGATGATAATACGTAAAAGCCTTAAACTCTTTTAAGAGTGAAAAACATAAAAGCTATAAGTCCTATTAAGGGATGATGAGCCACTAAGAAGTTCCAAGTCAAGCAAATAGACTATGAGCTATTAACATACCCTAAGCTATTGAATAGCGTCGAGTAAAAGGCTCTAAGTCTTATCAAAGGTTGATAAGCCATTGAAAAGTTCTAAGTCTAGTGAATAGACAACAAGCTATTTGAAAACCTTAAGCAGTTGATTAGCAACAGGTAAAGTACTCTAAGTCTTATGACTCACATAAATGATAGGTAAATAAGCCTTATGTCCTATTTCATTAAAGGACTTAAGGGTAACTAGCTTCTTCAAGCCTTCACCTCTTCAAGCGCTCTAACCTATTCAAGGTTTTACCTTTTCAAGCATATTGACACCTTTAAGTCCTCCAATATCTCCCAACCTTTATCTCTTTTAGCCCTTGTAGTATCCTGATCTCTTTAGGTCCTTGATCATGGACTCTTCCAAAGCTCCTACAAAATTGGCATCTTTAGGTACTCTCTTTGCTGAAATTGTCACTAAAAAAAGTAGAAAGCAAGTGCTAATAGGGCTCTTTTGTAAAATAAGCTGTGGGCTCATATTAACTGACTTAAGATTTTAGTCGAGGTCCAATAGCTTACATTGGGTGAACTTATCTTCGTTTGATATAAATATGAACTAGAACACTTAGGTAAGGAGCTTTCTCATTCTATTTTTTTTTTCTTTCTCCTTAACTTAACAATAGACAGTTTCCTTCTCATACGATAAAAGGGTTAACTTAGGTATTAGAGTGATCGTACTAAAACACCCTCCAGTACCCCTCATAGCTATTTTCTATTTTACAAGTACTTACATACCGGAACAAAATTTTGCTATCAATAAAAAAAAATTAGAAAGAATAAGGAATAAATTGCGGTACACTAAAAGCTTTATTTCTCTCTAATGGTTCTTAGTCATGGTTTAGCTTTATGGTGGAATGCCAATTTAAAAGTGCAAGTGTTAGAGAGTTGTATGTGGTTCATATATACAAAAATTTCATTATTAAATGGCTCTTTGGCGGATAATGTAACTTAGTGCTATGCCCTTTGTAATTTTGATGAAAAATCCAAGCTATAGAGTATCTTAAAGGACATGTCTAAGGTAGTTTGTGGTGCTTAGCTATGTATAGGAGATTTTAACAAAATTTATGATGAGAAGGAAAAGAGTGGTGGCCATTAACATAATAAAAGACAAATTTTGGCATTTAGAAACATGATATTTGATGCAGGATAAACATAGATTTCTCGGAACATAAAGGAAAGAAAAATTCCATTTGAAAATTCCATTAAAAACATGTGGGAGAATGCTTTGCTAAATTTTAATTCTTTAGAGGGTTTTGTGGCTTATTTAGTGGAATGTAGTAGGCAATTAGTGAAATGGAGTAAGATTCAATTCCCTAATAAAAAAAAAGTTAATTAAACAATTAAAAGGAAACTTAGCTTCCCTATAAGCTTTACCAAGTGATGACAGCTTAGAAGAAGAAAAGATTACACAAGCACAAATTGATGAACTTTGGAGTAGAGAAGATGTGTATTAGAACAAAAGATCTAAGGTTAATTGGCTCTTATTTGGGGATAAGAATATGACCTTTTTTCCACCAATCTATGCTTAACAAATGACAAAGGAATAAAATTTTTCACATTATGAAAGAAGATCGCCAAGTAATTGATTCGGTTGTAGAGATTAGAAGTATTTTTGTGAATGATTTTTAAAAACTGTCTGCTACTAATGGTCTTAGAGGGTGGGGCAACACCTTAAATTAGGTAGATCCGATGGCAACTTCGGATGTGAATGAGAGGTTACATATACTTATTGGGGTTGAAGAAGTTAAAGCTATTGTATTTCAACTTAGTGCTCTTAAGGCACCAGGACTAAATGGCTTCTTAGAGATTTTTTATCAATCTTGTTAGACCATTCTTAAACTTCATTAACTTCAATAGTCTAAATAGAATAGAAGTAAACTTGCTCTGTTTTTGTAATGAAAAACAAAGTAAGAACAAAGTAATAATAAAACCACACTTACTATCACATAAATACATTGTAGTAGCTACGAAAGAAACACAACAACCACTAATAACAAGGTGAACCAAAACTTCACTATACTTTACACACTCCCTCTCGGAACCATTTTCTAATACCAGTAAAGCTAATGCATGTCAAGGGTATAGGGGGGATGGTATGTTAGACACACTAGGAAAACACCACAACAAAGCGAATCGAAAAGAAACAAAAGATAAGCTAACAAAACCCAAGTAGATACCGAATGGGTATGATGCACTACTCAATTCTACTAGACCCACAATCCATTAAATATGACATACCGATCTACAATTCTACTAAACCCACAATCCATTAAATATGACACACCGATCTAAATTGAAAAGTTACTCACCATTAGTCCTTGCTAAAGAAAATAGATAAGAGTAGAAGGGTAATGAGAACACTAAGGTTGCTTAAAGGAAACTTCAATAATAATTTGATATTGATGATTGAATTGTCGATGTTTGCGTATAAGTAATTAGGGATTTATATACCTATTCGCTAGGGTTACTTTATATGTATGAAAAGACAAAATGGTATCCTTATAGTTAGATTACATAAAACATACTAAAAGATGTAAAAGAGACAAATAATATTCAGTATGAAAAAGAAAAAATTATTAGGAAATGTTGTATCAGAAAACACATATCACTTGGTGGCTGGGCATTAGAATTATGATACAAAGTAAGTGAAAATAGAAAAGTACTTGTAGTCAAGGGCTAACCTAATCTGGATCAAGTTAAGGACTAGTCAATCCTTTTGTAGAGACGTCAGCTTGATTCGGGGTTAAATGTCTACGGTCAACACAAGGGCTCGACTTGGTTAATCTTAGATTATCTTCTAGGATAAACCATTGCTATTAGGTAAGAGTAGGTCTGATACACATAAGGGTTCGATCATCAAGTTGGTAGTAGATTTAGTTAGGATAAGAACCTCCATGTCTTATATGGTCTTGAGCTAATATCCTTTAAGTGAGTCCTTAAACTCCTCTAACTCGACTATAGGTGATCAGTCTAGGGAACTGACTCTTATCATCTACTTAGGGGTCTGAAAGATTTTTCCTCAAATCTAGAGTAGTCTCTGCTCTTTCTTTTAGGCACTCACAGGGTCTTCTTCTAGTGGTTAGTGAGGAACCATATCAGATACATTGAAGGTAGAGGAAACACCATAGTCATTAGGCAACTCGATCTAGTATGCATTACGATTGACTCTCTTTAAGACCTTGAACGAACCATCAACTCGAGGAGATAGCTTATCTTGTCTCAAGTGTAGAAATCACTATTGGTTGAGGTGAATTCATATTAAGTCTCTTTACTTGAAATAAACAGTTTGGTAGCCTCGGCTACCAATCTCTTACTGCCTCTGATTGAACTTCGCGATCTTCTTGGTTATAGATCGGTATAGCTTATGTGATTCTTGGGCTCAGTCAACTCTAGATCTACTTTCTTCAGTAGTTACTAGGGTACCAATCATTTCCAGAGGAATAGTAAGATTAAAGCCATAGACGATCTCAAATAGAGTCTTCCTAATGGTGTTATGGATAGTCCAGTTGTATACAAACTCCACAACTGGTAAGCACAAATCCCAGTCTCTCGCCACTTCAGTTTGGTTCATTACGACAACTTTGAGTAAGTTTCCAAGCGTCCAATTCACTACTTCAGTTTGGCCATCAATCTGATGGTGGCTACTAAAGCTTAATACAAGTCGAGTTCTAAGTCTTCTCCAAAGAGTTTTCTAAAAATTGCTTAAGAATTTTGTATTCTAGTATGAGACAATAGTCTTCGGTACTCTATGTAGTTAGACAACTTCCTACAAAAACAAATCAGCAATGTATAAAGCATTGTTAGTTTGATGACACGAGATGAAATATGCCATTTTGCTAGAGCGATCTACAACAACAAATATAGAATCCTTTCCTTTGGATGTCCAGGATAACTCTAGGATAAAGTCCATATTGAGGTTGGCCCAAGGTAACATTAGCATCAATAGAGGCATGTATTCTCCATGGAATTCTCTCCTCCCCTTAGTTCACTTGCACACTACAAAACTACCAACTACCTTATGAACATCTTTAGCTAAATCAAGCCAATAAAAGTTCTCCTTCAATAAATTGGCTGTTTTGGTCTCTCTAAAGTGACCAAATAGGCCTCCATTATAAGCTTCCCTAACCAATAGCTCATACATAGAACAATTTGGTATACACAACTTGTGGTCCTTGAACAAATAATTGTCCTTAAGATAATATCCTCCAACTATTCCTTCTTAGCACTATTCAACAACTGGACCAAAGTGGCATATTACTCAATGATAAGCGAAAATCCCAATAATTTTGCATACAAAGTAGTCAACTAGGTTTGTTATCGTAGCAAAGCATCAATAACCATATTTATGCTTCACTTCTTTTGCTGAATCACATAGGAAAATCCTTCCATGAATTCCAACTATTGGCTTTTCTTTTTGAGAGTTTGTTCTGATTCCTAAGATGCTTTAGAGACTTATGGTCCGTATAGATAATAAACTCTCGCAGCAGCAAATAGTGTTGCCAAACAATATGGGCTCGATAGAGAAAGTATAACTCTTTTTCATACACAAATTTGTTCAAAGCATGACCATTAAGCTTCTCACTATGGTAGGCAATGGGTCATCGCTCCTACATTAGGACAATGCTAATTCTAACTCCTGATGCATTATATTCCAATTCAAAAGGCTTTTCAAAATCTAGTAATGATGGGATGAGCACTAAGGTGAGTTTTTTCTTAATTTCTCTAAAGCTCTATTCAACTTGGTTATTCCACTTGAATCTTTCACTCTTTTTTGTTAGCTTAGTCAAGGGGGTGGCTATTGTACTAAAGTCCTTAATAAATCACCTATAGAAAGAAGCTAAGCCATGAAAGCTTCGAACCTTAGTGACATTCTTTAGCATTGGCCATTCCAAGACGGCTCAAATCTTTTCTTCATTTGCTCAAATTCCTTCCCCTAACACTACAGACCTAGGAAAAATTACTTCATCCTAGCAAAATGTACACTTCTTCAAATTCTCATATAACTTCTTGGCTTGTAAAATGTCAAATACTTTACGAAGATGTTGAACATGGTTGTTCAAGTCAGCACTGTATACCAATATGTTATCAAAGTATACAACTACACATCTTTTGATCAAAGGGCACATCATATGGTTTATTAACCTCATGAATGTGCTCGATGCATTAGTAAGTCTAAAGAGTATAACCAACCATTCGTAGAGTCTATACCTAGTGTTGAAGGCAGTCTTCCACTCATTACCTAGTCTCATGCGAATTTAGTGATAGTTACTTCACAAATCAATCTTCGAGAATATTCTTACACTATGAAGCTCATCTAACATGTTATCAAGCTTCGATATCGAATATCTATACTTGACGGTGATTCAATTGATTACTCAATTATTAATGCACATGGGCAATGTTCCATCCTTCTTAAGGATGAGCACAGCTGGTACAACATAAGCATTCATGCTCTCCCTTACATATCCTCACTCTATGAGGTCGTCCGCTAGTCTTTTCAACTGGGCAGCTTACTCAAGGTTCATTCTATATACAAGTTAGTTTGGTAGGGTGGTGCTTAGATGTAGATCAATGCAGTACTTAATACCTCAAACTAAAGGCTATCCTTTCGGTAATTCTTCGGGAAACAGATTAAAAAACTCATTTAGTAAGTTTTGGATCTCTTCAAAAATATCCTCTAAATCTCTCATCTCCGACAATCTTTTGATCAATAGAAACATAGGCTTTTTGGCCTTCTTAGCAACTCGGAGCTCTCTTCAGCTCATTATTAAGATCTTCTTACTGGCTCAAGTAAGCTAATTATAGGTCTGATTCACTTAGAATGGGGTCATAGGCTGCAACACAATTTTCTTTCTATCCTTAATAAAGGCATATGTGTTCTTATATCCATTGTAAGTGACACATCGGTCGAACATCTAAGGTCATCGAAGCAGTAAATGTGAAGCTCCCATATGGACGGCATTGTAAACTACTTGATCTCGATATACGTTCCTAACAGTACGATTACTTACTTAGTCATGTGCAAAGCACCCTTATCATGAAGCTAATGTCTCTTGGAAGGTTGGAGATGCGTAGAGGTTGACAAATACAACCTCTACACAAAGGACTATATAACTACGTTAATAGAGCTTCCTCCATCTACTATAATGGTGCATAATTGTCCCTTGATGGTATATTTAATATGAAACAAATTTTTCCTTTAGTTTTCCTCAAAGCTTGGTAATGAAATCAGTACTTGTCTCAAAACTAAGGTCATCACTTCTCCCTAGTTGAGATAAACATAGGTTTCCTTTTTCTTCTTAGCTTCTGCCTCTTGAACGTCCTTCTCCTCCTTAGGCTCACTTCTGTCGATGCTATCCATTACATCTCCTCGAAGTACTATGATACATCGGTTTGGATACTTAGCAACCATGTATCCGAAGCTTAAGCATTTAAATCACTTCACCTTGTTAGTCTTCTATCAAGAGGTCTGTCTTTTCACATATGTTCTCAAAGTTAGCTTAGCCTCAGTTCAATTCTACTGGCCTGCTCAGTTATCATCAGATTAGTCATTCCTTTCCTCGGCTTGGTATGGCTTCCTTGGTTCAGCTTGAACAGGTCGGCACGGTATAAGGGCTTGGGAGAATGTTAGGTCAGGTCAGCTTGGAATACTTCTCCTTTGTTTTTTGACCTTCTACGCTATCTTAATTTCCTCTTCTAAGGTATAAAACCTCTACACTTCCACAATATTACAAATCTCATACTTGAGGCTAGAAATAAACCTTGATATTGTACATGCCTTTGGTTCTTCCACGTCAACTCATATCATAAGTATCTAAACCTCTCTTACATAGTCATCAACAAATCAACCTCCTTAGAAAAGTTCTTATAGCTTTGCAAATGTATCTTATAAGTAGATTTCGAGCATAAATCAGCTTCTTGAAAAGCTTTTCATCTCTTCCTAAGTCCTTATACCTCATCTTCCATCCCTTACTCTAGCGACATTTAGATTTTTCCACCATATAGTGGCATACCTAAAGAGCTTAAGTGTAGTAAGTTAGACCTTCACTACTTCTTGTATATCCAAAACAATCAAATACCTTTTTTACCTTTTCTTCCCACTCCAAATATTCATCTAGATCTCCATTCCTACTAAAGGGTGGATTTGAACCTTAACATTGTTTAGCCCTCGAGGAGCTCGATGTTATTGCTCTTATGTTCGGTAATAACCAACCTCTTCTTCTTCCTTAAACTCTTCAACATCTAGTTCCTCATCATCTTCCTCAATTTCCTCTAACTTTAATCTTCATCTAGCAGCTCAATTTGCTACTCCTCTAACTCGTTGTAGTCAAATGGGCGATTAGTTCAGTTACCTTGGCCATAATGTCTTTTAGAGGCATTTTCTTATGGGTTATGGTATTTTACACCTTCGGGTTATTATCTATTAACTTACATCTCTGTTAGTAGACTTTCAACAAGGTTTGTAAGTTTGTCAAGTTTGTCATCAATTGAACCTAAGGTGTTACTATAATTATCACCACTACCAAGTTGAGCACTATTACTCTAGTCACCAATATTAACCTGAACACTTGAATCTGACATGGTATAATATCTCTCAAATAAATTAACAACCTACTAACAACTTTAATACCTAATAATCACTCAAATAGAATAGAAGTAAGCTTTCTCTATTTTTGTAATGAAAAATAGAGTAAGAACAAAGTAATAATGAAACCACACTTACTATTATACAAACACACTACAACATTTGTGGAAGGAACACAACAGCCACTAATAGCAAGGTGAACCAAAACTTCACTGTAACTTTACACATTCCCTCTCAAAACCGTTTGCTGATACCAGTGAAGCTAATGTGTCTCAGGGTGGAGGGAAGGTTCAAACATATTGAGAAACACCACAATGAAGTGGACTGAAAAGAAACAAAAAATAAGTTAGCAAAACCTAAGTAGCTATCGAATGGATATGATGCACCACTCAATCCTTCTCGGCTTACAACTCATTGGATATGATACATCGATCTGAATTGAAGAGTTAATTGCCACTACTCCTTTTAAAGAGAATAGATAAAAGTTGAAGGGTAATGAGAATACTATGCTTACTCAAAGGAAACTTCAATAATAATTTGATATTGATGATTGAATGATCGATGTCTATGTATAAGTAAGTGGGGGTTTATATACCCATCAACTAAGGTTACTTTATATGTATGAAAAGATAAAAGGGTTTCCTTACAATTAAATTACATAAAATATACTAAAAGAGGTAAAAGAGAAAGAATATTTAGTATGAAAAAAAAAACTATTCTAGAACATTATGTCAAAAGATACATGTTGATTGGTGGCTAGGCATTAGAAATATGATACAAAATAGACAAAAACAGAAAAGCGCTTGCAATCAAGGGCCGACTTGATTTGGATCAATTCGGAGACCAGATAGTCCTTCTATAGAGATGTCAACTTGATTCGAGGTCAAATATCTATGGTCAACTCGAGGGCTTAGCTCAGCTAATCTTGGACTATCTTCTAGGATAAACCATCGCTGCTAAACAAGAGCAAGTTTGATATACATGAGGATCTAGTAGTTAGGTCGATAGTAGATCTGGTAGGATAAGAACCTCTGTCTCATAGATGGCCTTGAGCTAGTATCCTTCGAGTGAGTCATTGAAGTCTTCAGAGTCCTCTAGCTTGATTACGAGTGATCGGTCCAAAGGGTTGATTCCTATCACTAAGATCCCTAGACCATTTGAAGTTGCTTACTTTAGACTTATTAGTTTGTATAACAACCTATATAAAATTGTCTCAAAAATTCTAATTAATAGGTTGAAACCATTTCTCAATGATTTTATTTTCGAAAATCAAAGTGCTTTTATATTAGGATTTATGATTCAAGACAATGAAGTGATTGCACATGAGCTTTTCCATTTCTTGAAAAATAAAAAGAGAGGGAAAGATTCCTATAAACCCTACTTTTAGTGGGCCTAAGATTTGAGTATGAGTACTTTCCAAACGTTCCCAAAGATCAACTAAACCAAAAACTTAAGTTTATATTTAGAAATGAATTAAATTTTTACAATTCAAAAGCCAATTGTCGATAAAACCCGAGCTTGAAGAACTGCAAGCTCTAAAGTTACTTAAAATCCTAAACCTTAAAACCAATAAGGAATTTTAACCCTAAGTAATTAATCAATAATTTAATTTGAATAATGTCATTCAACTTTAGAAAATTTCACAATTTTATAAAAATCAAATCATAAATTACAAAACAATGTGAGATAAAAACCTAAAAACAATTTCCTATAAAGCTATGCCCTTATCTTCATGTATAAGCCTTATACATAAATAAGTAGACCAACCAAAAACCTTAAATAACTTATCAATTGAGAGTTAGAATCATTTATCAATTGATAACTTATCAAAATCTAGAGATAAGCCAATTTCCTTATCACCTCTTCACTTATACTACATATAGACAATTTTTCACAAGATTTCATAAGTTTAATTTTAATAAATGAGACAAGACCACTCCATGGCCTAAAAAGGCTTTAAATAGCAGATCTAAACAAGGGAGAAAGGGGGGCCATGTACTTGTCATTCAGCCATCAATCACTTCTTCTTACATATCACTATTCACCCCTTAATGCTTACATCATCAATAGTTGCAATTGTTGACTTTTGTGTAAGCTACAAGACAACACTTTCATGACATTTAAACCCTCATTATCTCTCCATTCCAACCAGCCACTCTCTCCATCATTTCTCTCACTTTCAATTTCACTTTCACATCTTCTTTCTCTCCTTTGAAACAAACATAAAAAGGAGAAACAACCTTCCCCCACAAAATCAACTTTTTTTCCATTTTTGAAGCTTCACTCACGACAACTTTTTCTTTTGTTCTCGTGTCATTTTCTTTCACCATCTAAGACCTTTTAAGACCATTAGAACCTTTCATAAACCCCATTCCAAAATACCAAAAGATTCGGGTTCCAAAAGGTGGCAAAAAGGAGGAGGCAAAGTTAAGAGCTTAAGTGGAAACTTAATGCACAACCACCAAACTTTGCTTTAAGGACGAGTAAGTGTTTCTTGTGATATGTGGATTAGTATTTATGTTAGGAGACTTTGATTTCTTGAAGATATGAATAAGGTTTAAGTTGTTATAACACCAAAAATCGTTTTAAGAAACAAACCATGAAACCCTTACATGAAGTTGAAACATGAGCATATAAAGTTGGTGTTTTGTAAAGGCATTTGTTTAATGCTTTGAATGAAAGATTTTAAACTAAAAAAATCTTGAAATAAAAACTTTAATGGAGGATGAGCATGCTGGACGTGAGGGTTCCATAGTCATTTGGATGTTGATTTTGTTTCCATTAAGTTAAACATGCTTAAATCTAATCTAGACTTAAGTTAAGGAAAAATCCACCACATGAGGTTTTATGAAAAAACCAACTTTGTATGACATGAGCTATGATATGGGAGATGTATTAAATATAAGATCTTCTATTTCTTTGTGTGGAACATAAGTTAAAGAATCATCTTGTGGAAGAAAAGTTAAGTTAAGTTAAGATTTGGACACAAGTAGTCTAAGTGCATAATCAACCACCTAAACTTAAGGAAATGATGAAACAAGTTGAAAAACCAAGTAAGGACTCCTTGGAACTATCATGAACAGATCTGGAACGTGAGAGAAAAAAGCCTAAAAATATGATAAAAGTGAATGAACAAAGTGAAAAGATTAACCAAAGCAAGTATGGTAAGCATACAAAGCCTAAAACTCAAAATCGAGCCTAAAACTCTCAAAACAAGCCTAGAACACTAAGATGAGCCTTCAATGAAATTCTGACCAACACCTTAAAATATTAAGAGAGGTTGTTTTGAAGCCCATAAGAAATCCACCTAAGGCCCCATAAGGTCACCAAAGTCACTAACTTTAGTTTGAACCAAAAACATGCCCATTTGACAACTTAAGCCTACTAAAGGGCCCAAGAAGTGGTTGTTAGCCTTAGGAATATAAATCAAAGTTGTAAATCTGATCTCAAGGAGTATTTTAACCTTAGGATAAAATCTTAAGACTAAGCCCAAAGAATTTCTTAAGTTATTAAAAAGCCCATTTACCAAACAAGGCCCAAAAGCACTCCAACACATGAGAAACACTACTGTTCTGACCCATGGACAAAATTGTATACCTCATTTCAAAAATATAACCTTACCAAGTTAAAGTACACTCGAAAACGATGAAGATTGACTATAAGATCATAAAAATCGAATTTAAAACGAAAAAGTTATACGTGATTGAACTTTAGGTAAAAACCGAGAAAAATTATGAAAACTAGTCAAGAATATAACTTAAGGAAAATTTACTTAGTTTCTTAAGTTTGTTTCAATTCCTTATAAAAATTATTTCAATGACCAGGGGATACTATTTACGGAGACGACTTGCCTCCAGATTACTTTGATTGACCCACATGGCAGAGCGAGTAAATTCTCGATGACTCTTTACTTGATTGTGCTTGTAGAATATATGTACCTAAACTTATATATATAAATTTGGATACTTATGGGATATGGGAAATGCATGTGTATGGATTTATGAATGAATGTGATGACTTGTTAATTATATATATAATAATGGGCATTGTTTGTATTAATATATATATATGTGAATTGTATGGAATGAAATTGTCTGATCACTCTAAAAATCAAGTTAATCACTTACACAATTAAGAACTCAAAATGAATCATGCATTCCCCATATTGCATACGGATAATACTGACTACCGCTTCACACAGAAGATGGGAAGGGACTCATAGGAATACGAGTTTCCTGTAGGATTGGGCACTAGCTATGCCATCATATATATTGAGTCTCTGTCTTAAACTGATGGGCTTACTAGGCGTTGGGAGACGCCAATCGTCGGCGAGGGGCCGAGTCTTGTGGCTTCTGCTTAGGGCGTATGTTTGTGGATTGCAGAGGCCACCACACCGCTAGACTTAGGATTTTAAAAGATATGATTTGATTTTGGTAAAGGAAGTATACATATATATATAGTTTTGTTTTGACATGAGCACGATAGTGCAAATAAAATAAAACCCAAGGTTTAGAACCCGGATTTCGGTTTGGGTCGGTTAATTATCTCCAAACCCCGACTTCAGGGGGCTTAATTCTGAGTTGTATGCAGTTCCTAGGTCACTGCATGCATTGTTTGGCATACTGATTGTTTATGCATTCATAGGATTATGCATTTAATAAATTTCTGTCATGCGATATTGATGAGGGTAATTATCTCACTAAGCGTAAGCTTACACCCCAACAGTTATTTTCTTTGCAGGTTGATCGATAGTTGGGAATGGTATAGGAATCGAGTGCAGAATGCTACCATTGAATCAATGTGATGAAAAGCTTATGTAGTTAATTCGGAATGATCCGAAAAACAACTAATGCCTCAATTAAGTTTAGTATCTTTAGTAAGTTTAGAACTTTCTAGAATTGTCTATCTTATTTCACTATTTTGGTAGGGGATATTGTTTCTTTACGGTTCTGAGGAATTGTGGAAAAATGGATATCCATAATTATTTATATTATATAAGGAGCCAATAAACTAAAATTGAAGACTCTATCAAATAACTATTTAGAGTCTTGCAATCTTTGACTTGCAAGGCGATTTTCTTATCATGGGTGCACACGTAATATGGAAATTTTAGGCAATACTACTAGGCCCCTTCTAGGGTCGCTACAATTCCTACTATGCTTTAAACATGGATATGAGCAAGGCTTATGATAGAGCTGAATGCGACATTTTGGAAACAAGGATGCTTAAAATGGGTTTCTCTAGTATGTGGGTTAAATGGGTGATGGTATGTGTAAGTAGTGTCAAGTTCAATATTATAATATATAGGTATGAGGTAGGATAAGTTATACCTATAAGAGGAATTCAACAAGGGGACCCATTATTCCCTTATCTGTTCATTTTAGTAGCTAGTGTTCTCTCTAAGGGTTTGATTAAGGCATGTGAGAGTGGTCGAATTAAAGGTGTTAAAATCAAAGCCAATTGTCTTGCTCTTACTCATTTATTTTTTGCAAATGATTATTTGTTTTTTGTAGAGGTAAAGGAGGGGAGTATACAAGCTTGAAAGGAGTAATTTCTCCATACTATCATGCATTTAGCCAACTAGTTAATATTAGGAAGTCAACTATTATATTCAATAATAATACCCCAGAATCCAAGTGGTGGGGGATTAGAAGGTTACTGGGTATCCTTAGCTCTATTAATCTAGGGAAGTATTTAGTGGTTCCAGTTATGTAGGGGAGATCAAAGCATGGAGCTCTAAACTTTGTCAAGGAAAAAGTGGTCGAGAAGTTGTAAGGTTAAAAATAAAGACCGTTGATAGATGCAGGTAAAGAAATTCTTATCAAAGCAGTGGCTTTTGGTATCCGAACCTATTCAATAGGTATTTTTAAGTTTCTATTGAAGTGGTGCAAAAAAGTCAACTCAATGTTAGCAAACTTTTGGTAGGGACAACTTAAGGATAAGAACAGAATTGGATGATTTAGGACAAGCTTTCTAAGGCTAAATAAAGTAGAGGATTAGGTTTTAAAGACTTACATTTATTTAATCTAAGTTTATTACTAAAGCTAGCTTGGTGGATCCAACAAAATCTATAGGCATTCTAAGTTAAATTATTGAAAGAAGTTTACTTCTTGATGGATGAATTCAAATTTGCTAAAATCGATAGTATAAATTCTTAGGTTTAGAGCAATATCCTAGAAGGAAGAAAGGTGATTTTTGGTGGGGCTATTTGGAAAGTGAACTCTAGCAAACAAGTGAGGGTGGGATCTAATCAATGGATTCCTTCATTAGAGAGTAATTTTTTGAGGAGAAGATAGTACATTGACCTAAGTATGAAGGTAAGTAGTTTAATCAATAGGAATGAAAGAATTTAAGATTTTTCTTATCTATTAAGGAAATCAAAGCGATCAAGGATTTACCTTTGTTTATGATTGACAAGGATGACTAGTTGATTTGGCCATTCACCTAAAAAGGAGAGTACTCAATTAAATTTAGGTATCACTTTCTTCATACTGCAAATTTGGAAGCAAACAAGAGGATCATCATCTTTTTTAATTAGAGGACCTTAATGGAAAAAGCTTTGGACATTGAATACTTTACCTACGATTCAGCAATTTTCTAATATGCGATGACAACTTCAATCCCTTCCTTTTGTAATCTACACCAACATAAAGTGATGTCGTCCCCCGATTACCCTTTTTGTGCGAAGGTTGAAGCAATTGAACATCTTCTTTTTGGTTGTCCTTAGACTTCTTATGTATGGATCAATACGTTGGAGTATCAAGCCTGGTTTTTCACCCTCCTAATTCTTTTATAAAATGGGCCTTCTTTAAACCGACCAGTATTAAACTCTACCCATTTAATACAGATCCTCAATTAGGGTTTAAAAAAAACTGTTTTTTTTTTTTGTTTTGAAAACAAACCCGATTGAAGTGGGGAAAAATAGTTAAGTTATAACCAATTGGGTGGATTGGTTATAACTTAACCACTAGTCTAACAATTAAAACCAATTTTGTGAAAATGGTTTTTGAAAGCCAGAGATTTAGGTCCAAGGGTTAGGAATTTTAAACTCTTACAGATACCATTGACTTTTCAAAATTAGAATTAAACTTAAAAATCACCTTTAATTTTGAAAGACAAAACTTGATTATTAATTACTTTAATTGGAAAAATGAAATGATCTAAACTAAAGAAAAAGGGAAATTAGTTTTTTTTTTAATTTTTATCATCGCCCTATAGGTATTTACGTACCTATTATTCGGGATTAAATGTGTGTAGCTCTTCTATCGAAAATATAGCAGGTTGATTAATTTTAATTTTTAAAAAACATTCTAGTTTACATTTTTACCCATTTTGATTTATTTTTAAAAATTTCCTATGAGACCTAAATTGGATTTTAATTTTGAAAACTCTAAAATGGTCCTAATTTTGAAAGGATTTGTTTATTTTTATTTATTTTTGAAAATTCAATTTTCTAAGTAATAAAAACAATTTTATTATTTATTCCTCTACTTTTATTTTTATTATTGTTATTTTTTTTTGTTGAAATTTGAAAACAGAAATAAAACATTCCTTTTTTTCTTTTCCTTCTTTTTCGAATTTTTCTTTTTTTTCTCTCTCTTTTTTTTTTCATTACATTTACAATATAAACAAGTAAATAAATAAATAATAAATTCAAAAAAGAATTGAACTACGAAAGGATCTTGGACACGTGAGTCGATTCAAGCGTTGGATCGGCTCTTAGATTAGATCTATATGTTAGATCTTTGGGTTCCTCTTCAACAGCCATAGTAAAGCACATTCAGGCTCATCCGTACACTGAATTAAGCGAGGTAAGGCGTTTTCATGAACTTTTTATTGGGTATGGAGGTGTTTATTCGATGCCGTGGTGGCTTAGAGGGTGGTACAAGGTGGTGGTTGTGGAAATGTTTTGGTGACACCATTGAGGTTGCTGGGCATGAGTGGGGTGATGGGTCTAGGGTTAAGGAGTGTGGGGAGCTTTGTTGTAGGGTTAGTTTAGAGTAGGAAGTAGCAGCAGTGGTGGTGGTTTGAGAGAGGGGAGTGCAGTGGTTAGGTTTTTTGGTAGTATTTGTTCATAACCAATGCTACGACCTATAGCAGAGGTCAAAAGAGATTGGGTTGGGGCGCTTAAGCTATAAGAAGCTCGGTTGTGGAGGTGGTTTGGCTCAGGATCAACTAGAGAGAGGGATTCAAAGAGAAAGAGGGTTAGAGAGAGAAATACACTGCGAGAGAGAGAGAGAGCTTGAGAGTTGATTCTGAAGCTCTTGTGTATGGATCTCTGAACTCCCCAAAGCTCCTTTTATACACAAATCCATCCCAAAAACAAAGGAAAGTTCAAATTGGATTTAATGAAGAATGCTAAAAAAAAATAGTTTTTTATTTTTTATTTTTAGAGCCTAAATTGAATTTGTTTTTTACCGAATATGGATGCGTTATTGTGTTTGATTCAAAGTAGGCTATGAGTTCAACAAGATTAAGGCAAAAAAACTATGTGAGTGTATGCAAAATCAGTACAGAAATTGGAGTTGAAATGAAGGGGTCAAGTGTTCTGAGCTAAGAAAAAAGGAGGAAAATCGGGAGGAAAGAGAGGGAAAGTGCTGCCGTAGCGCCACATCAGCTACGCCGACCACTCCCAACCTGCTATGTAGCCTTACGTTAGTAAGGCCACCTAACCTAACATTGTTACGTTTCAGGACAAGTGGTGCAATCAGATCTTGACACGTATCAAATCCTAACACATGGCAGCATGTTAGTTAACAAAAAATAAAAAAGGCCTCCCTGCCTTTACTAAGATTTGAACCCAAAACCTCACATTTAATACTCAAACCCAGTCATGTACTTAACCAATAGGCCATTGGTCTATACCTTATCCATATGTGTAACTAAATTACACATATGGACTCAGTCAACCTAGTCTAGATTTAAATATAAGTTTAGGTTCAACGACCCAATTTCTAAATCTAAATAAAAAAATCTATCCTAATAAAAAGTTATTTTCTAAAATCTTTTATTTTTTTTCAATTTTTTCTAAAATTTTAAACTTTATTGTCTAAATTTTTTTTTTAGGGTTTCTTTCTTATTTTTTTATGCTTTTTCTTAATTTTAAATTTTTTGTACTTTTCTATAATTCTTATTTTTTTATGCTTTTTCTTAATTTTAAATTTTTTGTACTTTTCTATAATTCTTATTTTTTTTTCTAAATTTCTTATTTTTTTTAGTTTTCTTTAATTTCTTATTTTTTTGATTTTTTTCTAATTTAGAACCCCATAACCTAATCTAAAAAAAAAATAAATAAAAAATAAAAAAGGGGCAAAAATTAGATGTCTACATGAGGTAAAGGATTGAATGTAGAAAGTCAGATCTATGGTTGAGTGGTGATCATGTTGTGGAGAAGGTAAATAGTTGCCAAGAGAGGAAAGGAAGGAGTTGAAACTATAGTGGTCTAAATCTCTTGGTTTCTATGGAAGAAGCAATGTAAAGCATCATATAAACATAGAAACCCTAATCTACTTAGTACTATTTGCAAGTTGGAGAGTTAGTTTATTGAGAGAAAGACATGATGTGGTTGAAAGTTTCAATTTTTAAATTATGGGGTGAATATGAATGTTAATAGCAGATCTCAGATGGAAGATGGCATACCTGACCTTCGTAAGGGTTAAAGAAGGACTAATGAGACTATTCATAAGAGTGGTTTGGGTGAAAACAATAGGGAAAAGTCTATTAATATTGTTTCTCAAAAACAGATTAGGGGTGCGAATCATGAAGCGGAGGATGTATTTTGAGAGCTAACGTATCAAAGACATGGGGTAAATGGCTTAACATCTCAGTCTTGCCTTTTGGAAAGGAATGTTGGTTTCTCTTCTCATCTTAAGAGTTTGCCAAGTCAAATAAGTGGTCCAATCAATGGTAGTGCGATTGTAAGGTCGAATGTCAATGGGACTTGGATTGGGCCTTTGGATAAGGCTAGTATTACAGTAGTTGTTAGGGATGCAAGTGGCAAAATGATAGTTGGCAAAGTAAATTTTATAGGTTCTCTAAGCTTGAAATCTTCTGAAGCCTAAGCCTTGATCTTAGCAATTGAACTTACTATACGATGGGTTGGGAAAATATACCTTTTGTCACTAATTATCTGTGATTATTTTAGGCCTTAACGTCTTATAATGCTCAAGTCTATTGGTCCTTAGAGCCTTTTGTTCATAATTAGTAACTTATTAAAGTCCTTAACATATTTGTATTTTGATTTTTTGCTTTGTTAGGAGATCTGCAAATGTGGTTGTAGATTAGGTAGCACCTAATTTTAAGAAGAGAATGTTTCCCCATGATTGGTGGTTAAACTCCTTATTCTCTCTCCAAGAGCTACTCGTTGTTGAGTGGTTTTGTTTATGTTCTTTGGACTTTGTCCCTTACTCTTCTGTGTTTGATCATGGTTGATCAATAAAATTAGCTTTTTTGATGGCCAAAAATAATAAATAAAACTAAGATGCTACTATGTCAAAAGATAATCACAATTTAGGTCAAAAAGAGTAAGTTGGAGCATTAATAGAAAAAATATAATTAATGGTTCCATGAAATCCATTGCTCTTGCTTCACCCCGTCTTTAAAGTAGTAGATTTGGGCTTTACTTTGCTAATTTCTTTAACATCTCTAAGTTTATGGTGGAATTTAATTCACTACAAGCTATCGAATGCATTCCAAATGTTAATAACCATGCAAATCTTATTCATAGTAATGTATTAATTTGTAGGAAAAAAAAGTTGAATTTTAAGTAGGCAGATCTTAGTTATACCTATTAAGGAAATAATAGCTTGACGAAACAAGATTTATTGAAGAATTATTTATTTATTTTTTGTTTTATTTTTTATACCTCACTTATAAGGTTGTTTAATTTGGGAAGACTCTAGCGTAGGCTTAACCATCCCATAATTATTATGTTTTTACGTTTTGTTGGACCTTATCGTAATATACCACTTGCTAATGCTTTTATCTTCTTGAATTAATATTTCTCCTTTTGGGATTATAAAAGAAAAATAAAATTTACTAGTGCACAAAATTGCAAATTTTTGTTCTAAATAAAAGAGATCCAATAATTATTTATAGATTGCATTTTTAGTATATGAGTACTACTATTAAATATTAATCTAAAAGTTTACAGCCTTCCTTAAAAAAGAAATATCTTTACATAAAAGCTAATATTGGGGTTTAAATGTTTTTACTATTATTAATGTAAGAAACCTCATACTTATTACTATTTTAAATAATTAGATATATATATATATATAAACATATAAAATATTTCATAATATATATAGCCTTATAGGCATATTGTTACATGATTAAGATTAATTTAGAACAAAGAGTTCACAATACAATTATAAATCAACTAACATTCATCATATACATAAATAGCATACTTGAAACCACAAATTTACATCTCTCTTTCGAAAGGTCAATTAATTGAAGTAATGCCTAAGATTGTCTACATTCCATGCCCGAGGAATAGGTTATCCATCAAGTCAATTTATAAGCTCATCCATTATCTATAACCTCCTTCACCTTCATAAGGTCTTCCCACGCTAGAGTCAACTTTCCTTGACTTTCCCTAGCTCCTAAGGTCTCTAACTTCTTATAGACTAGATCATTAGGTCAAAAGTACTTATCCTAACATGTTTGTCATAATATCGAGTTGCCCGTTGTTAGTAGGTAATTAGATGAGCTTCTGCTAATGCTTGAGTCTTGTGAATGTTATCTAAGTTTGCTTAGAGGCTAATATTATTGTATTCGAGGTTATAAGCTTGGACTCTCACACTTTCCACTTATAGCTCAATTAGTAACACTTCTTCAAACCTAAAGGCCAACTAGTAAGGAATATGGCCAATTGAAGTTCTCTATATAGTCTTAAAACCCTACAAAACATCTAGTAGCTTGTTAGCCTACCTGCTCCCAACTTGGTTCACCTTCTTTCTTAAATTTTAAAGAATAACTTTGTTTACAACCTCTACTTACCTGTTGCGATAAGGGTACATGATTGATGTATAGCATAATCTAGTCTACTAAGCTTTAAAATTCTTTAAACTTATTGTTGTTAAACTATGGTTCGTTATCAATAATGGTAGCATAAGCTATCCTAAATCTAGTCAGAATGTTACCAACCACAAAAGCCTTAATGCTCTTCTCTATAATACTTGCCACCGCTTTCACCTCTAACATTTTGTAAAGTAATCCACAGCAATAATTCTCTATTTGGTGGTCTTCGAAAATGTACCTAAAATGTATAATCCCCATTGGGCAAAAGGCCAAGAGTTAGTAAGCGGAATCAGATATGTACTAGGTGCTCTCTTATTCAAAGCATTCCTTTGACAATGGTCACAAGTTTAAACCAAACGAAGGGAGTCCTTTTTCATTGTAGGCCACCAATATCCAAGCTACAAAGCTCTCACATATAAAATTCCAACCTTTACATGATTGCTTCAAACCCTAACATGTAAGTCAGAAACGAATTATTCTACCTCAGAAGGTAGCAAACACCTTAAGTAGGGCATACTCAACCCTCTTTTGTAAAGTCTTTCTTCAATTATGTACAATTAACAGCCTTATAGATGAGTCTTTGAGGCTCTTTAAGTAGGGCATACTCAACCCTCTTTTGTAAAGTTTTTCTTCTATTATGTACAATTAACGGCCTTATAGATGAGTCTTTGAGGCTCTTTGCTATCTTGAGGCAGGACTCCATTGTCTAAGTAGTTAAGGGTAGGATTCATCCAACAAGGTTTCATTTCCTTCTCCTATACTTCTAAATATTCCACGAGTGACTTATTTATACTCTTCTTTGGTAAGTACTCTATAAAAATTCTCTCTTCCCAATTTAGCAAACCCTTGGAAGCTAACTTTGACAACTTATCCGCAGCATAAATTTGCATCCTTAGGATTTTCACTAACTACAAGGAATCAAAACTAGTTCTAAGCTCTTTGGCCAATTGCAAATTCTTGGTCATATTCTCATCCTTCACCATACCATGGCCTTTAACCTAGTTAATAATTAGTTAAGAATCTAAATAGACATCTAAACACTTAGCTTTGACCTCTTTAGCCAACTTCATCCCTACCAAGAGTGCCTCATATTCTAATTAATTATTGCTAGCTCAAATCTAAATTTCAAAGCATAAGAGATACATGCTCCCATTAGACCTTTTAAGATTAGGCCAGCACAATTGCCTTTAGAAGTTGATGAACCATCAACACGTAGGATCTAGGTCAGCTCTTCATTTTGAGTAGTAAATCCTTTAATTCTGGTAAATTCTACTATAAAATTAGCCAAAATCTAATATTGGATTCCTAAAGCACTAAGCTTTGAAGCATACTTGACCATCCACTTAGAAGCATCAAGCTTTTATGAAGATTGCTTAAATGTTTGGTCTATGAGAATCACAACCTGTTGAGCCTTAAAAGAAGGTTAGAGTTTCCCGATTGCCATCACAATGGCTAAGACAAACATCTCTAACTTTGTATATGTTGAGCTTAGATTTTTTTATTTTTATATTTTTTTTTCCTTAATCCGATCAATATTAAGCTATTATCCATTTAATATAGACCCTTGATTAAGAACTAAGGAAAATCTAGGTTTTTAAATGTATTTTGAAAAACACTTAGAGTCATCACTCAATTGGGGTTGGGAAAAAAATGGGTTAAGTTAAAACCAATTTGGTAGATTGATTTTAACCTAAATACTAAATTGTGAGAAAACCAATTTTAAAAATGGTTTTTGAAAACCAAATATTCAAATCTGGGAACTAATCTATTATATCTTAATAGGTACTGCTTTTAACTTTCCGAATTTAAATTTATCTTTCAATAAAAATAAATTTATCTATTCACATGTAACTAAGTAAATTTAATTGAATCTACAAAAAAGGATTAAATGAATAATTATTTACAAAAGGTGGAAAAATAAATTTTTCTATATTTTAAGTCACCCCATAATTTCTTACAAATGTTAACATACCTCTTATTTTGGATCAAACTTTCATAGTTCATTTGTGTTAGTCCCTTATAAGAGGGGTAGGGGGTGGGAATGTGAATTAATATCTTTAAACTTTTTAGAACTTTTTTGAAATAAGAAAAATTACCTTTCTTAATAACTTAATATGGTGAACAATGATATTTTAATAATTCAACATGCAATAAATAATAAAGCAAATTAAAAGAATGTAAGGAAGGAGAAATCAGGCTAAGATTTTGTAAACCATTGGCCTTCTACCTATTTCTCTTTTCCAGCTCTATTGCTGGGGACCCAGTCTACTTCAATGGCGCTGTTCCACTTGATCCACTAAGTCAAATCATAAAAGATTACAAGCACTCACTGCACATGACCTTTACAATACTCTACTCTACTTATCTAGCCTTTCAACAATCTAGGCTAATACAGAATTACAGGGTACAAATTTACTTATCTCCACACTCAAACAACAAAATAATAATTTCAAATTATGAGAGAGAATAAAAATATAAATCTCAAACAATTTCGCTTAAAAGGAAATGATAATTGTTGTAATGTTTGCTTTGGTGGAACTTTCTGAAGAGCTATTTGAAGAGCTTTTTATGACATTTTAAAAGGTTGAATCTAATCAAAATTTTTTGTGCATGAAAACTTTTCTCTAGAGTATTAAATGATGTTTTGAATCCTTTCTCTTTTATATTGAGATCTTCTAATAGCTAAATAATCTGAAGATTATCTTTTTTTCCATATTTATCCAACCATTAGTTATTAAAGATAATTTCTTAGATATTTTGAGAAGATCTCAATCGTTTGAATTTAAAAAAAAAAACTCTCCTTATATTTTTAGATTAGATATTATTCAATCCGCAACTACTAAATAAAGCTTCTGATTTGAATTTAACAAGGAGATATGCTTAATCAGCAACTTTCATATAAGATTCATATTTAAGATTTGAAATTGCACAAAATTCTATTTAACTTTATCCTTATCCATATTTGTGCATATCTTGATTTTTCAAAAATAAATTCACTAAAAAATAATCCTAAAGGATCATGATTTTATCTTAAGTAAAACGGGATTAAGTGTATTTCTCTAGTACACCCAATCTAATGGAGCTAGGCTTTATTGAATTAAAATTTGATATAAATTAAAATTTAATGTCATATATTTCCAAACCAAGTTTCTAAATAACTTTCTGAAGAGTATCAACCTTCTTTACTTCAAAGTCTCCGAACAAGTTTCTGAAATACCATACTAATTATACTTATAAAAGCTTCTAAAACACTCTCTAAAGATGTTCAGACTAGTCTCTTTTTCATTCAATTCAAACCTTCTAAATAAGCTTCTAAATATACCTCAAATTATAATTTTAAACTTTCTGAATATTTGTACACTTGTTAATTCATTAGTGTTATTTTCATTTTGTTATCATTAAAATCCATGAGAGATATCTAATATTCTCTCTCTCTCTCTCTCTCTCTCTCTCTCTCTCTCTCTCTCTCTCTCTCTCTCTCTCTCTCTCCTTTATGATAACAAAACATACATACATCCAAAAACATGTAACATTTCAATGTCCAACATAAACAACAAGAAAAAAAACATTATTCAACAATAATGATATACTATTCAAACTGTTGTACTATTATGTTTACTTGCTTACTTATATTCAGTACTTAATTGTTTTTAGTTGTTCTCCCACATTTTGTTATCATAAAAAAACAACCATATATTTTTATAACAACAATATTGAAAAAATTTTCTCCTCCTTTCTCTTGCGAGAAGATAACCAATTTTTATAAAAGAAAAATAGACAATAAGACTTCTCCCCCTTAAGAAAATAGATCAATGTCATGTTTTTCTTAAAAAGAAACAAATTTCAACATATCTCTTTCTTTCCTTATAAAAGCATTTTTTAGAAAAACAACTCCCCCTTAAAATGATACCAATTATTTTTTATGATCAATAATGAAATATAGCATGAAGAGCAAAATCAAAAATAGAACAAGATTACTGTTCATTTATAATGAGGCATTATTGAAATTATCTCCAATTAAATTTTAACCCATGACCTACAACTACTAAAAGAACAATTAAAAATTCTTAGGAACCCAAATAAACTTACGTCCTTTAAAATTCAAGCTCATGATATTATTTGCATTTGCTTGGTTTTCACTAAGCTTAGAATTTTATAAAAGTAGTACTTTTCAATATAACTCAATTTGTTACAAAAGAAATATGTATAAGGAGAAGAATAATCATACCTATTACTTACTATATGCCTTTAGTTTTGATTTGAGTAGTCTCTAAAATATCCTTTGTACAACCTTTTGTTGTATCCTCTAAAAAGATACTTATCTTTGTTTTAAGAATATTGTATGTTGTACCTTCTGATAGGTTTAACCATTTTGCCTTTATTTTTTTTTCTTTGAATGTTTCTTGATTTTCACTTTTTGATTTGACAAATACTATTTCTTTCTTTGTTTTAGATGTTTATCTACTTTCAAAACCCAATCTATATTTAAAATTATCTACTCGTTGATTGGAAATAAGCATTTGAAGTTTTTATTGCTTTCATCAAACTTTTGAAAAGCATTTTTAATAGACTTTGATAAATCTTCAATACAATTTTTCAAACTTTTAATCTCTTCTTTCAAAATCAAATTTTCTTTAACTAAAGCTTCTCTTGCAACATGTAAACCTTCAAAATCATTTTTCAAAAAATTATTTTCATTAGCCAAAAGCTTGTTTGTTTGAACGAGAGCTTATTTTTCATTCTTCAAAGCCTTATTTTCATTTTCAAATTTTGAAATTTTATCATTAGCTTTTGAAAGTGCTTTTAATAATTTATTGATTTCAGCACAAATATCATCAGGTATATAAACTTTATCAAATTCAAATTCAAATTCAAAACTTACTTCAGAACATACCATCAAACATAAATTTGCTTTATCAACTTTATCATCCAAACCTTCTTCCTCAGACTCCAACTCGTCTAAATCACTCTATGTCTCTAGCAAGCCTTTTCGTTTCTTTTTATATTTATGAAGCTTTTTAAAAAGTAGTGGACACTCGTACTTAATGTGCCCAGTCTTTTTACATTTATAACAAATAACTTCCTTCTTTTCTTTAGCACTATTTCCTGCATCATTTCAATTCTTGTTAGATTTAAAATTATTAAAACCATATGATTTTTTACCTCTTTTCTTGAGCAATCTTTTCAAATGTCTTGTTAGCCGTATGAACTCTTCATCATCATCATCATCATCAAATGAATCATCATTGTTCAAATCAACTTCTACTTCTTTAGCCTTAAATGTTGTAGCCTTCTTTTTTCTTATTCTCTAAAATACTTTCTAATTTGAGAAAATCAATTTCATATACCATGAGCTTACTATACAATTGACTCAAAGTTAATGTTTTTAGATCACAACTTCTTTTATGGCAGTTTTCTTTACATTCCAAATTTTGGGAAATATTCTTAATATCTTGCATACCATATTTGCATCACTAATTATTTTGCTAAGAGAAGATAATTCATTAGTTATAGTAGTAAATCTACTAAAAGAATCTTTGATTTCTTCACTAAGGAGAATTTAAAATGTTTCATATTGTTGAACCAACGAGTTTATTCTTATATCCTTGATTGTTTTTGTGCCTTCATAGGTTTGCACCAAAGTGTCCTAACTGTTTTTAGCTGTTTTACAAGAAGTAATTAGATAAAATTCCAATCATGCCATATTACTCAACAAAAGATTCTTAGCCTTTGATTGAGTTCGACTTTAGTGATATCATCTCTTAACATAATGATGGTTGGGACTTTGAGATCTCTTACAGAAATAATTTGCTAAGACTAATAATCTGATACATTTATGTAACTCTCTATTTTGAATTTCCAATAGGAAAAGTTAGTTCCATAAAAAAATAATGCCTTATCAGGCTAAATTGTTAAACTACCACTACATTTACCCATGATCTTGAACTCTAGAAGATATTAGAGTGAGGCTCTAATATCAATTGTTAGTCGCATATAAGATATTAAGAGGAGGGGTGAATTGATATTTTTGAACTTCTAAAACTTTTTCGATATAAGAAAAATTACCCCTCTAATTAACTTAATTTGGCGAATAGTGATATTTTAATAATTAAACATACAACAAATAATAAAGCAAATTAAAAGAGTGTAAGGAGAAAATCAGGCTAAGATTTTACAAAGCTTCAGCCTTTTACCTACTGCTCTCTTTTAGCTCCACTGTTGGGGACTTAGTCTACTTTATTAGTACTGTTCTACTTGATCCACTAAATCAAATCATAAATGATTATAAGTACTTGTCATACATAAACTTTACAACACTTTGCTCTATCTATTTAGCCTCTCAACAATTTAGGCTAATACAGAACTACAGAGTATAAATGTACTTATCTCCATACTCAAACAACAAAATAATAATTTCAAATTACAAGAGAGAATAAAAATATAAATCTCAAACAATTTTACTCAAAAGGAAATGACGATTGTTGTAATGTTTACTTTAGTAGACCTTTCTAAAGAGGTATCTAAAGGACATTTTGTAACTTTTCAAAAAGTTGAATCTAATCACGATATTTTGTGCACGAAAACTTTTCTTTAAAGTATTAAATGACATTTTGAATCCTTTCTCTTTTATATTGAGATCTTCTAACGGCTAAATAATATGAAGATTATCTTTTTTTCCATATTTATTATACCGTTAATTATTAAAGATAATTCCTTAGATATTTGAGAAGATCTCGATCATTTGAATTTAAAAAACAACTCTCTTTATCTTTTTGGATCAAATATTCTTTAATCCGCAACTACTAGATAAACTTTTGATTTGAATATAATGAGTAGATATACTTAATTAGCAACTTTTGGATAGAACTCATATTTAAGATTTGAAATTGCACAAAATTCAATTCAACCTTATCATTATCCATATTTGTGCGTATCTTGATTTTTAAAAAATAAATTTGCTAAAAAGTAATCTTGGGATTTGATTTTTTAAAAAATTAAGAATTTCCTAATAATAATTTAAATGGAATAGGTGAATTCAATTTAATATAATAAATTTAAGTATTATTTCCTAATACATCCATTTTAAAAGTTTTAATTCATTTATTTTAAAATAGTCTTAATAAGTTTTTGAAATCGTATTGATCTTTTTTTCTAAAAGTTTGAATAAGTTTTTTGGAAATTTTCATATTGCTTTTTTATTTAAAAATTTCTGAAATAATTCTCTAAATTATCAATTGCAACTTTTTTTAACTTTTAAACTTTTAAATATACATTTCTAAATTCATTATGTCTTTACTTTTGTTGAAAATTTTTAGATATCTATACATTGTTAATTATTAATCTTTTTTATTAGTGAATTCATTCAGATTTTGAAAATTTGGTCGAGTTTATAGTTCTTAGCCATTTTATTTTGTTTTGGAAAAATTTTAGAGAATAATCTTAAATTGGTATTTTTATTTATGGAAAATTCTAAAATGTCTTAATTTTGAAAAGGATTGATTTATTTTTAATTTGGAAAATGATTCTTTTATGTTATAAACTCATTTATTTACTAATTTATTTTTCTTCTTTTTTTTAATTTTTTGTTATTATTTTTATTATTTATTTTTTTATCAAAGAAAAAAAAAAGAAAAAAAGGAAATAAAAATAAAGCTTTCCTCATTTCCTTCCCTTCCCCCCCTTTTTTCTTTTTTGAATTTTTTTTCTTTTACAAATTACAATAGAAGTAATAATTAAAAAATAATAATAATAACAATATCGTAACAAAAGAATGAGGAAAATAGAAAGGGGGTCGAACTAAGTGCTACATACCGGTTGTCAGGGTTTAGTCAAATTAGTTCGAGGCTCGAATCCATGTATAGTGTACTTCTATAACCTAGAGAGAGAGAGAGAGAGAGAGAGAGAGAGAAAAGAAGGAAGAAGTAGCAACCAACAAAGGGGTGATTTAAGTTAGTTTAGTATCCCAAATGAATGGGAAAATGCAAATTCATGAGTATCTCAATGGAGATATGGAGTGTGAAAATGATGCTACGACTAGAAATGGAGGTTTGGTGTTAGATGGTGGCTTGTAGTGACAGTCGATGGGGATGGTGGTGGCTCATGATGAGAGATAAGTATATCTAAGGGTTTTCAATGGTGCTAAGTTCAATGATGTGGGTAGTTTTGTGTCAGGTGTGGCGGATCTAGGTGTTTTATGTTATAGCCATTGTTACCAAACCTTAGGCGGTTAATGGTGGCACTACAAGCTACAATGGTGCTTGAGGTTACTGTTTTTAGGAAGCCAAGAGTGTAAGTAAGCTAATAGTAGTGCTAAACTGGCTCGAAGAGCTTTGATTCAAAGCTTAAGCTAGAGAGAGAAAGAGAGAGAGAGAAACTAAATAAAGAAAGGAAAGGCAATGGGAGTAGATGGTATGTGTTTAAGAGTGAACTAATCTTGAGATCAAGTCTAGGGTGCCTTATATATACTAATTCGAGGTTAAATAATATTGGAAACCTCCATTAATGGAGAATTTGAACATATCACATTTTAAGCTACTAGGTGATTTCAATGTTGATTTTGACCTTCGAGTTAGATGAATTTGGATAAGTTTTGGGATCGATTCAATAATAGGCCATATAATCTATATGATTTCACCATTAATTTAGTGAAATCATGTAGAAAAATGGGTAAAAAATGACCTGAAATTGACCATACAAAGAAGGAAAGAGAGTTGAGAATCGAGGGAAGAAAAGAAAACAAGCATAAAGGAGATAGCACCTAGACGTATGGAACACACCCTTACAATGTGTATAGTGCACGCACGTTACTCAAAAAGAATTTAGGCACTTTGTGCCTACTTGTGTGGGTTTTACCCATGTTTCAAGGCCTTTAGCCCTTTCTCCGTATGGACCAGGTACAAAACCTGGTCTAATCCTCTAGTCCTTCCCTTTTTTGTTTAGAAAAAATATATATACAATAAAAATAAATAAAATAAAAAATAGAATATATATATATATACAAGTAACACTAAACTAGTTCTGAGCTAAAATTAAATCCTAATTAACTAAGTCGCATGTATTCATGTTTTAAAAAAATAAATAATTTTTTTTTTAAAGTGAAGCCCTACCTAAATGTTATTTGACCCTAGAAATGAAACACTCTGTCCTTGTTACTTGATGACACTAAAAACATCTTATGACATAAAAAATCTTAATTTCTTTTTTGTATTTTTCCAATTTTTTTTTTGTGTTTTCTATATTTTCTTTATTTTTTTATTTTTTTCTAACTTTTTTATTTTTTTTTATACTTTTTCTAAATTTTCTATTTTTTTGAGTTTGAACCCTTTTTCCCTATTCTGAAAAATTCTAAAACTAAGAGGGGAAGATGTGCAAAAATGGGGTATTTACAGTATAGCATAGTTCAGGTCCTTATAAGACATGACTGGCATAATAAACAACTTGATGTATTCTTCCTTCTACTCATATGAGGAGAGAGCTCGATCACTCATAGATAAATATAAATAAATAGTTTCCCCCTCAATAGGCTTAGATAAGATTGGAGGCTTAGATATAAATTTTTTTTAAAGCTTTGAAAGCTTGCTCACTTTCTACAATCCACCTAAACTCAAATGGATTCCTAAAAATATGAAAAATTCAATGCCTTTCTCAACACTTTTCGACACAAAAAGGTTTAGTGCTACTACCCTTCTTGTCAATCTTTGGACCTCTTTAATTACCTTCAGTGACTCCATATCTAACCTAGCTTGAATCGTCTCAAGGTTAGTCTCTATTCCCCTTTACGTCACCATAAAGCCTAAAACCTTTCCTAAAGATGTCCCAAATACATATTTTTGAGGATTTAATTTCATGTTGTAGCATCCAAGTGTATCTAATGTCTCTAGTAGGTTGAAAAGGTGCTCATCATTAGTTTTGCACTGCACAATCATTTCATCAACATATGCTTCAATATTCCTATGTATCTTAGGCTTAAACATCTTTGCAACTAACCTTTGATATGTAGCTCCTTCATGTTCAAACCAAATGGCATAACATAACTTTATAGTATTATGTTCCAAAATTAGTGATGAAAGAGGTGTGTGTACCTCATTAGAAGGATACATCTTGGCTTAGTTATATTTAGAGAAAGCATCTACAAACCTCAGTAAAGTATGCCCTAAGGTCAAGCTAACCATTTAATTGATGCGAGGTAAAGGGAAGCATTCCTTTTAGCACGCTTTATTTAGGCCAGTAAAATCAATGCGCATCCTTCACTTCCCATTTGCCTTTTTTACCAACACATAGTTGGTCAACTAGGTTAAATACAGCTCTTCTCTAATGAAGTTTACCTTTAATAGCTTTTGGACCTCTTCCTCAATAGCTGCTTACCTCTCTGAGATAAAGTGTCTCTTCTTCTACTGAACTACCTTAACAATTAGATTAATATTAAGCTTATAAGTGATTACCTCTTTTGGAATACCAGGCATGTTGGATGGAGACTACATAAAAACATCCTTGTTAGCCTAGAAGAATAGCACCACATTTTAAAGGAGGTCAAACGACATGCTAGGCCTAACCTTAGTAGTATGTGTAGGGTTGTCACTTAGCTATATAGTCAAAGTTTCCTTCGCTGGCTCTCCTTATACTTACAAGTGATTGCTTGTGCCTCATTCAATATGATAAACTTGATCCCTTTTCAAAGTTTTTAGTATAGAGCTTTAGCTAATTGTTGGTCTCCATGTCATGCCCCTGTTCTTATTAGGGTTGGAAATTTTTCCTTTTGATGAGTCATTGACACCACCATCTTAAAGATGTTGATGGAGGTCGGCCTATGTTCCCATTATAGGGAGATGTTCAATTAATTATAATGAAATCTACTATCTTTTCCATAACATTTTCATCATCCCTAATCTGGAGAGTTAAGGTAACTACTCCCTAAACTTTCGTTGGTTAATTATTAAATCTTGACAAGTTGTACTTGTAAGGCTGTGTCTTGTAGTTCTCTAACTTTGATCACATTTGGTTATATGAGTGCTTGAAAATAATATCACTTTAATTTACAGTATTGACAGCAATCTTTTCAACTTCAAACTTAACAACTCTGGTCGTAATGACTAAGGCATCATCATAGGGAAGTTGGATCCCCTACATATCCTTACTTGAAAAAGTTATCACAGCGTCTACCTTATGCCTCTTACCCCATACATCCAACACCTAGTCTCCTTAAGATCTGGCTAAGCCCAAAGTGACTAGCGTATTCCTTCCTCTTGGTCTTCTAAATATTACATTAATCACTATTCTTGGAGTTCGATTATCTGCTCTAGCATTTTCTCAAGCTACTAACTCTCAATTATTAGGTTAGATATCATTGTTACGAGGTTACTGCTCGACCCTACTTCTCTATATAGGCCTTTCAATCTTTTCCTCTCTATACATTACAAACTTCTTAAGGTATCTTCTTTGGATAGCATCTCCTAGTGCATTTTTCAAATGAATGCATTTATCTATATTATGGCTACAATCTCTATAAAAGTTACAATATTTGTTGGAATTTTTCCTCATAATGTCATTCCTTACGTTCTCCGGTGAAGTTAAAAACCTTTGATTGTGCACTTCTATTAAAATGTCTAACATAGGTTGGTTCAATGGTATATATGTGGCAAAGGTTATAATTGACCTTTTCTAATCTCCTGAAGGTCAACCAGTCTATCCCATATATCAAATTTCTTCCCAAGGTGGTCTTTCACCAACCTTCTCTCTCTTTGGTCTTTTTTTCAAAATTTTCCTTTTCAAGTTCCTTAAAAGCTTACATCTAGTCTTCTAATGTAAGAACTTTTCTAACTACATAGTGAACTCATCAAGCGTAATTAATAGATGTTTAGTAAGAGACTTAAAGAAGTCTGAGTCTTCTCTGACACCTTAACAAATGGCATGCGATGCAATGTTCTCATCACATTTGATAATTTCAATCACGAACTAATTAAATCTATGAATGTAGTCTCTAATGCTCTCTTCGAGTTTGTTGAATCAAGGTTAGAAGGGAAGAATCTTTTGTAGAAGGCTTATTGGCAAGAAAGTATTGCTTGAACTCGTTGGCTAACTAATTGAATGAGGAGATTGATGTTGCTTTTAGTGAGTTGAACTAGTGGCTTGTTGATTTTCTCAAAGTAGAAGGGAACACCTTACATGCAATAGCATTAAAGAAACCATATAACTCTTTCAAAGCATAGAAAGCATTCATATGGTTATCTAGGTCCTTATTCCCATCGTAAGTGTCAAATTGAAATAATTGAACACTTAAAGGGAGAACTTCCTCAACAATTTCATGGATAAAGGGTCTTAACTTCCTACCCCTTGGATCAGTTTCCCTCTTAGAGGTTCCTTGTGCTGCTAACTTTCTATGTACTACTCAAATTCTTGCAGACTTATGTTCACAACTACTTTTTAGGGTAAGTAAGCAACTAGATGCTCAATCTTCCCCTCTATACATGCCTAAGCATGTCCATTAACTTAAGTTTATGGTGGTGTTTGTTGGAGATCCTTCTCCATGTGCATTTATCATTGTGGTATTAGCCACTGTCACTTACCATAGAGGCTTTGCCATGCACTCAGCATCATTCATTATCATGTACTAACCTCTTCTCTAACTACCTCTAGCAAAGGAATGGAAAAAGTGGTAGCATCACATTCGTTAAGTTTCTTCCTCAATTCTTGGTTGTAAGCTCGAATTTCTTTTAGCTCCTTGATGAATCTAGTACACAAAGCTTCAACTGTATAATATGTGACACAACATTGTTCTAGATTTGACTTGTCTAAATGAATCATTAACCTCTAGAGGACGTACTTTTGGAGTATGCCACCGTAGGAATCTTTCTTCCTGAGCTATGGAAGGGGCATTACTTCCCCTCCAAGTTTTATTGTCTTTGGTTCTTATCTTAGTCACTATTTGGGTTTCAGGAAACAGATAATGTCAAATTGTTGACAATTGGATCAAAGGGATTTTGGATAGATGTAAGCTAAGGACTTTATAAAATAAAAATAGATTAAGCTATGAGGATGTCAAAGCAACTTTGATATAGCTACTCCGACTTTTAAGTCAGGTTATCGTAAATAGAAAGATGAAGAGAAAGATAGTGAATAGAGTGTTAGTAGCCAAAAGAAGGCTTACAATGGTACATTAAGCTATATTTATAGTTGAGGTCTACCAATTATTCCTTAACTATTGCCTCCAAAATACATATGTGTAGAAATTTGAATTAAGAAAAATGATTTTCTAGAACATAGGTAGCCTCATGGCGACTAGTGGATAGTTATTTGTGTAAAAACTCCTAATTGTTTGCACCAACACTTCTAATTGTTTGCACCTTTGTTGAAATTTGAACTTCTCAAGTTTGACTAGGTCTTATGGAGCTCCCTGCCATTTGGTTGAGCTAATAAAAGCTAATTTGACCTACCTCTAAGCATTTGTATTTGTTTCAAGCTCATCAGCTTCCTAAGCTGTTCAACCTTAAGAGTTGGATTGTAAAGTTAATAGGGGAAGTTAGATATGCAATGTAAGATGCCTGGGTAAAGCAATAGGTGGGATATTTATTCTTTTAGATTTGTTCAGGGCTTAAGTGCCTTAGAGAAAAATCCTCAACATCAGTATTTATATCTTAAACTATGGTTATAGTTAATAATCATCCTAAATTAGGTTTAAAAGTCATGTTAAATGATGTTAGATCTATGTTGTGGATTGTTTCTGATTTGCATCGCGAATGATAAAATATAATTAATATTTTTAAGTAAATAAATCGCTTCGAATTGTTTGAAATAATAGTGGTTATCTTGATATAATAACTATAATTTATTATATTCATATCCTACTTCTCCCAACCAGCTCTTTAACTTACTCAAATAATTAATGTAATTGTAACAGTCGTATTTTTCGTTATTTATTTATATTATTGAAGTATTTATTATGTGTTTAGAGATAAAACTAAAAGTAATAAACTAGGTAAATTTTGCTTTAAAGTAGTAAATATCATAAATACATATCTATATATATTTATTGTCTTACAAATAAACGGAGAAAAAAATAAAAAATATATTAATAAATGGATATTTTCTTTCCCAAATAGATATTTTCCATCTTATTAGCAGACAAGCCCAGCCGGTTTATTAGAATCATCGGGCTGGGCCGATTTTCAGTTCTAATTCTTGAGTTATTTCCAATCGATTTTTATATGGAAATCTTTTCTGGTTAGCTCCCGGTTTGATTCCATGGACCGGATTCGGACCGGTGTTTACGACCAAGTTTATTTATTTATTTACTTCTTCTTTTTATTTTTTGGGCCAAACGTGACCAAGTTTAATTGAACGCGGTGATGTAGCATCCGACCAAATCTTGAGCAAAACCGCCTTTGCAGACAAAACAATAATTGTTTAATGTAAAGTTGTTTCCTTTTTATATTTGGGTGTTGTATAGTATATCACTTGGTTCTTTTTTTGTTTGTATGGGGAAATCAATCCCTTCTTGTACTTGCAGACTCCAACACTTCGCGCGCATCATCTCTTCTTCTTCATCATCAAAGCATTCTTCAAGACCCAAACAAGCCAAACCCATTTCAAAGACCAACCCGAACAACAACGTGGTCCGGGTCAACCCGAAGAAGATGGAGCACCAGCATCAAAAGAGTAGTAGTACCATCGGTGACTTTGAAGAAGGGAACAGGAGGGTTCCTTTAGCACAAGTAGTGTCTGAGTGTGTGAAAAGATGGTTTCAGGATACACTTAAGGAAGCAAAAGCTGGGGATAGTTCTATGCAGGTTTTGGTTGGTCAGATGTATAATTCTGGGTATGGTGTTGCAAGAGATACTCAAAAGGTTATGTCTTTTTGTTTCCTTTATATTATTTGGTTTGATTGTTATTCTGGGTTAGATTTTTTGGGAATAAAGTTATATTTTTTAGTGTTTCAATGGTGGTTTTGGCTGGTCTTTGGAGATGGGATTTATACCTTTGCAAAGGTGTGTTCTTTAGTGTTTCTATGGTTGTTTGATTGGTTTTTAGATATGAGTGCAGGGGATAATCTTGTTTCCTTTTTATTGTTTGGTCCCATTGTCATCTTGGTCGTTTATTTTTGTGGGGTTTCTCTAGATTTTATTGAGTAGGTGGATTTTTTGGATGATCTCGTTAGTTTTGGTTGGTTTATGGAGATGGGATTGATGCCACTGGAAAGTTGTGTTCTTTAGTTTTTCTATGGTGGTTTGGTTTGGTTTTGGAAGATGGAATGATGTGATATTGCCATTGCAATAGTTTATGAAGTGCATGAACTAATTTGCTTGTGCTTAGGCTTGAGCGGAGGTTGTTGCTTTTGATGGGATTTGATTAGTTTAGTGTATGATTTCACTTTTATGTAAAGTAGCATATGGTCATTGCACTATATTTTGGGTAGAATACATTGGCCATCTATAAACTTTTGGAATCATGGAGCATCCCAATTGTTTTGTTGAATGCCTAGATCCTTGTTGGATCTGTTTAATCCACTAATCTTTTGCACATGTTCAATGATATGGCTTAATTGTTTGGTTGCGTTAGGTTGTAATTTAGAAATTAGGTGATGTTTTTTGTTGGTTCATGTACTTTGCCCAGGGTGATTAGGGAAATAGATGATAATAAAAAAATTTAGGGTGATCCTATGATTTCAAAAGTTGACAAGGATGTAAACATCATATACCAAAAAATCTTAATAATTCTTTCATTTCAGTTATGGGGGCTATGGCATTAATTGCATTAATTAGCTTGATGTTTTGGTTTACAAACCCATATCCTTAATGTAGTCATGGTGGAAATGCTCACTCCATGCAATTTGTGTTGTTAGTATGTGGGCGATGGTTAAGTGATAGGAATCCTTGAAATGATGTACCTGGTCCCTAACATTAGTAAAGCATCCATGCTAAGAATCCTATAGGTTCTCCAAGTGCACATCAACATCTTAAAGGACTCTTATTTAGAGTCTCTCCACTTTATTCATAAGTTTCTTAAATAAAGGTGCTCAAGATTTATCGATATTATTTATGAGACCCATAATACTCAAATTTCAATTGAAATGATACTAGGAAAAAAAAAAGGTAACTTCTTGGGTGGACCTCAAAGAGGAGGTCCTTAGCTAAGGACCCCAATATAATGCATGAGGACCCAAAAAGTAGGTCTTAGCATTGGAAGGTGTGTCAAGCACCTCTGTTGGGGATGCTTAGAGCATAAGAATCTGTAAGGAGAAAAGGAGGAATTGAAGTTGTGACTAATGGGTGATTTCAATAGATTTTTGGAATTTAGTATCACATTTCCCTTGTATTTCAATTGTGATATGTACCTATGCGTGCACAAGTCTTTAACTCAAGTTTATAGGAGATGCTCAAGGCCGAATAAGACTAATAACTGTCAGTTTCTGTATGAGTGTACTAGGAACTTAAGTAGGGAATCGGTAGATATTTTAGATTTACTTGTAATAGCATGGACAGCCCTATAAATAGTGAGAGAGGAATTATCTTCTAACAAGAGGAAACCCTAGCAGAGAAAGGGGCTGAGAGTTCATAAATAGTGAGAGAGGAATTATCTTCTAACAAGAGGAAACCCTAGCAGAGAAAGGGGCTGAGAGTTCATAGTTGGACTCTGTGTAATAATTCCAATTTGAAATCAATCAAATTTGCTATTCTTCTTGTTTGGATTGGCTAGGAACCTATCAAATTGTTGTACATATTTTGGCCTCAAGGACATTTTGTGGGCTTGTATTTGTTCTGGTTTGCTAACACCATAAATAATGGCTTTTATGTAGATTGAGTAATGTCAGTAGTTAACACTGTATCAGTTTATTTGATTTATGCAGAAGGTGGATGGCCATTAGAGTTATGATAAGCTCTTTATGTGATTTTGTAATCTGGACGTTTGAATTAACCTAACCTTATTTTGATCAATATACATAATACAAGATGGAAATGAAGTAAGATTGAAACTTGTGGAAGGAGAATTGGAAAAAATTAGAAAGAGTTTTGTTTTTGGATGAAAAATTGGAAGGAATTGATAGAGAATGAGAGTTGCAGTTGCAATGCTTTGACTGCATATTAACTTTTTAACCATCTAGTTATCTCAACATTCTATGAAATTATAACTGCATGAAAATGTAAATGCTCATTTCGTGTTGGACTTTCCTGTTCATCTTTGGTAGTATTTATCTTTACTGTGTAGGCCAAAACACCACATTGAATTGTGCTAATTTTTTTTCTTCCAATGTTTGAGTAGAAGTGTTGAAACCAGGAAAATATTTTAGCTCTGTTATGAGGTTTTAAGGACTGAACTATAAGAGCGCATCTCTCAATCTCCTCTCTCACTTTGTCTGCCAGGGCTGAAGCTCATGTAGAGTTAAGGTACTTCATTATTTGATTATTTTTGAAATCTTTGCTTCTGCATCAAAAGATTCCCTCACCGATGCTGGCACCCTCTGTTATCCTCCCTTTCCAAAACTGTATTATGAAACATCTTGAGACAGTGCTTGCTGAGCTCTTGAAAAATTGAAGCAGATTCTCCAAAGTTATCTTTCTACCAAGATTGTTGGGAAGAAAAGGACTTGTAGCACTGAAGTTTCTATTTCCTGATCCCCCTTGCAATATTCTCTATGACCAGCCCTTCTTGCTTTTCATGAATCTTGCACTAAGACGTGTATAGGGGCCAACAATATTCCTTATATATGGATTTTGTTGTCGTGCATTGTGTCTCCTTTCTGTACAGTTATCATCTCTGACATTTTAGTTCTTTACCTATAAAGAGGATAGTATATTCTCTTTAGCATACACACACAATTTCATGGTCCTCCTTCATTGGGTTGTAATTTGAAATATTAAGGTCACTCTATCCCTCTCTATGATGTGCTAACTAAGCTTCATTACTAATTGAATCTATTTCATTTAGCAACTCATGCCTGCAGAATCATCTGCTCTATCCTCTTATTTGTTTACTTTTGTCATCTCTTATCAATGAACTGAATGATTCTAATCCTTATATATGGCAGTATCTAAACATCTGCTTGTTTGGATCTAAATCTTAACATCAATAGATACCATAAAAGAGGTCCCTGAATTGCACTCTTGTTCTGAGATTGCTTTTATCTATGCCTGCATGAATATAGGGGCGTGCTTGGATTAATAAAGCTTCAAGGGTTCGATCTTCAGTTTGGAAAGTAAGCGAAAAACAACCAGGTAGTGTCTTCCTCTCTCTCTCTCTGTATATATATGTATATATGACACACACACACATGTTTATATCTGTCTTCCCTTTTTAAACATGCTATATATGGCCTGGTTATAACTGTTTCCACTAATTATTTATTGCTAGGTTATAATGCAAGCGACTCTGATTCAGATGACATGAATGATGCAAAATAAACTTAATGCAAGCAAAAGCTGCTTTTCCTGCTGTTATTCATCCAGGTCCATAGATTACTATGAACTGTGCATTAGGATGATTAGTTTGCGGTGTCATTTGTACTGTCTGATGATCTCTTAATTCCACCATGGGTGCTTGCTATTGCAGCTTTTTATTATGTTGATAGTATTCAGGCTCAGTTAAAGATTCTTACAAGCATCTTTCTTTTTAATTGCTATTTATCTTTGATAGTTTATGCCACTTTAGCCTTTATTATTTTAAATTTACACTCTTTACCTTCTTTTTTTTCATTTATATATCAACATCAGCAATAATACCTAAGGTTTGGGATGGTGTATGTGCACACCTGGCTGCAAGAGTCTGAGATGGACCGAGGGAGGGAGCAAACTCCTGTTTTAATTATACTTTAAAAAAAGATGCTTAATTTACCACATTAAAAAAAAGAAAAAATTTATGCTTATAGAAAACACGGAAGAACTGGCTTAACTTTCATTAGGAGCTCTAACCTGATGTGTCTTTATGTTTGGACTTCAGTTTTTATGAGTTTCAAGTCTTGTTTTTCATAGGGTAAGGACCACGGGGGTATATGCAGCCCTAAAATTTTCAGCCTCATCAATAATTAGGATAATATATATATACATATGTATGTATGTTTATAGGCAGATGGATTTCTAAAGTTGGGATTACTATATATTAAACTTTCTGTTTAGATACACGCTTTGTATTGATGTAGCAATTCATGACTATCCAATTGGTTGATAGTGTTGTGTGTGCAAAGATTGCAGTGAATATGTTGATACTCTGATTGGATGTACATACAGTGTCTCATTTGCTAAGCTCTTCAAAGGAGGTAATAAGCGGGGATATATTTTTCTTTGTACCACAACACATGGGAAAATGAAGGATTCATTGGTGTATAGAGAGAATGGGGTATTAATTTTTAATGTTGAGGACCCAAGACAACAAATTGCTGGTAGAGCAGACCAAATTCTGAGTCAATCTCATAAGGGACAAATATCCTGTGTACCTACATTTTCACTTCTTTTTCGTTTTAGGTTTAGTATTTGGTCTACAATAATGAGTCAAAGCTCTGTTAGAAGAGCCGTTAGGATCATCTTTGTGGCATGTCATATCATGTCACCTACATAATGAAATCTAGGGAGTATAGTTGACATGGCAGCTTACATGTGTGACACATGGCAGTGTTTTGGTCACTCCAATGCCTCTTGTAGCAGAGATGGATAACATGGCAGCTTACATGTGTGACACATGGCAGTGTTTTGGTCACTCCAATGCCTCTTGTAATAAAGATGGATGGAGACCATTCTCGACTCATTTTTTGATGATCCAAGCCCCAAAACAAGGGAAAGCAAAAAAACAAGATACAGACCTTGAAATTAAAAAATTTGCGAAAAATGTGAGCAATCTTTGTATTTGTTCCACATTATACCTTGAACTTTGAGAGGAAGGAGCGAGCAGTTGAGCCGAAGACAGTCTATTCTCCAAGTGTTCCAAGAGAAATAGTAGGCAAGAGCGAAGAAATCATTACACAAATCCCGTGCAGGGTATGATAGATTCACAGCAAGGGATCGAGTGCCCAGCTCATGGCTTCTCTTTTCTTCCTCTCACATTGGAGAGTGGATGTTAATGTCCTTTCCCCCCAACACCAGCCCCCCAGCCCCCCACACCCACCCACCAACCCCCTCTTCTTTTTTTGGGTTTTGTTGTTGCCGTTGTTGTATGTAATATTACTGAAAATGTTTATAATAGGAAAGGAATATCCTTAAAATTGAAAAATAGATATTTTCCTATTTATGATGCACTTTTGGAGTTTATTGGTAGATGTAAACCCTATCTTATAATTTTCTTTTTCTTTTTTTTTTTGGGTAAGCACTTCTTATAATTGTTAAAACCTTTTATAATTAGGAATAAGAATGCAAAGAATTATCTGTGTCATATTAGTTTTTCGATCTTGTCTTTTATCTTTTCATGAAATCAGAGAGTTCTCTTTCAACAAGACCTCTATCCCTAACTCCATCATTGGTTCTAAGATGAAAGGTCAGAATACTAACTGGGGCAAACGACTTGTAACTCACAATATTTTTGTGTATTGGTTTGTGGCTATGTCCCAAACCTGGGCTCATACATCTTTGTACTAGTCTTCCGTTTATTTTTCATTAATTATTTGTCACTAATTTTTATCCCTTGTTTGTACCAATAATCATGTAAGGATAATGTTAAATGTGCATTTTCATATCGTTTCATTGCTTTTGAGTACATAATTTTGGGGGAGTGGAGTATAAACTATGCTGGGAGAGATGAACATACCTTAGTGAAGTAACTTTGTACTTTTAAGATTGATGTATCATGCTAAAGAAAACAAATCTGTATATATTGCAAGGGAAATGAGAGAGGATTTGGCCCAAAAGAAATTAAAAGATTTTATTCTTTCATCAAGTTTGCTTGAGGCATTGGGCTGTCATCTATGATAATGCCCTCAGTTCACTCTAGGCAATCTGTGGGCAGGATGCTGAGAGTATATTACCGTGGAAAATGTGCAATATGCCAATGATTTGTTAACTATTATTACGAAATAAAAATCTAGCCATAAAAAAACTCATGTTTGGAGATGCTTTTTAGGTGTAAATCAACTTAATTATTAGGAACAAATTGGAGCATAATTGAGCGATCCAAATTATAAAGTTCAATATTAGAGCATCTTCGAATTTTTCTCTTTCTAATAGTTTTGTCATTTGACTACCGAATATGCTGATACTTGTTTGCCTATTTTCTTAGGAAATTGATAATGCTTCTTCTCTACTGACATCGCGCTGTCTTTTGCAGTTGATCCTGGGAATGCACCTTTTCTTAATTTTTTGCGAGGGGCTTCCATAACTTTTGGCTTTCATGATGGATTATGTTCGTGTGATTTATTAGGTGTTATTTAGATGGTTGTATTTTTATCCTCACAAGTATACATAGGCTTTGTGCAATTTTGATCACATTCTGGAATTAAATTGAGCTGCACAATGGACTTTGGTAGGAGTCTTGTCTCTCTTTACATAGATTTTTACAAATTTTTGTGGGTGATGGCATTTGTTCGAGAGGGCATACTTGTTGGCTTTTGCATCAATGATAGTTCAATCTATTCTTCCTTGAAATATGTTACCCTGAAATTCTGGTGAGAATCTAGTAAATAATACCAAGATTCCTAGGTGATGTCAACCTAAATACATTGTGGTTACATATGCGTGATCTATTTTCTGCTGCTGATAGCCCCTGGCTGCAGGTGTGGGAACAGTTCACCCTGTCTGATCAAGCTGTCAATACCAATGAATGGTTTTGAAGTAATATAGATACAGTTTTTCTACTCGGCAATAATCAGTAATCTGGAAACTGCTATCGGCCATTCCGTTTATTCTTACGATACTGCCATGGCTCCTCAGGGTTTGAAGATGACCACAAGCCCCGTCGCTTTGCCCTCGCCTCGTTTTCCCACTGGACGATTCATTTCATCGATCACAATTAGATTTATGCTTACAGATACAGGTAGAAAAACGAGCGAGATTGGGTGGTTACCTTTGCAAGTTCTGCCCTTTGGTCATATGAAGTATAATGCCATGCCAACCCTCTCTTTAGCATTAGCTCCTACACTTGCCAGAGGTTTTGTTACATTCAGATGGTACAAGCATATATGTTTGTGTACTTGTTGTGAGAAGAATATGTACCTGAATGAAATTGCCATTGCAATAGACATCTCCTACGTAACGGCCATATTGATCTTCAGCGAACACAAGAACTCTTAGGGATTTTCCTTGAACAAGTTTGAGAAGTTCCTCCTTTGCCTCTTTGCCATACGGCATTGAGCTCTCTGGTGCATCTATTCCCCTATCCTCCATTCCAACAAAATTTTCTACGTCTCAAGATAAGGAAGAAAAATGTTCTAAAGAACCAAACACTAGCAACCAAGAATGCAGAAACAAAAACAACACTTTGAGCGAGAGACTACGATTGCCTTATAAGATCGTAATTGAACAGGTCGAGCAAGTTCAAATTGATCTAATACTAAACCTGTTTGTCAGCATATGCCGTGTAGAACAATGGAAGTCCATATACAGCCTCATTTACCTTAGTCTTATTCGATACTTCCGAGCAAGAACTTCCTCATTGTTTATGCTTATCATCCTATATGTCAAACAACTTCCATCAATCTAAGCATTTCGGTAATAACATAGTAAAAGAATTGATAAGACTCGCCTGTATCCAGAGTCTATGATCTTTTTGTGGAGTGCATCTGCACGAGTATAGTTTCTTGCAGCTCGAGCTCTTGATCTTTCAGCAGCAGCAATTTGTAGATCTTGTGGGACACGGCATGACTCTCGAGGATCCAAAGTGCTAACATACACAGTAATGGTATCTCCATCCGCTACTGCCTTAGCATCCACCTAGTTTCGATATCACAAAACGGTACATCAGTACATCTAGAATTTAAAAATACCAAATTTGATGGATAATATTTGGTCTTAAAGGAAATTTGCTTCTTAACTGGTAGTGTTTGGAGTTCGAATTTTGCTCCTTGTGGCAATTTCAAGGGCACTTGAGGATCAGCTGGAACTTCAACCGCATTATGTGGAGGAGGAAGTCCATAGAAACGCAACAACCCCTATCAAAACAGTTATCGTCGAGATCCCACATAACCATGTCAACATCTTTCTTCATGGAATGCATATTCTAGATGGTGTTTCTAGGTAACTGGATGCTGGGGATATGGGAATAAGTATATTACAAGTTCCTGATATTTGTGCCATAACTTAATACCAGTTTCTACGTTTCTGGTGAGTTATTCAAGTCCTCTACTCCTTTGTTTATGCATCAACTAGGTCCTTCCATCAATGTTTTCCTTCACAGCTCTAAGACATGCTAATCAACACTCACACCTTCAATATGCTATCTCGACAAGGCGAAAAAACCAATTATAAACTTTCAGAGTGTTCAACTTCACCTTTTCGAGTCTTTTCGGTTTAAACTTTATAAGTTCGTAATCAGTTATCTACTGTATCGATATGTCAGGCTTAAGCTATAAGTGTCGCACAGGTGTGTTTCATAAAACACGTAAGGAAAGATAGTAACACACAGATTTAGCCTGTGTGGAAGCCAAACATAGAGGGACTAGATAACATGTCAAATGATAGGACTAGGAGCACCCATATTTGTTGGTTCTGGAGCGATGAAATTATTTATCCAGAAGGAAAGCTGGAAAATATATATATATATAGTAGCCTGCCAACTCTTAAAAAATCTTATAATTGGTTTGTCCAATAAGTATGCAAATTTGGTTGTTACTATTAGATGTAAAAATTCTACAATCTCATAAATGCAAAATTGGATTATTATAGGAAAATAAATTTTCTTCTACCTCAACATCTGCCTTCTGGTGTCTTTTCAGTGTCAGAATGACCAGCCTACTAGCTTCTTCAGGAGTTCTTGGTGGAGGTTTTGCTTCTTTCCATGCCTCCAGTAGTTTTCTATACCTTCAATTCCACATGATAAGGACCCGTAAACTATTCTGAAGAGCGTTTATTATATGATGCTAAGCTTTTCTGATTATTCATTCTGCACGTTTCTTTTTCACATAACCTGTACTTATATACTTTTCCGCTTTGCCTATTCTTGTTTATTTTTTAAGCCATACAACTCGAGTTTTCATACTTTTTCACTTTGTATTTTTTTTCCCCCAATTAGATAACCTCAACCGCATTATTGCAGTTGAGAAAGGAGCATAAGAAAAATATTAAAACACACCATAGCTAATTAATATTTAGCCTTTGTACAACTGATAAAAGGAAATAACGATTCAGATATGCAAAGTGAAGGAACTAAAAAGTTTGAAAAGTCAAGTTATGTGACTGAATATATATATATATAGAAAGTGAAAATACCCGAAAATTCAGGTTATATAACTTAAAAAAAAAAAAAGCAAAGTACGAAAATAAAAGAGCGAAAGCTTAGCTGCGTCTTTTATAATCAACTCGTCCAAAATAAATTATGCAGCAAAACTTTAATAGGCGCCGAAATGCACGACTAGGGAAGAAAAGAATTACCAATTAGCTTGAGCTTTCTTTGATGATACCACATAATTACTTAGCCCATCAGGAACCTAGAAAAGGGGGGAAAAGAAAAAAAAAAAAGCAGAAAAACTTGAATCCATTATTGATCTACATATGGACATTATCTCCAAAGATCAATTACCTATGAGGAAGGAATAAGGGGGCAAAAAAGAAAAAGAAGAAGAGAAAACAGAGGCCCAACAAAATTACATACCTTTGAGGTTTTTTGGAAGTTGAAAATATCGTGTGCAAGATCTGAGACGCCAGCTGATGCTGTGGAGACGTTGTGAGGACGGAGCCGATCGGCGTGTCCACCATCAGATGTGGTGGGCTTGCAGCAATGGCTGTATAGGAACCTCAAGGCATTTCCCATGGTGAATTGTTATAATCTGCAGGATTAGATTCTGCAGAAATTAAAATGGTGCTAGGAAGCTGAAACAACAAGAAAAGGGTAAATCATAATCGGAACAATATATTAGTATATTTGAAATTAGGATTTTGACTTTTTGGGACAAGTGTACAGATGGCAGATCGCGATTGGATTATCTGTTACGGACGTTTTATCTTAGAATTACAATGAAGATTTTACTTACCAGATCTGGTGTCGGGGCTAAAAGGTCAAAGTAACATCATCTTTGACAGTTCGCCGTACTTTGTAGGGTGAGGAATCCATGGTTCAACCAGGTGATCGGCGGGCCTGTGCATTATTACGGCATCGCAGTGTTGCATCAAGGGGGAGGATAGTCATTTGGATCTTGTAAAACAAGCAAGACAACTTCGATGGCTCGGGTAAAATTTTGTTAGATGCTAATATTTGATTGATGCGATATTCTACGGGAACAAAGCAACATATGAGGCATATGGAAATAATTTGAGATTTGATGGAATTTAGGGCTTGTTTATACACGGCAGTTAATATTAAAAAATAGAATAAAATTGCTCGATTGAAAAGGAGGCAAGAGTAGGCGAAAGTCCTTATATTAGTTTAAAGGAAAATTTAACCTTGCAGGATCTTAGTCATCTAAAATACAGTTCTTGGGAATTGAATAAGTTAGCTTGCATTTTCAACAAAGCTTCAAAGAATCATGCAATTTGATGTGATTTATATCTCCTTTCCATGTCTTGGGTATTCTCATTATAGGCAAGAATAAAAAGCTAACCATATTGAACCGGACAAGTATTCTCATCGTGGCTGAGAATTCATCCAACCAATAAATTGATTGAAATTAGATTGAAAAGGAATCAACTTAGTTGAGTTAGCTACTTGGATGGACACATAAACATGTTGCTCAATCAAGTCGGCTCGTTGTTGAATCGAATAATATAAACCGATCCAAATTAATTACTTATTCTTTTTCATATATACTATATTTTAAGTTTTATCGTTATGTTTCTCTTTCCTTAATTATCAATGATATAAAATAATACTAATAGATAACGTATCTATGCTGCAAGTGTAAAATAATTAAAATAGTTTTTTTTTTAATAGAAGGAGTTACATATATTGATAAATCAATCCATCTATATATATTGCTTGTCAAAAGAAATGAAAAACATTGTTTGCATTTCTCTAAAAAAAATTTATTTAAAAAAAATTCTTGATATTTTTAAATTTAAACCATAATATATAGTCTATATAGAATTAAAAGACTTGTTGATATTTTTAAATTTAAATCATAAGATATAGTCTATATAGGATTCAAAATATTTTTATATAAATAATTTTAAATTTAAATGTACATTTATTTAATGATATCTCATTAGGTTACTTGATATATGTAGCAAAGAAAAAGATACCAAAAAATTAGATAGAAAGAGAGACCGTTGTGAGAAAGTGAGAGAGAGAAGGCAATTAAGGAGATTATGGGAATGTGTAGAGAGATATTAATGAAAGAGAGAGAGAATGGATTGAGAAAAAAGAGAAAAAAGAGAAAAAGGGGAAAGTAACATATTTATCAATTGTTTTTAATTTTAATAGAATATCTAATTTTATTTTTTGTTAAATAATATTAGATAGATGATAAATAAGTAACTTTAAGATAAGGATATAAGTGGTAGTTACTTAAATCCTTTTAGCTTTAATAATATAGATAATCTGTCTAGTGTTATTACTATAACTGATTTGGTAGCTTATAATTTCATAAGATAACCTTTGGTTAGCAGAATTGGACAGTATAAGTAGAATTAGACAGTATAGTATGAGGAGAACAACAAATTACAATTCTCTTCCATTACTTTTAGTATGTGTAACATTACATACAAATCTTGGGGATTGAAAAATCATAAGAATTAAAAGGAATTAATTATTTATTTATATTATAAATTATAATGACGTTTTTATTTTCTTACAAACTGCATTATAATAAAATTTAATATTGTGATTGAAAAATTTGGTGTAAAGTTACTTTTGAATATTTAAATATATATGTATTTTGTATTGTAAAATAATTTTTTGTATTACCAAATATATGATACAAAGTTTTTAGTTTTAATTTAGTTCTTAAGATTCTTTTGTCCAACAGCTTTGGTTAGCATGCAAACCAACCAATAACTAATAAATCTGTCTAGTATTATATTATAAAAACTAAACACTACCTAAGAAATGGTCACGATCTTAACACACATTCTACAATTGAGAGAGGGATCAAGTATCTTGCTACATCTCATAGTTGAAAGAGTTGAAAATGGCTCACATTGCTATTTAAAACTTTCTTAATATCATTACTTTATAGTATTCTAACATTGTGTGGAGAATCATTTCGATAATTGGGCTTTTAGCCCAATTTAATGCCACAAATCGGTTTAATGGGCTAGTGTCAGAGCTTAGAAAATTAGACCAAAACATGAATGTTTTAGAGAGAGATAGCTTGGAAGGCTTGGAATAGGAATCACAGGACTAGTTATTCTACTCTTAACCTTACTCAATTAACTTGTATATGGAAGGTAAGCTTAAAAGAAGTTTTTTTTTAGCTCGTTTGAACTTTGTTTAGCCTTAAAAGGAGATATTTGGACTTTAATAAGAGTTATGGGCATGTTTTATTGTTAATGAGCTTATATTATTTTATTGTAAGCCATTAGACTTATTTAGAGCCCATAGCCAAAGCTCATGATCTATATGAAGAGAATGAGTGATTTCTAGCCATTGGATCATCTAAGGCTATCTGACAGTTGTTAGTAATGCCAAATCTTATTCATCCATCTTGCAGTAATCTAATGGCTAAAGCTTACTCCTAAAGTCTTTAAATAGGAGACTTCTCTTCTCATTTAGGTCATTTTAAGCATTTGCTAGCTTAGGACAAACGTGAAAACTTTGTCGAAGTTACTCTATAAAAGATTAAATGAGCTACTTTGTGTAAAATGAAGTAAGAATGTTTAGAAAACACAAGGCTTCATCTTCTATCACACACATATGAGAAATTGAGTCTGCTTATTTCTTCTCCTACGAATCTCTCCATTACATCCATAACGTATCATTAGATCAAATAATCTCTAAGATTGACCATCACGTGCTACCATCATGTACATAGTAGATAACACGTGATTAACCATTAGCAACAACTACACTTACATTATGTGGCAACTTTACTGGGGATTGAGATTACTTACAATCAACAATGTCACATACCAATGGGTAAGAGGAAACTTTTAACATTCATGAGACTAATCATGTGATCACTTAGTATACTCCAGCACTAGGCGATAACATAATGAATATGAATACACAACAAATGTATGCTATTGAGGCATCTTTAATTGTTCATAGCATGTAGGAGAACACTTATGTTCTCAATCAATTCCTTACTACCTTTGTACAACTTTTGCTTGACATGGCAATGCTATTGCTATTAACCCAGTAAGTGTTCAACCTACAATGGTTCTCCCTACATCATTCATGCAAGCTATTGGACCTGCTTCTATTATTGCTATTGGTGTAGTGGTATCAACTACTCTATAAAAAGGTACTTAGTAAGTGTAGCCATTTTAGGTCATTGTAAGGGAAGATAGTACACGGAAAGAGAAAGGATTGCACCTTGTACTACCTCTAACTCCTGTTGATCTAAATCTCCTAGCAATGGAAGATGCAAGAACCCGATCTTGAGGGTCATCATCGTATAGGTGCAATGTTTAATCTATTGCTATAGGTATAGTTATGACACACAATACGACCCTAACACTCTAAGCTAAAATTGCTCTTGTTGCTACTTCATCTTACGTGATGAAAGAAGATTTTGATAAGCATTTAAGGTAAATTTAAACCTCTTATTTTGCAAGTATCATAAACTTGAAGCTATATACCCTCATAGGATTGCAAAGAAACCATATCCTAAAGACTACATAAGTCTTAAGTTTATGAAGTTCAATGCAAAATAAGGGAGTGCTAAGGAGCACTTTCTCAAATTCAGTGAGACACTCGAAGCCTATGGACTTAATCATAATCTCAAATTGAAAGAATTCTTCAAATCTCTTATAGAGAAAGTGTACACCTAGTATGTTAACTTTCCCCAAGGCTTTATAGATTCATGAGGGACTATGAGTAAGTTGTTTTTTTTAGAAGTTCTTTGAAACACTAAAATGTATTACTATCACAAACATAGGGCGTATCAAGCAATGTCTTAAGGAGGACTTCATTGATTTCATTGTACGTTTTGGAGAGCGTCCATTAGACATCCAAGACATCTATGATGAGAATGAGTTAGTCAAGATCTACATCTCGAGGATGTTCATGGAATATGCAGTACAGCTCGAGAATCTATTACTTAAGTCCTTCGTAACATTAGTGGAAAACGCTCAATGAACAAAAAATTCCATCGCAAAGCTAAGGGGCAATCTAAGTAAGAAGAGGTCACCATATATAGTGTTACCCAAAGAGAAAAAGGGAAGGGGGGGGGGGGGAGGTGGGGTAGGGCACGGTATAGGGTAGTTAGAAGCTCAAAAGAGATATTGTTGTAGATATTTCATCGTTTCCTTATCTTATGAACAAGATACATGTGGTACTTAACCGTTAGAGTAAGGACAGAATAATTAAATGCTAAGGGTTAAACATGAACCAATAACTTAGGAGAAGAATAATGCTAAAATTTGTTGATTCCATAGATTTGTTAGACATCTAATGAAGGAGTGTTGGACACTAAGGAGGATTTTCCATGAAAAAGTCTAAAACAATGAGCTTGAACTGGATAACAATAATGATATACGTAAGAACTCTATCATGACCCTAAAGAGGGCCTAATAAGATTGTCTATAATTTTCATATCATGTGTGCACCCATGATACGAAAACTGTCTTGTAGGTTAGAGATTGCAATACTTTAAACAGTTAATCACTAAGGTTTTGAATTTTTAATTAATTAATTTACTATAAAATATAAATAGCTATGTATATTCGATATTCCATAGTCCAACAAAACCGCAAAGAATTGATATCCCTTACCAAATGCTAAGTTATGGTAAAACAACTTAATGATTACAAGAAAACTATACTATGAATATTTTATATAAATATTTTCTACATCAATTGGTTCTATACCAACTATATACCTTTTAATCAATTCTAACATTATTAAACCTAATTCTGGTTTATATTCTACTCTTATGATTTTTCTTGATCCTTGATTAAAAGAACCTACAAAAGAAACTATAGAGGAATGAGCAAACCATGGCTTAGTGAGTTTATTCCTCACTTCTACCTTTAAGTAAGTTATCATATATTATTAACACCTATGTAATCTATCTATATACAAAATAAATGCAAGCATGATGAATACAAGCATCATATCCATAGGAGTCTGAAACTATGGACGATGTAGGATTACGTCATCTATACGTTGATTTTTCCTTTTTATTTACTTGTACAGAGTACCTTACCTTAATCGCATAAGGTTGCTTGGAGGTAACATCCCACCAAACATCACTCAATTATTATCCTAGTCCGAGGATCAATAATCAATATAATTGGACCTCAACTAAGGCTGCCCGCCCAATATATCAAAGGCCCCTCGGGCATATAAAGCGAGTCCATCTCGTTATCAATAAATATCCAAGGCCGTACTAATACAAATATGCGAGTTCTTTCACAATTAATTGGAGAAATTATGTTAGCTTTACGATAAAAAATATCATTTATGGGCACTACAAACTCTCATAGAAATCATACAAAACTAGCTCTCTCCATTAGTATACTAATTAGGTTATAGACATGTGATATATATAACTATTTATTTTAGTCAAATAATTATATTTACCAGTTTAAGAAAGTGATCATACGGAAAATAACACACAAAGCAATCGGCCATTTAATTAAACAATCAATATTAATCAACAAGTAGTACACAAATAACAAACAGTAAGTAAATAGCAAATTATAAGAACTCCCTTACCTGGGTTAATGCTCGCTTTTTAATCTCTTAAGATTTTCAATTCTTGATAATTAGGTACCTAAAAGATAAGAAAGTTTATAAATATTTTGGAAAACTAGGTTTCCTAATTAACTAAATATCTATTCTTATTTGCCTAAATTTCCTACTATAACCTAAATATGGTATAGACATAATTTAACTTAAATCTTTTATCTATTTTTCTAGGTTTATCTTAAATTTTTAATTGTGTATAACTTTTTTATTTTAACTCAAATTTTTATGAACTTATAGTAAATTTTTATTGTTTTTCAAACGTACTTTTGCATAATAGGGTTTGTTTTGGATATTATAACCCACCGTTTTGTCTATGATATAAAAATATTGAGAAATTCATCATTTTGACTTAAATAATTATAAAATATTATTTTAAGATTTTCTTGGTATAATTATGGTTTAATAATTATTTAAATCTTATATTTTGTAATTCTCTTATTTTTAGGTCTACGTTACTACAATTACCCATTTTTGCTACTTTTGAGGTTTAAAACTTATTAATTCAATTTTTTCTACTTTATTAATTTTATAATTAATTAGTTATTTCATTATTATTTTTAATTATGAAATTTAATTAATTTAATTAATAAGGGAATACCACGTGTCACTTTTGTATATTTTCCACATTTTCTTATTTTTTCGTATTTTGTGTCCTATATATATATATTAACATATTTTATTGATATTTCTACATCAATTATTTATTATAACTCCTTCAAAGTTACAATACTTATATATATATATATATTCATATTTATTAAATTAATTTATTTATTAAATTAATATTATAGTATATTATGTATGCACTATTCAAATATACTTGTATTTCTATATATACGATACTATTCATATATGTATATTTATACGTATAATATTCATTTGTACTAAAATATCCTAACCTTAAATATATTATGTACTATATGTATGAGTATATATATATACAAGTAATTGTATTTTATACATATGCATACATATATGGTTATATTACATATGTATATACTAAATACTTAATATAAATAATATTATGCATAATTACATATACATAGTCATCATGTTCAGTATATATATATATATATATATATAGAATTTATAAAATAAAAATACAAAATAAATAACAATGTTATGTTCTTATACATACTGTATATATATATATATATCTATATTTATAATTTAATTTAGTTATCCTATATTATAATAGTATTTATAATTTGTAACTATATAAGTATATACTTTTAGTTGCATAGTATATTATGCATAGGAAATAAAAATTATGTAAACCTCAATATTTGTATAGTATACTATATGATAAAATACTAAATATATATATACATACTATACACATATATATATGTATACTATATAATAATAAAATACTAGGTACACATACACACCCACATATCATGCATACATAAGTATATATATATATATATATATAAATAAAGAAAATACATAATATATACATATTTATATAAGTAAAGAAAATACATAGTATATATATATATATGTTATATGCATATACATACATATACCTAATAATAAAATACTAGGTATAAATATATATACATATACATATACTCACACATACATATGCATATAAGGACATGAGTAAGAAAAATACATGCTATATGTATATTATTATTTGTGCATAATATATGTACATATACATAACTTCTTGTATAAATATTTTGTAAAATCTAAATTACATGTATATAGACATATATGGGTATACATACGCAAGAAAATGCTAAAAAATATATATATATAAATTCTAAAATACATGTATGTACAAGAATATATATAAATAATTATTACAAAACACATGATATACAATTAAATACCATACTTGTGTGATATTCTTGGGTGTAATTCCTTCAGCTTCTTTTCCTTGTTTGTTTTTGCAATTTTCCAAAAATTTGAAAGAAGGAAAAGAGAGAAGTTTGCGATTCAAATGGAAAAATAATTTAAAGAATTTTATGTGTTTTTCTTTGGTAATTTTCCAGGCATGAAGGGTAAGTTTCTAAACTTTTTTTTTCCTCTAAGTGAAAATAGTAGCAAACATAGGCTTAAAAACAAAAAGAAAATAAGAAGAAGATCATCGCATGATTTAGTAATTAATGGAATAAGACATTTACTTTATTGCTTTGTCCTTTTTACACATAATTTTGTAACACCTGGAAGTGGAAAATGAGTACATGGATAGCTGCAATTCTAATTTAGAAGCCAATGTAGAGGGTAAGGGAAAAATTAAGGAAATAAAAAGAAAGAACAAAGGAGGAAAAATAAAAATATTTAATTTTTCCAAACACAAAAATTATATATTTAGTATTTGTATAATAATGTTGAAATTTTATTAATTTAATTGTAACCCGTTACATTTATAATATTCACCAGTTAGTTCAACGCGTTCGCTAAAATTTATACGCAATTACGCATATTAGTCGATAATTATAATCGACTAAGGTTTTATTAATATTAAGTTATATTTATTCATTTTATAACCCTAAAGTTAGGTTTTTGTCAAGTTCAAATTCGATTTTGGATATTTATACATATATCGGATTTAGGGTTTTTATACGCGATTTAATTTTCGATCGATTTTAGGGTTTTTTTATTACCAATACTATATTCAGTTTTACAATTTAATACAAAAATTTAATTTTACTTAGCCTTATCGACTCATGATATTATTTAGAGTATTATAGTTCAATTATACTCACAATTAGTTAAATTCGCAGGGATTACAAACTCACTTGTAGCACACAACAATTAGAGGTTGCTAATGTGATTTTGCATGACCTAACAACTTCTTAAGAAGCTGACCAACCGAAGGTTGATGGATGTAAAAGTGTATTATGGGAAGAAACACCTGAGAGCAAAAGGAAGGTAGTAGACTTAGCTTTGAGTAATTATGCTTTGATAACTTTGCTAAAGATTTGCTAATTACAAAAATTTCTTGATCTATTAGGATTTGATGACAAATTTTGACTTACTACAACAATTGCTTTGGTGGAAATCTCAAAGTAGCAGTTTGAACAATGTAATGCAATGCGGCTGATTCATAAGATGTCAAAGGTGCATGAGAATGCTATCATCTTTTAATGATGATATGTACGTTAGCAATTCAAATCACTATTGTCTGTTGTATATAGAGAGTGAACTCAATGGTCATCCTATTTGTTGAACCTTCATTTATAATGGGTCCTCACTTAATATAATCCTTTGGCAACTTTCAAAGCTATAGGGTTAGATAGAGGAGGCTAGTCTACTAGCCAATCAACATTCATGGCTTTAATGGGACCCTTACTTAATCTCTAGGGTTTGGTAATGCCGATTTTAAGGTTGGCCCCATTCATGGGGCAACCAAATTCCATGTGTTGGATGCTCTAATCTCCTACCATTTATGGGTAGGTAGGAAGTTGTTGTACGACCACAATCTAGTCCCTTCTATACTACATCAATATATTAAGGGAAATTGGAAAGATAAAGACATATTTATACTTGCTGTTGAGAGCCTATTTAAGTATGGAGAGTCGTATCATATAGAGGTGAAATATTTTGATGAGTATGCTAATGAGGTTGAAACAGCAATTGGCAAACGTACTGGTATTCTATTACCATGGTGGAAAGATTTTCAAGAACATAAGTAGATGCCCAAGAAGAGGAAGACATCTCTTAACTATGGAGATCAAAAGAAGAACATGGTTGTAGGGATCAAAAGTTATATATCAGGTAAATGGGTGAACCGTATACCTCTTATGACAGTCCATGGGGTCAAAAGAGGCATTTCTATCATCCCTTGACTCCTCAAACTTACAAGAAGCCTAACTTACTCCCCCTTAGCTGCAAGATTAGATGAAGTCACATACTGAAGAAATAGAGGAGTTACATTTGACAGCCCTAAAAGAGAAGTCGAAACCTATTTTCATTACTAAAGGTTTGGTAAATGAAATAAAGGATCCATTAATAGACTTCCTCTAAAAGTTCTAAGATGTCTTTGCTTAGACATTCGAAGAGATTCTAAGATTAGATCCTAGCTTAACAATGTATTGATTAAATATCATACCAAAGTTAAGCTAATCAAGCAACACCGATGTGTATTTCATCCAAAGATTCAGGTGTAGATCAAAGTTGAAATTGAGAAGTTATTGCAAGTAAGCTTTATCAAACCTATGGAGCACCCAACTTAGCTGGCTAATGTCATGTCTATGAAGAAGAAAAGTAACCAAATACGCGTGTGTGTGGATTTTTGTGACTTAAATAAAGCTTAACTGAAGGATGAGTTTCCACTTCCAAACATTGATATATTGGTTAGTACGATGGTTGACATGAATTATTCTCCCTTTTAGATGGCTTTAGTGGATATAATCAAAATAAAATAACCTTAGGAGATGCTAAGTGCATAGCTTTCTATACACCCTTTGGGAACTTCTACTATACTATCATGCCTTTTGGGTAGAAGCATACGAGAGCCACTTATCAAAGGGCCATAATTGTTATCTGTCATGACATGATGCACATTTACATGTGGGAGATTATGTAGATGGCATTGTCATCAAATTACAACAAGCATTTGATCATATTGATTACTTGAAATAAATCTTCGACAGGTGCTGACTTTACAAGCTTTGAATGAACCCCTTGAAGTATGTTTTTGGGGTTTAATTTGGAAAGTTCCTAGGTTCTATTATACATAAAAAAGGGATCAACATTGATCCAGTAAAAATTAAAGTCATAAAGTCTATGTCATTGCTAAAAAATCAAAAGGAGTTGAAGGGATTCATGGGTAAGGTGCCTTATATTCAACAATTCATCCTAGTGCTTGTTGAAATTTCCTTCCTTTTACGTCAAATGATGAAGAAGGGAGCTTTATCTGAATGGGATTTGATAGGAATTAGGCTACTGAACTTCTAACCTGCAATCGAGCTTAAGGACTAAAGGGACTAGCATAACTGATCCTTCTATTCAAACTAACCCTTACCGAGGTCGAATACTTCCTTGTCGAGTCACCCCTCGTGCTGAGCCGTATGATTGCCTGTCTTTTCATAGTGTGCCAAATTGAAGGTTACTCACTAGCGCCTGAGTTGACCAATTACTCGATATCTTCCTTACCGAGAAGTCAAGAAAGAGAGATTCTAGACTAACTAAGCCATCTTTGCTCGGACAAGCCATCCGTTCGTACTTTTTGTCCGCATTTTCTAACAACCATTGCCAATGTAATATCACCATGTGTACGATATCATGTGTAAAATCTGTTGCACCAATGATTGTTTTTCTTGTATATTCATTTTTACTCTCTTGTATCATGTATATTACTCCCTTAGGAAATGCCCTTTTTGTCTTTTCCTTTTTAGGTAAGTTGTCATAACTCATGAGTCTAAATACCCTTGTAGTTGTAGTTATAGTTATAAGAGTTCAAATCATCCTTAATATACTTGAGTATTTTCTTCCTTACGTAAACCCTTTGTTTACTTGCGGCAATACTCTTATCCTAACCCTTGAGCAAGGCTAAATGGCGAGTATCCTCACCGAATCGATTCATACATTATATCAAATTGTGTTGTGAGTCCTCGAAAGTTTTTTTAGTACATCATATCCTTTGGAGTTGTTTATGGGTTTTGCTTACCTTTTATTCGTCATTCATACCTTTCACACTTCCTTCCATTAGTTCTTGCAAGTTTTCTGTAAGCTTAGACTCATCCAGCGATCGACCTTGTTTGTTCTTGGTTACAGTTCACACCAAGATCTGCTTCAAGAGGAGGCATTTTAGAGGATTATAGGGATATTGACTTCCTTGTAAACCATGACCATGCCAATGAAGGGGATGCCAATGATTCTTTATCTGACATCTACAAACAAGTCCGTTAAGACATTGATGGTATAAGAAGTGGATGGTATTGAATGTGTAATGTACTACTTGAGTTAAATGCTTTAAGTAGTGAGATTAATTATCCAGCATGTGAGAAACATTGTCTTACACTAGTATTTGTAGCTCAGAAGTTGCACCATTACTTCTTAGCATACAAAGCCATTGTTATGACTAATTTTGACCTCATTAAGTATGTATTGTTGCGTCTGGTGTTGTTTAGGAGAATTGAAAAAATAGATGTTACTTCTTAGAGAATTTGACACCAGTATTTCATCTCTAAAGGTAATCAAGTCATAAGCACTAGCAAACTTACTAGCTTAGTTCCCAAGAACAAATACCAATAATGTTGGTCAAGCCATTCTCGAAGATTTTAGTGAAGATGCGCTCATGATAGACACAAGCAAGGAATGGCCCCTATAATTTGATGGCTCATCTAGAAGCACTAGATGGGGAGTCAAAGTTGTATTGACATCCTCGGCTAGCTAAGAAATGCTCTTGGCATATAAATTGGACTTTTACTACATTGAATAACAAAGTTGAATATGAGGCTCTCTTACTTAGATTGCTTTTAACTTGACAAGTAAGTCTGACTCACTTATGTATTAAGGGAGACTTTAATTTGATCATAAAACAAGTTAATAGGGAGTTTGGGATGAAAGAACCTATACTCAACCCATATAGAGTTGCAATATAGGCATTAGTTGCCAAGTTACAATCAGTAAGATATAAGCATACCAAACGATCTGTAAACCATTTTTCTAATGCTATAGTGACGTTAGCTTCTAAGGTTCTAATGCAAGATTTAGATGGTGAGTTAGGCATCTAAGTAACCAAGAGCTGTATTCCCTGTATTGCCTTGTAATTGATTGAAGATGATAAGGAGTCACAAGATGATTGACGTACCCCATTTAAGGCACAGTTAGCAAGTCTTAAAACTGCCTCTATAGTAACACTAAAGAATTTCATGTTCATCTATATTGTTTTGTATTATAAAGGAGTTAAAGGGATCTTATCTCAATGGAAGAAGCCCAAATGAAACTCAAGGAATTTCATGATTTGTGGTGTGGTGAGGATGTGCTATCTTTATATCAACAAATCTATCATGGAGGGTACTATCATCTCTTAATTGGTAAAGATGTATCTTAACTGCAGTTAAGTTGTTTAAACTATTACTTAATACTTGATGAGATAGAACGCAAATTCATTGTAACCACTAGAGACTAGTGATGCCCACATGAGCTTCTTAAAGAACAATGTCTTATCCACTAATAGTCGAGATGCTAGGATGGTTAAGAGAAAAGCAAAGATAATACATTTTATAGGGTGACGAGTTGTATCAGATCTCCTTCTATGGGCAACCTTTGAGGTATATGGCATCACTTGAAACATATAAGATACTAAAGGAACTCCATTCTGGAGAATGTAGTGAACATGAATGTAGAAGGAAGGTGTAATATTAGCTCCTCAAGAAATGTTATTCACGCTTTAGAAGTTGAGCTATACAGTCTCATGACTCATTGGCTATTTTATACCTAGGCATTTGATTTTATCGATCCCATACATCTACCATCTAAAGGATGCGTATGTATACTAGTCAACACCAAGTGTTTTATGAAATGGGTATAAGCTATTTCCCTAAGGAAGGTAATTGGACGGGCAATGGCTACCTTCACAAAGGAGCATACCATTTGCATATTTGAAATCTCGTGGCATATGTTGATAGATAATGGGGCTCTATGTATTAATTCACATGTTAGGTAGTTATTGGAATCTTATAATGTCAACTGCATAAAGTCCATACCATACTACCTAAAAAGAAATGGTTGAGTTGAAGTGATGAACAAAATACTCTTGAAAGCCCTCAGTTCAATGGTATATGATAATAAGAAGGAATGATACAGTAAGCTACCATTGCATTACGAGCCTATTGTACTTCAAAATGCATACCTACTGATTAACACCATTTTCTTTGGTGTACAACAAAGAGGCCATAGTATTGGTTGAGGTTTTAGTACCATCAACTTGTCTAGCTCTAAATGCTAAATTAGAGCCTGATAGGCTCAAAATGCTAGACTTAGAAGCATTGGATGAGAAATGTGATATGACCAAACATAACTTAGCCAACTACCTCTAAGGGTTAAGTGTTGCATATGATTGCCCTTTAAGGAAGAGCTTGTTCAAATAAGGCGAGGTCATCCTCTGTATAGCTAAGCATGTAAGAATGGACTTATAGCCTTAATGTTTACTCCAAAATAGGAGGGTCCTTTCATTTTAGGAGAAGCCCATGACAATAGATATTGCAAACTCCGCAACCTTTGAATAGATGCCATCACTACTCCGATTACTTTTCAATATGTTAAGAAGTTTTATTTCTAAACTGCTATGTAATTGCTTACGAATGAAACAAAATAGTAATGGATTTCATCACTTTCCCCATCCATTGCCAACTAGCTTTATTTTTTCAAAAGTGATTCTTTCCAATAAGATCAATGTGATCTTGGTCGTAACAAATTGAAGCGATCCTACTATAATCTTGGTAGCCACAACACCTTAGCATAAATCTTAAGGTTGAAGCAACTGCAACTATGAGAGATTGAAGCAATCTCAACACAGTTGTCATTGTTGCTTGGTAGTAATCTTGACTCTAGGCACATGATGGACATAGTGTCCCTTTACACTATCCAAATGTTGAGGTCAAAGCAATCTCAAGCTGTAGTAAGTAGGCTTGGTAGTTGTAATACCTTTACAAATCCTGGTGTCAAAGCAACCTTAGCTGTAAGAGATTGAAATGATCTCATCTGGGTAATCATTATCACTTAAAAGTAATCTTGACTCTAACCATGCAGTGGACATAATGACCGTTTACGCCTTGCGAATATTGGAATAAAGCGATCTTAAGTTGTAATGGATCATAGTGACCTTACAACAAGCTTAGTAACCATAATGCCTTTATGAAACCTAAGTTTGAAGCAGTCTTAATCATGAATGATCGAAGTGATCATGCCATTATATCTAAAACTACTTTTAAGTTGATTGTTGAGATGAAGCAGTTCTATAGTAGGCTTGGCAATCGTAATGTTATATATATGTAGATAGTAAGAGTCAAAATCGAAATAATGTATATGCAAAGAGACAATGAAATTGGGAATAACTATCATTAATAATTAAAGTTCTTTTCCATTTATTTATTTTTTAATGAAGGAAAAGAAAATTGCAAACAGAGTAAATGTACATCAAGGTACTATATCCTGCTCTAATTTTAAATCAAAGTTTGTCTCATGTGCAAGTTTATCTATCTCTATGTCAAGGGACACTTTCTTCTACTATAGAACCTCAATTTCATTGATGACTTAGTCACCAGCCTTGATTAGTTGGTTACACTGTAATAACTTATAAGCCATTTGTCATGTCTTGAATAAATAGACTCATAATAGTCTCTTTGTGTAAACTAGTCTAAGATAGAAGCTAACTTCAAAGTCGCTATTGTAAATATACCCTACACAAGGTGAACATGACTCAACTGGCTTGAAGCATCTAATACGATGTTTGTTATAGGTAGAACATGTGGTATTTCCTTCAAAATATTTACATAAGAAAATTTTTAGTACATACTATAAGCACTTGATTTATATTTACATAACAATATTTACATCAAAAAGACTTCAATTTCCAAGAAAAGTTTCAAATGACCTATATGTACATTAAGCATTAGAAAACTAGTTATAACACTCTAAAAGAGGGTTTGGTAGTTTTACCTAAAATCTTCATATTACATGTACACCAATGATATAAAGTCCGTTTCGCAAATTAAAGGTTGCAAAACTATAACTTGTAAGTTTTTAGGAATACTTAAACTTTTTACATGCATCTACTATATATATAGCTATAAATGATCCTAAAATCTATAATCACTAGAATCGTAGAGAGTCAGAATTACTTAGCAAACAATAAGAAAGGTATATAAATTCCAACAATCATAAAGTTGCTAGACACTTTAAAAGTTCAATTCAACTATCATACTTGCTTTTCTAAACTTATCATTCTACTTTCTTAGCCCAATGGAACATTTTGAATGCAAATCTTAGCCTAACCCCAACTTTGTAAGACTTACAAACATCTAGCTTAGCGAGTAACTTTCCTACCTTACCATCAAATAATAAGAAGCAAGTTATTTATCAAACATATGAATGTATGCACAAGCATATGTAATGCAAATAATACATATAATCGACTGACAACTACATACAACACAATTTTACTCCTACCGTTGCCCGAGTTAAGAAGTATTTAAGTACGTCAAGACTTGGGTCTCTACATCTATCGTTCGAACAAATATTATCTTCTCTTAGTAGACCTAAAGCAACGGACACAACTTGATCTCAAGTAAAGGGTAGCACTCTTTACAACTGAGTAGATCCTAAGGGTCAAGGTAAGAACACGTCATATAAGTACGTTGTACAATACAACAATAACATATCACAATAATGGATCTAACATGCATGATCTTCCACTCTATTGTGTATTGCTATTACCCTTTGGTAATAATACAAAAGACTGCAATGCATGATTGGTTTATTTAAAGGTCAAATAATTATTAATCCAATTTATAAGTGACTAATCAACATATATAATAAACACTTCAAAGTCTTATTAGCTAATGCAATAACTGATTCATCAGTTTGATATAATTTTGGTATTTTAGCATGCAAGTACAACTAATACAAGTACATGAAAATACCTTAATTCCTTAAGCATAACAGTTTTCATAAATATAATTCATTAGTGCAATATACTACAAGCAAATGCAAGATAAGATAAGGTTTAGTTCACTCACTTGGCCTTGAAGTCTAGTATTTCAAGTAGTCCTCAATAGTCTCAAACTTTGTATCACAAATCACATAAGTAAGGTAATTAAAATAAATAAGACTCATCTTAAACTTAATCTATTCCCTAGCCTTACCATAATTTTCTTATTTCCACATATTTCATATTTTAGTCATAACTTTCTTGTTTTAAGTGGGAATTTTATGTTCTTCTAGTGAATTTTCATCGTTTTCGAGTGTTCTTTCATTTATGAAGTCCTTTTAAGGTGCTTGGACTTATAAGAATTCAATTTGGGCCAAATAAGTTCATTGGTCAATGGTGTTAGTTTTACCACCTTAGGGTTTAGGTTTAGTTTTAGGCTTAGATTTTCATCTCGAGCCTTACACTTGGTCTTTTAGGCTTTTCTTTAAATGTTTTAAGTTTTATTTTTAGTCTAATTTCTATAATTTTTAATTTGGGCTTTGATTTTACTCTTATAGGCCCTTTTTGCTAGTTTTAAGTCCTATTTGTAAAGGGGCTTATAAGGGCGGTTTCAATGGGCTTTTGGACTTAATAGGCCTTTAAGGTATTATTTTATAAGTCCATTAACTTAGGGGTCAAATCTAGTGCTATAGTTATTAGGCTCTATTCTTTGTCCTTTTAAGGGTTTTTGGGCATATCTTGCATCTTAAGGCCTTAAGCCAAACTCCACTTATTAAGTTAGGTCTAATCCCTCTAAAAGCTCTAAGATAAGTCCATTTTTTTTTATCAGAATTTAGATCTAGTTCTTTTTATTTATTGGGCTTCTAATCATATTTCTAAGGCCTTAATCACTAGTTAAGATAATTTAAGCCTAATTTGCATTTTAGGACCTTAAACTTGATTCTAACTTATTCTAATGGGCCTCATATCCTAATGGGTCCACTAAGTAACCCATTTTACTAAGTGTTCTAGATTTAGTTCATTGCATTAATGGGGTTTTTAACATTATTCCTAAGGCCTTAATCATTAACTTAACTAATTTAGGCCATCAACTCATCATCATCCTACTTAACTTGGTTAATTACATCTTAAATCATACTTAACACTAATTAATCAAAATTTACATTCATTAAGTCCATTAATAATAGTGGTTAAGTATGGGTTTTCTAAGTTTTCTTTGACTTCATGTATCCAACACTTATTCTAGTGTATTTTCCTTACCGTTAATCACATTTCTACTTGTTTTGAAGTTAATAATATCACACAACATGGTGAAAATGAGATAGATACATATCAAGGAGGGGGAAACATGCAAAGGAAGTTGGGGTTCTTAGTATGCTCTCAATTTCTTTTCAAGTTATCTATATAGAATTATCTCTTATACTTCTATAATACGAGTAGCAAACTAGCTAAGAACATAAATTAATGTGTAATTATAAGGCTCTAAAATGATATGTACATGATTATAATATATTTATATAATATTTCTAATCTTAAACTCTTAATATATGATGTGTAAAACCAATGTAAATAGAAAACTTAAGTTGGGTGAATTTTACCTTAGACTAACTTGTATGAGTTCCAACTTTATCACTAAAAAATAAAGTCAAAACTTGCCTCTTTAGTTACAAATTTTTGTCGACAGGATAGTAGGGTGTATTTGTGATCTTTTGGTGGTGGTGGTTTGTAATTTGAAGTCGTATAGTGGTGGTAATGCTAAAAGGCACTGATGTGTACCGGGGAATCTAGAAGAACTTCTTGATTTTCCTTCCTTCATTCTTTGATTTTTATTTAGGTTTGTAGAGAGGCTTTCTTAGGGTTTTCTAAGAGTGAAAAATGGAGTCAAATGAGCGTTTTGAAGGGTTGAAATTACATATCAAGGAGATGGGGTATGTGGGACAAACCCTCTCCTCTTTTGGTTACAAAGTATTAACTTTAAGTTAAGACCAACTGCTTTTATCATTTTTGCAAAATAAGGTAAGAATTTGTCTTCAAATGTCTTAACTACCAACAAATCTTTTTGTTTTGTCTCCTTAATTCATCTTATCCATTTCTTAATTAAGAAGACTAGGGTTGGTAGATGGAACAAAGGGTAATTAAGCTAATTAATTACGATTATACTTAATTAAGAAATTTAAGCCTAATTATGATATAATTAGGTCCTTACCATATTTTATCACTTTAATTAAGTTCATTGACCTATACTACTTCATTTATTAGAGACCTTTATTATTTAGGAACGATTAGGTTTTCAAACCATGTATGAGATTCGCGGTTTAGGATTTCTAACCAATTGGAGAAATTATTTATGATTAGTGAATAGTTTAGGGATATACTCAGGGTTTATTAGTTGAATTAGGGTTTTGGACTTCTAACTAAGGTTTTAGTTAGTCTATTGATATTTTCCAATCATTTTGAGGTTTCCAGTGTATTAAGGTTTATAAGGTTCTATACATACCATTAGGGTTTTAGTCCCATTTAGTTGGAGGGAACAGCTATTCCATTCCCTCCTTGTTATTTATGGAGTCCTTATTATGTCGTTTAGTTCATTTTTTACCTTATAATGGCCATTCCAAGGGAGTCATTATTACTTGAAATTAGGGAATTAGGATTCCACTTAAAAAGCTCTGAATTGCAATTCGACAATACTTGGTCTTATTTTTTTCCATTACTACCTTCACCAACATTTCATAATAACAAAAAATTACCCTCAAATTAACTCATATTAACTTAACTCTTTCTATTGTCATTGAAACCCTAAACTGCCTCTCTTTCTCTCTATCATTTTTCTACAAGTCCGACCTTCATCGTTTCCATACATCCCTCCTTGAGCTTTAGATACTAGAGACTATAGCTTACTTTGCAATGAAATTGCTCTGGAAAATAACATCCCATTTCATTTGCTAAACTTTATTGAGAAAAATAGTTCAATGTTTGCTAAACTTTGGAGATAGTTTATCTAGTGTTAGTAATTGAATAGTTCATATTTCCCAAATTCTGTACAAGAAAAAAGTGAGATAAAGAAGGCAAAATAGTTCTTTTGATGGGACTAGCCCACAGATTTTGGAGATGAGAACTCCATGTCTTATAAATTAAAAGGCTTTTATATTATGTTTGCCTTCTTCCTACTTTTTGTTTAACCTTAATACCTTATGGAGATTTTGTGTAAGGGAGAAGTAGTGGAGATCATTTCTCAATGATCACCATCATGCGTCTCTAAACAGCATCTTGGATTTCTTCTTCTTCAATTGGGTTAGGGTTTCTAAGGTGAGCTATTGGGCTGGATTTAGGGCTAATACAATTTGTCTGTTCTTTTTACCCATTCTATTTAATATTATTTTTTAATAAACAGGGTCATTTTGGACATTTTATTTTCTATTCATTATTTATTCCTTGTTATGATCTTTCAAGTAAATAATGTAATAACAATTCTATTACACTTAAGTAAACACTATAATATTTATTCATTCTTTATTACACATCTATTCCATTCCATCGTACTTACCATTCCATTATCCCCTTATTTCATTCAGTTAAGTGAACTAATTGTTAGTGTTTTACTCTTTTTATGGTTCTTCGACTTATTAGTTAGGGTTTATGACTTATTACTTAGGATTCGATTGTTTTATTTAGGGGTTTTATTATTATGTTTTGAGTGATTATGGGGATTACCTATTGACTCTTGTATTCGATCTCGAGTTTAAATCCAAAAGCTCACGGGGTTCACATTATCTCCCTAAGTATAACGTTGGCAACGTTAAGGAGATATTTTCAAATAATTACTATGGTTTCATATGAGTAATCACTCTTAACTTATGGTTAATTATGACATAAAACCTGATTAGTAGATTAAGGTGTAATTAAGTTTCTTAATCTTAATTATTTGTACACTTGGCATTAATTAAGAGCATTTTGGGGCTTAATATGTCAAATTAAGTTAGTTAAGCCCATTAAGCGATTAGTCTCCAATTAATGAATAGTTTTACTTTTTAGTTAGAGTACAATAGTTGGATTATGGTTTTCAACACTAGATTAGAGTTTTACTATCATTTTAAAGGTTCACACATATTGGGGTCCTGATTAGGATTTTAAGGTTCATTTAAGGGCTATAGTTCCATTAGTCATTTCACAAGTTTTAGTTAATTAAAGTAGGTTCTAATCAAGTTCCTTACTACGGTTCTGACTTATTGTCCTAATTTAAGTTCTTATTTAAGAAGCTTCTAACTTATGTTTTGAATTTAGTAAGGGTGTAGAGTCCATATACAAACCACTTTCTAACCTATTGTTCAATTTTAGTGTGTTAAAAATACTTAATACCAAGTTACATTTTGACCTAATTTCTAACAGAGTTTTTGACCCTATTGCTACTTCGAATTTTATTACTGTACACATAATTTAACTTACCTTAAGTTGTAGAACTTTCATAAAATTGTATTTGTGACAAGTTAACAACTCAATTCTGTAGTTACTCCTTATACTTCCATAATACACATTTTACTTAAGTATGTTTCCATTAAGCTCAATTCTACAAAATTTCAACTTTAACTTAAAAATTATCAACTTAAAACTTAAAATAAGTCACTTTTAGTGTTGCATGCCAATGGATACAGATTATCACATGGTTTTATAGAAATCCATCAAGTTTTCTTAGAAAATCATAACCATTAGTGTACTGTTTTTGTGAAAACTAAATTTTCCAAAAATTCAACTATTCAATTTTGAAAATCCGACCACATAACATCAAAGTATGACATTTCAGGAGTCTACTCATAAAAAATTCAAGTCGAAACTACATCAATTGGTTTTTCAAAAATGCAATTGAAAATAAATGGTTGGGATATTTTTCTTAAAAACCTTATACTAGCACTCAAAATAAAATCTAATTTGAGATTTGAATTCCTTATGCAAAAATACTTATGAAAACCAAGTTCCAAATTTTTTGGAGTTTGTTTGCTATTTTTTCTAAATTTTAGTTAAAACCAAGTTGAAGTAGTCACTTATCAGAACTTAAAGCTTTGGTTATAGAAGGGAGAATGCTTGTTAGCCAAAACAGGCGTTAGGCACTCCTTTAGGTGATGGTCTTGTTTCATCCTTAAGTTGCAGCTATCTATGGAAACCCTTCAACACTCTAGTTTAGTATATTTTCTTTCTAAGTTTTTCTTCCCTATTTCTTCTATCTCAAACTCTCTCCCAAGATTTTTCTAGACTTTCAAATGAGAAAAACATTCATCAAGAAGGAGATTTGCATTTTTATAATGGGGTTTAAATGTGTTTTGAATTTACTTTCTCTAATAACATGTGTTTCCTAGTTAGATTAGGTGTCAAAACATGATGTTTCCAAATTCTCTAGCCAACCCCACTTACTTTTTGGTTTTTCACACAATAAGGAGCGTTCCTTAATTGCCATGCAATTAATCTAATAATTTTCCATAATTTTCTTTATTTATTTAGTGAATTTTGCATAATTTTAGGTATTTTTGATAATTACGTATACATATATTTATATATTAACTATACTCAATGTATATATATGTCTTTTACATATTATTTTATGTACATTATTAGTTTTATTACTTCTATTATTTATCTCTAAGAGTTTGTTAATCGACAAGGCTTTATTCACATGTTTTCGATACATATATAATAATGTAATAAATTTTTACTATTTATGCTATATTTTAATATTTTATTATATTTTCGATTTTTAAGCCTACGGAGTTTCCTCAACTAATATTATTAAATTCTTCATAAGTTTCTAGCCTAATTGAGTTATATTCTTGAATGGCTTAAATCAACTACCCAGACTTAGTTACGCAAGTACAAGGTTTACATTTCCATCCCCTTGAGAAAAGCTTTGTCCTTAAAACTTCCAATTCAACTACTATATAATTGATAAATACTTACATCCTTATGAAATATCATTACTTACTTATCTTTTTTTGAAGTGTTATGAGTAGTGATTCTTCATTACCATCTTTAGTTCCCAAGTTATTTTTGCTCTTGAACCATTAATTTACTGAACTTTCACATATCTACCTCATGATTTCTCAACTTTTGAATCAGTTTCCCTAGTATTTTGTTGGATTCTCCTCAATAGTATCATCTTCACATAGATCGATTAGTTTCAATTCCACTATTGCATGTGGATCCTTCATAAATTTCCATAATATTGACATGTGAAAAACATCATGAGATCCTACTAAGTTTAAGGGTAAAGCAATTCAATATGCTACATCTTCAATTCTTTCCAATACTTCAAATGGCCTAATAAATCAAGGAATTAACTTCCCTGTGGTATTAAGTCATTTAAATCTCTTAAAAAGACTTATCTTTTTACATACACATGATCCCTCATTATAAATTCCATGGGTTTTCATTTCAAATCTGCCTAACTCGTGTAACATTTCGATTCGACTTTCATTCTATATCAAATTACCTTCACTTTTTCATTCATCTGGTGGATTGTTTCAAGTCTTATCATAGCATGTTTGTTACTTTCCCAATATAGTGGTGATCTACATTTCCTTCTATACAACACTTCATACGAGGCTATCTGTATAGTTACTTGATAGCTATTGTTATAAGTGAATTCCACTAATGGTTGATATTGATCTTATTCACCACCTAAGTCCAAAATACAATCTCTTAACATATCTTCCAATACCCGAATCACTCTTTCTGATTGACCATCTATTTGAAGATGATAAGTTGTACTTAGTTGTAACTTAGTTCCTAAGGATCTAATAGACTTTCCTAGAACTTAGATACAAAATAGCTATTTCTATCTGAGACAATGCTTATTGGTATGCCATGTAATTTGACAATCTCTTGCACATACAATTAAGCTAACTTCTTCATTGAATCACCAATTTGATAGGGTAAGAAATGAGCACTCTTTGTCAACATATCCACAATAACCTAAATTGAATCATGACTTGCTCTTGTCTACGGAAGTCCTATTACAAAATCCATAGTAACATGTCTGAACTTCCACTAAGGAATTTCCAATGGTTACAATAACCTACTGGGCCTTTGGTGTTTAGCCTTCACTTTTTAATATGTTGTACGCCCCGCTACATATTGTTATATATCTTTCTTCATACCTTTCCACAAAAATAATGCTTTTAGGTCACGATACATTTTATTCCTACCAGGGTGTAAGGTATAACTCATAGTATAAGGTTCATCTATGATCTCACTCTTTAGCTTTGAATCATGAGGTACACATACTTTATTCTTATATCTCAACACTTCTTTCTCATCAATTCGAAAATCCAGTACATCTCCCATCTTGAACTTTTCCTTGATTTCCTTTAAGATCGGATCTTCCTCTTGTTGAAATTTAATTTTTTCTATTAAAGTTGGTTATACTATCAAATTCATCAACTATATATTTGTCTCATGCCATTTGGATCAAAATCTCCTATTTCTCAAATTCTCGGATTAACTCCTACTGAGAAGTAAGTAGTGAAGCCACTTACTCATGGTTCTTACAATTTAGTAAATTTGCCACAACATTAGCTTTGCCAAGATGATAATTGATAATCAGATCATAATCTTTAATCAGTTTTAACAATAGCCTTTGTCGTAAATTTAACTCCTTTTAAGTGAAAAAATATTTCAAACTCTTATGATTCATATAAATTTCACAATGTTGGTCATATAAATAATGTTTCCAAATCATTAGAGCAAAAACTATTACTACTAATTCCAGATCATGTGTTGGATAATTGTTTTCATAAGGCCTTAGTTGCCTTAACGTGTATACCACTACTTTACCATCTTACATTAATACATAACCCAATCCATTTCGAAAAGCATCACTATACACATAATATAGTTTATTTGGATATGGCAGAGTAAGTATTGAAGTTGAAATTAGATGGTCATTTATCTCTTGAAAACTCTGCTCACACTAATCACTCCAGTCAAATTTAACATTCTTTTGCATTAACCGAATTAAAGGTTTTACTATCTTAAAAAAAGTCCTTTGTAAACCGTTTATAGTACCTTGCCATTTTAAGGAAGCTTCTTAATTTTGAAATTGTAGTAGGCTACTTCCACTCAATTACAGCCTTAACTCTCTTAGGATCCACTAATATCCCTTCACTTGATACTATATGCCTTAAGTGTGAAATTTTTACCAACCAAAAGTCACATTTACTCAATTTAGCATATAACTTATTATCTCTCAACTTTTGTAATGCCAATCACAAATGATCTACATGTTTCTCTTTAGCTTTCAAATAAATTAGAATTTCATCAATAAACGTAACCATGAATTCATCTAAATAAGTTGATAGATTCAATTCATTAAATTCATAAATACTATGGGCGCATTAGTCAGTCCAAAAGGAATTACTAAATAGTCATAGTGTCTGTATCTCTTCCAAAAATTAGTCTTTGATATATCCTCAAGCTTAGTTCATAACTGATAATATTCAAATCTTAGATCAATTTGTGAAAACATAGTAACTTCATTAGCTGATCAAATAGATGATTAATTCATAGTAATGGATACTTATTCTTAATAACCACTTTATTTATCTCTTTATAATCAATACACAACCTCATAGATCTACCCTTCTTCACAAATAGTATTAGTGCTCCCTATGGAGACACACTAGACCGAATAAATCCTTTATCCAACAACTCTTGTAGCTGCTTCTATAACTCTTAAAGCTTTATTGATGACATTCTATATACTGCTTTTGATATTGGTTTAGTCTCTATAATAAACTCTATAGTAAAGTCTAACTCTCAATACAAGGCTAAACTAGATAAATCATTCGGAACGACATCCGGGATTTCATATACTACAGGTAGCTCAGATACACTTAGAGTCTCTTTCCTCCCTTCTATTGCAAATATCCAATAGATCTACTATATTTAATAATATTATCCATTTCCTCACTTACTTCAACCACTAATAATCCCATTCCACCTTCCCTAATTCTCCCTTGAAATGTAAGTTTACCTTTGTGTATGATTATTCTCTTATTTCAACAATCTACTTAAATCTTATGTTTAGACAACTAATCTATTTCCATAATAACATTATAACATTTTAGTGTCAAAACTGTCAATTTTATCGGAAATTCTTTCCCTTAGATTTGAAGTTGTCCATCGTCCTTGTTCTCTAGTAAGGATTCTCACTTTATAAGTAGCCTTAACCTTAATGACATTAATTTCATTCCTTAATGTGAACTCTTCACTAATAAATGAATGTGAAGCTCTAATATCAAATGACGTATGCGTAGTTTGTCCATTTATAATTACATTACCTGAAATAAACACCACTACTATAGTTACTTATTATTCATTTAGTGTTATATTTAAGGTTACCTATTTCCAGGGTTCTTAATATTCATTTACCAAAATGAATTTTCCATATTTAGTCTATAAGTAAAGAAAGTCATTAAATTACATTCTTGTCACCAATCCTTACTTAGTTTCATCAATCTCCATATCATCATTAGAGCCATCATGGAAATATTCCTCTATCCACTCATCAAACTCTTCAATATCCTCTTTTGTGCTTCTATCACGAAGACCCATGCTAGTACTGTAGTGGTTTCTACTCCATTGGAGTTCGTAGTTTCTTGCCCAACTTGCCCATAATACCTTAAAAAGTGTCCTAATTTTCCATACCTATAGCACTTTACAATTTTCATCTTTAGGCATTCTCTTGACATATGATAAGGGTTTCCACATAAATAACACTTGCCCTTCAACTATGCACATTGTCGAGGAAAGTGTTGAGCTCTAAACTTCCAAAATTTCACATTTCCTTTCTTATCATAAAAACTGTAACTCATTTTAGAATGTGTAGGGCCACCAAACATTGGTACCAGCTTCTTTACTTTTTGGCTTGAATAGCTATTAGTACCTAGAGATGACCTCTTAAAAGTAAGTCTAAATCAAGTGACTCCCTTTAACTTCTTACTCCATTGCTCTTGTATGGCTAATCGATTATTCTCTAAATGTTGCGCTTTGTCCAAAACTTTATTGTAAGTAGTGAACTCATAATCCATCAACTTAGACCTCATTCTTGGGTCAAATCCATTAAGAAAAGGGTCTTTCTTCAACATTTGGTTATCTCGATGTGACTCGAGCGAATAATGCAATAGTTTATTAAACTCATTTTCATATTGAGCAATACTCATGGCACCCTTCTTCAATTGTATCAAGTGCCTAGTTATTTAGTTCCGCACACTCATAGGAAAATATTATTTCTTAAACTCTTCTTTAAATACTTACTAAGTAATTAGTCTCATTATAAATCTTACCTTTAAGTCTCCAAAAATACATGCACCTATCTTCAATAAGAAAGCACCATTGGAAACTTTGTAATTATCAGGAATCTTGAAAGCCTTAAAACCACATTCAATCTATGCTAGCCAGTCATCCAGTAAGGTGGGCTTTCCCATCTCACCTTCAAAGTAGCAATTTACATTAATAAATTTAGGGAGCTTATTATCTTCTTGGGGTTGATTCCCTTTTGGTTCGACCTCTAGTTACCTTCGATCTATGACATTTCTACCTATTATAAGGTGCTAGATCAAAGCTCCCTATTACTGAATCATGGGGTTCGTATATATGAGCATCTATCCAAACTGGACCGAATCTATCATATTTAGAGGATGAGGTGATGGTGGCAGCGATGATATATTATTCTTAGATGATTTCTTTAGTAAAGGAGGATTAGGGGGTCGGGCAACATTCTCAAGTCGATCGTCTGGATTTCTATTCGCATCCGTAACGTAATTAGTTATTCTAACAAACTATTTGCCTTGCACTTAACATATACAATCTAGTAGTTAATATAATATTAAATTAATCGAAAATCCATATTGATCAAAAGCAATATAAGTATAAATAATCCATAAATCTTCTAAAATGACATCAACTTTTTCGTCCACCTATAACAACATGTCTATGCTTATATAATGACAATAACAAAACACCACCTACAATTCATATCATATTTCCTCAATAATTGACCTATATATGCATTTAATCATATAGGTAATCATCTATCTTATAGTAACCTCAATATTCACCATATCTTGAAGTTACTTCATATAAATCACTTACAATATAAGTATTGAAAACAAAAGTATACTTTTTTCTCATATAACTACATACAAAATACATCAACATTCTTGATAACTGTGACTTATATCCTAGAAGATTACAAATTTAGCTTTATAAACGAAAAAACTACATATTTGATACCTAAATACATCATTTCTATTTACAACATCATTTATTACACACATGAGTCTATTTACATCCATGACATAAGTTAACAACCAAAACATAACCAGAATTTACAAAAGTTATACTAGAAGATTAGAAATACATCATAAGACAACATAAGACCTAGATACATAAAAAAAACAACTAGGTCTTTACATCATGGTTAGTGTCAAAAAGTGCTAAAGTTATCACAAGTTATGCCATGCGACTAGTCATCTATTGGCTCTACTAATTATTTGAATCTTTTGAAGCTGCTACCTCCTTAATAGGAAGCCAATTAACTTATCCTTCCTCTTTAGCTTCTTCTTCTACTTCCTCAAAAGCTAAGCTTAATAATATAATAATTAGCATCTTAGGTATCATAATAACTTCATAGACTTCATCCTTGTCTTCCATATTATCATCAATGACAATTGCTTCGAGTTCAACTTCATTAATTTGCATAAGAGGTTCTTCCCCATTCAACTCATTATATTCTACCTCACATTTTGAGGCAAGTTCTACCATACCTTTTATCTCAATTTCTACTTCAGCCTCTTCCTCAACTTTTTCCTCTTTAGGATCCTTTTCCTCACCTATTCCTACATTTACTTAAACATTTTGGGGTGGGTTTTCTTATGGCTTATTTGGAAGTTTAGGTTCTTAAGATTGTAAGGGTACTTCTATCCCAATATTTTCCATAACTAGAAATCTAAGGAACCAATAATTAATACTTGATGGATAGTCCCTAAGAATATGAGGAACATCTAAGGGTACTTGGTCAAAATCGGAAATATAGTTTTTACCTAATTCCATAATAGTCGAAAAATACAAAACGAGTGACATGATAGACAAAATTCCTTTTTGCTGCAAATGTTTCTTTTCAAAAGCTGCGATAGCAGTGTACTCATTATACATCAATCCCAACTTAGTCTCCATCAAGTTTCAATCATCCTTCATACTATAAAAAACCTACACTTACAAGTAAATATGATCTCACTAATAGTATGAAATAGCTCCTAATCAACCATATCTAATAACAATTTCTGCATTCGAATCCAATACTTAATAAGAGACCCATATCCTTCCCAACAAAAATGCATCCAAGCATAAATATGTCCATTCATATGATCTAAAATAATTAAGTCATTAAATCAATTTCATATTTTATAAGGCTTAAATCCATTTACTTGGTAAATTCTCATACATATAGCTTATAAATAAACCTACAAATATAAATCTTTTATGACCAGGTTATTCCCTAACTCTCAGTATACCTAAAATGTCTAATTGATTTTAATTATGATAGTTCAAAGCTTAGTTTTTAGGAATCATACTTTGATACCAACCTAAAACTAACACATCTCAAATGAGTAGAGTTCTAATGATTCTACCATGTAAATTAGTTTGAGATAGAAATTGACCTCACAGCTGTTATCTACACAAGGAGAACACGACTTAGCTAGCTTAAAGCTTTTAGTAAGGTATTTGTTATAAGTAGAACCTATAGTATTTCCTTTAAAATATTTACATAAGAAAACCTATAGTACATAATATTAGTACTTGATTTATATTTACGTAACAATATTTACATCAAAAGATTTCAATTTTCAAGAAATGTTTCAAAAGCCACACGTTATGACACCCATATGTATAGAAAGCATTATAAAATTAGTGGTCGCTTAAGGGAACTAATTAGCTTTCCCAAAAGAAAAACACTTCTAAAGCTATCCAGTTTCAACAATCTTCATACTTCTTCTCACTCCCTAACCCCTTGCATAGTAACCAATGGTTGGATGTATTATTGTATTTTTCTCCTTTCATCGGTATTTTTACAACAGAATCTGTAGGGATGTAAATACAACCAGCTTAGTAAGTGGGATGAAGACCAAAGAGTACAAATTATAAACATAAGCAAGATTATAAGCAAGATTATTAATTTTAATGAAATGAAATGCAAAAGGCCATATGCAACATTACACAATGTTATTTGATCTATTGTAGGTTAGAGAAATTGTGTTTGCTTTAACATGAATTAAAGAGTTTCAACTTGAATCAAATTAAACCAAACTTAAGCTTATGCAATGGAGAACACTTTCCTCCTAAAACTACCTTAAAATTATGGCCCCCAACCTTGCCACAATCTCCTCTCTTTTCACTTAATTTGACTAAGGGTGGAGAAATGACCATTTTAGCTATCCACATCGAAGGAGTTGATGTTTAGTTTGACACGCTTAATCATATCCTCTAATGCGTTGTTATGCATATCTTCTTAGATTAGAAGTCAAATCTCGATTAGTTTCACATATAGGTGGTCAAGCAAGTTTCAAACAAACCAAACAATATAGAATCATGCAGAGTAGCACTCCAGGGAGATCAACTCCCATCACAAATCAAAATATCAGTCACACACGTAACATGTGCATAGATGACTATGTTACAACCATAAACAGATGTACTCTTAAACCTCCAGATACTTTGATATAATACCCCCAATAAGCTGTAAAGCCATGAACCTAACTTATCGTGATGTAGTATCACTTTATCCTTTGATGTCATGTGTGTCCTCATTAGTAATCTCAAAAAATTTAATATACAATTTTAGTTTTTAATCACCATATGGAGTTAGAATTTATTTTCAATATTAGGCATGTTTTTCCTTTGAGTTGAGTAAGTTTCGTTAATCATTTAATAATTTTTAATTAAGTAAGGTAGGTTTTGACTAAGTTTATAACCTACTGTCCTAATTTAGATTCTTATTTAAAAAGTTTTTGATTTATGTTTTGACTCTAGTAAGGGTGTAGAGTCCATATACAAACTACCTTCTAACTTACTGTCTAATTTTTAGTGTGCTGAAAATATTCAATGCTAGGTTACATTTTGACCTAGTTTCTGATAAAGTTTTCTAAATTTGCTGCTATTTCTACATTTTACTACTCTATACATAATTCAACTTACCTTGAGTTATAGAACCTTAATAAACTTATATTTGTAGCAAGTTAATGACTTAATTCTATAGTTACCCCTTACACTTCCATACTACTCATTTTACTTAAGTATGTTTCCTTACAAAACTTTAGAACTAAGCTCATATACTACAAAATTTCTACTTAAACTTAAAAATCATTAACTTAAAACCATTGATGGATACAGATTGTAACATTGTTTTTTAGAAATCCATCAAGCTTCCTTAGAAAATCATAACCACCAGCATACTGTTTTTGTGAAAACTAAAAATTTCCAAACATTCAACAATTCAATTTTGAAAATTCGATCACATAGCATCAAAGTATGATATTTCAGGAGTCTAATCATAAAAAAATTCAAGTCAAAACTACATCAATTGGTTTTTTGAAAATGCAATTAAAAATCAATGGTTGGGACATTTTTCTTAAAAACCTTATAATAGCACTTAGAATTTTAAAAATCAATTTGAGATTTGACTTCCTTGTGTGATAATACTTAAGAAAACCACGTTTCAATTTGTTGAAGTTCTTGAGGTAAAGTGGTCACTTACCAGAACTTGAAGCTTCAATCACTGTGGGTGGAAGAGTGCTTATCGACCATAAGAGGCACTAGCTACTCCTTCAGGCGATGGTCTTGCTTCATTCTCAAGTTGTGGCTATTTGTTGAAAAATCTTTGACACCCTACTTTAGTATATCTTCTTTCTAGGTTTTTCCTCCCTACTTCCTTTATCTCAAACTCTCTCTTAAGATTTTTCCAAACTTTCAAATGAGCAAATCATTCATCAAGAAGGAGATTTGCATTTTTATAATGGGGTTTAGAGGTGTTTTGAATTTCCTTTCTCTAATAACATATGTTTCCTACTTAAATTAGGTGTCAAAACATGATGTTTCCAAATTTTCTAACCAACACCAATTGAGTTTTTGGTTTGCTACATAACAAGGAGTGTTACCTAATTGCCATGCAATTTGTCTAATAATTTTTCATATTTTTCTTTATTTATTTACTGAATTTTGCATAGTTTTAAGTATTTTTTATAATTACGAGTACATATATTTATTTATTAATTATACCTAATGTGTGTACATGTTTTTTACATATTATTTTATGCACATTATTAATTTTATCACTTCTATAATTTATCTCTATGAAATTGTTAATTGATAAGGCATAATCTACGTGTTTTCGGTACGTATATAATAATGTAATAAATTTTTACTATTTAAGCTATATTTTAATATTTTATTATATTTTTCAATTCTAAACTTACAAAGTTTGCTCGATTAATATTACAAAACTCCTTGTAAATTTCTAGCTTAATTAGGTTACTTACCTGAATGCCTTAAACTAACAACTTGGACTTAGTTGCACTAATATGGAGTTTACACCTTTGCCACAACTAGCTTCAAGCTATTAACATGAAAATTTAGCTGTTGGGATACCTCATATGCTTTTATGATGGAGTTTACATACTTCCTAGACAAATTCCTCTAAGAACAATTGATGAGTGACATGGCTTCACCCAGCATAATCACCATGCTAATACGTATGGGAGTATGAGCAAATGATGACTCTACCCACAATTCCCTAATTAAAGCATGTAGTCATTCTAATGGTGCCACAAGATGTGTAGGCACATCAAATCCATGAAATCCTATCATTTCCTTCGAATTGATATCAAGTGTCAAGTTTACTTCCTTATCCCAATGGGACAGGTCAGCAATAGGGATCGAAGACAGAGTAAAAAGCGCAACAACAAAAAGCACATAAGGAGGATTAGTCGCCTAATCTATGCCATTTGTGTTATAAGTACCCTAATAAATCAAAGCTTCAACATGAGTTTTAATAACTCTAGTCAGTATAAGTAAAAAGTACTTGAGTTCCATCAAGGTATGCCTCATTATCATAATCGATTATCTCAACATAATCAATTGGAGTGTATAAATCATCACAACCATCATTTTGTTTGTACTCTCCAGGAGAATCCTTATAGTTTACTGGCTCCTTGTTGTCGTTGTTCCCATTGGGATTCTGAGGGAGTGATGGATGCTCTTTTAAACAAGAGCTGGATTGAATGGAACCTTGCAAAGATAAAGTTGAGAAGAGTAAAAGGAAGTAAATATATAGAGGAAAAAAAAAACTAAATTCTGAAAACATAACCATTACCTCTTAAGTACATAACTGTTTGGCACCATTTTGGTCATCACTTAAAGGAGGATGAGGACACTTTGAAGAGTTTACTCCTACCTCCGCTGCTTTAAATGCTCCTATTCTTTCATTAAAGTGATTATCTTGCTTCTTGTTATTCGGTCTTAAAAGCCAAAGGTAAAACTCCTTATTATAAATAGTGACTTTGATTAAAGGCTCCATATTTAACAAAAAAGTACAAGCTTGGAATCCTTTTAAGTACTTGGTTTGGTAAGATGGCCAACCAAGGGATATCATCCCATTGCAATTCAAAGGACCAAAATAGAATTGGTGAACATCCAAACGGATCATCTTAATATCAGCGAAATAAGTTTATAGGAGGTATCAAAATCTAAAGCAATAACAATCATCTAGGGAACACCTTGATCAAATCTAAATTGTTAAGTAACTTTGTGTAGAGAATAAACCATGACCTCAAGGTCTAAAGTATTTCCATTTGAACCCCAATAACCTAATAATAAGGGAAGACTCCTTAAAATGCACCATTAAAGGAAGCTAGTCTAGGAGGATCACAAGTCTCCACGACCCTCCAAAGAGACAAGCTCAAGAGGTCGATAATAGCTGTTATAGGTATGATATGTGGTGATCTTTTCTGCATAAGGATGAAATGTAAACTCTACAACTGTATCAAAGAGTTCAAGTAAAGAACCGTTTTGTTGTCTTTCTACCCTTGCCTATGATCATAGTGAATTCGAATTAGGGTCCATATTGATGTTAGGAGAAGCTAAGTGTCCCCCAAACCTTTCATAAAAAAGATTTGAAGGAAGACCACATCTATATTGTATAAAGTTGTGTAATGGCTCATAGAGCAAGCAGTAGCATGATAGTATAAATCCAAGTGACGATGTAGTGAGCCTAAGTATAGTTGTTAAAATCACGAGTCAAAGTTACGATACGATTTTATAAGTTTGTAATTTTATAATATTTTTCTTAATTAAAAATAGATGTAAAATTGTTTATATATAGATTTTTAGTAAAATTATAAACTTTTATGTACGATTCTATAAATATACGACTCTATCGATTTTGTAAGATTTTATATGATTTTCTCGATTTTATACATTCAAATGAATAGTATAATTACAATTTTGACAACCGTACCTAAGTAAATGATGCTATGAAAAAGCATTCTCCTTTGGTAATATGAATTGCTAAAGGGAAGAGTCTAAGAATAACTCTTCCTTTAGGCCTATTAGGAAAAATGTACATAAACAGCTAAAGAATTATAAATGTTGTAAGCTTACAGTTGCACCAAGTGTTATACAAAGACACTATTGCATATAAATGAGATGTTTAAATGTGAGAACATAAGAAAAATAATACTTACTCACTTTTATAGCCAGAACCTCATGTTAGGTGTTCATTCTTCCCTATTATGCCATAAAAGTATTTAATCCATGCTGAAAAGGTGGATCTCTTTGAGGAAGTCTTACTTAAACCAATAGCACCTTGTAAGATATTGTATGCGCCTCTCATCCTGGGCCTATTTCATGATGCTATAGTGTTTGTTTTTCCAAAGTTGTGAAGCTTGAGGAGGAGAATGGCATCTTCAATGGTGAAGGTGAGTTCACCCTAAAAAGTTATGAAGGTATGGGTTTGAGTACTCTATCGAGATATGAGAGCTTGCAAAGACCTCATGTCCTCCATCTTGCAGAAGTTAAATCGTAACGTCAAATGCATAACTTTAATGATCTTAGCTTACTTTAATATTGAGACGTAATCTATATTCTTCACAATTTATTTTGCCCATAAGTGCCAATTAGGAACTATGTACTTTGAAGTAGTAAATTGAGTACGTAGCATAGGAAGCTCTTTCCTCTTACTCTTAAAGTACAGTATTGAGCTCACATCTGTCGATGTTTCAAGCCCAGAATCAACCTTTAAGTTAATGAATCTATGAGAAAAGTTATAGAGTTAAGCATGCAATATCCACAGGTCATCCAAAAGGAGTCCCCTTGAAAGGTCTTGTTGGTCTAATTATCATGAAGAGACGATGCTGAAGGTACCTAACTTTTATTACGAGCTTGTACCTCTTTTTATCAACTTGCTTAAGCAACCTGAGCTGGGGTAGTCTTGCCCATTATTTACAATTGATTAAATAATTGAAGCAGCTTGAGTTAAAGACAAAATTCTAAGCGGATTAAATTCTAAGAACTTAGGAAATCTGGAGTTGACAATAGAACCGCTTATTTAGGAATTAGAGTAACTTAGAAAGAAGATAGTCTAGTTAGTTGACCTAAAAAACAAAAAAAGAATGCATCTAATATCACTATAAGAGAACACAAAAATGGTGAAATTACAAATAAATAAATAAATAAACTACTATATATCAAAATTACAAACTTAGCAGACACAATTAGGACACCTATGAAAAAAAAAAAGAATGAGAAAGAATTTTTGAAAGGGAAGGCTTGATTTAAAAAAAATGATAATAAAAAATAGAACAGTAATAAAATTGTATATATAAATGATTAAAAAATAATAATAATTATAAGCAGCAAAATTTGACGTGGGCTGTGATTAATAATAATAATAATAAGAATAATAATAATAGACTGCAAGTCATCAAGACATTCTTAACTGAAAATAAAATAAAATTTGAAGCAAGCACACAATGGCAACAAGTACCATAGCCAAAGAAAATACAAGAAGTAGTCGTTTAGGTAAAAATCATGGGAAATTGAGAAAAACAACTATACTTACGTGCATATATATGTAGAATAACGAGAAGCACACCTCAAGCCTGTCTGTTCTCGAGAGCAAGCATATGTCCTTGCTTACAAAAGATCCATCAGTTTCATGCCACTGCTATTGTTTAAGATTATATGAACCTTTAGAGAAAGAAAAAAAAAAAATCATGAATTAAATATTAAAGGAAATAACCAGCAAAATCACAAAGGAATGAAAATGAAAAGAAGAAGAAGAAGAAGAAGAAGAAGAAGAAGAAGAAGAAGAGGAGGAGGAGGAAGAAAGAGACAATGGCCAACGCAACGCAACACAACTACAACAGTAGAACAACGATGGAGCAAAGCTTCTTTAGTCAGCTGCAATCACTTTTCAAGTGGAACTCGTCACTAGTAAGAAATATGGTAAAAGAAATTCAACCTTATTATCCTTTGAGGGAAGAACATTAGAAAAGAATACCATTGATGTGCTAATATATAAAGCTTTACAGGAGCACCAAGTAAATTTTGGAGAGGAATTAAGAAGGAAATCTCATAAGAAAGGAGAGAGGAGGTGAACAAGATTTGAGTTGAAATAATTGAAGTGATGAACTTCATGTTTTTTTTTTTTTTAGGCAAGATGATGTCCTACTTGACAAAAAAATAAAAGATGTGTGGAGATTTAACCAATTATGCATAGATTCACATAAGAAATCCAAGGAAAGTAAATTAAAAAGAAAAAAGGAAGAATAAAAAAAAGGAATAAGGAGAAGGCAAGAACGAGATATGACTAAGAAGGTGAATCTTTGAAATTAGGAAAGTGTACATTGGTTAGGAATGAAAAGTACCACTTTAGCCTTTAGAGTGGAGATCAAGTTTCAATTTATAAGGGTGTTTTAGGTTGACACAAGATTGGCACATGATGACATTGGGCTTTGGTGCTGAGCCTTTTGGATGGTCCATAAGTTGACTGTCTTTCCTCGTGTAGCTATCCATTGAAGCTACCTCAACATAACACAATATGACTCTTGCAATCCTTGCAAGGAATAACTAAATTAATTGTTTTGCTTTTAGCCTTTCCTGATTAACTCATGCATGGGAAAAGTAAGCTTGAAAGAGGTCTTTCTAAGTTCTTTTAAACTTTATTTAGCCTCAAAATGAGCTATTTAGACTTCAATAAGACTTATGGACTTATTTTATTATTAATGAGTTTATATTCTTTATTATAAGCCATTAGGCTTATCCAAAGTCTATGGCCCAAGCTCATGATCCATATGAAGAGAATGAGTAAATCCTAGCAATTGAATCAACAAAGGTCATTTGACAGTTGTTAATAGTATCAGATTTTAGTCATTCATCTCGTAATAATCCAACAACTAAAGCCTACTCTTAAAGTTTATAAAGAAGAGACTCTTTTTTTTTTCATTTGGGTCATTCTAAGTATTGGCTAGTTTAAGACAAACACAAATTGAAGTTGTTTTACAAAAAATCAAACAAGCTACTTAATGCAAAACGAAGCGAAAACATTCAAAAAACATAAGGCTTCATCTTTTATCACATGTGCACGAGTAATCAAGTTTTCCTATTCTTCCTATCACAAATCTCTCCATTTCATCCATAGAATGTCATCAGATTAAGTAATCTCTAAGATTGACTATTATGTACATAGTACATGATCAATCACTAGTAGCAACCATACTTACATAGTATTTACATAAATTGAAATGCTTTTTTTTTTTTTAATATGAAATATTACGAGTTAACTCATTGTCTTATTTAGCTTTATAACTTTTCGTTTATGACTTAAGAAGAAAATTTGAAAATGTTGGCAATCTAAATAAAGTACCAAATCAAATGATTTAGATGCATATTGATGATCTATTCCTAAACATATTTATTTTCATTTATGTTTCATATATTCAATAAATCAACCTTTGAAGCTAGGGACTTATTGAAGAACAAGAAATTACTGAAGAGAAGTTATATTATGCTATCTTTAATTTGATGTACTTGCTATTATATCTCATTTTTGCATGAAATAGTAGCTCAATTGTTTAAAACGATGTCTTAATGATTGAGGGAGCATGTTAACATCATAATATTTGTTAAAGTCTCATATGAGAAAATAACATTAATTAAGTGTAAAAGATATCTTACTTATTAGGTTAGTTCTCTCGATTGAAGTCTTTCCTTGAACTTGAATTATAACATTTAGTACTTTCGTTGAGAGGCTACTTTCATAGAAAGGGTAACTTAGAAAAGGAATAACTTGAGAGATGATTACTTAAAAAATGAGCGACTTGAAAGAGAGTTACCTAGAAAAAGACTACCCAAAAAACAGAGTATAAGTCACAAAAAATGAAAGTTACATCTAGAGTAGGTTGATGTGGATGTTTGATTTTGGATTTCATAAAGGCTGATAATACTATAGTTTCATATGAAAAAGTAAAATAAACTAAGTATAATAACACTTAAATCCAAAAGACTCTCCTATATATCAAGCTAGTCTTTTGGATTAAGATTTCACCTTAGATTTGGTTCATAACATACCCTATTTGATGAAGCAAATTTGAACAAACATCAAGGCTTTCCTCGAGGATATGTACAAAAAGCTATGATGGCATGAAGTTCACCCCCCGGCCACAATATCACATCCACATATAAAGACTTAGGAGCTGTTATCGGTAACCATAGTTCAAAAGAAATCCTAGTAAGGATCAAAATGTTGGCCTATCAGCAATAGGAACATTTCTTGAAGGAGTCACCGTTTGCATCGATTTCGCCTCCTCCATTCCCATGGCCTCTCCGGGTTTGAAGCAGCCCATAAGCCACGTCGATGCAGCCTTGCCTCCTCTTCCCACTGCACATCAACATCACCAATATAATTACACATAATATGCCAATCATACAACATGTGGATACAAAAGATTGATTAGAACGATTCAATCCTACGGACTTTTGCTAGATGTGGGCGCTGATCATAGTCTGTATAATGCCATGCCATCCCTCTCCTAAGCATCAACTCCTGCAATTGTGGACACCATGCGGATACCTTTACAACCCTACTCTAATGGTAAGTTGAAAAGACAAAATGGTAGTTGCAAACACGACTACAGACTCATGTCAACGTTAGTGCTCGGCAAGACATATCCTATCGACAGTAATACGTTGCTAGAATGATGATCTTATCTCCCACTGAACAACATTATGGTTCAGCAATTATGCCATCCTCTCTCTGTTTTTTTTTTTTTTTTTGGGTTGTTGGTTGGGGTGGGGTGGGGGTGGTAGTGGCCGGTGTGGGTGGTTGGGGTTGGTGTGGGTGGTGTAAATAGCGACCATACGATTCTCGATATGTATTTATAATCAGAACTTTAAAATTTTCAGAATTTTATCTTGAAGATTCCAAAATGTAATGGTTTTGATTGGCTTTTAGAGACAAATGATGATAGGAAGTGAATATCAAATAAGAGAGCCATGGACAGTGGTCAAAGCATCATTAGAAAATACAGGTAATATCATTTCTTTCATTTTCTATTTGTATATTCTATGATATTCTTAATGACCATCATCCTACTTTAGTTGCTAAATTTATCTTCAATTACTGTTTATACTTAAAGCCATCATCCTATTGAGATTGCTTGACGATTGTAAAGTTTTTATTATAATAAATATTGACAACTTTTGGAAAAAACGTTAAATACCGGACAGCGCACTGCTATCATAACAAGGATTTTAATAACTTCCACAATCACCAAACTTTGTTGAGGACTAGAGGGTTTGAGAAAATTTACTTGAACGAAAACACCATTGCAGTAAACATCCCCAACGCTGCGATCATACTGATCAATGTCATATACAAGGACTTTTAAAGATCTTCCTTGAACAATCCTGGCAAGCTCATCCCTTGCCTCTTCACCATATGGCATATCAACTTCAGGCGCATCGACTCCCCTGCTTCATTTCCCGATTCAGAAAATGCAACATGACTGACACAGAGCATAAGACAGCAAATAGGTAGATTATATTTTACCTAAGCTGAATGCGGTATTTCCGAGCAAGGATTTCTTCATTGTCTCCAATTTTCAGCATCCTGTCATCCAAAAGCACCATGAATTGAACATTTCTATCTTGCAAAAACCATCTTACATTAATTTTCGACTTGAGAAACTTCGATGAACTACCTATATCCAGCCTCTATAATTTTATCATGCAGGGCATCTGCACGATTATAGTCCCGTACAGCACGAGCCTTTGATCTTTTATCAACTGCAACGAGAACTTTTGGTGGCACCAAACCCGACTCTTTCGGATCAGAGGTGCTTACATACACAGTCATGGTGTCTCCATCTCCTACAGCTTTTTTATCCACCTAGATCATGCTCTAACGTCAGTGTTGATCCGCTTAGATACCATATCAGCAATAATTAAAACATGGATTTGCAATAAAGATGTTGTATGTCAACCGGCAACGTTTGAAGCTCAAATTTTACTCCTGGTGCTGGTGCTGGTGCTGGCTCTGATTGTGTTTTCTCCTTTCTTTCAGGTATAGGGAGGCCATAAAAAGCCAAAAAGCCCTGTCGCAATAAAAGCAAATAAAAGAGGTTCTTCATTCATTAGTTTTACCATTCATTTTCGAATTACTCAAAGTAACACAGATTTTGTGTGGGTTTGATTTGAAGAGAACATTTACTGAATCTCTTCCAACGTCTTTTTTTATAATCAAACCTTTAAATTTGCCAAATGTCCTCGTAATAATCCAAATAGCTGATAATTACTAGTGATTTTTAGTAGAAAGTGATAGCGATGACCAGTGATGATTATTAACCATTATGAAAATTGTTCATGGAAATTGATTTTAATTTGCAAAGAAAGGAAATATTTTTCCTATTATTTATTACTACTTCGTTTGGTTATTAACCACCAAACTCAAAGTCTATTGGCAACTATAATCATTCATCATTATTTACCAATAAAAAAACTACTAGTATCCACATCCTCTTAAAATTACTGTTATTTATATTTGAAAATCGAAAAATATAATTATAACAAATAATGAAAAATTTATAAAGCAAACACATGGATACTTTCCTTTTCCAGATTTTTTTTCTTTTACTTACATTGACATCAGATTTCTTGGTCTCACTCAAGGTCACAATGATAAGCCTAGCAGTTTCTTGAGGTGTTCTTGGGGGCTGTTTTGATGATCGTAAAGCCACCAACAATTGACCATACCTATTTAACACATGATGCCACGATAAGACACACACAATAATCATATTTTCTCTCAGAAACATTTTAAAGCATTTCCACACCACAAATTGCAAAAGGCCTATGATTTATTTACTATTTTCGCTTATATCCATTCAGTCCCAAATAACTAGAAACTTGGTTTGTAATAGATCTATGGTAAAGCGTAGTGTATTATGGATCCAGTTCATAAGTTTTTCTTAAAATTGATCTATATGACCAATAAGAAAAACACTGAATAGGGAGATCAACCATATTAGGAGAACTTCAATTAGTTTTTATAGAAACTTCCCAACCCATGTCAATTTTTTATTTTCTCGTGTCTTCTACTAAACAATTCACTAGCGGACACAGCTACCAGCTATATTATATTATCACCGTAAACCAAACTCTGACCCCCCCCCCCCCCCCCCCCCCCCCCCCCCCCAAAAAAAAAAAAAAGGAAAAAAGAGGAAGAAGAAGAAAGAAAGAAAGAAAACCATCACGCAGCTGCAGGGAAATTGGTGCAGTAATTACCAGCTAGCTTGAGTGTTCTTTGATGACTCCACATGGTTACTTAACCCAGCAGGAACCTTAACAAGTTAAAACTTATACTTCAGTTACATGGAAAAAAAAAGTACACCAAACCAATAAACAACCAAGTTTTCATACACATGAAATTATCAGAAAGAACCTGGGAGGTATTTTCGAACGTAAGAAGATCACGGGAAAGAACATAAATAGGAGGATAAGCAGGTGTTGGGATGAAGACGAAGTGGATGTTCTTGTTATGCCCTGGCTCTGGCTTGCAACATTGACAAAACAGTGACCTCAGTGCATTTCCCATGGGTGGATATTCACTGTGTGATGAACTTGGGAGGAAATATCTTTTAGAAGAAGAAGAAGAAAAAGAAAGATGGTTGGTTGGTTGACTGATCAATTCCTTAGCGTTTTGGTCTATTGCTTCTTTTTAAAGCAGTCGGAATTTTGGCCAAAAAATAAAAAAAACAAAAGCAAAAAGAAAAGAAGAAGCAGGAAAATGGTACGATGATGACACTAGAGAAGAAGTAGCTAGGAAGGAAGTCCATGACAAAGTGGTCTTTTGTTTCATAAATTTATAATTGGAAAGGATAATCAATTTCCTCATATTTGTTGAAAAGCTAAATATATATATATATTTAAAAAATTATGAGTGTACAAACAATTTTAAGAGCATATTATATATATTCTTTTATATTTGTCTCATATATGTTTATTATCTTATCTTTTAAAATGCAGAGTTTAGACCTCTAAAATTGTTCAAAAATATATTTTTAGACTATTTTAATATTTTTTTTCTTAGATAAAATAATTTTAAGAAATAGTATTAAAAAATACAAATTATTAAGTGTAAAATGCTTTTATAGAAGTTTAAATAAACTCAAATAGAATTTAAGAATCTGAATAAATAGAAATTAAGTATAAAAAAAAAACCGTCAAGAGCTTATTTATAATTTATCTAATAACAAAGAATATAATCTCACTTAAATAGCTATGCACCGTCAACGTACCAAGTTTAAAACAGAGAAGATTGACATTAATCTACTCTATCTGATTGATCGGAATCATCGGATTGTACATCACTCAAGGGGCGAAATGAGACCAGTTTTACGTCCTCGATTCTATGTTGATCTTTTGGAACCGGACATTAGCCGGCTTCCAGTCACCATTCTATTACCCATAAATTAGCATAATCTATTTCTTTTTCTCTTCCCTATCATTTCTGGTTCCTTCGTTCTATATCCAATATAAATTGTATTGATATTTCTTTATTTTGCCTTAAAGAAAAAAAATTAATTAATTAATTAATTATATATACATACATATATATATATATACACTCCTTTTTAATATTAAGCCATTAATGTCAAATAATAGAAAACTTGTTCATTTATTCAATAACATGTATTTATGTGGGAACTTAGCTTCTTGTTACAAGATATTATATGCTAAAAGTAAACAAAGGTAGTATTATTACTTTTACATGAAGTAATCACAAAGTAATCAAAATATAGAAGTTCTTACGGCAATATTATCTTAATGTTTTCTAAAAAATTTTACAAGTAGTCTTTTAACTAGTACTGTAATAACCATTATAATATATATTTTACTTAAGAATCCCAAACAATTGAAAGGAGTGATTAGAATGAAATTAACCATAAAAATCAAGAATTAATAGGGAGAGATATAGAAAATAATTGCATTGATGCGACATTAATTTCAATACAAATATCGTAAAATAAAACACATGAAGATAGGATCTAATGCATGGAATATATTCATAGATAAATAAGTATTGTAAACTGTTTTCCTTATTTTTGTAACACTTCTTGTATTGATTATATATAAGTATTTGTTATTTATATCTTTTATAAATCTTTGCTATTCTCTAATTCATTTCATGCCAACCTTTTTTTAAACTTTAATACTAGTGAAATCTTTCTTAAGAGATATGGATTTTTAAAAGAAAAAAGAAAATATTTAGTATGGACCAAATAAAAGCATTGGAGAAAAATATGATGAAGATAGGTTCATTAACCATTTGCATACCATCAATACAAGATAGAGCCAAATGAATAGATGGTGATGATAATTGTAACATATATTGTGAATAATTTTTTTGTATTCGACCATAAGCTTAGGCACACCATGCAGTAACAGAAGTGAAATTAACTGTTGGTCATAGTAGTAAATTTCTGCATCTCTCCGTAATTTCTAACTTTTACGGTTAGTTTCACTCTAATCGCCGATATTAATAGCTCAATATTTGTATAAAGATGATTCAAAAGGTTTGAAGATACATCAATATTTATTCTCACAGGGAGGCTATAAAAAATTTGTAAAAATTTAAATGCATAAAAATTATCAATAGATAAATAATTCCTTTTAGGAGAATTTGAGTGGATATTCACAATTCTTATTACCATATCACTTAGATATGTGTGTGCATTTGTGTTTGTAAAATCTAGGTGTACGTGTGTATCCACGTTTATTTATAGAAACGAGAGGACAAGGGACGTGTGTGTATGTGTTTATGTGTGCGCGTCTTTCTGTTTGTGTATTTATACGATGGTATGTATATACGTGTATTAGCCAGGTGAAGCAGCAAATTTGCAGTACAATGCAAATGTGACCAAACTCGTTACGTCTGTAGATTCATTTTAAAGATATATAAAAAGATATATAAGTGGATTAAATGAACTGATTATATTAGATTTATTTTATCCCGTAAATTAAATATGTTCAACTTATTTGATTCGGTTTTTTAATAAATTAAATTTTTTTTGTTTTAATTAATTTAAAAAGTGAGTTAAATAAGTTAATTCATAAACCAAAAATATAAATATATTAAATAAATTAGCCTAATTCGATTTATTTTAATTCATAGATTAAATGAATCAAATTTATTTAATTTATTTGTTAAATAAAAACTAAAAAACCTTAATCCAAACGATTTAAACAAAATTCATCCATAAATCAAAACCCATTTACACTTCTGTTAACTTGCCTCAGCATACGAACACAATGAATCTAACCACAGCTCTCGAACTGCACAATTAGGTTTACATCGAATATTGAACCAGTATATCCACTCGCTATTGGATCACGAGTTCAACTTGACCGTACATAGCTTTACCCATATCATTGAAATGTTTCGACGAAGTAAATGAATATCACGCCAACATTGTTAAAGTGGTAACCCATAGTCCATATGTTAAGTGTAATATTATCATAAAACTACGCTATACATAGTTTAAATATCACACTTAATATTTGAATTTTATTTACTTTAATAATTACCAAATTAAAGTTTTTCAAAGTGTTAGTGTACAAGAAAAAAGAAGAAAAAAACATTTCAATATCATTTGTTATTCTTGAATTGAATAAATAGTTATAAAAATAAGGTAAAGTTTAAGTAGTTGATTGTAAAAATAAGTAAATGTATAATAGTTAATTGCCAAAAAATGGATAAAATCTAGGTATGAAATTGATATTTTTAAGTTTTAAGTATTTTTTTGTTAAAAAGAATTTCAAAAAGTTTATTGAAAAGTATACAAAGTTTACCTACCAAATATGACATTTACATTATACACTATTTCTTAAAAATTCAGGCCTATTTTTGTATTTATTTGAGTTTAATTATATAATTTTCAAGTCATCAACCGCCATATATAATTCATCCTAGAAGAATAATTGCAGGTGCTTTGTAGCAAACTTTTTTTTTTCTCTTACTATTATTACAATTATTGATATGAGGAAATGCATCAAAATCTTTTTAAAAGAAGTATTCATACTAAGAGCTTTAGCACTAAATAAGGAGCAAAGTTTTCAACATTTTCATTCATTTGTCTTAATAGAGGCCTTGACAGGACTAATTCAGTATTTATCACATTGATAGCATCATTTTGATCTAATATACCACTTCTTTTTCCCAGTTTTACTTGAGGTAAATTATCAAACTAGAGAGATATTCATCTTTTTTTTTTTTCATAAAATCCAAAATATATCCAAATTTCACTCTCCCGATTGCTCTTGAGTACCGCTTAACTATTAAATGATAAGTGCTCCTTTTGTCCAATTTTTTAAAAGCCATAATCATTTCAGGACCGGTCATGGCTACTATAACTAGATTTTAACTTTAGTAGCCACCGGGTTATGCCTTTTCTATAATTTTTTATTGTACGGTTGATACAACTTCCTCCAGGAGGGTTAGAAAATATGACTTTTTATTGTCCAGTGGTCTATCGACAAAACAAGGACATTTGTCGTTACCTATGAGCTTTGGGCGCGTGAGAATCAGCTAAACCTCGTAATCATGGGGCACGAGAAGGTGAGTAGTCATAAACTCTCCATCTTTTCTCTTGACAGCATAAGCAATTAAAAAAAAAAAAAAGGTAAAAAATCACATCTTGAAATCGGAATATGAGAAGATTTTTGGTAGGATGTCACCGGATGGAATTCGAACGGGTTACGTGAAGCTTAAAAGTTTGTGTTTTATACTAATATAGTATTTTTTTTATATAGTAAAAAAAATTTCGTTTAAAAAAATATATAAATATGATATAATAAAGGTATATACATATTATATGCACCATACATGTGCTTTCAATTGTGAATAGTTTTAACACAAAAGTACAATCAATACATATAACTTCAATAAGTTATGAATTTGGAATTGCATTTAATACATACATTTTTAGTATCCCAATTTTAGTTGAAGGCACACGCACTAGATATGTTTTCAGTATAAATTTTAATACTGGAAACTCATCCAATATATGCGTCTTCAATTCAAATTTTACTTGTGATTAAAAATAATTGTTATTAAACATTCACTTTTAGTATCACAGTTTCAGTTGAAGGCGTACACACTAGATGTACTTTCAGTGTAAATTTTAACACTAAAAGCGCATCATTATGTCCATCTTCAGTTTTAATTTCACTTGTGACTAAAACTAATTGTTATTAAATATAGTAATTTCCTTTACAAAATGATAAAGTAATGTTCTTTCAACTCTTAACTTGCAAACTAAAATGAAAGTTTAATATAGTAATCAATTACATGAAATTACAATTGGTAGAACGCCTCAACAAAAATAATAAGTAGGGAAGAAATAAGTGTACGGGATGATCATCCAATGACTATATGAGTCGGATACAAAAAAAAATAATTGCAAATTGTAATATTGAGATAAAAAAACAATGCATTAAATTGCAATATCTGATAAAAAGTAAATTGTATTTTGAATAATCAGTATATATATAAAATTTGTAATGAGTCAATGATAATATCAATACAATGACCAAAAAAAGAGAAAACAAAAACAATAAAAAAAACATATATACTAATGCTTACGCCGTATAAAGGTCCTCAAGGTATAAGAAAGAAGTGAACGCTACCGTCTATCGTGTGATTGAGTAAGCTGAGGTGGTGGATCATTACAATCGAGTTCTCTAAGAGGAACTAGGTTGGCTGGATAGGCCAAATGCAGTTGAGTGATGCTTTTACCTATGGACGATTGTGTAGGGGTGGAACATTGCTTTTGAGACGCTGATAGAGTCGTAAGATCGAGATGTTGCTAGAATTTGTGTGTTATGTAAGGGCTAGATCCAACCCTAGAGTTGAATTCAGCTCCCGAGGTGGAGGCAACACCTGACCTAGGATATGTGTTATATCCCCTACCGATATACGTAAGGTCAACAGAATGACGCACATGTAGTGAGATATTGTCACCAAGGTCTGTCTAATGACGTCCCGCTTGAGCCTTGCCTCCTTGAACTCTAACCTTACCCCTAGGTGGCATATGAGGAGTTGGCATATCCTTATCAATAGGTGGTTCCTACTCTTCATCGTAGTCCACATAGGGTAGCTCATACACGCCCTCTTACTGTAGGTATAAGATAAGATCATTGTATTGCTCAATGAAATGAAGTGCCTTATCTGCAATACCTAATGCTGTAAGATAGTTAGGTACCGGTTTGACACTCCTGAGCAAGTCCACATAAAATAAGTAAAAAAACAGTTGTTAGTACATACAACAATTATGTATGTGTGAAAAAAATGAACGATTTTAGATGTACGTAGTAGTTAACTGATGATAGCTCCATGGTGTGTAATGTATCGTTGGGTGATCTATCTATACTACTGCCAGTAACTCTCGTCTATCCCTCGAGGACCCTGGATGTATACTAGGAATCGGTATCTCTATCTCTAAGCCTGGATGTAGGAAGAGTGTGTATTGATTTAATCAACATTTGTCCTACCTTGAAGGTCCAATTGGTGGAGCCACTTTAAGGTGTTGACCTCTTGTAGGACGTATTGGTATCTATCGAATTGCTGAACGACATGGTTTAGAAAGCACCATTCAATGATGTGAAAACATATAAGTGGTATCCAAGCAGTCTAGATGTGTCGCTCGAAAATACAATAGTGAGGTAACAACTATAGTAACTCCTTTATATAAGGCTCCCAAACAACCTAATGGGCACAAGAAAAAAAAATCAGTGAAACAATGATGGTTGTCACTTACGGACCAAAAAAGGATAACAAAGAGAATAACTTATCATATCATACTTGTTACATCATCTATATGTCAAAAGCTATGCGGTATGCATTTACAACATACATCAGATGTTAAGTTATATTTTACATTACCTTTTATCTAGTTGCCAATGGTCTCTCCCCATCGATAATAAACCTATATCGACTAAAGGGGGCAACATGTAGGAATCTATCCTAAGCCCAAACCTGCAGTAGAATCACGACCTCTTTTAGCTCTTGTATGTCGAATGATGTAGTAGAACATAGCTGTTGATATAACCATACCGAGCAAGCGCTACCCTAGCTAAATTGTCTAACTACTAAAAAGTCTTCCAGTAATGGTAGGAACAACAGGTGAATAAAACTGGAGGATTTATCCGTAAAAATGAATCCTTCCATTAAGTTGAGTATGTATGTACATCAAATCGTCTCGTCATCTGCACCACTATGAAGTATCTAAAAGTGCTTTCGCAACCACATCAAATACAAGTGAGCACCTCTCATCCGAGCAAGCCTTACACCCAACAGTCTCTCCCCTACATCAACCTAACTCTCCTCATCATCCATTTTTGTCCGACCTACCATCGTGAACCCCTCAATTGGAAGTCTAAGTTTGACCTTTATATCTTGTAGTATGATGGTTGCCTCTCTAATGGATAGGCGAAATGTATGTGTCTCAGGTCTCCATCTCTAGACAAGTGCTGTAATCAAATACTAATCCAACATAATAAATAGGAGCTATGCAACTCTCTAGAACTCAACCTCTCGTATTTAAGGCTCTATTTAAGGATGAATAGGAGTATCCTACTCATCTTTATGTAATGATATATTACTGCATCGAACTTTTAGTGCATAGACCACCTCCAATACAAACATTTAATGAAGTTATGTACTAGCTCTATTAATCTCTAGATACCTTCTCCTATTATGTCCTTCTTGCCTACATGCACTACATCTAGTTTTGTCCGACCACTCTTGAAGGTCTATCTCCATATGATATCGCTTATGCCTAAGTTTACCTTTCTTTTATAGTAAGTCAATGTTTGGGTGGAGATAAGGGAAGCTAATCTACGACCAGTTAAGCTCATTACTAATCGGGTAGAAATAAGCTCGATAACAATCTATCTGATTTACCTACTTATATCATGGCCTTATTACAAAATTTGTTGTCTACCTTCATGCTTACTACAGCAACATAAGCATGAGAGCAAGTGATCCTAAATATTTGCCACTTCTGATAAGTGCAAGTGCGGCTCTTGAAGTCAACTATATGTGTCTTTTCTCTTCCCCTTCAATCCTATCCTTATCATTTGACTACCAGTCAAAACCTCAAAAATATTGTTCTGAAGGCTAAATGAAATGACTTTATATGTGCTTGCCTGCCCACTCTAAGTTCTATATATCTTTAGATTGTAATCGGTATAGGTCTTACTAGCCTCTCCTCCGAATAGGTGACAAAGTTGTAAAATATCTTCTTAACTAATGCAATGATGGGTAATCCATGCACTGATTTCAAAATGAAGTTATAATTCTCAATAATGTTTTATGTTATGTATCCAAAATGGTAACATCGATCATATATAAGAGTCCACCTGTTTAAATCAACATTGTCGAATCACGTAGGAGTATCCTCCTTAACTTGGGCCAACTTCTCCATGAAATATTCAAATTTCCTTTGTTATGCCTGAACACCTGTAAACCATATAAGTTTCTTATACAATTAGTTTTTGTACACTATATTAAAGTTAAAAACAACGTGCCATAGACAGTATCTCCAAACTGCAAACAGTGGTTGCCAGCTTACCGATGGTTCCTTATATATGGAATCAATACCTGATGCCCTATTGGATATAAGATATAAGATATAAGGTTTCCCCCTTCTGGCTGATTGCATGCACTTTAAGCTTATGTGGGAACTACCCTTAGGTTTCTATTGATTTTGTGTCAATAAGAGTAAATGCCAATGAAATTATTGAATTGTCTCTATCTATACTATAAGCTACCAACAACTTATACCCATACTTTCCGTATAAGAATGTGTCATCGACACATAAAATAGTTTGACAATATTTAAAAGTTTCAACACACGACCTAAATGTCCAGAAAACTTACTTAAATTGGGACTATCCTTGCTTTAGTGAACTACTCCAAGTCCAATCTACTTATGCCTCTAGGTTGCTCAACTTCATCGCATTTAATAATCTTAATAACTCATTATATGACCTCTCCTACTTACTGTATACCATCTAAACAACCTTTTGCTTAGCCTCAAAAACCCTCTTATTGCTTATTGTGTACCTATACATAGTTTGTACGTTAGCTGCAAGATCAAGTATCTTAACATCAGGGTTGTTCCGTACACTATTGATGAATAGTGTAGCCATTATGTTACTATTGAGTTAAGGATAATCCTGATTCATCATCGGGTTCATATAAGTGTGTGGATCCTCTATAATTATTATTTTGAAAAGACTCTCTACTTTCTTTAAGTAAGCCTATAGCCTTCACTTACAACCTTATTCTTTCTTCTTATAATAGATCGCATATACATTTGGTTTCGAAATGTCTACATAAATATCACAGTGGTTCCTTACGAGGAATGACTCTACTACATCTATGAGATTCTTCGAGATTCTTCTTCATGTTGAAACTCATACTGATACTCAATTCATCAGAACTGCTAATTTTGCTACACATTTCATTAACATCTCTCTCAAATGGCTGTTGCCATTGTATTGACTGCTGTAAAATGAGGTAGGATCTCTCACAAGCCTGTTCACCAGTTCACTTATTGGCAGAAAGTTTTGAAACTGCTTGTTAAACAATACTTCACCAGTACGACGATGGGGCTTACTTAGGCCATCTCCATAAAATGGTTAGATCGACATACTAATCCCGACAACATATGATCTCACCTAGGCCTCTCCCAAATTCTCAATGTGGTCATCTTCAAGGCCAACATCATCTTCATCATCATCACCATCCTCACCATCCTCATCATCCTCATCATCATCACCATCATCTACATTTGCCTCATCCTCCCCATCATCATTGACGTTTATGTTCATGTGTATTCTCTTTACATACGGATCATAAGACTCTTCATGTTCCATAATGAGAGCCAATACTTCATCAAGTTGCTCTTCTGTGATATTTACGTACTCGTACTTAGAGAAATCTATGTACGGTTCATTTGATTGATCCATATTTGTTTACTTCGCACCAATCACTGTTAAATGCACATTAGGATCCAAAAGGGTTGGATTGTCTAGCTCATGTATTTCATGCTTGTATCGGAGACTCAATTCCTCAATGTACCTTATGTATACTTCCTAAATACTCCATTCCCTAAAAGACTCCTCCATCTCAATGAAATTCTCAACATCATCATTTCTAACGGCCATCAACTTGTAGGTAACTTCAACATCATGGAAAAAGGGATGCTTGTGCACAAGTTCAACACCACTCGAGTCAACTCCGACGCCTTTACGAATTCTTTGACTGAAATGAGAAAAGTTCGAATCCTTCCTAATTTTCAACTTTTTAATGAGCTTCTTGTCATACTCCGGCTCCTAACTATCTATCGCTATATTTTCGTTTGCATAGACAATAATTTTTATATAATCTGCCAGTTTCACCTTAGTAATATCATGATGAACCAAATATTTAGATGAAATTAAAAACATCATCTACACATTAAGCAACAACTTTACAAAATACACTTAATCATCTCGTTAAGCTACGTCGCGTACTCCCTTACTTTAACTATTTAATTCGACACAACAAAATCAAAATGCAAAATATATATATATACATATATATATATATACACACACATACATAACAATTTCTGCTTACATTCCAAATTTTTTCATTACCACATTCATATAACTTATGTATTGTAATACAAAAAATTTCTAAATTTAGACAACATATAATAAATTTTCATGAAATATTAATAATTTATATAATTTATGGTACATCTATGATTACGAAATTTACGTAATTAAGTAACAAATTTTTTTCTAAAAAAAAATTGTATAATGTTGATTACTAGTAATATAAAAAAAAAAATCATGCTTAGAAGTTATAGATTATTATTTGTTTTAAATGTACACTTACGTTAAGAAATGGTCTTATACTTCAACTATGGGTTCCTTCGAGTTTTTTTTTTTTGTGTTTTAGATATTTTTAGAAATTGATATAAGTAAAAATAAAGTCTAATTATGCGGATTGAGGTTTATATAGTTGATATAGTGAAGGCACATGTACTGCATACACCTTCAATTATAATGAATTATACTGAAGGTGCATCCAGTGCATACGCTTTCATTGTAATAAACATTAGTACTGCATGCACCTTCACTATACGATACTCTTTTTTTTTTTTCAAAACGAGCATTTTTCTGTAATATTTTTCAGAAAAAAGGCCATATTTATATGAAACTCCAAAAGTTATTATGTTTTCCAAACTCGTTCAAAAAACCATATAACGCTTTTATCCATACTTAAAACTTGCTCCATAGATATTTTTGAATCCACCAATCAAATCGTTATGATGTTGCCTCTTGGGAATTTATGATTTCCTTCCAGATTAATTTTTGCTTGGCCCTATTAGTTTTTTTTTTCCTTTTCTTTTTCTTTTCCTCTACTTTACATTTCAATTTCCTTCTCTACTTTATACACTATTCGCAACAAGACGGATGATATGACAATCTAGATAAACACAAGATAATCTAAAACAAAAAGTAACAATAAATAAAGGAAACAAAACAATAACCATCATATTATGTATGTATATATGTATATTCTGTCAAATTTAAATTTTTGGTTTTTAGTTTCCTAATTTTGATTTATATTAAACCTTATACCCATTCAATATAGACCTTTGACTAAGAATTAAAAAAAAAAAAAACTTGATTCTCTTTTGATTTTCTAGAAGATTTGGAGTCACTATCCAATCGAAATAAAAAAAAGGGGTTAAGTTCAAATTGAGTGGATTAATTTTAACCTAACTACTGGTTTTTAAGAAAAAGCAATCTTGAAAATGGTTTTGAAAACCAAAGATGTTATGTTTAGGGGGCTAACTTAAACCCTAATCATATACTATCTAAACCTTTCAAATTTGAAATTATCCTTCAAAATTCTCTTTTTCAACAAAATAAATCTATTTTTTAAATTTTTACTTTTTTGTAATTTTTTTTTTACTTTTATCTTTTTTATTTTTATGTTTATTTATAAGAAAATTAGGAAAAATGAACTTTCCTATGTACCTATTATTCATAATCAACTTTTCATAGATAATTTTATAAAATTTTATTTGTTGGGTTATTTAACTTTGAAAATTGTTGTGTTTATGCTTTTTATCCATTTAATTTTATTTAAGAAAAATTTTAAGATGGTCCTAAATTTTATATGTTTATTTTTGGAAAATTATAAAAGAAGTCCTAAATTTAAAAATGGTTTTATTAATAATTTTTGTTTTTGAAAAACAATGTTTAAGTGGTAAAAAATTTCTTATTTTTTATTTATATATATGTTTTTTTTTTATTTTTATAAAATTGTAATGCCCTAAAAAGGAGTGTGATAGGATTATGTTAAATTTTTATATTATGTGTGCATCTATGATGTAGAGATAGTCTTGTTAGTTAGAAGTTACAAAACTCTAAGTTTTTTATCTTACGTAATATGATTACATACTTTTGTTTAATGCAAAATATCTATAGGTGACCAACAATCTACAGTTCACCAATACTGTAGATAATCGAAATCACCAACCAAACAATAAGAAATAATATCTAAATTCCAGTAGTCACTAAGCTACTAAATACATTAAAAGTTTAATTTAATTATCTTACATACTTTTCTAAACTTATCCTCCTACTTTATTAATCCAATGAAGCACTTTATACTCAAATCTTAGTCTAACTGTAGCTTTATAAGACCTGTACAAGAAACTATTGTGGGGTGGGGGGTAAGTTATATCTAGTTTATTGAGTAATCTTTCTTATCATACCATCAAATAATAACAAGCAAGTTATTTATCAAACATATGAATATATGTATAAGTAAATGCAATACGAACAATGTATACAATCGATAGGTAACTACATACAATATGATTTTATGCTCACCATTATCCAAGTTAAGAGGTATTTAGGGACGTAAGGACTAAGGTGTTGGCTCCTAATTCCAATCCATGATACATGATCCTTTAATTCCTGTACTCATAGTCCATTTTGGGTATAGTGATGAGGAGCTCATGTAGTCTCCATTACCTTTAAGTAGTAGCATGAATTGGTCATAAGCAAAGGGCAACATTACCTGAAGCTTTATAGATCTAGAAGGTTAAGGTAAGAATATGTCGTATGAGTACGTACTATAATATCAAATATACACAAATACATACAAATACAACATATGGATCCAACATATATGATCTCCTATACTACTGTGTAGTATTGATACCATTACTCATCAATGTAATATGCAATGCATGACTAGTTATTGGGAATCGAATAGTTATTAAGTTAGGTTTATATGTGACTAAGCAATATATAGTAGACTCTCCAAAATTCTATTAGTTAACTAATGTAGCAACCAAGAATCGTTTATATATCTTATGGTATTTTATCAAGCAATAGAAACCAAGAGCATGCATATGTACATTCCCCATAATTCCCCCAAGCACATCAATTTTTATTCACTATATAAGCTTTAATGCTTTACACTACAAGCAAAATTAAGGTAAAATAGGGGTAGGAATACTCACTCGACTATCGCATATGAATCTTAGTAATCCTCACTAGTATTTACACTAAATATAAGTGATAAGCCCGATAGCAAGAAACCACTTTTTGATTGAATTCCCTATATTTTTCAGAGTTTACACAAATTTTCATGGATTTATTTAGTGATCCTAGCTATTTATTGTGAATTTTCCTAGTTAAATGACTTAATTTACTAACCATGATATGTTTATAACAATATTAGAATAAAAAGGTGATAATTAATTGAATAAATCCTATATATATATAATCTGATTAGGTGTGATTATTAGTTATTAATGTTATATCTTATAATATTATATGATCCGGATTATGATATACATGTGTTAAAGATAAGAAAATACCGGTTTTATCACATTTTACTTAAAATTTTTATAAAACTATACTTTATTTGGGTAATATGATATTAATACGATATTATTTGTGGTATGAGTACATATGTAGATTAGGATTAAAAATATCTCTTAAAAAGTTTCCTTTTTAAAATGGAGCACATATTACATACCGTTGTGTTTATATGAACCTAATGATACTAATTTTATTAAGATTAGATAACTTCAGATAATAAAGTAAGTATTTTATAATATTATAAAAATTATCATCCTACGACGAATTTTTTGTAATTGAAATATAATTTGATTGATGAAATGAACATTTCGATATGATCGAAATGAGATATTATAAGTAATAGTGTAACTATGTTTATCATTAATATTTACTAATATAATATAACTTATATAGTAAAACTATAATAAAGTACATAAATAAGTATAACTATATTTCACCATATATGAATAATATACTTTAACATATTTATGCATATAACTTTATGAATAACATTTTAACCAGGTTATACGATAATATAAAGAGTTAGATAAAATTCAAATGTTTTTATAAATCTTAGTTGTATATATATATATATGTGTGTGTGTGTGTGTGTGTGTGTGTGTGTGTGTGTGTGTGTGTGTGTGTGTGTGTGTGTGTGTGTGTGTGTGTGTGTGTGTGTGTGTGTGTGTGTGTGTGTGTGTGTGTGTGTGTAGGATTTCTAAAAGGAGTAGAATGTTGATAGTATAGATTTACTCGAGTAAGTAATAGTACAAGTAAGTGGGATTAATGCTTAGCAGTATTTTGGGGTATTATTTCAGAATATATGAAGATTTTAGTATGTATTTACTTGCAATTGTAATTAACTGTTTGTACGTATGCAAAACTTATGTTTAAGATTCGATTTGCTATGTTAAGAGTTAAGTTCCATATTATGGTTGTCCTATGAATTTATGCTCGAATTATCTAAGCTTGGGTGATTATCCTAAAAATGAACTAACTCAAACTTGGCTTAACATCCAACTTAACATGCGTTGCAAACTACTAGGGGTAATAGCTAAGATTCTTGAGCTAAACACAAATCCATAGCTAAAATGATCTTTTCCTCATCTCCGTTGAACTAAGTGACAGGAGAGGAAATTGCGGTAAGGCTGGGAGTTGTGGTTCGAAGGTGGTCAAGGGAGGAGGGTATTCTCCATTGCATAGGCCTTGATTTAATTTCAATTCATGAGTGTACAATGTCAAACTCCTCAACCTGGATTAGAGCAAGTATAATGTCTTTGATCTCACAACAGATCGGATAACGTTATGTGATAGCATTTGCTTATATAACATTGCATCTAATTAACTTGGTTGAAAACCTTGCTTATGATATGTTGAATACATACTTCTGTTTCCATTCCACTTATTAAGTAAGTTGCCACTCATTCCCTTATAGTTTCTTTTGCAAGTTTCGAATGGATTATAAGTATCTATCCAAAACTAAAGTACTAGTAAATTGGGATAGGAAGTGAAACTTAACAAGAAATGGCTAATTGTTGTTCTTAGTATTGATTCTCTTAACTTTTAAGGAGAACTACATAGGACTCCTCAAGGAGCTTAGTAGTTTTCAATATTCTAATCTATATATGAAACGATAGGTATCTGTGGGATTTACTACTACTCTTTTGCAAACCCAAATCATAAGTTTATTTTTAATAAATTATTTCAAGAGAATATTCCATAGGTTTATAACCATCGGGTATCAAATTAGATGGTTTAAAGTAATAGAGTTGAGTACACTTGGTGTAAATTAGGTCTAAGATAACAACTATAAGGTTAGTTTTTGTCTTAAGATGACTCACACAGTTGGATTGTTAAGACTCTACTTTTTCGGAACGTAACAATTTAGACCCGGTTCTTTTCATTTATTGGGATTTTAATCTTATTTATAAGGCCCTAATAATTAACTAAGCTAGTTTAGGCCATTAATTCAACCTTACTTAACTTAATTTCATTAATTACATCTAAATCATGCTTTACAATAATTAATTATATCATTACACTAATTAATCAGAATTTACAACTTATTAACTCCATTAATAGTGGCAGCTAAGTAGGGTTTTTCTAGAGTTTCCTTCAACTTCTTTCATCCAACATTTATTCTAGAGTATTTCCTTATGTTAATCACATTTCTATTTATTGTAAACTAATAACATTACATAACATAATGAAAATAAGATGGATATGCAATAAGGAAGGGTAGCATGTATGTTAGTTAGGGTTTCATGGAGTTTTCTTTGCTTCTTTTGAAGTTATCTATATGGAACTATTTTTTAGACTTATACAATGTAAGTAACAAACTAAGTAAGTAACAAACTAAGTAAGTACATGAATGAATATGTGATTATATGACTCTAAAATGTCATGTACATGATTATAGCAAGTTTATTTAGCATTTCTCTCCTAAATCTAAAGATATCATAGGTATATCTAATGTGAATAAGAAACTTAAGTTGAGTAAGTTTTATCTTAAGCTGATTTGTATGAGTTTCAACTTTTCCACTACAAAATGAAGTTGAAATGTGTCTCTTTTGTTGCAAATGTTTGTCACAAGATACTAGGGTGTGTGTATGATCTTTGAGCAGTGGTGATTTGTATTTGGTGCTGTATGGTGGTAGTAATGGCTAAAGGCACTTAGGTAGATAGGGGCATCTAATAGCTCCTCTTATTTTCTTCCCTTTATTTCTTTCATTTTTGTTTGGGTTTTTAGAGAATGTTTCCTAGGGTTTTCTAAGAATGAAGAATGAAGTTAAATAAGGATTTTAGTTGGGTGAAATGGTAGATCATGAAGGTAGGATAATGGGGGCAAGATATTGCTTTAATTGATTAAAAGGGTATAAAGATCCAGGGTAGATCACTTGTATCTTGACCTTTTACTTGATTTGGCAAGGGTTTGTCTCAAAATATCCTAATTTTCTAACTAACCTTTTTGTCTTATGTCTTTAATTGATCTTATCCATTTCTTAATTAAGAAGACTAGGGCTGATAGTTGGATTAAAGGCTAATTGAGCAAATCAATTATGATTATACTTAATTGAGCAATTTAGGCCTAATTAAGTTGTAATAAGGGTTTTTCCATATTTTATTGCTTTAATCAAGTCCATTGACCTTTATTACTTCATTTGTTAGAGTCTTTTAGTATTCAGGGCTGATTAGAGATTTCGAATCGTGTACGAGACTGGTGATTTAGGGTTTTAGATAGATTAATGAAATTATTTGCGATTGGCAAATAATTAGGTAATATTATTAAGGTTCATTAGTTTAATTAGGGTTTTAATAAGTTAATTAAGGTTTTAGACGGCCTATTAAGGTCTTATAGTCATTTTAGGGTTTCTTGCATATTAGGTTTTTAGGGTTTTTAGGGTTTTCTATGTATGATTAAGGTTTTAGGGTTTTGCTTCCTTTATGGTTTTTTGATTTATTTTTTAGGATTTGTGACTTATTATTTGGGTTTCATTCATTTTATTTAGGGTTTTTATCATATGTCATGAGTTGTTATAGGGATTATCCATTTAATCCTATATTTAACTTTAAGTTTGAATTCAAAAGTTTGTAAGGTTTACATTATCTCATCAAGTAAAATGTTGGCATTATTAAGGAGATATTTTCATATATTACTTTGGTTTCATATGATTAATCACTCTTGAATTATAGTTAATTATGATGTAAAACTTGATTTATGGATTAAGGTGTAATTAGGTTTCTTAATCTTAATTACTAGTTTTTTACACAAAGCAAGTTTGCAACCAACTATAGTAGAACCATTGATACTAATTCGGTGTCAAATTAAGTTAGTTAAGCCTATTATCTCATCTTAGCTAATTAGTTTAAGGAATTGGGATTAATTATTACAGCTTAAGTAGGGTAGGTTAGGATTTTGCTACAATTAAGCGATTAATCTACGATCAGTTAATAGTTTTACTATTTAATTAGAGTTCAATTCTTGGATTAGTGTTTTCAACACTATATTAAGGTTTTAGAATCATTTTAAGGGTTTGTGTATATTAGGGTTCTAATTATAATTTTAGGGTTTGAAAGTTCATTTAGGGGTTTTATTATTCGTTTTAGGTTTCGAATTCATTATTGAGGTTGCCTATATTAATATTCATTGTGGCTTAATCTCCTTTTATTAGTTTTAGGGGACTCTCATGAGCTTCGATTATCAATCTCTTTCCCATTAAGGTTTGGGTTTGGTTTTATTAGATGGATTTGGGAGTTAATATTAGTTATTGACATTTGTTTACAAGATTTTATGGTTTTAAGTGTAGGAGTCAAACAAGGGTCGAGGCTACCATGCAAGGTTTTAGGAGTTTAAGTTAAGGTTCTTAAGTCTAGGCTTTTAGGTTCAAGATTAGTTATCTCGCCAATATTAAGGATTTTTTTTAGGAAATCTTATTAACTTCTAACCCCTTGTTTAGAAAATTTGTAAGGTTTATAATTCTATTTTAGAACTTTGTAAAAGTTAAAGGAAAAGAATGAAATGAAAAACATTTTAATGAAAGAAAACATTTAAAAAAAAAGTTTATTTTTTCCGTTTTAATATTTTCTTCTTTTCTTAAATAACAAAATAAAGTTAACTAAATAAGAGTGAAATGAAAGAATAGGGTTGGACCTAGGCTGAGAATTGGGCACAAGTCAGAGTGTAGTTTAAATCTAAGTTTGGTAGCGGGCAATAGGGTTAAAACAAGGTGGAATACCTGGTTTGGGTTATACATGCAATGTATGTGAAGGTGAGTTATAGGGGTGCAGTGAGCAACAAGCAATGATCTTTAGATGGTTTGAGGCACTAAAATGATTGGGAAAAGTTATTTCCATGTGAATTTTATTAAGTAAGGGAGGTTTGGTGAATGTGTCACAATGGATGTTAGTTCCTTAGTGGTGTTTTAAAGTAATAGCTGGTGGTGGTTGTTGAGGTTTTAGTTAGGGTCATATTTTAGGTTTTAGGATGTCATGAGCTCAGCTATTGTTATGCCTCAAAGCCGTAGAGTTATAGCATTCCTGTTGGATACACCGATCTATGATAATAATTGACCTTATAGTTACTATCGTAGATATGATTTATGTAAGGCGTCTATGACTTCTCATTTTAACGTAAACAGCTCAATTAAAATTTCTGCTAAAATTTACATAAAAAGCTAGAAATTTTAAGTCATATATGTATAATTATACTCATATTATCTTATAATCCTAAGAAATCATGCATGTTACGGTAGTTTGATAAGTACATATTATAAGATTAGTATATAATCCTAAGAATACTAACAAAATACTAAAAGACTCAATCGTACAACTAGTTGATTCTCACTTCCCCATAGTACTTAAAAAAAAAAATTGATCTTAGGATAATTATATCATGACATATCAATAAGTGCCTGTCAAAAAATCTATAAGGGTATGAGCAACCAATTGCTTAATTAGTTAGGATGGAACTTAAGAATGCATTACAAACATAAATAGGATTTTCAAATAATTAATTATATGTAATGCAACAAGCAAATGCTATCACACAACATCATTTAGTCCGTAATGAAATTAGAGTAATTTCACTTATTCTAATCTGAGTTGAGAAGTTTTGATATTTATACAACAGCTCACAATCAAACCTAAGTTTATGCAATGGAGATACTACTCCCCCCCCAATGACTATCCTTCGAACCATTGCTCTCATTTTTATCACAACCTTTTCTTCTGTCACATAGTTCGGCTAAGGATGAAAAAAAGACTACTATATTATCCAATGTTATCTTTTTTCAAAGGTATCAATGTTTATTTAGACCACTATACTCTTTTGTCAATTAGGGTATTTAGATTGGTTATAATTAAGTTCAGTTTAGGATGATTAAATAATCTTATATCACTCAATTTACAATAATTACCAAAACACAATACATATTTTCAGTACGAAGTCAGTTACATACAAGCACATGCATATATAACTACCTAAGCACAATCATATATAATCCTATGCCTATAAGTATTTTAAAATAGTACTCCAAAATATAATAAAGTATTAAACCTAACTTATCTAAAGTCCTCAATTAGCATACTCAACTTATCACAGGTCACTCATCTCCGCGTCTCCTATAATATAAATATTCTTTTAATATTTATATCCTTATGATATATAAACTTTATGCTATGATTTGAATCAATTTTTCATATATATATATATTATTTATTATCGATTCACTTTAGGTTAGTTTTGGAATCAATTTCCGAATCTGGTTCCAATTTAGGTTTTAATTCAGTTTTAACTACGGGTATTATGCGTAAATCCTTAGAATGTATCCTAAATATTACATTTGGCCTTTAACCTATGTTCTAGTCCGTATGACATATCTTAATCCTACTTTAGCTACTAAATTTACTCTTGATATGATAAAAATTTATCTTTTTCATATAATTCACTAAAATTTAGGTTTATATCAAATCTATTGTGTTTTATTATTATTACTATATTATCAACTTTTCACCTTATATTTTCTATTTATTATATTTTCAATTCCACATATTATTAATTTACATATATTTACTACATAATACACATTACAATTACATCTAACACTCTATAATTACTTAATTAGCTCAAAATCACCTATTTTTTATATCATTTTAAGACCTAAAAATCATCTAAAAATTTCAAAAATTAAATTCTAAAAAATTTCCATAGAGTACTATTCTACATCCTTTAATTTGTCTACACAAAAATTTTGAGTTTAAAACAACACTCCTAAGATCATTTATTTCTAAATTGAACAAAACTTGAGTTGATAGGATTTTTTAAGCAAAGTATATTTTCAGGTATAAATTCATCAAAGTAAAATTTTTTCCTAAATCTACATACATAGGAGTGTCAGCAGCCTTAGGCAGTGGAGGTAGTTTGTTTCCAAATGCCTGTAAGTCGTAGGTTTGCTATATAAGCTTTAATTACACAGATTTCTTTTTTAAATTTTGTAAAAGTCCATAATCTTCTCTTTATGAGTTATCTCAAATTTTTTTAGACTCTAAACATGCCAAAATGAGTTTTAAATGGGTTTAGGGTATTTATAGGGCTACCTTGATTTCTTTCTTTCAATTCTTGAGTGACATTTGGCCTTATCATCTTCCAAATTCACTTTCTATTTGCCCTTAATTGATTGGTTAATTATTTTCTTTTCAAACCCAACATGCCATAACTTGGATCCAGACAATTCCTTGCTTTTTCTTACTTTTTCCTTGATTTTTTTTTTGTAATTTTCTTTAATTATTTAATAATTGTTTAGTATATTTTAGGTATTTTAAGTAATTTCACATATTTTTACCTACTTGTAAATATATAGAGAGAATAAGTAAATACTCTTAAATATTATTTATGTTATTCTATGATTTTTAGTGTATATATGATTTATCTCTAGTGATTCGTTAGTTATCGAAATTCATTTGATGCATTATTTGTTACTTAGTTTTATATATAATTTATTACTTAGTTTACTAAATTCAAACTTAAGAGGTCATATTTACTAATATTCTTAGGTTCATTATACAATTTACAAATATTTTCTTAAATTCAAACTTACGTGTTCACATTTACTATTATTCCTAATTTTATCATACAATTTATGCTCGATTAAACACTTTATCCAATCGCGTTAAATTTTGCATATCAAATTCAAACTTTTAGTTGTAGAGCTTACAACTACGACATGAGTTTTGGCCTAGCAGTAGCAGAGGGCGGTGTTTTGAGGAAAGACAGCTATGGTGGTTAGGTTTTTGTAATGGAGAGATGGTAGAGCATCAAAGAGGTACGATAAGGATTAAGAGTGCTGTCTATTGTGGCACTCGAGACGAGGAACCTAGTAATGAGCTTAGTCTAACTTGAAAGTGTCATATAAACTCCAATTTCGACAGAAAGAGGGAAAGCCAATTGAATAGGAAGAGAGAGAGAGAGAGAGAACTTAGGAGTATTGTTAGAGTGATTGGGAATGAGAATTGATGCTTAGAAATGAATTGGGAAGATCTATTTATATTTGTTTGAGCTTGAGTAAGTTTAGAAACCATCATTAATGGCCGAATTGGACATGAATGATGAGACCATGTATTCTTCAAAATCAATGAAAAAAATAATGATTTTGCGTATTTAATCCATGTTTCAGATGATAAACTTACTCCAATTAGTTAAGAGAAGCTTCTTATCCTTTCATTTTAACTCAGATTTGTCAATTCATTTAAGAGCTTAAATCTTAAGCAAAATTTTTTTCGAATTTTTAATAGTTGATTCATCTATGTAAACACATGAATTTAGATGAAAAATTGGATGGATTTAAAACTAAGCTATGCCTAAGTCATCATTTCATTATTAATTTGATGAAATCATATGTAAAACACGAGAAAAGATTAAGATAAAGTAGGGGGTATGAGTGGGGAAGTATAGGAAAGCCTAGAAAAGGGAAGGAAAAAGAGGGGAAAAAGGTGTTCATATGACATTACATAGATACCACATCAGCCATGTGGCCCAACTATAGATTGCCAAGTGTCTTAGAAAGACATGTAGCCTAATAAACAAATGACACGTATCTCTTGTGGGTGAAAAAGAAATAAATAGCATATAGTGCCCAGTAAAGTTTGAACCCTTAACCTTTAACTCTTCCTACTGCCAAGATAAAGTGTATTACTAGATAGACTATTAGCCTATGTATTATTTATTCATATATAGAAAAAATATATAAGGGGTTTGACTTGGGCAAAATTCAAATTTTAAATTTGTTTTAGGCTAAAAAATCCATATTGAACCCAAGTCCTTATTATTATTCTACTCTAATTGCCTTAAAAATCTAATCTTTCTATTTTTCAAGTTTACAATTATTATTTAATTCCCTAAGAATTTCATTTATTCATTTCTCCTAAATTTCTTTTTTTTTTCCTCTTTTTTTGTGCTTTTCCTAAATTTTCTATATTTTATATTTTTTTTTTCAATTTTTCTAGCTTTACTAATCTTTTGGATTTTTTAAGTTTCTTATTTTTTGTATTTTTCAATTATGCCCTTTTATTACCTAAAGGAAATTTTAAAAAATTGTTAAGGACAAAAATGGGATGTCTACATATATATACACACACATATATTATAAAGGTACTAAATGGATGGCAAGATAAGGGACATTTTGATTTGAGATAAGAGAGACAAAAGTTGAAAGTGATAAATGAAAGAAGCCTGGCTGTTTAGTATAGATAATAGATATGAGAGAGAATGGTGAGATAGTAAGATGTAACTTATAGAATGAGGTTAAGGTTTGTTTCTTAAGGATTTTTTTTATGCAAACATTAGTAAGATAACGTTACCATAACATTGACTCTTATAGCTTGATATAGCGGGTTAACCAAGTTAACCTTTCCCCTCATCTTTATAATAATATTTTCTCTCTCCTTTTCTTATCTCTTTTATATCTACCACCTAATTATTTTTTAATTTATTAATTTTTTCTCTCTCCCCATTTTTTCATTTTTACAATATATTCTCTTATTCTTTATTTATCTCAAAGTATTCTTTAGTTAATTTTTCTTCATTTATACTTTAGATTACTTATATGTAATTTACATATACTAAAAATAAATATTTTATACAATTAGTATATGGTCAAAATAATTTGTACATTCTCCACATGCTATCATTGTTCATTACCAATTTGCATTACTTTATATATCACTTTTATGATTCATAGAAATCATATACTACATAATCCTTATGTATTTATAAATTGCACATATAATTCTATGGATATAACCTGTATATATTATTTTCTATATACTATATATATTTTTGAATTGTGATTCATATATAATTGTACATAATTATTATACATATAATCCATATTATCCATGTCCATATACTGTACTATGTAATATATCGTTTAAATATGATCCATAAATATTATTAAATACTATTAGCATATAGTAGTTTTCTAATGTGCATCCATATTACACTAAATAATTTGACATTGTAAATGCAATACTAAAATTTGATGTATATTTTTGAATCGTGATTCATATAAACCGTATACATAATTATTATACATATAGTCCATATATCAATATCCATGAACTATACAATATAATATATTGTATACATATAGTCCATAAATATTATCAAATACTACTAGTGTATAATAATTTTCTAATATGCATCCATATTACATTAAATAATTTAGGCTCTGTTTAGTTGATTTATTTTCTATCTTGTTGGTGTTTTATTGTTATTTACTCGAATTTTTGTGTTTGGCAAGAATAAGACACAAAAAAGATAGAAATATATATTTTTAAAAATATTAATTAAAATAATCATTTTCAATGCATAAAATATATGTTTTCAAAATTTTTCTCCTAAAATTACATAAATTTTCATTTTTCAATTTTGACATTTTAATTACCATCTTCATTGTAATTATGAAATGAAAATAGATAAAATATATATAAGATAATTTTTTAAATATCAAATTTTAAATAGATATAAATTAGAGATAGGTTAGATACAAATAGGATATAAATTAAAAAAGACAATCCAAACAGAGTCTTAATATTGTAAATGTAATACCTAAATTCTATGTATATATTTTGAGTTGTGATTAATATAATTGTGCACATAATTAGTATACATATAGTCTATACTATCACTGTCCATGTATTATGCTATATAATATATCGTATACATGTAATTCATTAATATTATCAAATATTGTTAGCATATAATATTATATTAAATATTTGATATTGTAAATGTAATGCTCAAATTCTTTGTATATTTTTGAGTTGTGGTTCATATGAACCATGCACATAATTAGTATACATGTAATCCATACTATTAATGTCCATATACTATATTATATAATATATCGTATACATATAATCCATAAATATTATCTAATACTATTAGTATATAATAGTTTTCTTATGTTCATCCATATTACACTAAATAATTTGATATTGTAAATGTAATGCTCCATTTATTGTAATTGTATTCGATAAGATGCTAGGAATAAAATCTAATATTGTATAATATTTAGAAATTAGGGTTAATGGCACATGTAATTAACATATTATAGGTAACGTTATAATATGAGTACAATTTAATATCGTATATTGAAAACATACATCATACATGATGTGGACAAATCATATCATTTTACTCTATGAAATGATGTTCCATATCTTGTGCTATAATATCACTATACGATATAAGTATAATAATTTAGTTCGATTTATTTATAAACATATATATATATATATAAAGATATATTTGTAATCATATTGTTATAAATAGATATGATGCTTTAATATTAAAATAATGTTCCAAATTTTATTCTGTAAATGTAAACTCCGCAAATCTAGCCTTCTAAGTATAGAATTAAATTCTTAAATTGTAGATGATTTCTTAAAGTCAATGGAGCCAATGAGATTTAAAACCGATTAAAATCTCAATTCAAAACCTCAAGTGAATATGAAAAACCTTAAATTATCAATTGAAACTCTAATTACAGACGAAGACCTTAAAACCATAAGTATATGTAACTATAAATGTTTGACCCTGAACCTTATCAAAACTCTAAGATAACAATCAAAGATTTAATCATGTAGAAAACTTTTATACCCTAAATGTATATAAACACTAGAGATTATGCTTAAAAGTGATAAAACTCTAAAACTATAACTTTAAAAATATGAAAGTACTAATTCACTATACTTTACTCTAAAACCTTAATTAATAATATATCCTTAGTATCATACTAAATCATCAGTAAAAGATCAAAGATAACTTTCAATCATTCATAAATACATATAATATGAAAGTAATCCATTAGAAACTCGTATATTGCATTATAGATCACATCCATCTTCTAATTATATAACTAGGTTAGTATTATAAGAAGTTAAGTGTTTAGATGATGTTTTAGTAGGTAGTAGTACCCTAAATGACTTATTTCATAATAGTTACATTAAATACCATACTAAATAATGTATATAGGATATAAATACTTAGAGGAAGATTTTATTAACTATTCTTACTAATCATTTCAATAAAATCTACATTTCCCTTTAATTCCTTAATTTTTCTCCTAAATTTTCTTTAATTACCTCATTATGTACACACAAATTTCACTTAATTCAAAGAGTTGACTAAGTCAACATTTGACTAAGTCAAAGGTTGACAAAGTTAACAAACATGTCTTTGTCATCAAGAGTTTTCTTCTCTTTTCTTTTGATTTTTTTCCTTTCTTTTCCTCCTTTTGCTGTCCCTTCATCCTCCTTCTAGACCCCTCTTCTATCATTTTCTAAACACATAAAAAACACAACAAAATCCCCTTTTTCCCCTCTTATCAAAACCGTCACCTCCTTTCTAAATTTCAAAACTTACTTCCATATTTTAAAGACAAAAGGTATATTTTATGTAATTCTTCTATCCTATGTAATAGCAAGATGTATATGTTAGGTTAGGTTGAAGTTTACATGTAATATGTATATATATGTTGACTTGTATACATGTACCTAAGTGTAGGAATACTTAAGTATAAGTGTAGAATACATGAGTACATATACTATGATGATACATGTAAGAATTTTATGTGTGTATTTTGGTAGAAAACACAACATAAGTGTAGTTATGCATATACATAAATGTGGGAATACATGTATACATATAGTATGTATATTCATATGGACTAACTAGGTATGTACTATTAGAATACATAATATAGATGTAGATATACATATCCTTAAGCATGTGTATATAAGAATACCCGACATGAATACATGTATAGATACTTTTATACATAAGTATCCTTTATGTATATAACCAAAAAGAAGGAATATACTAAGTATATACACATACACCTTGCTAAATATGCCCTTAATGTGAAAAAATACGAAATTTATGAAGCTTTCTTAAAATGGTAGTCTAGGCATACGAAAATACGTATGTCACCATATGCATATATGGGTATACATACTAGTATACGTATAAATATACAAGTATACATACTAATATGTTAGAAGTATATGTATATATATATATAATGTATGTGTAAAGTATATGACTACATAAGGATAAATATATATATTTAATGGATGATGATGTAAGTAATGGCATAATTAAACGATGACATAAGCCGTGACATAACCAATTGATGACATAAGTGATAGTATAAGCTTCTAAAATAATAAACCATAAGATAATCTAAGTGTAAAAATTAATAGCTAATGAAATTATTAACTACTAAAATAGAACATAAAACTAGCCAATAGGAATAATTAAGCTTCAATAGTTAAAATTTCAATAAATTTAGTCTATATTGTAAAACATGGGTCTTAACGTCCAAAATGGATATCACCGTATGAACGTCCATTCGAAAACGATGAAAAATGACTATAAATTTATAAATATCGAAAATAGAATGAAAAAGTTACATATGATTAGCGATTAGGTTTAATTGAATAAAAACTAATAGTAATATAATTAGAATTATGTAGATAGATATCTAGAATTGTTAGTTAATTCAATTACTTACTATCCCTGTCATCTCGTAATGATCAAGTGATCTCGACAATGGCGAGGATCTTCTGATCGATTATTATGACTAGAGCGAGTCGTCAAAGTTAAGTGAGTATTCTGGATGACTTTATACTTGTTTTGTGTTTGTAGTTTGTGTACTTAAATTAAATAGTAATAACTTGACGTGTGGGAATTCAGGATATGCATGTACTTGATATAGATTGCTTATTGTGAAAAATATTGTTTAATACAATAATTGGGGATTTGATTATATGATTGACTATTACATGATTTGGATGGTTTGTGGACATTGATTGATAGCTACAAGATTTGACTTAATTATATTTGGCTTATCTTAAATTAAAAGGGTCATGCATTATCTATGCATTGCATTACTTATTCCAACTGTCACCTTACACAGAGGTAAAGAGAGACCTTGCGAGGATTGTTTATATATATTAAAGTATTTTTGTATAGTGCACTCGTACAACATGACCTTACCTAAACCTACGAGCTTATTAGGCGATGGAGACGCTAACCGTATGGCTGAGGGTCGAGTTTAGAGATCTTCGCTCTAAAGTGTGAGTGTAGATTGCTTGGGTCGCCTCATCGCTAAGTTTGGGATTTTATGTACTACTAGATTTTCAGAAATGAAAATGTATTTTGTAAAATACAGAATTCAAAGTTATGGTTAAAAACTTAGGTGCTAGAGCCTAGTTATGATTGGTACTGATGTATCTCCAACTCTTATCTCGAACAGCATTAAAATTCGATATTATATACAATATTGGTCAACTGCATATATTGTTTGTCATATTACGTGTGCATGCATTCATATGGTTGTAACAATTTGTTTGATAACTTGTTTACCGGTATAGTATGAGGAATAGCTCACTAAGCTCTCGTAGATTATTCCCCAATAGCTTTTCTTTTTCAGGTTCATAGATATTTAGGCATAGGTTAAGAGCGGAGCATTGAGTGCATGTATCAATATGTTTTAGAGGTTAGGATTAAAGAAAGATTGTATTGCTCATTTGAGACCTTAAATGTCACTACTACTTATATATTTGGATTTAGTAACTTCAATAAGTTTGAATTTTAAGTTTATTCTCTTTGATCTTATCATTGGTAGGGGATACTGATTTTTTGCGAGTCTGAGGAACTGTGGGATATCGGATATCTATAATTATTTATATTTATTTGTTATAATAAATTAATTACTTAAAAATCAGTAATTTTAGTGATTTATCATTTAGAGTCTTGTAATCTCTTACTTGTAAGATGGTTTTCTTATCATGGTTGTACATGTGATGTGGAAATTTTCAGGCAATCCTACTAGGCCCCCTTTAAGGTCCTGGCATCGCCTTTGTTGAGAAGCCGGGAGAGAGAAAAATCAGAATGATCCTTAGCTACCTTTGCTTAGAAGTAACCTGATCGTACACTTTTGTGTACATCCTCTAACGGCATCACCATTGTATCACCACCATGTGTACAAATCCACGTGTAGAATCTACCACACTAATTATTACTCTTTTTGAATATTTATTTTTACCTTTTTGTATTCTTGTATATTACTTCTTTAGGGTAATACTCTTTTTTGTCTTTTCCTTCTTAGCCATGTTTGCCTAAATTCTGGGGTATAAATATCTCTTGTACTTTTAGTTGTAAGGGGAGATTAAGCATTAATACATTGGACATTTGTCTTTCATAAACACTACTTTATTTACACTCTTTTCACTTTTATCCTAATCTTTAAACAAATTTGGTGGCGAGTAACCTCACTAGACCATCTTATGTATTATATCGAGTTGTGTTGTAAGTCTTCGGAAGTTTCATTGGTGCATTATATCCATTGGAGCTGTTCATGGGTTTTTACTTACTTTTCTTTTGCATTTGATCTTTCACATATTCCCCATTACTTCCTTTTTGAGCTTTTGATAAGTTTGGACCCATTTAATAATCGGCCTTGTTTGTTCTTGATTACAATTCATAACATCTTAGTATCAGAGTAGAGGTGTCTTTTTTTCTTTTTTTTTTCTTTTTTTTAAGTTGTAGCTATGTTTGAAGTTTTGTTTACACTTTGTTTTACATGTATGAAATAGAGCAAGTTACTGTATTTGCTTGATTGCTGTGTTTGTTAGCTATTCTTTTTTTGCTTTGTGGAAGTTTTTGTTATTTCAACTATTTGAAGAGTTTGAGCTCTAAATCTATGAGGAAAATGACTGACCCAAGTGTAAACATTGGTGTTAGAGATGACAATAATAAAGTTGTTCACCATGGACGACAATCTTAAGGAACCCCTAGGAGTACTAATGAGAATATTGATGAGGTGGCTACTCTCTTGATAGATTTGACCTGAGTTGTTCATGTGTTGGCTTGTCGACCAATTGAATGTAAGCCCTAAATATAAGCTTTGAACTATAGGATTGAACTTAATATGTAAATGTTAGGGCGATCGGCTAAAGGATTCGATCGATCTTAAATTATAAAACAAAACTAGAAATATTAGTAAAAGTAACCCCGTAAGTTTGAATTTAGCAAAATAAGTAATAAAATGATAGAACATAAAATTTTCAAATTTTAAGTATATTACTTATTATTTATCGAAAATGCGTGAAATACATTCTGATAACTAATGAATCATTAGGGATGAATTATGTGTACACTAAAAATCATGGAATAACATAAATAATATTTAGGAGTTTTTACTTATACTCCATATGTATTTATATGTAAACAAAAATATGTGAAATTACCTAAAATGCTTAAAAATTACTAGAGAATTACTAAATAATTAAAGAAAATTATAAAAAATGAAGGAAAAATTAGAAAAAAAAAAATCAAAGAAGTGGGGAATGATCCAAATTTGGGTTGTGGTAACTGGGGAAAGAAAGAACAAAGTTAGCTAATTAAATTCATCCATTTAGAAAGGTAAATGAGAAGTAGATAAAGCAAATAACTAGTTTAATTAATGCACAAAAAATTCACAAAGCCCTATAAATAGCCAAATCTCACCAGAACCTAATTTTGCCAGTTTACAATTCACAAAACCCTATAAATAGCCAAATCTCACCAGAACCTAATTTTGCCAGTTTACAATCTTAGAAAATTAGACAACCCGAAAATTGAGGGAGAATTAGGGTTTTACAAAAAATTGCAAAATTTTATACAATAAGAGTAATAAGATTGAACCCATAAATCACTATTACTTGGAATCGAACCACCACCTCCACATACTCCAAACTAACTATTGAGATTAGTTGACACACCCTAGACTGTTACTGGTGGCTGAAAATCCAAGAGATAAGTGAGTCCAAATTCTTAGTCGATTTTGTATAATTTATTAAAGTTATTAATTGTACCAAAAAAATTATGAATTTTATTAGTCTGATGTTTTACTATATATAGATTTAGGGAAAAATATTGATTAAGTTTAATTACATTTATAAATATAAGGTATTTAAGAAATTGAGCAAAACTGAGCATGTTTCGATTTAGAAATAAATAAAATTAAGGGTATAGTTTTGGACTCAAAATTTTTGTATAGACTACTTAGGTGATATAGAACAGTGCCATGAATTCCTTTTTTAGAAATTAATTTTTGAAAATTTTAAGTAATTTTTTAGCCTTAAATTGATGAGTAAAATAAGTAATTTTGAACTAATTAGGTAATTAAATGATTAATTACTGATTTAATGTGTAATTAAATATTTAGGGATGTTAATCTCTGATGTGGTAACATAATCATAGCACTTAGAGTATTAAATGTAATTATTATGGGAATTATGTAGTAAATATATGTAATTATAAGAATATGTGAAATTAGGATTACAATAAATAAAAAATAATAGGTTAAAATGGATAATATAATAATAATATTAATACAATTAAATCTTATGCAAAACTTAAATTTTGGTAATTATAGGAAAAATGTGAAAATTTCTCAAATTGGGAGTAAATTGAATACATTAATGAGGATTTAAGTGTATCGAGTGGGTTAGATTACTGATTTAAGACTAAATGTGATATTTAGGATACTTGAGCTTAATAAGATTAATTTCGCATTAGAGTTTGGAACGTATTTTTAGGATTACTCATAATTGGAACTACTTTAGAACTTGAGGTGGAATCAGATTTGGAAACTGAATCCTAAACTAACCTAGGATGAATTAGTAATGAATAATAGGTATATATGAAAAGTTGAGTTAAATCATAACCTAAAGCATATGAATATATTATCAAGATATAACTACTAAAAAAACGTATTTATATTATAGGACACATTGAGATAAGTCGACTTGCGATTGGTTGAGTGAACAACTTAGGATTCCAAGTAAGTTGGGGAGTGAGATGAAGGATAGATTTGAGGGAACTAGATAAAGAAGACGAGGAAGATTATTTTGAAGAGGAATGAGATTGAATCCCTAGAGCATCCGACCATGTGAAGTGTCAAATTTTGAGCTTCAATGGATCTGGAAATATTAATAAATATCTGGAATGAGAAGAGAAAGTGGAATGGGTTTTTGACTATTATTAATATGATGATTATGAGAAAGTGAGACCTGCTACTGTTGAGTTCTTCGGATATGTCGCTATGTGGTGGAAGAATTTCCAAGCTATGAGGAAGCAAGAAGGTTACTGAAAGATTAACACTTGGCTTGAAATGAAAAGAATATTGAGAAATAGATTTATTTTGGAAACTTACCTACAAGATACATTCACTCGACTTTAGGAGCTGACGTAAAGAGGCCGAACTGTTGACAAGCATGTACAGGAATTCTAAATGCTCATGATCCGATGTGAAGTAGAGGAACCCCTAACACGAACAATCTCTAGGTCTATCATGGGAATGAGAAGTGATATTCGGTACATTGTATAACTCCAATGATTCACAACAATAGATGAAGCCATTTGAATAGCTCAACGAGTAGAGGGGTAGAAAAGAAGCTAAGTGCCAACTAAAATGCTAACTAGCTAACCAGGGTAGGGAAGTCACCGAGCTTAGTTAAGTATTGAGCTGATCCGAAAGGTAAATGTCTGAGCCGAGTAGAAAGGTTAACCTGACGGTGATGTGTTGACTTGAACTTATGAGAGAGCGCAAAGATCTAATAGGAAGATGAGCCAGATCAAGTGCTTTAAGTACCAAGAGTTTGGACATATGGCTACTTAATGCTTGAACCAAAGGACAATGGTCATCAAGGGAGACGTCCCAAAGTTGGAAGTAGAGAGTACTGATGAGGAACTCAAGGAAGAGGAGAGTACAGCCGAGAAAGAAATGGTCAAGAAAGAACTTTTTAAAGGGGATGTATTTGCCAAGGGCTTAGATTAGTTGGTCCTAGTTGTCTAACATGCTATGAACTTAGAACCTTTACGATAGGAGGAGTAGAGAGAGAATTTGTTTCATACCACTTGTAACGTGAATGACTAGGAGCGAGCATTAATTGTGGATAGTGGAGGTTGCACCAATGTAGCATCAGCTAAAATGGTCTTACAGTTAAATTTGCCAACCATTGCACACCTGAAGCTATATAAGTTACATTAACTAAGTGATAAGGGAGCATTACATATTACCCTATAAGTATTGTTGCCGATCACAACTGGAAACTACTTCGACGAGATTCTTTGCAATGTGTTACTTATGTGCACCTTGCATGTGTTACTTAGCCAGCTGTGGCTGTTTGATAGAGGAGTTATCCATGATGGATATAAGAACATGTATGTGTTTGAAAAGGATGGCTAGAAGATTACATTGAACCTGATGCTGCCAAGAAAAGTTAATAAATTACAAACAAAACTTACTCATGAATCAAAGAAGACTCTGATGATGAGTAGATTCAAGCTTTGAAAGGGCATCAATGCTGATGAGCTAACCTTCACATTGGTCAAGTGCCTATTGGAGATGAAGGAGTGGGATGAACTACCCTAGAAAATAAAAGAGTTGCTGGATGAATATACCGATCTATTACTAGAATAGTTACCTAAGGGGTTACCCCTAACTTAAGGCATAGAACATTGTATTGAGTTAATACCCGGTACTGTACTATCAAATAGGCCTTGCTATCAAATGAGTCTTGAATAGGCTTTTGAGCTTTAATATCAAGTTAATGAGTTACTAGAGAGAGGATATGTTAAAAAAAGTTTTAGCCCTTGTGCTATATTGGAGCTTGTAGTGACAAAAAAGGATAAAACCCGGTGGATGTGTGTAGATAGCCAAGCCGTGAATAAGATTACAATCAAGTACAGGTATCCTTTCTCAAGGTTAGAAGATATGCTAGATGAATTGAGTAGAGCTAAGATTTTTAGCAAAATTGATCTTAAGTTTAGCTATAATCAAATTTGCATGAGGCTAAGAGATGAGTGGAAAATTGCATTCAAGACTCGACATGAACTTTACGAATGGATGGTCATGCCCTTTGGTAAGCTTGGACCCATTTAGCGACTAGCTTTGTCACTTCTTGGTCATGGTTTGCAATACGTAAAGTCTATACACATGTGTCATTTGCTGTTGGACTTCTTGGCTAGCACATAATTAGCTAGCTAAGTTAATTAAAGCTCTTCTAGAATAAATCCTTCCTTCAAGAGTTTCTGAACTTCTTCTTCTATGGATGCTTTCCTCTTGGGGGAAAAATGCCTTTACTTTGCTTGAATCACTTTCACACTTGGATCAATCTGGAGCTTGTATACCATAACATCTCTAGGGATACTTGGCATATCGAAAGGGGACCATGTAAAATACATTGGCATTGTCTTGCAAGAAGTTTATCAAAATTTGATGAATATGTGTTGGTAAGGGTTTCCCTATTTTGGTTATTTTTTTAAGGTCATCTCCCAAAGAAATTTCTTCTTTTTCATTTTCGACATTGTCTGTGCTGAATAACTTTTCTTCTAGACAAGTTTCCACTTGAAAAATTTCTTCTCACTCAAGGCCTTCATGTACAAAGACCTTGTCAATTGTTGATTCCCTTTACATACACCGACTCTTATAGGAATAAGGAATTTGGCTTTAAGATGAATAGTAGAAGGGATGATGCTAAATAAGTATTGATACGGCCATCCTATGATCATGTTGTAAAGGGACCAACATTTGACAACGAGGAAGTCCACTTTATCTTTTGCCACATGCTTGTCATCCCTAATATGGATTGGTAGAGAGATTACCTCGGTTACCTAAACAGGTTGATTGTTGAAGGTATATAAATGATAATTGTAAGATCTTAGTTGTGCTTTGATCTTTGGTCTCATTTGATCAAAAGTGTGTTGGAAAATAATGTCTGCCGAACTTCTAATATCAATGAGAATTTTCTTGACCTCAAAATTAAATATTCTCGCACTAATTACTAGTATATCATCATGCGGCCTGTGGATGCCTTCAAAATCTTCCTCTGTGAAAGAAATTGTATTCTCGATCTTGACCTTTTTGTCTTGGTTATTACAAACATAATTTATGGCATTAGTTAGACTCGAAGGGCTTGACTAGCATATAGTAGAAGGTCTACCGACAATAGTGTTGATTATTCCATTAGGTACTCTTTTGGTATTCTCGTCTCTTGCATCTCTTCTAGTATTAGCGGGTTGAGTAACATTCTCCTAGTTTTCATGTCTCATTTAAGATAGTCACTTAATATTTTCAGCATCTTGCGCTAGAAACTTGTGTGAATGCCTTCATTGAATTGTATCCTCAATTGCATTTTTAAGCTGGATGCATTCGTTTATGTTATGACTTTTGTTACAATGAAAATCAGAGTATTTGTTGGAATATTGCCTAGAGGGGTTTCCTCTCATCCTCTCTAGCTACTACAACATGCATCTTTGGCTGCGTACCTTTATTAATATGTTCGAAATTGGACGATTGGATAGCGTATAGGATGACTATGATGGAATTCGAGGTCTCTTTCTCTTGGCATTAGGACTTTGATCGTCGTCTATCCTAAGTCGATCCTTTGCACTCCTCCTCTTATCATTTTTCCAATCTCTTCTATTTTGATTAGCCTCTCATCGAGCCTTTATATTGTCCTCTTATCGAATGAAAGACGTGGCTTTAGCTTTGGCTTTGGCTTTGAACTCAACAAAAGTTCTTAGCTTATTCTTGGTGAGAGACATGAAAAAGTCTTAGTGGGGCTTAACTCCATCAATAACAGTTTTAAGGGCTACATCATGTCTAATTCTAGAATTTGGACGATCTTAACCATAAACCTAACTAGATATTCCCTAATAGATTCATCTGATCATTGCTTTATTGTATTAAGGACTAAAGAGTCCTTAATAAGAAGCTTACTGGCAAGGAAGTGTTAAAGGAACACTTCTGTTAGTTTTTTGAAACACAAAATAGTATTTGGCTTTAGGTGTTTAAACCATGTACTTGCCACATTCCTTAATGTTAAGGGAAAAGCTTAGCAAGCCACGACATCACTTAAGTCATGCAACTTGGCCAAAGTATGGTAGTACTCCAAATGATCTTTAGGATCTTTTGTCCCATCATAGGTTTCAAATTGTGGTAACTTAATATACCGTGGTATGACCTCCTCTAAAATCTTAAGAATGAAAGGGCTTTTCTTAATTTAGAACCACTTACCCGTTGTAGAAAGAGTGCTAACATGTGAAGGTTTAGTATGGTATACCTGTTGCGGTTGCTTGCCTTTATCAACTTTCTTGAACATAGGAGCCAAAAACCCCATAGTGACTTCGACTTACTTTTTCGGCAATTTGGGTGAATAAATTGAATTATCACTATTCTCGACATTGTTATTGCCACGCTCTTTGTTTTGATTTGGGTAGATATTACTATAGAGAAGATTTAGAATCTCTTCAAGTTTTTTGCTCAACCCTTAATTTTCTTTAGCTAAGTTGAGGTAGAGTTGCTTTAACTTAGCTAGATGTTGCTCATTAATGTGCCTACTTCCCCCCCTCAAGGTGGTGGGATGAAGTACCAATACTTACACTCTTTGTTAATCAAGCCTTAGCCATCTGGTTAAGTTAAAAAAAAACAGACGGTGCCAAATGTTGTTAAGTGATTTTAGGTTTGAATTATTATCTTGCAAAGAAAGAAAAAGCTTTTAGTATTAAGGTTAGTTCGATGCAGCCACTCCGATACCTAAGTCAGTAAGTGAATTTTGAGAAAGACTCAGTAAATAGTTGAGAGTTATTAAATATCTCTTATAGTATTTCTTTCCTGTGTTTATGGGTGAATGTCATTTCTGAAGTAGTAGTTATGGAAATGTGGAGGCCTCTTGATTGGGCACATTTTTGAAATATATCGTGCTAAGTGATATTGAATTTAAATGAGATACAAATCTATGTTACTTGGCATTAACTGAGAATGAAGTTACCTGGCTTGTTGGCAGCCGAGTGAATGAGTGAACAAAATTCTATTATCAACAGTCATCATTCTCTTTAAATTCTTCTAGAAAACTGAGTTTTCTACATGTTGGCTTCTCATTAGAAAGAATATTGTTTTTGGTTTCCATAAACTTAAAAATTATATATATATATATATATAAACATTAATAAATTAAAAAAGAAAGATAATAGCTTGAATTCTTAATTTTCTTCCTAGCACAAAACAAACATTTTATGTTGAAGTAAAACATATCCTTTAAAAGATCATATAACACATTATATCACAATTAAGAAATTAAATAACAACTTGCCAATTGCACTACCCTCAAAAAACTGAAGTTAGTTAACATTTTTCAATTACACTTGTTAATCATGTTTTCATTCAAATAAAATATTGCAATGCCTAAGTTTTATTCATATTTTTCAATTGAGTCATAAATTATGATTATTTGTTTCTTTATGTATGAGTGTAAAAATACTATGTTTATCCAAAATATTAGATAAAAGAATAACAAAAGATGATATAATATTAATACAATTGCTTCTTGATGTATGAAGATAAAGATATATTAACAAGATAATTATATTGGATAATGTAAATTTAACAATTAAATTATTAGATAAAAAAAGAATAAAAGATGATATAAAATATTAGCTGGTGTATGAAAAGTAAGGATTTTGATGAAATTGAATGACAACAAATTGATTGTTTTTTTTCCTCGTGTCACTTCAAGATCTTAGTTTTGGATGAAAATTGAATAGCTTGTTGCTTGTTCAGAAATTTCTAGTTTTGTTTTTGACAAGTTTGTGGGGTTAATGATGTTAGTGACCAAAGAGAAAAGGAAAATCATATAATAAGCGAAGAGAGAAGAAATTAGCCTACGGATATATTATGAATTAAGTGAAGGAAAATGCTATCCAATTTTTATTAATCTGTTTATTTAATTATTACTTTCATATTTAAAGAATGGAGTACTTGTAATATTTTTATCTTGATTCTTTTTTCGAATTCTGGAGAACACGACATGTTGAGATTCTTTCCAATATTTATGAATTTGTTTGCTTAATTATTTCCTATTGTATATCATTTTCGTAATGTCATGGATGGAAACGTATGCGACAAATGGAAAGAATTGGATGGAGGGAAAATAGTGTTTGCTTAGGAATTTATTGTGACACGTAGCAGTATTTTATAGATTGAGATAGGAAAGTGATAGGAAATTAAGGATAGCATAATTTCATCCCATCTATTTCATACATTAACTAAATAAGTATAAAAAGATTATGATATGATAAAAGTGAAAGAGAAAAGGGCAATTACTCTTTTCAATTTTAAAAATGATATCTAACCTAAAAACCTTCTACTAAAATGATAGTTTTTCATATGTTTTAATAATTAACAATTGCCAATTATAATCAAACAATTTAGAATGGAACAACCACTTAAGATAGTCTTCTTTTTCTACAGAGTCTCTAAATTGAATAATTATAGAAATCTTTTACATAGTCACATTAAGATAGTCTTCATGGACATATTATGTTGTATTTAAAATAACTATATTTTATTATGGATGGAGTTTTTTCATATGAAATTAAAAAGGATTCATAGAATTTTCTATAATTAAAGGAAGACATATTTATCAGTTACTTTTTTTAGAAAGCAAATATGCACACACAAATTAAAAAGTTAATGTTTTTCAATGACTATCATAGTAAACTCTATTTCCATATATTCTACTCATTGCTCCCACATATAATAACAGTGCAAATGTCTTACAATTAATCTTCATGAATACGATGTAATTGAATATGCACACACATAGCCCACGTGGGTGTTACATTTGCTAGTTTTAACTTTAAAGTACTGAGCATATATTCTTTATATACGTGTAAATTAAAATAGTTTGATTAACTAAGATTTATAATTGATTTTGATAATATCTACGACATAAACTATTTAATATGTGCACATGTAAGGTGCATCATTAGGTGGTTATTATTATTATCTACAATATTGATTTATATTAAGTTTGTAAATATATGATTTCTTTTTTGTCGAAATGTAAATATATATAATTCAAGTATGCCAATGTGATTAATGTTAAAAAAAGTGAAAAAAAAAATTATGTCAATTAATTGGGCATAGTAAATAGATTAAATAAAACATACCTTTGATAAAAGCTTAGTTAGAAATTATATGTAAAATTTTCAAGAAAATAATAATTGCAAATCTAATATGCATATTTAAATAGTGAATAATAAAGAAATATAAGGCTACATAAAAAAAATTCAAAAAATGCACAACCTTTATTAAATAAAAAAAAATAGATGATTATGTATTAAAACAATGTATTTGCAATTTATCTCAATCACTCGTATATATGCATTTGCATATACCTTGTGAGTCGTGATTGGATTGAAGAATGGGACCAACCATTAACTTAGAACATCTACATCGATGTCTTGCATGTGATTTTCTTTTTCTTTTTCTTTTTGAAAAAAAAAAAGCAAGTTAACTTGACCCATTAGAGCTTAACCCATTTGAACCCAGGAATTAAATAGGCTGAGCTAAAATTGCTTAGTTTTTAAATGGGTTGAAAAACTTTGCACTAACTTATATTAAAAAGGGTTATAAGACCTAGCTCCTAAGTCAAAACCCATTTACACACCTACACTCCTACTCCCACTCTTTCATCTCATCCTCTTGGTCCTTTCTCTACCCAAGTCTCTCTCTCATCCTTTGGGTTGTTTTTCTCTTCTGACCATCCTACTTCTCTCACCATCTTGTTCTCTCTCTCATCAAATGCCTCTTTATCTCTTAAATAACTTGTTTCTCAAAAATCTTGCCTAATTACTCAAATGAGTAAAGGTTAGGAATCTAACTCTATTTTTCTCTAGATCTACAAGTCAAATGACTAGAGGTTAGTTTCTTTAGATTTTCCCTAAAGATTTCTCCTTATATGTTATAATCTCATGTCGTTCTTTGCCTTTTATTTGTCTCCTTAATAATTAAAGAAGACAGCTAAATAGAAGATAACATAGTTAAGAAATTTTTAGTTTTTTTTTATAAAATTGTTGTCAATGTAATTTTTATGGATTTGTTTAATATAATATATTACATTTTTGGTGTAATTTTTTCCAATGTTATTAATTTTTTTTTTTTGCTAATGTAATATATTATTCTTTTAGTAATACTTTTGCCAATGTAATATATTACACTATTAATGCATTTTTTAATGTCTTTTAGATAGTGCTATTTTCTAGTTTTTCTTAGTATTGTTGTGGTAATTATTAAATTACATTGTGCTTGTTAAGAGATTTCAAACTTCGAAAACTCAAATCGAGGTAGCTTATCTTATAGAAATTTTTAAATTATAATAAACATTAAATATTTTAGATAATATTAATTTCTTTTATATTGTCTATATAATGTTATTATGAATTATTTAAATGATTTAAATTATTTCAATTAATAATGAAATTTTATTAATTTCTAAAAAAAATGTAAATGGCACATAATTTGCATATAAAAAATTATAAGAGTGTGGAAAATATATAAAAATATAATTGTGCTTAGTAGCGAATTAAATTCATTAATGAGTGAGAATTTGGTAAACATAAGTAGGAAACTAAGCGATGAACTAAGTCTATTAGATAACATCCTTTAGTAAACAAAAGTTGCCATTTGGGTCTCATGACGACGACTTTGATGGCTACCATTTTTAGGGAATTATTTTTACCAATAAGGCTCTTACTAGTGAAAAAAGGTCTACTCCTAAGTATCAACTAATGCTCATATTAAGGTATAACAATCTTTGCAACAAAAAAAAAATGAAAAGAAAAAAAAATTAAAGTAAAGAGTGTAACTAGCTTACTCACAATGGTTAGATTAGAGTATCATAAAGCAAATACTTGCACTTTGCTAGTCACTACGACTTAGCCCACTCATTAACTCAAGTAATTCTCTAACCTAAGTTAGCAACCTTCTATAGTCTCTCTTTATTAGGTTACCTTTCTCTCCTTCATGTTGTATTTATTTGTTGTCTTCTCTTTTTGGATTGCTATTTTCCTACTCAAAAGCGATTATAGGTTGTTTTCTATTACATCTACTATCTAATGCTCTTATTCTAGATTTGATATATATCGTATTCATGAAAACTACTTGTATATTTCATACTTTTTATGTCAATAAGGTGCATCATGTACTCCTTTTCTATCCATACGTAACATTTTTCTCCCTCCACTTAGAAAATAACCTTTCCTTAAGGTTATAGGAAAAATGGATATGAGAAAAAAAGTGTTTCAACTTCCTATGAGGAATCTTTAAATAACCCTACCACACTAAAACTTACTTAATAGGCACCCTATGTTTATTAGTAATCTAAGGGTCAATTGTATAAGGAGTAATCAACAAAAGTTAACTATTGATGGCTTCTTTAGGAAGCTCCGAGGAAGGAACGTAGTTATATGTGCATTTCTCACAATAGACACATAAACGACATTATGGATTTTCGCATAAACTAATAAATCCAATTCACAAGTAGTTTGGCCTACCTTTTTAGTAATCATAAAAGGACCACAATCTTTGATAAAGCTTATGCGTCTTGCTTTACGAGACAAAAAATTGTTTATAAGGCTATAACTTGACAAAAAGTAAGTCTCCAAGTTCAAGCTTGACTTCATATTGATATTGGTTTGAAAAATATTTCATCCTTGCTTGAGCTTTTTATAAATTAACATAAATTTGTTTCTAAATTTCTTCACTTTCTAGTAACTCTATATCAACTATGCATTAACCTTAGAGGCATCATACACATAAGATATAATACTAAGAGACTATTTGATAGGAATTAAGCCCAAAGACCTATAACTTGAAGCTGAGCTAAAAGACTTCAAGGCTTAACCAAATGTATCTTAGCCTAAGAGCCAATAAGGGATGAGTATTACTATCTAATCCAAGGCCAAAAACACTTCTTTTAAGTGGAGTACAAGACATTAATAGCAACTAGGATAGCTCTTGACCTATTAAAGAATAGGTTAGCAAATCGAAAAAAGGCAGATGGTTCGATCCTTGATACAACCAAAATAGATTCCAAGTAGATGCAACACCAACTGAATTATCCCTTACCTTAACTTGATCCTACTCAAGTCAACTAATTCGACTAATGTATTTCTCCAATGATTGCCAAGTTGTCCAACCTAGTTACTAAGCTCCTAAGAGACTTGAGCTTCCATTTGCACCAAAGGATTGCCGGGCATGCTTCTTTACACCTTTTGTCATAGTTTCCCGCTAGTAAGTGATATGCATCCTTAGGTACATGATCCCATAAAAATTCTATGACAAATTCTTGTACTAACATTCCATTTTTACCTTTTTTGTGTACATCATAAGATATACTTGTAATTACCGTTCTAGTCTTTTCCTTTTTAGTCGAAGCCTTAATAGCCAAGTATATAAGGCTCCTCTTTGTAATTAGTAAACAGCTAACTCTTTTTGATTAATTGAATAAGTTTCCTTAGTGAGTTTTTCATTCTCTCCTCAACTCTTATCTAACTCCTTTAGTAAGAGTCAATGGTGAGTAAACTTTGCATTTGTTTGTACGCCATATTAAATGCGTGTTTGGCCATGTGGATTAGCTGGTATATCATATCTAGTTAATTGCATTTAGATTTGCTAGTCTTTTTCTCCTCATTTGATTGCTCCTTTTATGTACCTCATGTGTTGGACTCGAGATCTATTAACTTTGTTGGTATTAGAGCACTATTCTAATAAGGGAATGTATGAGGTCTAGTGAAGTCTTGAATGTTGCTAATTAGTAATTGTCATATTCTTTCCATAGTTATTGTAGTAAGTGTAGGAAATTATGTCGTATCGCGTGTATGTTGAAGTTGGAGTACAGAAGTTATGAGTGAGTTAAATTATTGATGGCGGTTGCTTTGAGTTACTAAGTAGTAGACAATATTGGGTTTGTGGAGCTTGAGGCTAATGAGTTTCTCTTAAGTAGTACTCTATTCTCCCCTGTTTTTAATACTTGAAAACATAATTTGTAGGTTTAATACTATATGAGGGTGGTTATTGGTTTATTAGGGCATTAGAGTAGCTATTGAGGGAGTGTAGTTGTGGTATTGAGGTTTAAAGTTGCTGGTATCAAAGGTTAGTTGTGAGTAGAGCTCTATGAAGTAGGTTTAGACTTTTAGTATTAGTGTTGCCATTGTAGAGTAGCTCTAATCTAGTCGAATAGGTAGTATCATCAAGGAATGGTAGTTACCATAGAGGTTGCTAAGCATGTTTGACATTAGTGTTCGAGCCGTAGAGGGGGACAATGAAAGTCTAATGTTAGGTTGAAGTTAGTAAGGGAGATAAACTCTTAGGTTACTTGACGAGAAACTTGACTAACTTACTAATTTCATGGAAAGTTTATTGATAGCCATATGGAACAACGATTGACCTATTAAGGCTGATAAAATGATGTTCAAGCTTAATAAGCACGCGGCCGAGGTGATGCCTACCTTAACCAACCTAATCTTTTACCCCAGATTACCCATGTTAGAGTAGTAGAGAGAGCTATTAGATGAAGACTTGTATTAGATGTGGTTGAGGAGAAAGAAGAGGAAATATACAATGAAGAGGAATACTTTAAGGCTAAAGAGTGAGGTAGTAGAGTTCTACATAGTCTTGCTAACATCAAGGTCTAAATCCTAACCTTCTCTAGAAGTAGGGATGCAGACAAGTATCTTGAGTTAAAGGAGAAAGTTGAGAAGGTATTTGACTATCATCAGTATGCCAAGGATGTAAAGGTTCGATTGGCTACCTTTAGGTATGGTTCTATGTAGTGAAAGAACTTGATTGCTACTAAGAGGAGAGGTGGCTAACGAAGTGTAAGAAACTGGGAAGAGATGAAGAGGTTATTAAGGGCATGAATTATCCTTGAGTCTTAACTTCAGGACACCTTCGAGAGGCTATAAGAGTTTAGGCCAAGTAATTGAACTGTTGATGAGTATGATAAAGAATTTTAGATGGTAATGATTAGGGCTAATGTAGATAGCTAAAGCCCTGAATTGCTGCAAGATTCATTTTTAGGCTCAAGTATGAGATTTCCTATATGGTTGGAATGTAGAGAATCTATTCCCTAGAGGAGGCCAAATTCCCAATTCCCCTTTTGGAGCTTCAACTCTTAGGATTAATTTGGAAAACTAATAGTTGTATGCACTGAAGGATAAGAAATTCAATTCATTCACATTTAGATCATATTATCAAAATCACTTAAAGAGTCAAAAGTTAAAGGTGAAAACCTCATTCCAAATGGATTCGGGTTGACTTGTTTCATTTAGTTGAGCTGGTCAGCTAGAGTATTGAAGGCTCATAAGAATAAACTTTATAAGAAAGGAAGAAGTTACTTGACCTATTGAAGGAAGGTACAAATTGAAGGGTTGACCTGTTGATAACCCTATAGAGAGGAGATTCAAGAAGAGCCAGTCTTCCTAATGCAAAACTAGTGAAATCAAGTGTTTTAAGTACTTTAGGTCTAAGTACATGGCTACCTAATATCTAAAGCAACATGTCATGATTATGAAAGGGGATGAAGTGGATAGTAATGATGAGGATGAGTCATAGAAGATGAAAAAGGTGACAAAGAGACTAAAGTAAAGCTTAAAAAAGAAACTTGTATCTATGCTGACCAAGGCAAAGGCATGACCCTAGTGCGTAGGAGAGTATTGCGCACAATGTCAGTTTCTAAAGAAGATTAGAGAGAGAATTTATTTTGTACAAAATGTAATTAAGGACTAGTTGTGCACTATTACTATGGATGAATGTAGCTGTACAAACATTGTTGTACATTACTAGTAGAAATGTTAAGGTTGTCAAACTCTAAGCATCCCTAACCTTACAAATTACATTGACTTTATGGTAAGGATGCATTACACGTGATTGAATAAGTGATAGTACCAATCTCAATTGGCGATCTATATAAAGATGAAGTAGTTTGTGATGTTGTTCTAATGGGTGCTTTACATTTACACCTAGGTAGAGCTTAGTTGTTTGATCGAAAAGTCATACATGATGACGATAAGAGCACTTATGCCTTCACTAAGGATGAGTAAAAGACAAATTACAACTTACGACCTCCATCTAAGTGAATCACATGGCCAACTCACTCGAGCTATTAAGAAGAAGACCTCACACTTTCGTAAAAGAGTTGTGAGTAGATGAGGAGGTCAATGAGCCTATGTTCTTATTAATTTGACGACTATTGGAACTTAGGTACCTAGAATCTATCTCAAAAGAGTTTAGGAAATTAATAAATGAATTTTTTGACTTGTTTCCTAAAGATTTACCTAAAGGACTACTATTAGTCTAAGGTATCAAGCCTTGTATTGATCTTTTGCTTAGTGCCTATTAGGTCCCGAAGCAGTAGAGTCGTAACAGCCGTACTATATAAACCATTCTAGGATAGAAGCTGATTGTACAACTGTTATCTTAGATCTGATTTACATAAGGTGTCCACTACTAACTTGCTTTAAAGGAAACCGTTTATAAATTTAAAATATCATTTACTTGTGAAAATATGAAGAATATATATTAGAATTCAAATATTACAATTAATATTCACATGATTTTGTAATATAATCTACTTAGATAATACTATATTCGACAATAAGATATTCTAAATTAAGAACTAAACCTTAGAAATGTATCTATTCTTCCATTTTATATCCTTACTTCCTAAGATCTAATAGTAGCTAGCTTTAAGGTAATTAAGATGTGGCTTCCAAGTTAGCACTTGTAATTATATTCATAGGAATGTGAGCAACAAATTACTCAGTAAGTTGAGACGGAGACTTAAAACTATGCATCAAGTATAAACAGGGTTATTAACCAGTTATTTAAATGCATTGAAACAATCAAATGACATCACATAACATTTTTTATCCATCATGAGATTAGAGAAATTATATCCTTTTTAATATGGGTTTAGGAGTTTAATGTACATATTAAGAGCTCACAACCAAACTCAGGCTTGTACCATAGAGATACCACTCTTCCTATGACTCCCTTTGAACTATTGCCTTTTCCTTTGCTACCATGGTTATTAAAATCGTGAGTAAGAAATACTTTTCTACGAGTTTATGATTTTATAAGGTTTTTTAATTAAAATAGATATAAAATCATTTATGTGTAAACTTTTAGTGAAGTTATGAAATTTTCATATACGATTCTACAAATTTACGATTTTACTAGTTTTATACGGTGTATTCAAATGAATAGTAAAATCTTAAATTTGACAACTATGCTTGCCACAACCTTCTCTCCTATCATTTAGTTCAACTAATGATGAAAAAGGGACCCTTATGCTATCTAGCACTATCTCTTTTGAAGGAGTTAGTATTTTGTTGGAAAGCCCTAAAATTTCCCTTAATGGGTTATAATGCATGTTCACTTTAGATTTACTAGTCGTATATTTAATTAAATCTGGTTTAAGGTATTCAATTATTTCATATAAAACAAACAATTACAATTTATAGCATCAAATCAAAATCATACATTCAAATCCAAAAACATACACACACACACACAAGCATGCGTACAATCAAACTATCTAACAAATAAAACTAAATATAATCTTAAGCCTTCGAGTACTATAAAACGGTACTTCAAAATATAATAACGTATTGATCCCAAACTGAATTGAGGTCTCCGATTTACTAACTTATGTTTAATATAAGGTGAGATTGTCACCACTCGCTGTTATATTATAAATATTATTTTGGTATTTATATTCCTATTTATATAAGCTTTATATCATTTGTTTTAGTTTAAAATTATGATTTTACTCATTTTTTTGAGATTTATATTACCTATAAACAAATTAGTTTTAAACTAGTTTTTGATTCAGTTTCTAAATCAACTCTTCAATTAGGTTCCAATTCAGTTTTGGGTTATAGTTTTTTATTTGTAAACTTTATGAATTCCTCTCGAACCAATATATGAAATTCATCTAACTATTTTTTTAGTATTCCAAGTCTCCTATTTAGCTCCTAGTCAATATTTTACTATACACTATACACTCTATTCTTAATCTAAGTCATAAATTTGGTCTTGATCTGAGAATAACTTGCATTTTTCACACAATTTCTTCAATTTATATTCCTAACTAGATTTATATCCTATTATTAATGTTATAATATTGTTAAGTTTCCGATAATTTTTATCCACTTAACTTCTCATTTCCACATGTTATTCATTGACACTTAACCAACACATAGTACATATATCTACATCCTAAACACTTAAAACACCATCTCCCATCATCAACTAATATTTCAAAATGTCTAATTACATACTAAATTAAAATTTATAAGACAATGAGAAAACAACACTTATAAGTTATAACTATGGAAATAAGATTACTTGGAAATATCGGATACAAAAAAAAATAAATCTTCTAATCTCTTTTTTTTTTCTTTTTCTTCTTACTTTTTTTTTTCTTCCTCTTCTTTCTTTTTTTTCCCCTTTCCTTTTCTTTCTTTCTTTCTTCTTCTTTTTTTTTTTCTTCTCTTAAATCTCTCTCTCTCTCTCTCTCTCTCTCTCTCTCTCTCTCTCTCTCTCTCTCTCTCTCTCTCTCTCTCTCTCTCTCTCTCTCTCTCTCTCTCTCTCTCTCTCTCTCATTGCTTTATTCTTTTCTTGTTGTGGCCATAATGTGGCGTAATGGCCATTTATAAACCACCATTTCCTTACCACTTTAACTAAGGTGGTTTGATTGTCATATAATTTTTTTTTGTTGGTTTGATTTTATGTGACCTTTGAGGGTAATTTTATCATGATTTATTATTTATAAAGTTTCATAATATACTTTAGAAATAGTAGAATATTATATTATATATTTGATCTAAAATTTTTATTTCTCGACTAATTAACATTTAGCTTGATTAATTTTTCGTTATCATCTTGTATTTCAACTTATTTTTGTAATTCAACTTTAGAAGACTATTTCTTATAACTTTTGAGTGACTCATATTACTATTTGGTCTTATTAGAAACTAATTTTTCATTAGTCTTACATTCCAAGATAAAACCCTAAATGCACTTTTTTTTAATATATGATATATATATAGATATATATATAGGTTTCATTAATTATTTGGGACTTATTCATATACATCTTATATATAATTTTACTCATTAATATTAATTATTAAGATTACGAAGTTGATTTCGAAAGATTTTGTCATAAGTTAGATCTAAAATTATGAAACTCTATGGTACAATAATTAGACTTGATAAACTTAGTAATTCTAACAAAATTATATATGAATAGGCTTAATTTGAAATATTAAAGCTAGATGGTTATTTCTTTTCATTTTTTTGATTTATTACCTAGTCATAAAGGTTAACTTAATTCTAAGATCGTTGATATAATTCATAATTTCTAAAGTGTGTCTCAAGTACTAAACTTTTTATTCTATTTCCTATTAATTTATATAACTACATATAATTTATCTTTAGTATTTCATTAATTATTAAAGCTCATTTTATGCGTTTTCAATAAATGAGCCGAGTAACTCGACTTGGCTTTACTCGCTTGTAGCCCTACCAAGAAGGATGGTTCATGGAGCTATTAATTAGATAGTTGTGAAATATAAGTACCTCATATTGAGAATTGATGATATGTTAGACCAACTTCATGATGCCCAAGTTATTCTAAGATTAATCTTAAGAGTGGCTATTTTCAAATTTGCTTGAGGTTAAGAGATGAGTGGTAGACTACCTTTAAGATAAGGTATAACTTTTAGGAATGGTTAGTCATGCTTTTTGGCTTGACAAATGCATCGAGCATGTTTACGAAACTCATGAACCATGTAATGAGACCTCTAATTGAAGGGTATGTGGTTATATATTTTGATGACATTCTGGTGTGTAGCATCAACCTAGTCGATCACATTAAGCACTTTTGAGTTGTTTTTAACATACTTTGTGTCAAAAAGTTGTTTGAAAATTTTAAGAAGCGTACGAAGTTGTCTTCTTGGGGTATGTTGTTTTAGGAGATGGAATTTGAGTTGTTTTAAGGCTGACCACAAAGGGTATTATCAAGGTAAGAGCTTTCGATGGACTTACTTCATTTTATAGGCGGTTCATCTAAAACTTCAGTATAGTAGTAGACCCCTTAACTAAGCTCACAAAAAGGGAGATGGATTCTAATAGAATGAATAAGTTGAGAAGAGCCTTATGGAGATTAAGGAAAAGTTGAAAGACCCTAGCCTTAGTATTGCTTAACTTTAAGAACCCCTTCCAGCTAGAGTGTGATGCCTTAGGTGTTGATATTTTGTCTAATTGCAAGAACACCAACTTATAGCTGATCATAGTGAAAAACTAAGTAGTGCCACCCTAAACTACTTGGTGTACTAGAAAGAGCTCTAGTCTATCTTTCGAGCTATGAGTATATGACAACATTACTTATTGTCGAGAGAGTTTGTCACATACATGGACCACGAGTCCCTAAAATTCCTTGGAAGCTAAAATAAGCACTTAAGAAGGTGGGCTAAATGACTTAAATTCACGAAAGGCTTTTATTATGTGATCAAGCACAAGAAGGGAACTGCTAATGTGGTGGCAGGCACTCATTAAGCTTTACTCACTACCCTTCAATTGAAGCTACTTAATCTTTCTCTCATCATTGAGTAATATGAACATGGCCTTCAATTTAGTCCTATTGTTGAGAAATGTAAGGATGAACTTACCATTGGAGGATACTATTTGAGGGACAAATACCTACACAATGGCTAATAGTTATGTATACTAAGTTGTTCTACTAAAGAGCTATTAGTTCAGGAGGCTCATAGTTGAGGCTTATTTGAACACTTCGATGAGACCAAGACTAACAACCTTTTGATGGTGAACTTCTACTATCTAAGAATGGTATGAGAAGTCCATAAGGTGATTGGAAGTTGTGAGACTTGTAAAAGGGTGAAGGGAAAGAATCTAAGGTATTAGGACCTATGTCTTTTGACTATGGAGTTTACATATAACTGAACTATCTATAGTACCATTGAAATAATCCCATTGGAAGTCGTCTATTGCTTCAACTTAACCATTCCACTCAACTTGATCAAGGCATTAGTTACATCTAAAGAAAGCGAGTCTAGAGTCAATTAAGCTTAAAGAATACATAAATTACACTAGAAAGTGACAAAGCATATTGTTAGGTTTAATGAGACTATAACAAATTGGTAGTCGTAGTCAGTACACTACTAATTTTAATTTCGGTGAACTAGTTTCGATTCACCTTAGCAAGGAAAGCTTTCCATAACTCAAGAAGAGCAAGTTATCATCCTAAGCTAATGGAACATTTAAGGTACTAAAGAAAGTCAATTGCAATGCCTACTAAATTGAACTGCCCAATGAATATGGTGCTTGCTCAACATTTGATGTATTAGACTTGATCCCTCATCAACCTAAAAAATTGAAAGAAAAAGCCTAAAAAAGAGTAAGCAGATGAAAGGAGGACTGCAAATTTAAGGTCAAATATTCTTAACTCTAAGGAACTTTAGGGAAGATGATAGGAATCAAGCTCTTGAACCTATAATCTAAAGACAAGCTAGAGGACTTCAAGGCCTAACCTGATGTGTCCTAACTTAGGAGGCAATGATGAATGGGTATTGTTATGAAGTCTAAGGCTAACTATACTTCTTTCGATCAGAGTACAAGACATTAATTATAGCAAAGTTAGTTTTTGATTTGTTATAGAATAGGTTGGCAAACTAAGGAAAGGCAGATGGTCTAACCCTTAACATAGCTCCATTAAATGTCAAGCAAATCCAGCACCAGTTGAGTTATCCGTTTATTTGGCTTTATCTTGCTTAGGTCAACTAATTTGACCAATGTGCTTCTCTAATGATTGCTAAGTTACCTAACCTAGCTATTGAGCTACTAAGAGATTGGAGCTTCCATTTGCAATAGAGGACATTCGGATGCGTTTCTTTGTACCTTTTGTTAGAGTTTCAAACCAACAAGTGATACGCATCCTTAGGTATATGATCTCATAACAATTCTTTGATGAATTCTTGTGCTAACATTCCATTTTTACCCCTTTTGTGTACATCATGGGAATATACTTGTAATTTGCCTTTTTAGTCTTTTCCTATTAAGTGGTCACCCTAATAGCTAAGTATTTAAGGGTCCTCTCTAGAAGTAAGAAATAGCTCGCTTTTCCTAGTTAATTGGATACATTTCCTTTTTATTTGTAACCCAAGTGAAGCCAACGTTTGTTTGTGCCTCATATCAAACGTGTGTTAGGTTGTGTAGATTAGCTAGTGCATTATATCCAATAAATTGCATTTGGATTTCCATGTCCCTTTCTCCTTGTTTGATTACTCATTTTGTGCACCTCATGTGTTCGACCTTAAGATGTATCGCTATCAATGATAAACCACCCCCTAAGGAGTCAATTTAGACTCTTCATGATAAGAAATGTTATAATCAAACTTAGCCCATGGAAGAAAATGAACCCATTTATGAGGGAATCCATAATAAAGCACCTTAAATATTGTTGGATGATTATGCTTAACACCTCAGTTTAACTATCACTTTGAGGATGATAGGCATTACTCATTTTCAATATTGTCCGACTTAAAGTGTGCAACTTGTTCTAAAATTTGTCCATAATTAGCACCATTATTTGAAACTATAGATTAAGGATAGCTATGTAGCTTGATTGCTTTGTAAAAGAATAATAAGGCTACCATGGTTGCTGTAGAATGCATATCTAGAGCTCCCAAGTGACAATTCTTAGAGAAACGACCCATAACAAATGAAATTACTGTGTAATTCTAGGATTTAGGAAGATAAGTAACGAAATTGATGCTAATGTCTTCCCAAAAGTGTTTAGGTCTAGAGAGAGGGGAAGGGGAGTATCGATGAGCTAGTGAAAGATCTAATAAAGTACTTGACATGTTGATACACCTAACATTTACAAACAAAATCCTCTAGCACAACATACATATCTTTCCAAAAGAAAGACTTTTTGAAAGTTTTAAAAAGCTAAAGTAACTTATAGTTAGGAAACATGATAATCTGATAATAATGGGAAACGAGAGATGATTGAGGCACCATAAATAATTTGTTTGATGTATAAAGCAAACCATTCTTCCATAATAGAGGCCAGTTGACCAATTTCTCCTCCTTAACTTTCAAAATAAAGACCCTCAACCACCATGTTGTCTTAATAAGGCATCAGCTTCTTGTTCACTTCTTGCTTTATAAACTATGGTACAGTCATAATACATGAGTTTAGAAAGACATTCCTATTGCTTTATGTTTCAATTATTTGTTTAAGGATTTCTTTAAGCTTTTATGATTTGTTCTTACTAGCAAGCATTCTTTCTAGCCTTATTTAATTCAAAGAAGGGTAAGTTTGTTTAGTTTGAATAGAAGCTCAAACATACTTGATTAAAATGAGTTTTTGAAAAACATGTTGATGCCATGTTCTCATTGCTTCTATAATGGTATCTTATTACTAAAATAAGCTCCTGAGTGGTTATCTTGCAACAAAACTACCACTATTGAAGAAATAAGTCTTGTAATTTTCATTTTTTTTTTCTAGTGTAAGGTTTATGTCCTATAACAAAAACAATTGAAAATGAAAACTTTTAGAAAGACTAATAATCCTACGAGAAAGAGCCTTAAATTCTATCTAGCATTCAATTAGAGATCGTATTTGCAATAATTTTCATATGCTCCTTGTACTTCATCATACATAAGTGGTCTAAAATGTGCCTCTAAAGCATTGAGAAATTTAGGTCGAGTGCTGAGTTGAATATTGCGATTCAACCATTGAAAAGCTTAGCCTTCCATTGCAAAAGAGGCAATAGAAAGATGTTAGTCCTTTGAATCTTTACAGAGATTTAAAAATTTCTTTTTCTTAAGGCTCCACTGTAAACGATCATCTTTGCAAAGCTTAAGAATCTCTAATGTGATACCTTTCAAGAAGGTATTAATAATATTGGATTGAGAAATTAATGAACCATGAGAAGTAGTGTATGGTTGACAAGTGTAAGATGGAAAGATTCGATTCTTATCTTTCTATGCAATCTGAACTTGAATAGTTTATAATGAAGCATGTAATGTCAAATTAGTGTTGTAGACTAATTGGTGAAGTTATATATTAGTTCTTATTGTCTCTTGTAGTTGTTATTGCATAGAGTGAATAATTTCTACTAAAGAATATATTAATGACTGTGATTTCTTCATATCTTTGCTTACATGTTAGATCTTGTTCCTCTGATCATATATGAGAGCACTAAATTATTAATAATGATGACTTGGCCCACTTATTAACTTAGGCAATTTCTATAACCCAAGTTAACAACTGGAACTTCTAAGTCCCCTTAACAAAAGATCAGCTTCTTTTTAGTTCTCTTTAAAAGTTCTTTTTTTTTTTCATAAGATTCTCCTTAGTATAAATAAAAATCTTAATAGGTCTCACTTAGTCTTGTGTTTATCCCTAAGTTTAACTCCTTATTTTTGTTGATCTAACACAAATATGTTGTTTACTACAAATATGTAAGGCAACATTGTGTGAAATTAGTTGTTTCGAGCAAAGCCATGCTACTACTACAGTCTAAAGGAAGAAGGCTACACACAAGTTATTGTAGGGTTAACAAATGGTTTCCCCACTCCTTTAAGTTGTATTTATTTGTTATCTTCTCTAATTGGGTTGCTATTTTCTCACTCAAAGAGTTGTTTTTGTTACATCTACTATCTAATGTTTACATCCTAAATTCATTACAAGTTGTATCTATGAAAACTTCTTATATATTTTACACTCTTTAGCTAATATGGTTGATACGTACTCCTTTTTTGTCCATGTGTAATATTTTTCTCTTCTATTTAAAAATAATCTTATTTCTAAGGTTGTAGGAAAATAGATTTGAGAAAAAGTGTCTTAATCTTCTCATGAGGGGATAAACATTTCACAAAAATCCATAATGTCTTTCATTTGTCTATTCCTAAGAAAAGCACATCAAACTATAATTCCTTCTATAAAGCTTCCTAAAGAGGCATTAATTGATCTAAAAGTCTTTTGTCATTTTTTCAATTATCCTTTAGAAAAAAATCTATTAAGAGAGTTCCCTTAAAAAGTCACTATTGTTATATATTCAAAAAGTGCATTCAAATTGTGGATGTGGGTATTTTCATGTGATTACATTCCATTAGCTATGTTGTGCATTCTCAAGGTATTGTTGATTGTGTCAGTGAGTTAGTTAGCATTTATAATTAATACCATTTTGCATGAATCTACAAGTCATTAATAGAATTATTCCCATTTGTTTTCTTATTTATTTATTTTTTAGCAAAATGGAACATTTATTCTTGTTCAAAAAAATTTAAGCACAAAAAAACTCTATTGGTTGTCAGTAGGTTCAACAAAGGGGATAAGGATAAAGATCCCCTAAAGCCTACCTCTAACCCTTTTCTATCTTAGGATGTATCCCAATTAGCACAACAATTTACCTTTCTATTAACTAAAGAGAGATGAATTAAATCAAAATAAGCATGGGGAAAACATAAATCCTACACTGAATGTCTAAGAAACCAACAAGAAGAAGGAAAACTGAAGGCTGCAAAAACATTAGATGAATCAATTTCCAACAACTCTCTTCACTAGCAATATCTCTAGCCAATCTTAATCCTTCCAAAGCTACTATGGCGTTTTCTTCTTCAGCTACTATGGCGTTTTCTTCTTCAACTCCATTTACAAAAGCACATAAGGAAAGCTTTGCAAGAAGACACACAATATGGTCCCAAGAAATAACTACAATACTAGTTCTGTTTGAACTATTGATCTATGAGCCATCTATGTTGATTTTCTCTTACCACTCATCTGAACTAATCTACTTATCATAAGCAACAGGAAGGTAGTTAACTTGCATATGAACTTGATGGCCAGTAGTTGTAACCTCATATTCAACCAATTATGCTTTATCTTCCAGACTATTGACATTGGATTTGGCAAATCTCTACTAAATATACATGAACATTGCTCCTTCCAAATAAACTATGAAAAGATTAGTACTTTTGAGACCAGAAGTTTGGTAGCTCCCTTAACTTTACTTAAATTCTCTATGCAGTTTTCTAAACAAGCATCCCATCTTATTATATCATTATCATTAAGTCTTAAGCTTAAAATGTGAAACCACAAAGCCCTAACCCAAGGACAAAATAAGAACAAATGCTCCATCGTTTCCTCATTGTTTGATCAATGATGTTGAAATTGGTTTTGTATATATTATAGAAGAGATGATGAGAATCCATGCATTCAATAGTCAAACTTCTATCCAACATTGATGCTTTGGAGTGAAAATTTGAAAATTTATTTTATTTATTTATTTTTGATTTTTTATTCTGGCTTTTTCAACTGATGTATGTTTTTGTTTTTCAATTTTTAAAATGAGAGAGACAAGTATAATGTAAAAGAAATGATACAGATGAAATTTTTTTTTCAATTTTGAGATATTTCTTGTTAAAAAATAAATAAATAATAAAAAATTCATAGATAAGGAGATTGCACTTGATTCAATCACGAAATTATTGGTTGCATTTACTTATTATCAACCACTCAGCCTAGGGTACTCTTTTTGTAATAATATTAATAATATTTTTTCAAGTTGCCCATAAATTCTCCATAATGCCAATATTACATAAATTGTAAATAGTAAATAATTATGCCTTTAAAACAGTAGATGTACGGAATGGGTGATGATTAAACGTTGAGGACTATATTTTAAAATTTTTTCTTAAAAAATTATAATTTTATTCTTACTTTGTTCTACTCTATAAATGTTACAAAACTTTTAAGTCGTCTTTTATCATTTAGTTTTTGATTGAAAAATTCACTATAAAAGGTTAAAACATCTATTGCTACTTCATACTGTAATTTTAAGCAACATGGTGACTATAGCACGTGGAAGTCATGCAACCCAATTATTGCATAAAATATGAAGGAAGAATTTTTTAAAAGAAGCCGTGAGAAGGACCATATCATGTCAGGAATATTTGTACGTTCTTTTTTTTTTTTAAGGTAAAATGTTATTAGGAATATTTTTACATTCATGTCTTTATTATCAAACACAATCTCATCTTTTTATCCTAGAAAAACACTATCCCATCTAAAAACTTTTGTTTGGTTTTGTTCATATCATAATCTTCCACGTAAGCATATATTTGATTGTATTTGTACAATATAATACATTTACTATGAATATGTGTAAACAAAAGAATAAGAAACAATTTGCACTGTAGTTAAAACTTTTTATCCAATAGAAGAAAAACTATATCAATAAATCATTAATAATTTCACTATTTTATTTTATTTATTGTTATGCCACAATCTGTTTGGTATGAGAAAATAATTACAACCGAAAGAATTACTTTCAATGAATTTAGATAATGAAGAGAAGAAAGTGAATGAATGGTAATCATTAAAGAAGACAAAAGAAAGAGAAAGTAATATAATGGTAAAGGAAAAAGGTATAATTGGAAATCTAAAATTTTTTTTACTCTCTCTTTTCCTTTTCTCCGATTTGGAAGGAAATGAAAATTAATAGGATTTAGGAAATTATTTTCTTTCATTTTCTTTCCTCTCTTAAATCCACCATTGATCAAATAATGAAATTTGAAAATTTACTCCCTACGTTCTTCCCTTCTCATTTTTGTGTTCAATTTCCCTCATAATAGACAAAATATCAATGTGTGTTCTCGTTAGGTTGCTTCAATTTTTAAATATGTTTTAATAAAATTTCTTTTAAAGGAGGAAAATTGGATATATATAGAGCTATTATAATTTAATAGCATGGACATTAGTTTTTTAAATGGTATGATTAGATTTGATCCCTCTCCTACAATTGTTGTAATATGTATAATAATTGCATTGTTTCAACTAGCTTCCCTTATTAATCTAACATATGGATGATATTAGAAAAGAAAAATATAATGATTGTAAAAAAAGTTAGAGATATGTTCTGAAAATATTCTTCCTTTCAATTCCTTAGAAGGGATATGGAAAAAATAGAAATACCCAAAATTGTAGGGAGCTGCATGCAAATTCTCTTCCTTTAATTTCTCTCTTATGTATCTTTTTTCTCTTTTATGCGAATCTTAAGTAAATCATTAAAGGAAACCACAATGATTTGTTTCGCAATTCAAAAATGACATATTTTAGAGATTTAATATACTAATATGAAGTTAATATTATTTTAAATTACTTTCCATGGTATTTACATGCATTAGCATCCATTAATTTAAAAAATGTAAATATTAAGTTGAACACAAATAAAGTAGTAAAATACTAAAATCTAATACTACAATCAAATATGATTTGAAGCATTTCTATTTTCTTTTCTTTTGTATGCACATAGTAAGTGTATTCTTTACTTTGAATAAACAGAAGTAAATAATATAGTAGGTTTAAGCAAATATTATAACAAATGCAATCTTATGAAATGAAACTAAGAAATCGTAAGCATCGAGTTAATCGGTATTTCAAAATTATATCTAATATATTAAAGCAAATGAAGCTTTCTTAATTGCTTTTTGTGTCTTCTATAATTTTTTGTGATATTATTTTATTAATTATCCGTTAATTTTATATCTTAAAATGGATTATTAACTTTTCCCTCAAGCAATTGGCTAATTCCTTATGGTTTATTTTTTTTATTTTATTTTTTTTAGGGTGGGGGGAGGGGGAGTAGGGAGCAACAATGACCTTCATTCAATATGGAAACATTACACATTAAGAGTCTACATACAATAAATTAACTAGATGGGATGGGGATTTATTAACTTAGAAACTACAATGCATCAAATTTTTTGCTTGAGTAGTAACCTAATTTGTACAAATGTTTACTTCATGATAAACAAAAGAAAGAGTGCATGATTTGACTTCAAACATATGATATCATAAATCACCTTTGCAGATTTCCATAGTAGATCAGTAGGATTATTAATAGCCTTTATGACTTGTTGTGAATGTGATTTAATCTCAACATTAGTCCATCTTCTATCAAAAGCAATGTATAAACTTTCTCAAACATCATTGGCCTCATTTAACTCAATGTTGGAGGAGTTCACATCTAGACCAGTTGCTTATAGTAACTGGCCAACAATATTTTTATAGATAAACTACAATTCTCTACTCTTATTTTCTTAGTTAGTAGATATCACAATTGATTTTGATTGTAGTTGTGCTCGAAGGAATCCATTTTGTAGAATCTTTGCATGATGATAAACCACTAAGAGCAATTGAAAATTTAACTTGTGTATATCTACGTCAATGGTTACTTTATGGCTTACCAACATTTATCATTCGGATCATCTCCAAGTTGTTTGTGCGTTTGGTAACAACAAACATTAGAAACTTTAGCAACCTTAGTATTTTGTACAAATCATCTAACTCCTGTGATAACTTCAAAATATCCCAACTCTTTATTAATGGATTAAACCACAAGTCATAAATTTGGTTGTTCATGATGAAATACTTCAGCATGTACACATTCACATTAAAATGAAATATGCTTTGGTGATTCAACATCATGGCTAAAAGGATAACTTGAGTATGAAATAATTTTCCTTCAAAATAAATTATGGTTAGTTACTAAGTCATTATAGCACAAATGCAAAGATAAGGAAATGGATCCTTTCCATTTAGTTTTCTCAAATTTTCAATTTATCCTTTTAAGATATTTCTACATGTAATCAATGACTAAGATTATAAGGAAAATGATGATATTAAATGATGTTTCAAAAATCTAAAAAATCTTAACTATTGATTTGTAAATTGAGAGAGATAAGTGGAGAAGATCTAAATCCAAAAGATAATGTTTGTGCTTTAGTTGACAGTTTGACTACTAGATTATATTCCAAATGTTACTATGATTTCTATAAGATGATGTAGCCAAAAGGCTATCTGAATGTTAGAGGTTGCAGCAATTCTATGATAATTACTTTTGATCGTATATGTACTTAATATCTCCGTTGACCACATTAGTTTGTTCTTATAGGGCATAGATAGAACTATGATGCTCAAAATGGCCTTCTTTTCCTGATTAGTTAAATAATGCTCCACAAAACCAAAATTCTAACATCTATGCTCACAATCTAGCAAATCACATAGCTTCAAATCTCTCAACTCAAATTCTAACTCCCTTGAAGGTAGTTTGAATCCTCACATATTAAGCACCCAAGGGTTGCACCAAATATGAATCGTTTTACCATCTCCTACTCTTTAAACCAAGTCCTTAGCATCTTTACCTTACACAATACTTTATCAACTGTAAGAAGTTATATTTCATCTTTTTATATTCAAGAAATCCCAACTTGAAAAGTCGATGCTTTTTACAAACTTTTACCAAAATGCTTCTAGATTTTGCAACTCTATGCTAACTTACTTAGTAATGCTAAATTAAAAGCTTCTAAATCCTAAAACCTAAGGCTACCATCAATTATAGATTTAGATAAAATTTTCCAATTCTTCCAATGTATTTTAGTTTCATTATTAGTCTCCCCCTCAAAACTTAGCAAATAGTTCATTTACCTCTCTACACCATTTCTAAGGAAAAGAGAAGATGCTTACAGGATATGTAGGAATGGCAAAAGAAAACAACTCCAATAAAACTTCCTTGCCACTAGTTAAGAGAAGTTGCTTTTTCCAACCTTGCAACTTACTAATGATTCTTTCCTTAACAAAGGTGAGAGCTTAGCATTTAAATCTTCCTTAAGAAGTAGGATGACCCAAATACTTATCTAGACTATTGAGAATGGTAATGCCCATCATATTAGCATACTCCCTCTTTAACCCTTCCATGTAGCCCTTAGCGATGACTAATGAACTCTTTTGGTAATCTACAAGGTGCATTGACACTTGACAATACAAATCAAGGATATCTTTTAACTAACAAATATATTGTGTACTTGCTTCTAAAAAGATTAAGGAATCATCAGTGAAAAATGAAACTGTTAACATTAGACTAAAATCTTTTATCTTTATTTCTTTTAGTAAGCTAGAATTACTAGAATTTTGAATGAGCAATGATAAACAATCTGCAACCAAGATAAACAGGTAGGGTAACAATGGGTCGCCTTGCTTAATATCTCTAAAGGGCATAATACTTTTTACTCTTTTCATTCACCAACAAATTGGATGATATTATAGCAATAGAAGATATGATCCAATGTATCCATAAATTAGAAAACCCCATTTGATGCATCACATGTTCTAAAAGGACCACTTTATCTTATCATACATTTCTTCCATTTCCACTTTAACTTTATAGAAATATTTACGTGTTCTTTTACTCAGTTTTAAAAAGTATAACACCTTATGAGCCATTATAACGTTATCCTTAATAAGACGAATGAGGATAAATGCACTTTAAAAGTGAGATATGACATTTTGTAATAATAGTTGTAACCTATTTGCTAATACTTCGAGAATAATTTTATATGAAAAATTATAAAGATTAATTGGTTAAAATTGATTAATTTCCTTAAGACATGTAACTTTTGGTATCACAACAATGTTACTTTCATTAAAAACAGTAGGGAACAACCTTGTTGCAAGTAATTCTTAACCACTTTGTAAATGAAAGGACCTAATAGCCACTAGTGCTTTTGATAAAAAATCTTGTTGAATCTATCAAGGCAAGGTGATTTGAGACTACTTAGCTAGAATATTGCCTCCTTTACTTCCTCTTCCTCTAAAGGCCTGGTTGACTAAGCATTTTGCTTATCATTTGTAACAGTACCAATCTGGTCTAAAGCTTCATTACTTACGTGTGGTTGTTTAGTAGTGTAAAGATTAGCAAAGTATTACAGGAAAGCCTCAGAAACAAATTCTTCATTCTCTCACCACAAGCCATCTTGGTTCTTAATTTTTTACACATTATTTTTTTACTTTTTTATTCAAAGTAGTGCGATAAAAGAACCTTATGTTCCGATCATTGTATTGGAGCCAATTAAATCATGAGTGCTGATACTTAAATAGCTCCTCTTATTGCTATGCTAAAGCTAGTTGTGTGCACTAGCATCTCTTCCTCCATTAGAGCGTCATTAACATAACAATGTTGCAACTTGGCCATTTGCTTATGCAAGTCCTCAATCTCCTTTACATGATTTCTAATTGTGTTCTTGCTCTATCTAATTACAGACTTTTTATAATTAGCCAATTTACACATTAAACCTAGTTAATTTGGCTAGTAAGAATCTTTCTACCAAGCATGTTGAGTATTTTCTAAACACCCATCAACATTCAACCACCTATGCTCAAATCTGAATAATCACAACCCTTTCTTCTCTTCAAAATGAAGCTGTACCCATAAAGGATTGGAACCATGGTTTCAAAGATTAGTAATTTGCATTCTTCGAAAAGTTTGTAACCAAGCAAAGTTTACTAGCCTTTTATCTAGCCTCTCCTTTACCCAAACGCCATCAAAACGTTTGTTCAACTAAGTGTACCTCTGTCCTTGAAATCTAACATCAATTATCTTACAATCTAAAAAAATTTCATTGCAACTTATCATTTCTCATTAGGACTTTAGCCTGCTACCACTTTTCTCCTCATAACTGTAAACTTCATTCATATCGCCTATTATCATCTAAGGCATCTCCTTAGTAGTCACCATAATTAGGAATTTATTCGAAGGTTTTAGCCTTCCATGGAAATCTACATTGGCATAACAAAAGGAGATGTGCACTTAAGTCCTAGTTAATTGTTCGATAAAGCTGGCATTAATAACATTTCTATTTGCACTTAGAATATTCATCAAAACTTCATCTTGCACCATAAAGCTAACCATGCAAACAACCTAGTTAAATCAACATCCCATTTATTATCAAAGCTAAATTTTCTTCTCAATTTTTCAAATAACTTTTCTTATTGCACATCTCCATCAAGAAGATAATTAGGGGTCGAAATTTTAGAATAATACGTTTAAGGTCAGAGATTGTCAAAAGTTGCCCCTTAACTTAATAGTTCTAACTTTAGTACATCATAGTGACTTTGTGGCTGCTATAGGACAACTACAAGAACCTTTAGCAAAAATATTCGAAGACTACAAAACTCCCACTTCTACAAGTTGTTTATCTAGTTCAACCACATCATTGATAGGCAATCCCATTCTCTAGAAATTTGAAAAATGCTTACATTTTCCTTTGAATCTTTTCTCTTGTACCAATTATTTGATTATTTAAGTTATCGAGCTAATCCCAATTTCGTCAACAAAATTTAATCCATTGAACCATTAGCCTTTTTTTTTATCTTTCCTTTCTTTTCTAAACTGTCTTTGTGATTTAAAATATTTTGAAACAAAATAATAGTGTTATATTTTATTAAGCATACATATTATGGATGCATAATCCTATACATATGAATAAGCTCCCTTCTATAATCGTCCAAAAGGTTATATACTTCTATGAGTGGACATATGTATATATACATATGTGTATTTCCAATCATTTTTCATGTAACACTTACGAAATATGTAATCACACATGATAAACCTAACTATAAAATGGAAAGGGAAAAGTCAACATATATAGCTTTTCGACGAGTATCTTATGAGCACAAATCTTAAGAACATTTATCTTTATCCAGTTTCTTGCATATTTGTAAAGATCCTATCAGTATTTTAATATTTTTTTGCCAACTCACACCAAATAGTTAGAAATATTTCCACAAGTTTGGGAATCGGCTTTTGTTTCCTCCTTAAAAAAGATCCATGGTCATGTTGTTTACATTTTGACAATACTTAAATGACCTCATCTACAAAATGTGGTTTCTATTGTGCATTTAGTTATGTATAAATAGTCTTAAAGTAGTTAGAAAATGAATTATATACTTGCAATAGTAGCATTGTAAATGTATTTGTTAGAACTAAAGATATACTAATTGCATTTAGTTCACTTCATGAAAGAATTTGCCATGTATCTGATTGAAAACAAAAAATAAAGAAAAATGAGATATTAATTAGGTAATTTTATGTATACCAATCTAAAGTTGCTAGCCCCATATGTAAAAGAATGGAGTACTGCCTTAAGAATATTATAATGCCCTAGGCCCTTGGTGGGTATTACAGCCTACCATATATCCCTACTAACCAGGAGTATGATAAGACTTTATGTCCACAAACATTAACCTGTAAATTTAACATTAACCATATATAACTTTGAAAGATTCTCAAATGAATGGGAAATATTATCCACTCAAAAACATCTTAAACCTAGAATAAAGTCAATAGAACATCCTAATGAGTTTGCAAGCTCTAACGTGAGTAACATGAAAGTAAATTAGAGAGACTACAATCATCACAAGTAACTCAAAATCGACAAAAACTCTAAAATGAGTCTATCTCCTCAAATCATAAGGTAAGCTCGACACAAACTTTCTATGTTTACAACTCTTATATTCTGTCTCAACCCTAAATCATCATAGAAGTATAAACACTTGACACCCTCCTCCTCTTATATATCATCAATGTAAGGATCCTCATAAATAACAAACTCATCAATCCTTGCACTTGAAAAAGTAAAAAGGAATGAGACAAGCCCTAGTACATGATGTACAAGCATATGCGAATACCAAACCATTCATATTCTCACACACATAAAACAACCACGATTTACTTATCTTGAATTTATTCTAAAAAGCAACAAAGGAGTACTCACAATCCTGCTACACTAAGATGCATCTTCCCATATGCAAGTCTACTAAGGAAACCTCACATATGATCAATAGTTTCCTCCTTAAGGATCTGCTATTGTTAATCCCTAGGACGAGTGGGTCAAGCATAACCAACACTCAAATTTAATTAGGTTAAATATAAGTTAGTTCATCTCCCTTACTAAGTCCTAACAAACATAAACAAACAATCGAGAACTAGACACCTGGAAGTCAAAACGAAATATAACTATACCTAATAAGAGAGAATACAGGAAACCAAGTCAAAGAAACTTGATATAAGAATCAATACATCCATCTTAGATGCTAAAAAGGGCTAAAGTAAGAATATAGCTATCATTTATTACTATCTCTTCTACTCTCCTGATCAATCCCTAACCCAACTTCAAGTCAACTCCTCATCAATTCTACAATTGGCTCTAACCATAACCAATTCGTATCTAAATAGGTTAAAACTTATGAAACAAGGCCAAACAACTCTTTAAGAACCTTAGATTGACACCATTAAGCCATAAGATCTAAAGATAATTCCTTTTCATATAGATCAACAATGAACTTGTGAATAAATCAAGAAACCTTTACTTCTAATCAAAGTTTTTGAAATTCAATCTCTTTAGTTTGGGAAACACTTCTAAGGTTTTTTAGTAAACTCTTAAATAAATGAGACGTTTTAGATCTTTCCAAAGGAATTTTACCCTCAACAATTATTGGTCTTAAAACAGTTATCTTTGCTAAACAACTTTTCTTCTAAGGAAAAATCAAGGTAATACATGCTTAGAAATTTGTGAAAAGAAGGTGCTAAACTTGATAAAAAGATGCTTTTGAAGTTGTAAAACAAGTTTAAAAGACAAAACTTGAACAAAGCTGTAAGCCCCAAAATTAGCCATTCGAGGTTTTGATCGGTTGAAGGACCCGATTAAGCCTAAATTATAAAGTAAAGCTAGAAATATTAGTAAAATGATCCTGTAAGTTTGAATTTAAGAAAATAAGTAATAAAATAAAAGAATATAAAAATTCCAAATTTCAAGTGTATAACTCGTTATTTATCGAAAATGCGTAAAATGTATTCCGATAATTAACGAATCACTAGAGATAAATTATATGTATACTAAAAATCATAAAATAACCTAAATAATATTTAGGAATATTTATTTGCACTATATATGAATTTACATGTATGTAGAAATACGCGTAATTACTCAAAATACGCGTAATGTGCCAAAATAATACTAAATAATTAAAGAAAATTCATAATTAATTAAGAAAAAATCAAGAAAAATAAGGAATGATCCAGAATTGGGTCATGGCAGCTAGGAAAAAATAGAAAAAAATCGGCCAATTAAATTAAGATAATACAAAAGCCAAAAATTAAAGGATAAGGTAATTGTCTTGTCCAATTTAATGCACAATAAATTCCCTAAACGTCTATAAATAGGAAAAAAATTTAGAGAACTCCTTTAGACAATTAGGGATTTGAGAAAAATATAGAGACTCGAAAATTGAGAGAAAAACCAAGGAAAAAAAAAAGAAAAGGAAAATTGTGCAGTTAGGGCCACAAAGAAGAACCTAGACCTGACAGGCAGCTGGGGGTGGACGGTTACCACCACCACATGGTGGTGGAAACGCCCAGGTAGGCCGATACACCCATGGCCATCGATGGTGGCCGGAGCCACCCAAATCGGTGAGTTCGATTTCCAGCCCGATTTTGTGTAATTTTGTAAAAATAGTAAATATTATTATAAAATTATGAAATTTTTTATTATGAAATATTTTTGTATGTAGTTTTAGGAAAAATATTATTTTTATGAAAATATGTCTCATGATATAGGGTTCTTAAGAAATCGTGCAAAACCGTGCATATTTCGGTTTAGAAATAAATGACTTTAGGAGTGTAGTTTCGAGCCTAATTTTTTTTTTTTAGATTAATTAGATGATATAGAACAGTGCTATGAAACCTGTTTTCAAAAATTAATTTTTGAAATTTTTAGATAATTTTTAAGCCCTAAAATGAGGCATAAAATGGGTAATTTAGGGTTAATTAAGTAATTAAATGATTAATTACTGATTTAGTGAATAATTATATGTTTTAGGATGTTGAAATTTGATGGAGTATGATACTTATAGCATTTAGGGTGTTAGATGTAATTATTAGGTTAATTATGTAGTAAATGATTAATAAGGAAAAATAGTTAACTTTAAGTTAATTTTGTAAATTAGGGAAATTAGGAGTAAAATTTGATTTAGGATGAATTTAGACATTTTGAAATGATAATTGATGTTTAGGGATGGTAATTAAAGTGATAGAAATATTAAAAGTGCATTGTGTACATAATAGGCAATAATGCATAATATGTAATTTTTGAAAATATAATAAATAGAAAATATTAGGATAAAAATTGATATTATATAAATAATAAGGATATATAATAAATCTGATAAGAAACTTGAATTTATGTAATTATATGAAAAATGTAAAAATTTCTCACATCAAGAGTAAATTCGATACACTAATAAGGATATAAGTGTACCGGATGAAATAAAATACTGACTAAGGGTAATAATGACATTTAGGAGGTCGAGAATTAATGTGATTAATTTCACATTATGAGTTGAAACAAATTTCTAGGGTTGGAATATAAAACATTACTTAGAAATCGAGCTAGAACCTAATTTAGAAATCGATATGGAAACCAAACCCGAATCTAACCCCTAACCTAGAATAATTATAAAAGACTTAAGACCTAGATAATTAGGCATATTAAACCCTAAACAAAACCTAACAATAAGCGTTATAGGATAAAATGAACCTATAATAGTTATATGAAAAGCCGAAACCACGTTTGTGTTATAGGGATGATTGGTGATGGCCTGAGCAAATCGGATCTCGAGTGAGTGAGCGAGGAGTCGAGGTAAGATGGGAATTAATACACTGCTGTATTTTGGAGGGTTGAGATTATACTTGATTGTACTTGTTAGATAGCTGGCTGTGTACATGTGCTTGATTATAGTGATACTATGATTCTGTTTGTTGCTCTGTCATGTATTGTATGACTTGTATGAAATGATTGATCACCCTAAACTGGACTTAATCTAATATGCGACCAGTAATCATAATCGGACATGCATGGCAACCTGTTAGGGGAACTTAGGACTCTTCGGCCAAATACCGACCCCTTCGAAAGGGATAGCACAGGATTGCAAAATGATCCCTTTTTCATCCTCAGTCGAACTAAGTGACAAGAGAGGAGGTCATAGTGGGGGTGAAGACAGTGGTTCAAAGGTAGTCGCGGGAGGAGCAAGGTCTCTATTACACAAGCCTAGGTTTAGTCGTGAGCTGTTGCATTAACGGCAACTCCTCAACTCGGATTAAAGCGGACGCAATTTCTCTAATCTCACGACTGGCCGGACAACGTCGTGCGATGGAATTTGCTTGCACATGCATTGTACCTAATAAATGATTAAAAACCTCGTTATGTGTATGGTATAGACTTACTGAGCTATGGTTGCCCACATCCCTATAAACGTCGTGCAGGTGTTGACTAAGAAACAGTAAACAACTACTCTGAAGCTAGTAACTGTTGGATCCTGGGGAGTAAGGAAAAATATTTAAAGAACAAACATATATTCTTAAGGTCTAAGTTTTATTTTAGAATTATTTTTTTCATTTTTGAAGGATGTAATAACTGAATTATAGTATATATATATATATATATATATATATATATAAATTTTCTTACTTTCTTTGATAAATGCTTTATCTAAATTACAAACTGTTTACTTTAAAGCAGGTTAGTCGTGGACGCCTTGTGTAGATCAGGTCTAAGATAGCGGTTGTAAGGTCAACTTTTATCTTAGGATGGTTTACACGATAGGGCTGTTACGACTCTGCCGTTTCGGGGTGTGACAAAGATTGACAAAATAACGAGGAACAAAAGTCTAGACTCCCTTGAACCTAAACTAATTGGCTAGTTTAAGGTGGAATTGTCAGGTCGGTTCCAATCAAGCAACAAGGCCTTTTAGTTACACAACCAGTTGGTAAGGTAGGTTCCAAATGAGTATTAAGGCTCATAGGATAGGTTTTAGGTATAGTTTTTTGAAACCTACTCTCATATGGTAAGATATAAGTATGAGGTCTTTCTACTTTACATATATCATAAAACCTATACCCTAAAGCATAAATGTCATAGGCATTAGAGTGCCTTATGTCTACCCTATTGAAGTTATTAAATAATATGAGTAATGTGTAATAAATGATAAGATTATATCATTTGACCAATGAATATATTAATAGGAAGGAAATAGCTCAAGACCATAAGTTAACAACCTTAAATGGTTAAACCAAATGTTGTCCTCTCTTATTTTACGCTTTTCAATCTTTCTTTTATTTTTCTCATTTTTTTCCTCTAACTTTATGTGTTCTATCATTCCCCTTGTTTCTCATTTGTTAACATAAACTTGAAACAACAAAGATATAAAATTATTAACTTTTTTATTTTAATTGTATTGATTTTATTATAAGTTTCATATGTTTTGCTTACGAACTTGTAATGTCACACATATATTACCTTTTTGATATGACTTAAACTTAAAATTTATAAAAAGATAAGCTAAATTCATAAGTTCCATATGGTCACCTTTTTTTTTTTTTTGCTATTTGAAATGGAAAGGCACTTTGAAGAAAAAAAGATAAAGAAAAGGGAGCTATTGTGTTGGTGGTTATTAGGTTCGGATAGCATGTGTAGTTTAGACAACACATTTATTGAATAAACCTTTAAGGAAAGTGTTAATATTTAATAATTAGTAATAGAAAGATAATATAAGGATAATTAATAGAAAATTATGGTTAAAAAGCTTAGATAGCAAAAGAATTGGGCATTGGCTTTTTTTTTCTTATAGATGAATGAAAAATAACTAATAAAGTAAATTGAGAAGCAATAGTCAATTTATTAGGAGTAAAAAAGGTTAATACTTATCAAAAGAAAATTATAGAAGAAATAGAAATGGAATTAAATAAGAAAATGGATACAAAAGCAATTTAAACTACTTCACGAATCAATCCATTTTAAGAAGCTTCATTTTGATTCTATAGACCATTTTAAGTAGTTTGATCGAGAAAGGAGTTGCAAATCATATCATATAATGTGGTTAAGTCCTTGAATCAAACTAAAGTAAATGAAATTTTATTACATTACCTTTGGAGTTAATTTCAAAAGCTAGAAACTTTAGCTAGCATAACTTAATTCATAATACAACTCTTTTGGAAATGAATCCTCAATTTCCTCCCTTTACATGTTGTTATTTATAATCAATAGTTAGGATTATAAAAAAGAAGATACCATAAGGTAATTTTACTAAGTATTCGCTTTATAAAAGAGTTGGTACGGTGTTTAATTGCATTTTAGCCCCATATATAATATATAAAAATTCTAAAAGGTATCCTATTATAAAAGATATCTAATAATCATTCATTATTCAAACCTATTGATAATTATTTGATGTTGGAGTTGATTTTTTCTTCAAAATACCCTCATTGAAAGGGTGAATGTCGTAAATAGTACATAAACTTTATCAAAATGTTGAATTTATTACTCATATTTTGAAAAGATTAATTTATTATCTAACTTTATAAAGTTCATTTATTGGTATAGTTATAAATATGAATCGGGATTTAACCCATGGCCACTAATGGCTCGAATGACTCCCTTTTTGAAGTGGATTGCAATTAATTTCACTTTAAGCAACCATTCTAACCATCCTAGGATTAGGGGTGGTTGACGATCACTTGATGGAGGGTTTGATAACTACTTATAGGTAGTTACTAACCACTACTTGGTGTTAGGGTCACTGAAATGTTCTATTCTTGGTTTTTCCTTATATTTATGTTAGTAGATGGACTTAATAAAGTTATTTCTTATAACAAAAATAGTTACGAAAATTTCATTTAAGTAGCAAATTAATATTTTCAAATATAGATAGTAAATTATATATTTTGATAAAATTTGGATACATTTCATGACATTAACCTTTAAGGTGAAGTGGGTCACAATTCATATAAAAAAGTGAATCGTTTGACTCACTGATGATCATGGGTTAATTTTGACTTCATCCTTATATTTGTTAGGCTTAAGCCCAGTTAACCTAAATAGATACTTGCATGTGTTACTGTGCTTGATATTATCTTAATCTCTCTCTTTGTATCTTCTCTTGAATTCTCTTTAAGATTTGTCAATAGTGTGTTATATGAAACCATAATCTCACAAGCTCTTTTATGTTTAGTTCTAACTTTCATTCCCTCTTTTTAGATATTACGTAGATGTTCAATTACTAACTGATCTTTGTCTGTTTTCAGGAGGTCTTCAATGGTGATTCAAGTTCACTTAGACTTTAGAAGGTTAAGAAAGGAAGAATATATTTCTTCAAGAGGGTTTTGATGCCTTTTCCATCTCTTAGATTTTTATTATTTTTTTGCTTGTACATTGGTTATGGATCTATTATAAGTGCTTTTAGATCTAGTTACAACTATTATAGATCTAACTATTATGGATCTTTTAGACCTATTAATACTGTTGTACGATTGTTAGTTCTTATTTGATTTACATATAAAAACTCTTTATTTTTGTGAAATATTTCTTAGCCAAATTGGTTTCTTTATGCTTCATCCATTGGTCGTAAGAATATCCATGCCATTAAATAGACATGAACAAATTAGTTTGGATAGCAAAAATTACTAGGAAAACTTCAATTATGCAACAGATTGATTTTTTCAAAGTATAGGTAAATAAATTACAAATTTTGACAAAATTTAGAGATTAATTAATGACTGACATTATTATTTAAGTTCCACTCTATTCTTAATAATGATTATTATACTATAGTCTTATTTAATGTAATAAATTATACAGGAAACAAGACTTTGCAAAGAGATTCAATAAGTACTATATATTATGTATTATTATGTATATATAGTGTATAAATATAAATAAATCATTTATGTATATAATGTGTATAAATTATACATAGTAATTAATTTGATAATTATTCCTTTTATTATAATTCGTATTAATATCTTATTTATACGATATTTATACATAATACATAATGTGTAATACTTATTTATTTTTTTCTAAGATCTGGGAGGATCTTAATAATTAGTTTTGAAGTCGACGAAATTAAAGGAAATAAAGGAGGTTGATATCCCGACTTTTTAGATCTAAAAGTAAATTATGGTGTCCATAATTTTAAAGCCTTGTCTAATAACTACTGTCATATCCATCGCTAGCTAGTTTAAAGCCATGTCAGTTTGAGCTAATTAATATGCCCATTTTGCCGTGTCCGGCCTGAAACCGAGTGTATTTTTATTAGAATTACATTTTGTCGATATCGCTAGATTAAAGCCATGTCAGATTGAGCAAATATTTTCTGATGAATATTATGCCATCGAAAAAGTAAATATTTTCGGATTTTCACTCGACACACATAGAGGGAAGAAAACATCAATACTAACGCAGGGAAGTTACAATGACATTATATGACGCTGTCGTTTTATTCCCTTGAATGTCGTGTAAACAGAAATCAAGGGAATAATTTAATATCGTTGTCTCACAGATTGTGAATTGCTAAGTACGAATTCTAAAGTCACGTCGGCTTCAAAGGGCAATAATCTCCTTTTTATTATATAACATATTCAATTATAATTTCTCAAAATCAAAATGCAAATATATAACCTGATCAAAGGAATACGAAAAAACTTTGATAGAAATGATTTGAGCATTAGAAGTGGCAATCTCTAATACAAAAATTACACGATGATATGATATGACAACATCACGTTAAATTTATGGAAATAAAATCATAAATGAATACAATTCTTACAATTGATTAATGGGCAAGTGCCTCGAGCGAGATACGAAATCATACAGGAGTAGAAGATGAATTGACTATTCAAAATATTTGATCCATTTTTATGAGGTTTCATATTAATCCAAATTTAAAATGAAACGTGATAATTTGCAGATAATATAGACCATACTTTGAAGGAAAAAAAAAGAAGGAAAGAAAGATAGACCACGCTTCCGCTCATACGGCTCCCTTTCGAACAGACATCCATGTCAGAAGAGAGAGACATAAGAAGCCAAAAACCTAAAAGATTCACAGGACGATCACACAGACACAATTTTATTATCGAGGAGACTGGACCCAACACACCGGACACTTTCCACTCCATCTCACACTTCATCGTTTACAACGACTGAAAGAGAAAAACAGACACGTCTTTATGATAAATACAACCTAAAATCAAAAGCCTACGTATCGACTAGCAACACCAACTGCAACTTGCCATGTAATCACCTTATTACATTGATTATTACTAGCAGGGAGGCAAACCCTTATTATATTGCTAGAACTAAACCGGGCACAGATTTCCCGATCCGGTTTGAGACACTGCTCTCCCACAGCGACGGATAAGGGCAATGGGGCGGCGTAGGATGAATCTGAGCGGTCGATTCCTTTGACTTCGAGTCAGCAAAACGTGTGACCGTTAGTGCAGTGTTGAAGTACTCCCTGACTTTGGTTATCAGCCCATCAGTCACCGTCCAAGCGTGGACCCAAAAGATCGAGCGGTTGGGATCACAGCCCTCAGCAAGAACGGTGGACCCCAGGGAGGTTATTGTGTCAGGTACGAAAGTGAAGGAGGCTTCGTTGGATGACGTGGCAGTGGCACCAGTGAGCAGGTGCATCAAATACTGGTGGGTAGGTGGACCATGGAACCACCACTCAAGGTCAGGGGCTAGGATCTGGTGCACCGTGTCCACGTGTAGGTTCTGTAGGGCTTTGTATAGGGCATTGACCACCCTTTGGTTGATGGAATTCGGTCCTTCCAGAGTTTCAGTGGAGTTAGCCAGTTCTTGTGTGGGATGATGGGGGGGGGGGGGGTAGGTGGTTGGGTGGGGTGGGGTGGTGGAGGTGTGAGAGAGAGAGATGAGAGATGAGTGGATGTACGTGAGTTACGAGAGTGAGGAAAAGTTTTAGTGGCGTTTGACTGAGGAGTGAATGAAGAATGGCGGAAAGGTCGGAGGGCTTATATAGGGAAAGAGGTTGTGAAGGGATTGATAATTATGTGCTGGTGCAACTTGCTAGTTTTCATTATCGAGGGTTCTTTAATCTTTTTATTCTCAAAGTCAGAATGGGGGTGCCAATTTTGGATGGATTAGAAACCATTCAACATGTAGCACGAGTTTCAATTAATTTTTCCAGCGTTATTCTGTGCTTGTTAAACGCTTCACATATTATCTGACTGTAAACTCTCTCTACACGAAGAACCTGTGCCATAACTATTGACCACAAATATGAAATATATATATATATATACACACACTAACTATGTCCCATGTAATTTCAACTCAGGTCTTATACACTCGATCTAGAACAAATTACTTAGAAATTTGGTATAAGCAAAATATTGGGTACATATAGATACAAATGTCTCAAATAATTTCTTTTCAAGTCTTTAGATTCAATTTATATCTATATATATTTTATATAGGATTCTCTTATTTCATGTTAAAATTTTACTATTATTTGTTGGTCCAAGTTTCATTATTGTAGAGAAGAATCTCATCTACATTCAACTAAATCTAATATTACCATGTGTAGCAAGGAAAGGAAAAAAAAACATTTGATTTAGATATTATATATGAACAATAGCCTATAACTAATGGAGATATAGGTGGGATAAGACACCATACTCCAAACGAAATCAAGTCCCCATCACTAAATTATGCATAGATTGCACATGGCAAACAATTTATGGGATAAAGCCTATATATATACTCAAACTTTATAAAATGTTCGTTTTGGTATCTGAACTTATCAATTTTTCATTTTAGGTCTTAGATCGTTTAAAATGCACATATCGAGACCTTCGTTAATCTCATATGTAACAACTGTTAACATTTGTTGATGTGGAGTGCCTCTTCCTTACGTGGCAATGTGCTAGACTAATGCAAATAAAACAGAAAAAAATGAAATCCACTTTGTCCCAAATAAAAATCAAAATCCACCTTTGTTTCTCGTGCCATACTCTAGTATAAAGGTAAAGCAAGAATAGAAAAACCATAGTTGAATCACAAATTGAAATTGAAGTCTACATCGTCAACCCTTTTTTGTCTACCTACAACAATGCACAACAATAGCAAGGAGAATTGCACTTCAAGCTACATCATTGTTGTTTGCCCCTCTTTGATGATCGACAAATAGTCCATTTGATGTACAGTACTTCTACTTATTAAGATGTAAGATGTAACAAGCTTAAACTTCGAAAAACTATCGGTAAAGGTTCTATGGTTGTCTTCTATTCCACGAGAATAGAAGTTATGGATTTTTTAGGTGGGTTAATAGTATAGATGATGGGTATACTGTGCCGAGAAGGAAATTATACCTTGGTGGAGAGCCGCATGTTAGAGACTCGATTCCTTAGCTAAGTAATGAAAGTTGGATTCCTTGCAATAGGAGATCCATATGCTAAGGTAGGACATAAAGGCACAAAAACATGCAGAACATGAAAGTAGGATATGAAAATGTGTGAAATTGATGTTGATTCCTTAGGTTATTATCACATTGTTTTTGTCATGGATAGCTTAGATTGATGAAAAGGTTGTATTGTTCCAAATAGGTTGTTCAATGTAGTTATGCATTAGGATTTAGATGCAATATGTTATGTAATATGTAAATATACAGTGTAGTCTTTTTATAATTGTTAGTCAAGCTTCAATTCTCTTACCTGAGATAATGTACTGGTTCTTATTTGGTAAAGTTAGTGAAGATTTATTTGTTACTTTAGAAACACCAATAATTGTTTTGATGTTTGACTTAAAAGTCATTGTGGACAATAGATAAAGAAAGCCATGTTCCATGTATTTGAAAACAAAATCTATTAGCTATAACAAATTAAGTTTTTGATAAGCATAACTCAAGAGAAAGATAAAAATCTTTAGCAAATTCAAAGGAATACTAGATGGTAGCTAATACTAACACTCAATGTATGAGCCATGTAGAAAGACTAACACTTAAAACTCAATGGATAAAAAAAATATTGCAGCGCTAGTGCTAATCCTTAGAGGGAAAAAAATTAAATAAAAACCCCATTTCCTTATATGGTCTCAATATCTATAGTAAACAAAACTAATAATGAAATGATGCTCAAAACATACCTTAGCAAGTGTATATGCTTGTGTGTATCGGGTTTGTGTGCTTTTATAGATTCAAATTGTACCTTCTGCATTCAATCTAATGTGTGTGAATTTCACTTTGCTCTAATATTCTCTACTACAATAAAAAAAAACAAGGACTAATAGGGTTAAATGTGAATACAAGAGGATTGTACTTTCAATACATTTGGTAGGGCGATTCAATAGGTGAGTTAAATGGCAATGAATGGATAGGGAAGAGTTAGTTGGGTATGTTAAATGCTTATTAGTGTTTTAGTGCCACTTTAGGTTCCTTAACAAACATCTACTTCCATTTTTTTTTTCCATGTCACCACGTTTTAGTATATTAAAGGTTAGACACATTCCACATTAGCATATATTGATGATGTCTGTTTCAAAAACTTTGTAATGGAGGTCTCATTATGTGCATTTTAAATAGTTCAAGACTTGAAATAAAAGATTGATAAGTTTAGGTACTAAAAAGAACATTTTAAAAAATTTAAGCACCTATACAAGCTTTATCTCAACAATTTGTGTATAATTATATAATAGTAATAGTTGTATTTGTGTCACATTGAAATAATATTCTTATTTTGAGTTATATGTCTATATAACCATATTTGCAATTTTTTTTTTTTAAATTGTGTTCATAATCATAAAATTGTTACCTTAGACAAGGAGATAATACCTTAAACATTTCATAGATTGTGTTGACAAAGTTATAGTATACTACCATTAGTTTTACAAGTGATGCAATTGGATTGAATAAACACATATAGTAGAATGATTAATTTTAATCTCAACTTAGCTAATTTATTATTTTTAACATGAAACATGATCTAAAGAGATAGACACTTTGGAGTAATAGATCGATGAAAATGGATTTCATCTTCTCAATTTAAAGATCAATAATTAAAATTTCTTAAATTTTAAGTTACATCATGATGTCATTATAATATTATCATTTTCTTTATAGTTTCAAGCATTGATCATATGTAGCAGTAGGAGTAAGCGAGTATAAAATACATAGGATATGACTATAGGTATATGTTTTAAATTTTTATCCATGGAACTCATATTGTGGCCCTTTAGAACCACCATGTACCTTGTATCCTATATATTTTACAGGATATAGGATACCATGTGGAACCTGTATATTTTTCTTTTTTTTTATTCTATGCTCTTTTGAAATATTATGCATATACATAATTAATATCAAATTTGTAACTAGACTAATAGACCAAATAATAATAATAATTTGAAAAAAATTTTATATTCGTAACACATCTAATCATAACAATATAAAACTTTCATGGGTGAAATAGAGAGTATTCTCGTAATTGAAACATTCAACCCTTAGTTGGGTTATGCTAAATTATTTTTTTTTATCTTTTATTTTCAAATCATTGAAACAAAAGTTCTATCATATCATAAAATTCTTATACACATAATAAAAAATAATGTGTTGAGTAATTCTAATAAAATATATAGGACAATAAGTTAAGATTTGAGATATTTTTAATATCTTTCTAAATTACCATAAGTAAAAGAGAAAGAAAGTAGCATAAAAAAAATGAAATAATAAACACAAGAGTGTGCAATATTGTGGTTTTAATATAGGTTAAGCTTTTGTTGTTAAGGTTAAAAAAAATGTAATATTATTAATTTTTTATTTTTTAGAATTATTTAATTAATATTATAAGGTGCATATAAGGTACCATAAAATTTATATCTTATATATTTTAGAATATAGGTTCCAAGGTAGGTATAAGATTTATTGAAATCATATTTTTATCCTACATTGTAAAAACAGAGTATATATGATATACTTTGAGTTTTAAAAAAAGTATGATTTGAAACCTATCCTTATACTTTTTTTATTCACTTAAAATCTATTTGGTGGAGTAAAGTCCAGGATTTTAAATAGATATTCTATATAATAAAATTAGTCACTTATCTCTCCGTAGCAAAATTTAAAAAAGGTAAATTGATGGTTATGAAGCAAATATAAATGGCGATAGTTCAAACCTGACTCATAATGAAGTAGCTAAATCCATGCTTTCGTAATAAAAGAAACTAGCTTTAGGCATTTTATTTATTTATTCATTTTAGGGAGATAAGTTTTCTCTTAAGTGGATACCTAAATGCCAAGTTAGGTTTGCACTTTTACCGATATGAAAAGCGGCATCCTTAGATAAATGTTACACAGTGACGGGCTTTTACGAGTTTTGTTTTTTACATTTCTTTGTGTCGAACGATTAGTTGAGATTAGTCCCTCATTAGAGTGAATATATTTATAAAATTATGAGTACAAGAGATATTCGTGAGAGACTTGTCGATCCCCGAAGACTTCAGAAAAGTCTGAAAATCCAGTCAATGTAATCATCCCCGGCTCTGTATGACCTTTCAGCATTGGGTGACAGGAGAGAGCGTACACCCTGCTATAGTTTACGTTGTCCACTTGGAAAGTCGTTACAACAACGTGGGATAAATTATTGGTCCAAGACACAGCCTACCATGTCTCAGTGTTATCTCGGGCATGAAGATAAATAACCCCAAAGACATCCAAGGAATGCATCTTACCCTTGTCAATTCTTAAAAGAAAAGGAAAGAAAATTAAATTAAATTAAATCGATAGGAGAAAAGAAGGTCGTGAGATCCAATATATCCTTCCATCTTGTTTAGATAGTAGAGGATAGAATAATGGAAAATGAACGGAATGCTTACACTCTTTCAATATGAAAAGTTAGTTTATATTAATAAAAAGGTTCGAATGCCATATTAAATTTCTATTTTTGCCTAACAAGACTATAAGTTGTGTTTGTCTGAAATTTAATAAAAAGGATAATATTCTAATTTTATAAACTTTCTCCCAAGAATGCCTCCGATTTGGAGTCATTTAAATTATATTCGGCCCATGTATTTATTACTTTTCAAAGTAATCCATTCCAATTACTCTGAATATTTGAATTAGAGAAGTTTTACTGAAACCCAGCATTCGTCCCATTAAAATCAATCACTCCAAAATTCTTTCATCGAAGCAAATTGTAAAAGGATGAGGCATAGGGATAGATATTATACAAAGCAGAGAGATGCATCAAGTATTCTATAAGATCCTAACATACCTGTCAAAGTCGAAGGGTAAGTTCAAATATACCATTCAAATCAATCGCTCTAAAAATTCTTTTATCCGAACAAATAGTGCTTTACTGATGATAATAAATTATAAATGACAAGATGAAATAAGAGTGAAAACTAATGAAAATACAAACATGAATGAGTGGTTATATGCGAGTAAATAAGATGAGATATAACACCGTTTAAAAGAAAGTTAGAGTAGCATCTATAAATGAGAAGATGAGTGGAGCACGATTAGAATAGTTTAGCCATATACAAAGACATAATTTAACAGCACTTGTTATATTAAAAATCATGGTACTTCAAGAAACCATGAGGGTCTTGACATCCTAAATTATTTAGAGATGACATGCAAATTAGTAGCAGAGGTAATCATGTTGGGTTCGGTTTATCTAATGGACATTCAGTGAGTGCCATTTGTAGAGCTCCTTTTAGAGGATCAACACAAGCATTTTTGGTAGAGAATAAGCAATCTTCAGATGATGATGGCGTGGACCACTTTTCGACCATGCATATGGAGGGTGAAGTTTAGGGAATTGAGAGAGGAGGTGCCTCGGATCAATTGAATTTGAGTGTTCTTTAGCTTGCTCAACCTTAATTTGATGGACATGTTCTCTTCCAATATGAATCCTTAACCTTTTAAAATCATGGCCTGGAATGCAAGGGGTGTAAGTTCAGAACATTGATGATGTGTTGTTAGGGAATTATGGATGCAATATGACCCAAAAGTTATTATTGTTACTAAGACCTTGATGAGTATAGAGGGAGTTGAGTGCCTTTAAGAACATGTTAGAATGAACAAAATGTTATGTGTAAGAGATGATGGTCATAAGGGTGGTATAGTTGTCTTGTGGAATCAGGAAGATGCAGGAATTATTGAAAGTACAACAAATCACTTTTGAAGTACAAGTATGTAACTCTTCCTATTTTTGGTTTCTATCTACTATATATGCTTCTCCTCATTTTGAGGAGCATTGTCTCCTTTTGGGAAGATTTAGAATCTTGAGCCATAGTTTGTACTAGACCTTGGTTCATCATTGGAGACTTTAATGAAGTGTTGAATAGTAATGAAAAGTGGAGTGGACAACCAATTTGTCAATATCATGCTGATAGATACCATAGATGTATGGACACATGCAGGATGCTTAACTTGGGTTTTACTAGGCAAAGGTATACTTAGTAAAAAAAATCTAGGAATTTGAATGATCTTGTTCCAACTACGTTTGATAAGGCTTGGGCCAATGATTCTTAGAAGTTGATTTACCTTGAGGCTAAGCTTATGCATTTGGTTATGAGCCATTTGGACCATTACTCATTTTGTTAAGTGCTTATCCAACTTGCAAAGGAGGTTTAAAGAAGGAAAGACCATTTCATTTCCAACCCATATGGCTGAGCATGTACTTTAGAAATTTCTTAGCTACCAATTGGATCCTTAACTCTTTCATATATTTGAAGGATTTAGGAGAGTTTATTACTAAGTTAAGGTAGTGGAGCTGCGAAGTCTTTGGTATGATTGGGGCAAGAAAGAAATATATTACATAGAGAATCGAGGAGTTGAAGTGAGACTTTTGGCAAACGCTCATTCAGCTTTTCCTTAACGGAGAAAGATTTCTTTAGAATGAACTTGAAGCTATGCTTTCTCAAGAAGGGAAATAATGGGCAGCAAAAGCATGATTATGTTGGTTGATTAATGGAGAAAGGAATAAGCATTTCTTCCAAATTAGTGCTCTAGCAAGAAGGTTAAAAACTCATATTTTAGGTCTATTTGACTTGGTCGAAAATTGGATTTATGATGTGGAGGGGATTCAAAACTTGATTAACAAGAACTTCTCCTCTTTGTTCTCTATTTAGAAGGATTCTTGTCCAATATCTTTCTCTTCTTAGGAATTACGGTATAATGTTCTCTCGCCGAAGATTTCTTCCCTGTTGAATAGTGAAGTGCAAAATGAGGAAGTCAAACTTGTTTTATGGAGTATTGAGAATGATAAGGCTTTAAGCTTGGATGATTTAAATGTTGAATTCTTTAAGAAGTGTTGGGACATTATGGGTAGTATAGTTTGTTCTACAGTGCGAACTGATATGAGGCAAGTGCACCTATCAATTTTAATATAGCGGATGTGAGTCCGAGTCGATCCCTCAGAGATTTTAAGTACTAATATTAACTTTAGCTTTATTATCTAACCGGAAAATTATGTTGAGTTGAATGAATTAAAAATACTGAAATTAATAAACTAAACTAATTATGAAACTTGATTAAGCAAATTAGAAAGCAATAAAACTACGAACGACTTCAAGTATGCAATAATGTATTTAGGAATTATTTCCCCTAGTGTTTAATACGTAACATTTTTAAAATATATCCAATTCAATTTTTATTATTCTTGACCGGAGGGATTCACAATTAAAGCTAATATCTTTCTTAAACATATTAACCCTAATCCTAAATTATTTACCGGAATCTCTTCACTTAGTAATATAACTTAGAATCGCATTAATGTATAATGAATTCCCACACAAATAATTAACTTTCTAGAAGAAACATGTATCTTATCTCTAAGTATACATGTAATTCTCTTCAATTATGCCTAGATCTAATTACACATGCAATTTCTCAATCAACATGCATAATATCATATATTGACACTCTAGAATTATCAATCCACAACTAAACAACATAATTGAATCAAGAAAAGATAGAAACTTTATTGAAATTATAATTCAATCCAAGAGTTACATGAAACCCTAGGTTCCATAATCCTAAATACTTGAATTCTAAGCTATCATAACGAATCTAAAAACAAGTTCCATCAAAAACATAAAATAAAGCATGGAAAACCCCTCTTGATTTGATGAACAATCTCTCTAATCTTGAAATCGATGTTGTTCTCGCCTCTTTCTTGATTGATGTTCTCCTTAAGTCTCTTCTTGTCTCTTTTCTTGTGTCTCCTCGTTTCTGTAATGTCTCTCTTGTCTTTTGAAACCTTAATATATCCTTTTATATGTATATTACAAAGATTCTGTTTTCGTCACCAGACACGGCCTGAGACATGACCGTGTCCCCCGGTCTTGTAACTTTCTACACTAAGGCAAAATTTTCTACACAACTTTAAAACTTCATAGCTTCTTCATTTGAATTTCGATTTGAGTTAAATTTGATTCCTTTTCTTCGTTTTCGATCATAAAACGCATTCAAACCTTGAAATCAACATTTTACTCAATTAAGTATCAATTTATTTAAAGAAAACCAAAAATGTAAGGGAAATACTGTAAAATCACCATATGAAATATGTTTAAAATCAGAGTTATCACGAACAATCCTTAAGAGTGGTTATATGCCAAAGGAAGTTAACAAGACCTTAATTGTTTTAATTCCAAAGTGTATGTGGGCTAACAAGTTAAAGGATTTTTGTCCAATTAGTCTATGTACCACTGTATATAAAATTGTTTGTAACCTAATGGTGAATACACTTAGATGATATCTAAATGACTTGATTAGTCTTAAGCAGTCAAGCTCTATTCCCAGAAGGCATGCTAGAGATAACATTATAATTTTCTAGGAAACCTTTCACCTTCTAAATTAGAAAAAGGGTAAGGGAAACTAGATGATGGTTAAGTTGGATCTAGAGAAAGCCTATGATCGAGTTGAGTAGGACTTCATGTGGAATACGTTACAGTTGTTGAACCTCCCCAAAAGTTAGATCAAACTTATTTCTAGTTGTTTCTCTATAGCATCTTATTGAATTTTGCTGAATGGATCTATGATGGAGAGTTTTGTCTCTTCTAAAGGTTTAAGACAAGGTGACCCTCTTTCACCTTATCTCTTTATTCTTGTCATGGATATGCTAAGCCACTTCATTCACTCCTTTGTAGACCAAAAAGAATGGAAACTAATTTCTTTTATGGGGTCAAATTTTTAATTATCCCATTTGTAGATGATATTGTTCTTATGGGTGAGGCAACTGAATCTAATGCTAAATGTATGCTTAATGCCATCAAGATTTTTGGTTCTCTTTCCAAATAGAAGGTGAACATTGATAAATCTTATATTATCTTTTCAAAACACATGAATGTTGATGAGAAAAGAAAGATATGTGATGCTTTCAATATTAGAAGAAACACGAGCTTGGGAAAATATCTCCATATTCTAACAAAGGAAGGTAGCAAGCTAAATACGTAAGATTTTGAGTTCCTTATAGAAAAACCTAGGAGGAATCTAGCTTGTAGGAAAGTAAAAATATTGAGTATGGTGGGAAGAAAAGTTCTAGTTTCTTCAGTTTTGGAGAGTATTACAAACTATTATTCCTAAGTAGTGGTAATCTAAATAATATTTCTGGTAAGTTTAAATACATACATAGAGAGTTCTTTAGGGTTTAACGTCCAATAGTCGAAAGCAGCTTTAGATTAATTAGAAAAAGATTAAGTTGCCAAAAGAAAAGGGTGGTTTAGGCTTGGTAGATGTACATAGGCGTAACCAAGCTAATATGATCAAGCTCTCATAGCATCTGAATAAACTAACATGCTGTGGGTAAGTTTCTTAAGAACTAAATACTATCTTCGAGATGGTTAGTGTAGGGTACATATAGTTTCTAAGTTATATGTTGCTCTCTACTCTACTATGGCTTGGTTGAATTATAGAGAAAGAGTCAGGGTGCGTAATGGTTTGACCACTCTTTTTTGGTCTGATAATTGGGTTGAAGTAGTAAGAGTATTTGAGTGGCTTTATGGTCCCCTCAATAAATTCGATAACATCCCAACAATTAAATAGGTTTGGAATGGAATGGAATGGATCAATGGAAGGAGGATACTATTGGGTATCCAATTGATCAGGATATTTTGTAGAAATTAGGATGTATTGTTGTCATTGATGACCCGTCTGATAAGGATGTTTTAACATGGTTAGGAGAAATTAGTGGAGAGGTAACTACAAAATCATCATATGAAGTTCTTTGTAAGGAAGAGCATGAGGAGGGAATTTAAAAGATTAGACTAGGGTTTGGAAGGTCCTTAATATTCCTGGAAACCTATTGTTGGTTTAGAAAATTCTTAATCAAGGCTTACCTACAAGAGTGTTGCCCTTTTTGTACTCGAGCAGATGAATCTCTATCACATTTGTTTTTAACATGCCCTTATAGCTAAGAAGGATAACAATTGCCCAGGATAGAGGATACTTTGGAAGTGCATAGAGACGATAAAATTTTGAAGTGGTTATAGAAGAAAATAGAATAGAGGAAAGATAAGTGGCGATAAGTTCATACACCTATCCTAATCCTCATTCCTTTCATATTAATAAGAATCTAGATGGAGAAAATATTAAGGAAGGTTGTTTTGAAGCCCACAAGAAGTCTACTTAAGACTCCATAAGCCCAACAAAATCACTAACTTTAGTTTGAACAAAAAATAAGCCTATTTGACAACTTAAGCCTACATAAAAGCCCAAGGAGTTTTTGTTAGCACTAAGAGTGTAAGCCAAAGTTAGAAATCTAACCTTAAGGAGTATTTTAAGTTTAGAATAAAGTCTTAAGCCCATGCTCAAAGAAATTCCCTAGTTATCAAAAAGCTCATTAACTAAACAAAACCCAAAAGCACTCCAAATCATTGGGATCGCTACTATTTTGACTTATGGGTAGTCTTTCACACCTCATTATGAAAATCCAACCTTACCATATTAATATACACTCGAACACGATAAAGATTGACTATAAGATCATAAAAATCGGATTTAAAATGAGAAATTTATACACGATTAAACTTTAAGTAAAAACCGGGAAAGATATGAAACCAAGTCAAAAGTATAACTAAAAGCGTCTTAGTTTAGTTTAGTTTTCCAAATCCTATTTCAAATCCTTATAGTATTATATTTGTGATGTCTAGGGGACTTGGCTTTTAGGAGACGAGCTATCCTGGGTTATTTTGATTAATTCGCATGGCTGAGTGAGTGAAATGCATGTATATGAATTTATGATTGAATGCTATGACTTGCCAATTATATAATAATGGAAATTGTTTGTGATAATTTATACATGCGATTATATGGAATGAAATTGTCTAATCACCATGAAAAATTGAATTAATCACTTATATGATTAAGAAATTACATAAATCATGCATTCCCCAAAATTACATTTAGATAACACCGACTGCCGTTTCACGTAGAAGATGAGAAGGGACTTATAGGAGGAGGGCCTTCTACAGGATTAGGCACTAGCTATGTCATCATTTTATTGAGTTTTTGTCTTAAACTGACAGGCTTATTAGGCATTGGGAGATGCCAACCATCGGCGAGGGGCTATGTCTTGTGGCTTCTGCTTAGGGCATATGTTTGTAGATTGTGAAGGCCACTATATCATTAGACTTAGGTTTTTGAAAATATAATTTGTTGCTCAAGAAAGAAAGTATATATATATGGTTTTGTTTTGACTTAAGCACAATAGTGCAAATGAAATAAAACCAATGGTCTGGAACCCAGATTTTGGTTTTGGTCAGTTAATTATCTCCAAACCCCGACTACAGGGGGCATAATTATGAGTTACATGCAATTCTTAGGCTATTGCATGTATTGTTTGGCACACTGATTGATTATACATTTATATGTTTGTACATTAAATAAACTTTTTTCATGCAGTATTGACGAGGAGATTTATCTCACTAAGCATAAGCTTATACCCCAACAGTTTTTTTCCTTATAGGTTGATCAATAGTTGGGATAGGGATAGGAATCGAGTGCAAAGTGCTACCATTGAATACGTATGATGAAAAGCTTATGTAGTTAATTTTGAATTCTCCGGAAAACAACTAATATCTCAATTAAGTTTAGTATCTTTAGGAAGTTTAGAATTTTCTGGAATTATCTATCTTCTTTCACTATTTTGGTAAGAGATACTAATTCTCTGTAGTTTTGAGGAATTGCGGAAAAATGGATATTCATAATTATTTATATTATATAATGAGTTAATGAACTCAAATTGAAGACCCTAAAGATTAATTATTTAGAGTCTTACAATCTCTGACTTACAAGGTGATTTTCTTATCATGGGTATACACGTGATATGAAAATTTTAAGCAATACTACTAAGCTCTCCCTAGGTTCGTTATACTTAATCTACACCTACAAAAGACTCTATGAGGATTGATACGGATTCTAGTAGATGAAATATGGGCCTAATATAATGCGTAACCAAAAGAGGAGGTCTGAGTTGTAAGATCGCTTAAAAAGTAAATGATAATCAAGGGTAAGTAGGGTTTTACATGCATTGACGATGAATATGATACACCAAAGCCTCACACAAGCTTAGGTCACACTTGATATGACACACAAGTATAGCTAAAGGTTACTCGCCACTAGTCTACACTCAATGGGTTAGATAAGAGTAGCTTAGGAGTAAGTAAAAGAACACTTAGCTTAAGTGAGAGTAAAAAAGTTCAGTGTAATCTCTATGTTGGTTCCTTACGGCTATTACATTATGTAAGTATGCATAGTACCAGTTAGGGTAAATCCTAAATTATAGAAAATTACAGAAATAGATCTTTACTTGCTAAACAAAAGGAGAATAATTTACAGTAAAAACATGAAATCGTACAAAAGCAACATCAGAAAGGACAGTATGGATGTTAGAAAGGTTAGGGCTTACATGTTTCACTCAGTCTGTGGTCCTAATAATACTACGTACCAAGTAGGGGTAGGTCTTTGATCAGGTTTGGTTGGCGTCGGTAGTTTGGCACTTAGATTACTAGGGCTAGATAAGAGTTGGCGTGAAGATAACTCACATTTGGGTTAGCCTTAAATGGTCAGCCCTTGATAATTGTTGTCACACCCTGAAGTGGCAGAGTCGTAACAGCCCCGCCGTGTAAACCATCCTAAGATAGAAATTGGCCTTACAACTGCTATCTTAGACCTGACCTACACAAGGCATCCACGACTAACCCGTTTTGAAGTAAACAGTTTGTAATTTAAATAAATCATTCCTCTAAGAAAGTGAGGAAATATATATATTCACTATAATTTAGTGATTACAATTATCGTTTGCAATGTTTCTTTGAAATATATTTCCTAGTTATTACATTATTAAAAAAAATGAGAAGTTTTAAAGTAAAAGCTTAAACCTTAAAAATATATGTTCGTTTTTCAATATTTTTCCTCACTCCCCAGGATCCAGCATTTGCTAGCTTCAGAGTAGTTGTGGCTGCTTCTTAGCCAACACCTGCACGATGTCTATAGGGATATGAGCAACCACAGCTCAGTAAGTTAGGACGGAGGACTTAAAACTATACCATACACAAAACAAGGTTTTCAATCACTTATTAAGGGCAATGTATGTGCAAGCAAATGCCATCGCACGACGTTATCCGGCCCGTTGTGAGACTAGAGAAATTGTGCCCACTCTAATCCAGGTTGAGGAGTTGCCGTTAATGCAACATCTCACGACCAAACCCAGGCTTGTGTAATAGAGACCTTGCTCCTCCCGCGACTACCTTCGAACTACTGTCTTTACCCTCGCCGCAACCTCCTCTCCTGTCACTTAGTTCGATTGAGGATGAAGAAGGGACCATTTTGCAATTCTGCGCTATCCCTTCCGAAGGGGTCAGTATTTGGCCGGAGATTCCTAAGTTCCCCTAACGGGTTGCCATGCATGTCCGATTATGATTACTGGTCGGATATTTACTTAAGTCCAGTTTAGGGTGACCAATCCTTTCATACAAATCATACAATACGTGCCAGAACAACAAATAGAATCATAGCATCACCCATAGTCAAGCACATGTGCACATCCAACTATCTAATAAGCATAACCAAGCATAATCTCAAGCTTCCCAAAATACAGCATTGTATTAATCCCAACTTACCTTGACTCCTCGCTCACTCACTCGAGGTTCGATTTGCTCAAGCCATCGCCGATCATCCCTATAACACAAATGTGGTTTCAGCTTTTCATATAACTATTATAAGTTTGTTTTATCCTATAACGTTTATTATAATGTGTTGTTTAGGGTTTAATATACCTAATTATCTAGGTCTTAAGTCTTTTATAATTATTCTAGGTTTGGGTTTAGGTTCGGGTTCTGCATCGATTTCTAAATTAGATTCTAGTTCGATTTCTAGGTACTGTTTTGTACCCGAACCCTAGAAATTTGTTTCAACTCATAATGTGAAACTAACAACATTATTTCCAGATACCCTAAATACGATCACTACTCCTAATCAGTATTTTATTCCATCCGGTACACTTAAATCCGTATTAGTATACCGAATTTACTCATATTGTGAGAAATTTTTATATTTTTCATATAATTACCTAAAATTGAATTTTGTTTCAGATTTGTTATGTTCTGGTTTTCATTATTTTAGTATCTAATTAAACCTAATTTTTCCATATTTATTAATTTTCAATTCTACATATTCCTAATTTTCTACATTTACCACATAATACCTTCATTACTTACACTTAACACTCCATAGACTAGGATTAGGTTTCCACATCAGAGATTAACATCTCTAAACATCTAATTACTATCTAAATCAATAATTAATATCCTAATCACCTAATTAACTCCAAATTGCCCAATTTTTCCATCATTTTAGGGCTAAAAATTAACTTAAAAATTTCGAAAATTAAATTTAAAAAAATGGCTTCATAGCACTGTTCTATATCTCATGAGCATCCTACAAAAAAAAAATTGAGCTCCAAACTACACTCCTAAAGTCATTTATTTCTAAACCAAAATGTGTTCGGTTTTGCATGATTTCTTAAGGACCATATATTAAGGGATATGTTTTCATCAAAATAATATTTTTCCAACAAACTATATACAAAAATGTCCCAGAATAATAAAATTCATAATTTTCTAATAATATTTACTATTTTTACAAAATTGTACAAAATCGGGCTAGAAATCGGACTCACCGATTTGGGTAGCTCCGGCCACTACGGGCCGCCGTGGCCTTATTGGTTGGCATGGGTGCTGCCACTACCGTGTGGTGATAGTGGCCGTCCACTTCCAACTGCTCGTCTGGTGTGGGTCCCCTTTGAAAGCCCTAACTGCACAGTTTTTCTTCTTTTTTTTTTCTAACTTGAATTTTTCTCTCAATTTTTGCCTCTCCCTAATTTTTTATGATTTCTAACTGTCCAAATGAGTTCCTGAATTTTTCCTGCTATTTATAGGCATTTGCTGTAATTAATATGCATTAATTTGACAAGACTTTGCCCATTTTCCTTAATTTTTGGCTTTTAGGTGTCAAATTTTTATTGGCTAATTTTTCTTTTGCAGCTTTGGACTTGCCATGACCTGATTTTGATTAATCTTATCCTCTTTTGATTTTTTCTGATTTTTTCATAATTATTTTATAATTTTCTTTAATTATTTACTTAGTTTTTGGCTAATTTAAGTAATTTCACGTATTTTTATTTACACATAAATACATGTGGGGTACACGTGAACATTCCTAATTATTATTTTAGTCATTCTAAAATTTTTAGTATACATATAATCTATCTTTAGTAATTTATTAGTCATTTGATTACACTTTTTGCATTTTCAATAATTAATACTTATTAGGCTTAAAATTTGAAAATTTTATAGTCTCCTATTTTATTACTTATTTTCTTAAATTCAAGTTTACGACGTCAGTTTTACTAATATTTCTCTCGTTAGTTTATAATTTGGGGTTTGATCGGATTCCTTAACCGATCGTCCAAAACCTTAAGTTCTAAGTCCAATCCTACAGTCAATTGGCTTAGTTTTGGGGTTTATAATTGTCAGTTTAGCCTCAGTATTGTAGAGATGGCTGTTTTCCTGATTTGGTGCTTGGATTAATGTATTGTGGAGGGGTCAACTTCGCATGTCGGCTGATAACCTTGACAGCTTCTTGGATGGTGTGGAGAGCAAAACAGCTCGAAAGATCGGATTAGGGTAAACACTACTCTTTTGCACTTAACTCACATGAAACAGGTCGGTAAACTATTAGAGAAAGCCCTTAGGTTTAGGAGTGAGTGATCTATCCTTGATCCCTTTAAGGATGTAGGCACAACTAGCTTAGTAAGTAAGAAAGAAACAAATGAGTACATCAAATACAAACATAGCTTTTAGTCTTTATCTTTAAAAGTGTAGACACCTAATTTTTGCCCCCTTTTATTTTTCAAATTAGGTTATAAAGTCCTAAATTAGAAAAAGTTCAAACAAATAGAAAATTAAAGAAAGCCCCAAAAAAATAAAGAAATTTAGAAAAATAGGAATTCTAGAAAAACATAAGAAAATAGGAAAAAATCACAAAAAATAAGAAATTATGAAAAAATCAAAAAATTTAAAAAATTTAAAAATACAAATATAAATAAATAAAAGATTCTAGAAAATAACATTTCGTTAGATTAAATTTAGGTTTAGAAGTTGGGCCATTGAACTTGGGCTTAGATTTAAATATGGCCTAAGCTGATCGAGTCCATATATACAATTTAATTACACATATGGAGAAGGCATAGGCCAACGGCTTGACCGTTAAGCACATGGACATAGCACTAGCATTAAACATAAGGTCTTAAGTTCGAAACCTAGTAAAGGTAGGGAGGCTTTTTTTCTCATTTTTTTGGTTTTTAATCACATTAGGGATTGCCGCATGTCAAGGTCTAATTGCACCATGTATCCTGATATGTGGCATCATCGGATTTGTTAGCCCGCTAACATGGCGCCACATGGCGTGCCACTTGTCACGAAATGATACGTGTCACGCCAACAGTCAGCCCACTTTTTCTTCCCCCTTCCTTCCTTTTCCTTTCTTTCTCCTCTCTTTTCCTTTCTTTCCCTCTCTTTTCCTTTCTTTCCCTCTTTTCCTCGGCTTTCTCCAGGTTTCCAACACTTTCCACTTCAGACCAGCCACTTCAACATGATTTTTGGATTCTTTCTTGTTGCAATTTCACCAAATCAATGGTGAAATTGCAGAATAGAAATAGCCTATTGTGAATTGGTAAAAAAAAACATGTCTAAATATAGTCAAAGGAGCATTCAATTTGAGCTCCGAAAATTGAAAAAAAGCTGTTTTCCTAGGCATTCTCCATTAATCTGATTCCAACTTTCCTTTGTTTATGGGTTGGATTTGTGTATAAATTGATGATCATGGGACATAAACGGACACATACAATGAACATAATCAATCCCCATACTCTCTCTATCCATTCCCAATTACTTTCTCTCTCTCTAACCCACTCTCTGTCTCTTTGATTCCCTCTCTTCACTCTGACTCGAGCTAAGCCACTACTCTAGGAAGACTACCTGCAACACAGGCTCTCTAACCCAACTACTTTCGACTTCCGCCGTGACCCCTAGCAGCTCCACTAAGGCAACTACCACTAAACCCTGACCACCACCCCTCTCTCTTTCCTCGAACCACCACCTTTAGCGTCCTTCGACCTAAACTAATATCACGACCACTCTCCCCGTACCCTTAAATCCCCAAACCAACACTCTATTCGTGCCTAGCTGCCACCACATCGGAGGAATGAACACTACCACCGACTGCTACTTTTAAAACCACCCAAAACAAGCTCCATTAACCATGACATTTCTTTTACCCCCCTAATCCCAATTATAAATACATAAAAGCGCCTTTTTCCGCTTCGATTTGGAGGCTAGATTGGGCTGAATCATGCCCCACTAGTGCTGGAGAAGAAGAAGCCAAGATCTGACCCGATCCAACCCGTCTAGGTCCGACCCGTGCATCTGAATCTATTTGAAGTTTTTTTTTTCTTTTTTTAATATTTTTATTTATTTTATTTTATTTTTTGTTTTATTTTATTTGTTATTTTTATTTTTTTATTTGTTTTGTGTAAATATAATAAAAAATACTAATAATAAAAAATATATATATATAAAAGAAAGGAAAAAGAAAAGAGAAAAAGAAGAAAGAAAATAAAAAAAAAGAATAAGAAGTATGTTATTTTGGTTTTTATTTTATTTTATTTTCACATTTAAATAAAAGAAAAACCATACAAAAAAGCTAACTAACAATAAAAAATAAATAAATAAATAATAAAAATAATAAAATAAAAATAGAAAAGTTACTTTTTGATACTAGAAAATCAATTTTAATAAAAATAAAATAGATCCTTTCCAAACTAAGGTATTTTAGGTTTTTCAAAAATAAAATCTAACTTATGACTTCTTATAATCTTTTCTCAAATCAACTCAAAATGTATAAAAACGTAAACTTGACAATTTTTCCAAAAGTTAAAATCAATTAACCCGCTATATTTTCATAAAAAAAACTACATGCGTTTGATCTCAAATAATGGGTACGTAGACATCTGTATACAAGTATGAGGCGACTTAAAATATAAAAAGTTTTATTTTTTCCATTTTTAGATATTTATATAAATTAATCAATTTAGTCGCATATATCTTAATTAGATTCTTTTAGAAATTAAAAAGGGTATATTTGAAAAGCGAAGTTAAATTTAGAAAGTTAAAAGTGGTACCCGTTTAGGGTTTAATAAATTAGCCCTCGGATCCAAATCTCTAATTTTTAAAAAATCGTGTTTATAATTCGGTTTTTTTAATCAATAAACCGGTAGCTAAGTTATAACTAATTCACCCAATTGATTATAACTTAACCCCTTTTCCGACTTCAGTTGGATGGCGACTCTAATTTTTTTCATTTTGGAAAAAATGGTCTTCTTTAAACCCTAGTCGAAGGTCAATATTAAACGGGTAGGGTTTAGTATTGATCGGTTTAGAGAAGACCTAATTTTATAAAAGAACCGGAAGGGTAAAAAACTAGGCTCGATAAAAAGAATGCAATGCAAAAATCCAATGAGGTATCACATATTGTTAACCATTATATTGTGAAGTTAAAGAAATTGCATCTACTTTAATTTGGATTAAGGTGTTTCAACATGACTTAAATTAATCTAAACCTAAGATTATGCAATAAAGAACACCCTTCTCCTAAGACCACCTTCGAACTATGTCCCCTAACCTTATCATGAGCTCTTCTCCTATCACTTACTTTAACTAAGGATGGGGAAAAGACTATTTCATCTATCCTCATTAAAGGGGTCGATATTTAGCTTAACACACCTAAATATTCTCCTAGTAGGTTGCTATACATACCTAGTTAGGTTAAGAGTCAGTCTTTGGTTAATTTTGTTTAAGGATGATAATATAGTAACAAGACAAAGCAAATCAAGCACATTCATACAAAACAATACTCCAAGTCTACAATTTAAGTAATAATCACATACGAGGCATGCTCACATTCCATTAAGCTATAAGCACAACAAAATGCACTCCTAAGTGTCCAAGTAATCTAATACAGTACTCCAACGTACTGTGACATATGGATCCCAACTTATTTGTACTTTATTAGATTACTATTCTTGATTGTTGCCTTTTGGGTCTTCAATTATCCCTATACATGTACAATAGATTAGTTTTAATTCTCATTAAGTTTTGAATTATTAATAATTAATTCATTTTATATGATTTGAGTTGTTTCGATATAAGTTTTATAAGTTATTTTTACTTACAAGTTAGGATTTCTTAAGTGGTTTATTAGGGTTTATAAGTAATTTTTAGGTTACAGCATCCTCTAAGTTACCCTTTGATTTTTGCTAATCTTATAATCAATAGAAATTACCTTCTAATTTAGCTTATGAATTCCCATGTACTCATAGTTCCCTTTTACATTTGCCTCTGATTCTACTTCTAAGTAAATCCTTAGTATAGTATTCATTATAAATCCTCTAAATTATCCTATATATTCAACTAACCCACTATAACTAGTTGATTTGCTAACTTTCTACATTTCAATTATAAGTTCTACTAAGCACTTCAATCAAACCTCCTCAACTTCATTTCTTCCCATATTCCTCATATAACATATCGTTATATATCCATTATCCAAGTTATATACTATTAAATTATACAAATAAGGCTTCTACCAAATATATATATATATATGTATATATATACACACACAAATAAGGGCAAAATCATGACTTCCTATAACTTCTTATTGCTTAATTTAATTCAATAGCTCTAGCATTTTATAAATACTCCACTAAATGATGGAGCTCATAATCTAAATGAGATCCTTTAGGAAAATTTACTAGTTTTTACTAAAAACACTATTTTAACCACAATTTAAAGCTAAAAAATTTAATAAAAATATAGAAAATAGTTTTTTGAAAAATTTTTCCATAACAAATTAATATAAGTATAAGGAAATTTATATAAAAATTTTAGAGGCCAAAACTACACTATTTAAACAATTTATTTCAATATTGAAAATAACTCGGTTTTGCTAATTTCTAAAGGACATATAGTATAAGTACTAAATTTATACAAACTAATATTTTTCCAAAATTCTATACTGAAAACAAAGCCCAGACCACCAGGTAACCACCACTAGTGTTAGTAAGGTAGGGTGTTGGTTGTTGTTTCTCTGAGTGGTGGTGGTTGCTTTCCAGCTACTCTTTGTACATTTTTCCTAAATTTTCTTCTTCAATCTTCTAAAAAAAATCTTATTTTCTCTAAATCTTACATTGCATATAGATTACTGTAGGAAGTGTTTTGGAAATTTTCAAAATGTTTGGAGTAGCCAAAGTAATTTTCTTTCTCTCTCCTCTTGAAAATTACCTTATATTCTAACCTCCTTGCATATTAATCCTACTTAATTTCCTTATACTTATACTAAGTTGCTTCACCACAACAACCCTTACACACACCCACCAACCCTACCCATCCCCCATTACGTATAATTGTTGTGCAATTTTTATGGTAATTGACCGGGTATTGTAAACCCTACTTTTAGTGGGCCTAAGACTCGATTAAGAGTACCCTCCGAACGTTCCTAAAGATCAACTAAACTAAAAACTTAAGTTTATATTTAGAAACAAATTAAATTTTTACAATTCAAAAGCCAATTGTCAATAAAACCCGAGCTTGAAGAACTACGGGCTCTAAAGCTACTTAAAACCCTAAACCTTAAAACTATTAAGGAATTTTAACCCTAAATAATTAATCGATAATTTAATTTGAATAATTTCATTCAACTTTAGAAAATTTCACAATTCTACAAAAATCAAATCATAAAATATAAAATAATGTAAGATAAAAATCCTAAAACAATTTTCTATAAGGCTATGCCCTTATTTTCATGTATAAGCCTTACACATAAATAAGTAGACTAACCAATCACCTTAGATAACTTATCAATTGAGAGTTGGAATCATTTATCAATTGATAACTTATCACAATCTAGTGATAAGACAATTTCCTTATCACCTCTTCACTTATACTACATATGGACATTTTTTCAAAAGAATTCATAAGCTTAACTTTAATAAAGGAGACAAGACCACTCCATGGCATAAAAAAGACTTCCAATGGCAGATCTAAAAAGGGGAGAAATGAGGGCCATGCACTTGTCATTCACCCATCAATCACTTCTTCTTACACATCACTATTCACCTCTTAACGCTTACATCATCAAGAGTTGCATTTGTTGACTTTGTGTAAGCTACAAGACCACACTTTCAAGACATTTAAATACTCCTTCTCTCTCCATTTCCAACCAGCCACACTCTCCACCATTTCTCTCCCTTTCAATTTCACTTTCACTTTATCTTTCTCTTCTTTGAAACAAACATAAAAAGGAGAAACAACCTTACCCCACAAAATCAATTTTTTTTTTCATTTTTTGAAGCTTCACTCACGGCATTATTTATCTTTGCTCTTATATCATTTTATTTCACCATCTAAGACTTTTTAAGACCATTAGAATCTTCCATAAACCCCATACCAAAAGAACAAAAGATTCGGGTTTCAAAAGGTAGCAAAAAGGAGGAGGCAAAGTTAAGAGCTAAAGTGAAACTTTAGTGCACAACCACTACACTTTGTGTTAAGGAAGAGTAAGTGATTCTTGTGAAGTGTAGATTAGTATTTATGTTAGGAGACTTGGATTTCTTGAAGATATTAGTAAGGTTTAAGTTGTTAGAACACCAAAAATCGTTTTAAGAAACAAACCATAAAACCCTTACATGAAGTTGAAATATGAGCATGTAAAGTTAGTGTTTTGTGAAGACACTTGTTTAATACTTTGAATGGAAGATTTTAAGCTAAGAAAATCTTGAAATGAGAACTTTAATGGAGAATAAGCATGCTGGACGTGAGGGTTCCATAGTCATTTGGATGTTGATTTTGTTTCCATTAAGTAAAACATGCTCAAATCTAGACTTAAGTTAAGAAAAAAAATCCATTACATGAAGTTTTATGAAGAAACCAACTTTGTATGACATAAGCTATGATATGGGAGTTGTATTAAGTATAAGATCTTTTATTTCTTTATGTGGAGCATGAGTTAAAGGATCATTTGATGGAAGGAAACTTAAGTTAAGATTTGTACACAAGTAGTTAAGTGCATAATCTACCACCTAAACTTAAGAAAATGATAAAACAAGTTGAAAAACCAAGTAAGGACCCCTTGGAACCATCATGAACAGATCTGGAATGTGGGAGAATGAAGCCTAAAAATATGATAAAATTGAAAGAACAAAGTGAAAAGATTAACTAAAGCAAGTATAGTAAGCATATAAAGCCTAAAACTCAAAACCAAGCTTAAAACTCCAAAAACAAGGCTAGAACACTAAGATGGGCCTTCAATAAAAATCTGATCAGCACCTTAAAGTATCAAGAGAGGTTGTTTTGAGGCTTATAAGAAATCCACCTAAGGCCCCATAAGCCCACTAAAGTCATTAACTTTAGTTTGAACCAAAAACAAGGCCCAAAAGCACTCCAACACATGAGAAACGCTACTGTTTTGACCCATGGACAGAATTGTATACCTCATTTCGAAAATCTAACCTTATCACGTTAAAGTACACTCGAAAATGATGAAGATTGACTATAAGATCATAAAAATCGGATTTAAAATGAAAAAGTTATACGCGATTGAACTGTAGGTAAAAACCGGGAAAAATTACGAAAACTAGTTAAGAATATAACTTAAGGAAAATTTACTTAGTTTCTTAAGTTTGCTTCAATTCCTTATAAAAATTATTTCAATGACTAGGGGGACACCATTTACAGAGACGACATGCCTCCGGATTACTTTGACTGACCCATATGGCAGAGTGAGTAAATTCCCGATGACTCTTTACTTAATTGTGCTTGTAAAGTAGATGCACCTAAACTTATATATATAAATTTGGATGCTTGTGGGATATGGGAGATGTATGCGTATGGATTTATGGATGAATGTGATGACTTGTTAATTATATACATAATAATGGGAATTGTTTGTATTAATATATACATGTGAATTGTATGGAATGAAATTGTTTGATCACTCCAAAAATCAAGTTAATCACTTGTACGATTAAGAACTCAAAATGAATCATGCATTCCCCATATTGCATATGGATAACACCGACTGCCGCTTCACGTAGAAGATGGGAGGGGACTCACAGGAATACGAGTTTCTTGTAGGATTGGGCACTAGCTATGCCATCATATATATTGAGTCTCTGACCTAAGTTGATGGGCTTACTAGGCGCTGGGAGACGCCAACTGTCGGTGAGGGGCCGAGTCTTGTGGCTTCTGCTTAGGGCGTATGTTTGTGGACTGCGGGGGCCACCACACCATTAGACTTGGGATTTTAAAAGATATGATTTGATTTTGGTAAAGGAAGTATACATATATATATATATATAGAAAGAGAGAGAGAGAGTTTTGTTTTGACATGAGCACGATAGTGCAAATAAAATAAAACCCAAGGTCTGGAACTTGGATTTCGGTTTGGGTCGGTTAATTATCTCTAAACCCCGACTTCAGGGGGCGTAATTCTGAGTCGTATGCAGTTCTTAGGTTACTGCATGCGTTGTTTAGCATACTAATTGTTCATGCATTCATATGATTGTACATTTAATAAATTTCTGTAATGCGGTATTGATGAGGATAATTATCTCACTAAGCGTAAGCTTATACCTCAACAGTTCTTTTCCTTGCAGGTTGATCGATAGTTGGGAAGGGGATAGGAATAGAGTGCAGAGTGCTACCATTGAATCAGTATGATGAAAAGCTTGTGTAGTTAATTCGAAATGCTCTGAAAAATGACTAATGTCTCAATCAAGTTTAGTATCTTTAGTAAGTTTAGAATTTTCTAGAATTGTCTATCTTATTTCAATATTTTGGTAGGGGATACCAATTCTTTGCGGTTCTGAGGAACTGTGGAAAAATGGATATCCATAATTATTTATATTATATAATGAGCTAATGAATTAAGATTGAAAACTCTAGCAAATAACTATTTAGAGTCTTGCAATCTCTGACTTGCAAGGCGATTTTCTTATCATGGATGCACACGTGATATGGAAATTTTAGGTAATACTATTAAGCCCCTCCTAGGGTCGCTACAGGTATTTTAGTTAATTATACACACATATATAAACATAATAATCATACACAACATATATATATATATATATTCTATATTTTGTTTTATATCATATAATAATTTTATTATATACATAATTTATCTCTACAAATTAGGTGACTATTTAAACCTATTCTATGTGATTTTAGGCAATTCAATAAAATTCCACTATTTAGTGATATTATTATTATTATTATTATTATTATTTTGAGATTTGTGTCCATGAAGTCTCGTTAATTAATATCTCATGCCTCTTCGTAAATTTCAAGCTCAATTGAGGTAATTTTACAAATGCCTTAAATTATTCGCTTGAGGTAACTATGTACAATTTTTGGTCTCACATGGTTTGCCTGTTTCTATTCTAAATCTTTTAAATAATAAGATAGAAACAATTTATTTAGATCCATGCCCGTAGCAAGAAATAATTTGAGAAATTTGCCTTAAAGATAGTTTATTCAAATGCGGACTTTTCATTTTCAAAGATCAAATAATCTTACCATCCTCCATAGTACAAAGAAAAGCCAACTCTCATGAAGAATTGTTAGAGCCCTTTGATGCTTCAATTTACTTGGAATTTGGATGCATTAGCCCTGCATTGATCAAATCTTGAATCTTATTCTTCAGTCTCCAACAAGTGTTTATGAAGTAACATTTCTAACTCATATGATAATCACCTTGTACCCCCGGATTTGCATTCCAAGGCTTATGTCCTAGTTTAGGAACTTCGTGGTCTAGGACATTTACTTCTTTCAATTGATAAAAAGCTTGAGAAAGAGAGATAAGAATTGGAGTGAAATGTCTTCCTTAGGCCTTCTAGACTTGCATAGGCTTTTGGCTATCACTTGGGTTATTAGACTTAAGTTCTATGGGATATCCCCTAAGACTTATCAAATTAACGATGCTCTTCTGTGATGACTCAAAGAATGTTACTTTCCTCTATTTTGACCCCTCTAATGTTCTAACTTGCAAGGCTTCCTTAATTCTACCACCTACCACTATGATATCTACAAAACTAGAAGTTATGTTCTCCAAAAGATGCTCATAGTATGGATCATTTAGTGTGTTAATGAATGCAGATGTCAAGTCTTTCTCTGACAAAGGAGGAATAATTCTAGATGTCATGCCTCTCTACGTTTGTACATATTCCTAAAAGGACTCATCGTTCTTCTTACTCAATGTACTAGGCCCGAAATTGAGGGAGCTATCTCGATGTTGAATTCGTATTGTTCATAGAGAGCTTGAGCCAATTTCTCCCAAGTATTTATTTGGCTAACATCAAGTTAGACATACTAAGATAATGCAAGCCTTATTAGGTTATCTTGAAAAGCTTGTACTATGAGCTAATTTTTTGAACATGTCTACCTATCTTATGAAAGTCCCGTTGTACTTCTCAAACTCTAATACTTTCAATTTTTTTAGGTATACCATAACATCATATCTAAAAGAGTCAACAATCCCATCCTGCACGAATTTATCATCATTCTAAATGCTCTCATCTTTTCAGTTATTTGTTGAGTTAGCTTCCTTCCAAACTCTTTTGAGGCTTTCTTAACTTGGCTCTAAGTTGATTAGGAAAGAATAGGTGTTAAGCTCAAAAGTTGGATTGATCTTCTCTTGTACTTCAGGAAAAGGTACTTCAACACATTTCCCATGGCTCTTGAGTGCTCTTCATTCATTGGTGATATTTCCTTGAGGAAGACCATACTATCAACTAAGAAGTTCATCCGTTCAGTCATTTCTTCCATAGTTTGTTCTAATAAGCGAATCCTTAACTTAATGTAGGGGGGTTTGTGGTTCATCAAGGTTATTATCAATTTTTCCTTTGTTGGCCATTGCTTTCAAGAGCTCCTAGTAAGAATCCATCCTTATTAGCAATTCTCCAAATTTTCTTTTTTTTTTTCTTTTTATAATTTTGGAAACCTTTGTTTTAAGGGAGAAACTAGGTTAAATAAACTTTGAATCACTTGACTAAAAATGATCATTGGAAGGAGAAATATGAAGTTTATATACATAAGAAGGCAATGTTAGGGTTTTGAAAGAAGGGTATAGTATTAATAGACAAACTCCTATGAACACTTCTAACTTAGAGTGGAAGAAGAAAATTTAGGGAAAGGAAGCCTACTAATGACAATTAATATTTAAAAGATTATCTGCAAGCATAATCTAAGGTACTTAAGAAATTAATTTTACGAAAGGAAAACTTTATGTAGTACCTAACATTTACAACTAACTACCAATTATTGAACAAGAAGAGGAAATGATTGTTTTACAAATATGGTTGCTTGAAAACCAAAAGGGAACAGGAAAAATTTAAGAAGATGAATATTTACAGTCAAAAGATTCCATATAAATGAACAACTTCAATGGATTAGAGGACATGGCTAAAAGATATAGACCGAAGACTGCAACTTTATTTACAAAATTTAAAGGTTAAAAATAATTTTAAGGATAGCGGAATTTCTAAGTAGTGATCATTTGTGAAGACTATTTAAAGGGATACTAATTATTTCGAAGACTATTTCAAAAATTTTCTAACTTAATGTTTAAAGGGATGGACAAAGAATATTATTCTATGGGGGAAAGTTTACACTTTAATTACTAATAATAAGTTTTAAGAAAACAAGTCGATATTTTACAAAGAAATAAGGAAACACAATTATTTACAAACCTAAGTGAACTTTTGTTACTATAAGAGCTAGGACTTAAAAAATAAGTATGAATTTTTACAAGAAAATAAAGAGAATGAAAATGAAAAATGCAATATCAAGATATGCCTTTGCAGATGTAATAACCCAGCAATTAAATAATAATGTAGCAATTAGGGTTATGACTTTATTGAAATTCCATTATTAAAATAATTATTTTATATGGAAAAAGAATTGTTACACAAAAATACAATTTATAGGAGAATTCCATATTTACAAAATGTACAAGGAAATACAAAGTACAAGGAAATCACAATTTTATAACTAAAGTACATAGAATTTACTTGGGTTGTACAAGGAAAATATATTACAACATTTTTATGATATGGAGGAATTCCAATAAAGTCAGGACCTTTTGTTAACATGTCACAATGCTAGATATTTGTCAAACTAAGGATTCTTGTATATAGAAAAGATAAGTTATAAAGATCCTTAAGTTCTATAATCTCATATGTTTTAGAAGAAACGATTTATTGGTCACATCGAAACTTAAGTAAGGTAGCCTAATCAACCTCGAAAAGTGGTTACCTCATAGCATTTGAAGCTTCATAATGGCCCCCTTTCAAAATTCCTAGGATAGTCTAATTCTGATTGCATTTACCATACATCTATGATTCAATAATTAAGACCCCGTAAGTTAAAACACAAAAGATAATTGCAGTAAAAAAGTTAGTACAAATATTTATAAGGTATTATCTAGTAAAACAAAAACTATAATGGGGGTATTTCAAAAGATAAACTTAAACTCAAAAAGTTTAAGTAGCTAACCCTCTTAACGTCTTTAGTAGAGTTACCAAGTTGTTGAGCTTGAATTTTCTATTTACGTTTTCCTTACCTTGATTTAAACCAAACTTTATTCCTATTTAGTTTAAATTCTTGACTAAAGTTAAGAAAGACCTGGTTTCTTTACAATTTTAGAGAAATTAGAGTCTCTACCCAATAAAACCAAGAAAAGTAGTAAATTAGAATTAATTAGAGAGACTAATTGATTCTAATTTAGCCACTAGCCTATTTTTTTAATAAAAAATTCTTTAAAGAATTTTCAAAAAAAAAAAAAAATCAAAGATCTTAAGTTTGTGGGCTAACTTAATAAATCCTAAACAGGTTCTACCCTAACTTTCCGAATTTAGTTTTACTTTTCAAAATAACCCTTTTAACTTATGGATATAATTCCAAAATTTACAAATAAAGAAAATCAACTTTATTTACCAAAAAAGAGAAGAAAATAAGAAATGGATTTATTTACAAAAGGAAAAATTAAAAAAAAAATGCCTATTTTAAGTCACCCCGCAAATGCTTACAAACCCTCTAACAACGAGCAGACTTCATGTAGTTTAGATTTTCATAAAATTTTAGTGGTTTAGTTCTTTTTAGCCTCCAAAGACACATCATATTTACATTATCAACCAACTTATTTAATTTTCATAGAAAAAAAAAAAATCCCTAGAAAAAGTCTCAATTTCATTGGTGTTTATTTTTGTAAAGTAACTCTAATTTTCCTAAACTTGAAAAAAAAAATGTTCATTAGATTTTTACTTTAAAAAAAATTTCTTCAATGACAATGTACCTTTTTATTTTATTTGTATTCGGTAGGTTTTGATCATCCTTAGGAGGTCGTAACTCGATAACAGTTAGGGACTACACAAATGCCCTTATCCTTAAAAAAAACTTTTTTTTTTAATTATGAGAGTAATAAAAAAAATTAAAATCAAAATAAAATGAATAAAAAAAAAAGAACAAGACAAACCTAGGTTAGATGGGTAAGTCTTAGGGTTAAAAAGAAGGACAACAATAGTAATGGGGTGGTTTCTTAGTACTTTGGAGGTGGTTATGAGTGATGTTTGTTAAGAGGTTTTTGGATTAGAGAGAAATTGCATATTGAGGCTTTATGGAGTGATTTTTAAGTGATTATTAATGATCTAGAGTAAAGTGGAAGCCCTTATTTATGGGTATAAAGGTTGAATCAAGAATAGAAAATGTTCAATACAAATAAATGGATTTAATGCGCAGAATGATATTTTCAACGTTTGAATTTCATTTTATCAATGTAGATGGATGAATCTAGATACAAAATTGTACTAAATACATATTAGTGTGTGGAGAAAAATGTGCTTGGAGTGTGCTACCATGCATGGAAGTGTGTCAAAAGATGACATGACCATGATGATTACATGGAAGAAAATAAAATGTATGTATTGTACTTTCCATGATTGAACCTAAGACTAACCAACTAAGTTAAGCTTGTTCCTTGTTTTGTTAAAGCTTTTAATTTAATATAACCTATTCTAAATAAGCCTAAATAAGAAAACACATTTCAAGCCTAAATTAACCAACATTTAATTGAACTCGCAAACCATTATAAACACATAATAAATAAGTCAATTATGCATATGAAATATTTTCTAAGAAAACGTTATTTAATGTCCTATCTTGTTGCTCATTTGATTAATTCCATATTTGATTTTTTCATAACTTGACTAATTTATATCCAATTAAGGCCCCATTTCAAGTCACAATTAGTTTAAATTGACCACATTTCATGGTTCAAAAATAATTAACATGGACTTCAATAGGAAAAAACCAATACTCACAAATATAGCTTGAGAGTAATCAAATCTCATGTGTATATTTGATTTACAAAATTGTCCTTTTGACCCATATAAATTGAAAAACCATTGAAAGGAGATCTAACTACCATTATTTTTCAATTAGAAAAAATTATGCCTTCCTCATTTTTTTTTCAATTTATTTTTGTCTTTTCTTTATTTTTTCAATTTTTTTTGTATTTTTTTTTCTATTTAGGACGTTATTGTAAATCATAAAAATATAGAGGGTAAAATTGAGGTGTCTACATGTGACAAAAGTGCTCTTCTAACTCTTATATGTTTATCTCCTAGAGTTGCTTTTAGGGATAACCTAGGGAAAGTCCATTTTGCACCTTACTAGTACTTGACTACTCACCTAACATGTGCACCTTGTTGCAATTAATGTTCAATTGATCGCGAAGGTCCTTAGGAGAATAGTGATTAAGGTAAACACACTCACATGGATACGCTAGTTTGTAAGAGGTGTTGGCTATTTGCTCGGCTTACTGGACGGATTGATGGAGGGGTTTTGGTGGTGAGCTTTGCCTTAGGCCCTTTGTAAGGTCGTAACATCTCTTTGCAAGGCAGCATTTTGTTCTTGAATTTTCCAATTTACCTCCACCATTTTATAATTAAACGTTTCCTTTAGGTGATTAAACTTTGAAAGTAGATAGTTTATGCTGGTGGTGGTAGTGCTTGACTGTCGTCATCTTGGTGAGAAGCTTAAAGGTTGTTGTGTTTGCTCTTTGCCATGTTTGGTGGGTTAATAGAAACAATGGGTGCCAAGTGGTGATGCTATGATCACTATCAAGATGTTGTCTAGTGATCTAGTTACCATTCATAGTAATGGACCTATAAGAAAGCCCCATGTAGCTAAGCTAATAAAGGCCCTCTAATGCTTAAGTTAGTAAGAAGGAAAAAAGAGAGAGTTTTTGAGTGTTTAAAATAGGTGCAAGTGTTCAATGATCCGATCCTTATAGCTATAACTACATGGCCTATTTATAAGGCATGTAGCTTATCTACTTAAGATACATGGCAAATCAAGATAAGTTCGTACGTGGTTGGTGCAGTGAGGCATGCAAAGTACTGAAGGGGATAGCACCTTTTTGTTGGTTTGTAGCTTTAGAAAAAGGTGCTTATCACATTAGAGGTATGGGTAATCGTCACAACTAAGATAGCTAGGCATCTAGGTTGTATTGTAGATTGTTAAGCAATATTTAATAGGGAAAGAGAGAGAGAGAGAATCAGTAGAGCAGTCATGGTATCGAGGTCTTTAAGTTATGTCCTAAGCAATTGGTACGAGCTTAAGAAGTTAAGGTTGAGGTAGCGAGCCAAGCTTCGATCTAGTCATCTTGAGGACAATAGGGCCCTTGGGGCCTTAGGCCTTAAAGAATGAGGCCATGTAATTATGCTAGCAAAAGCTTTCAAGGTCACGAGGAGATCGAGATAAAGGAATGCTTAGGATAGACCCAAGTAAGCTATACTGGGATTGGATAGGTTAGGCAACGTATTCCCTCAAGCATAGTCCAAAGAAACATGCTTGAGGTGAATCTGAGCAAGTAGTTAGACTTAAGTCGGAGTGGATCCGCAAATTAGAGCTAGATTGAGTAAGCCGTTTAAGGAGGGTAAGCTATTGACTTAGTGAAGTGCTTGAGGTGCACCCCAATAGGTAGAGGTACTTGGAACTTAATCCTAAAAAGCCCTATCAAAAATGCCATATAACAATATTTGTCATGTGATCAGCTACAAAGATGATGCTTAGATTTACTTGCTAAATTAGTTTTAATAGATAATACAATAATATGAAATCTAAAGTTAATACAATGCGATTATAGAAAGATAAATTAAGAAAGCAATAAGATATATGATAAAAATGATATAATTAGATTCAAGTAAATATGATTATAATATAAACTAATTATATATGATTTCAATTCAATCTTGTATATTTTGACGTCAACACAAAATCAATATGAAAATTTATAGTAAACTAATCCACCATGACGAACTACGACACTCAGTCCGCCTCAAAGTGCAGACAAAAATGAATTATTGCTAGAATTACTGGCAAGTGACCAGCCGTTTTTTGTCGCCTACGATAAGATATTCTTGTTAGACCAGCTAGCATTTACAATTGCATTGAAGAAAGCAAAATGGTACGTGCAACAAATAGCAAGGTGACAGCATTTTTATATGATCACCTATTTGAGAGGGCTCAACAGTCAAAATTGGACTAATGTTGTGGTTGTCAAAATTAGATAAAATTATCATCTCGACCTTAAGGCTGAAAAAGATAGATACGATTATAGCTTGGGAAAAAGACTAAATTCTATTATGCCTCGATTTAATGGATAATTACGAGAGGAAAAAAGAGATTCTCACGAGGCAATAGAGGTGGAGTTATCTTACCTCACATTGAGTTATGGTATACCATAAAATTATTTTCCGTAAAATCATTTATTTGGGGTGATTATTTGGAGTATTGGATAAAGTTCAAAATATAGAAAATTTTTAGTATTCTTATCTTCTTCTTTTTTAAAGTATCTTTGATAATACAAAAAAAAGCATAGAAGTAATATTATAATTTCATATGGGATAGTATAGTGTGGATTACATGTGATATTTAAATTCAAGGAGGGTTTTTTACCGATCAAATAAAAAATTACTCTTTTGGATTGAACTCTTTATCTTAGGTTAAAACATTGGATACTCTAGCTAAGAGGCTAACTCTGTGAAAGGGGTGACTAAAAAAAAGAAATGACCTAATGAAAGGCTACCTAATGAAGCAAGGAGAGAATTATTTATAGTGAAAATTATTCAAAGTGGGCAATCTAGAGTGAGCTAATGTAAATATTAGCTTTCAAAGAAGGATGGTAATGTTATGAGAGTAAAAAAAATTATTGAACTTTAAAGATGCATGTAAAAGGATCCATTTGTCCAAATCTTGGAATCTCTAGCTTAATGTCCTTCAGCATATTATTAATGATTGCGACGTCTAACGATTCAATAGAAAATGATGAATCCTTAATGACGTACGATAGTTAAGTATGATCTTATGGATTCTAATTCCAGGTACTGGGAATCTTCAAATTACCAATACATTCTACTAAAGTTCCTAATTATGCATTAATGGCAGCAACTGAAGTTTCGAGTGTTTGTCGATTCTGTTCTTTTATAAGGAAAATTGCTTTGAAAATATCCATATTTGAATGAGAAATGATGGATCTTGTCTTTGGTGCCATGATCTCAACGGGAGCACCAAATTGATGGACTACTTAATTAAAAAAAAAAATAGCTTACCCAACTAGAGTAGAAGTAATAAATAACAACAAATCTATGCCTCTGAATATTCCACACACTCCGCAATTCAAGTACGTCTTCTTTTCTTCTCTCCTAGGGTTTTCTCTTTTGTGTTTCAGGGTTTTTTCTCTTACAATGCCAAATTAGAGTCATGCTGCTGCACTTTATTTATATATTTATTTATTCGAAGATATAAAGGAAAATAGTGGCGAAAGCCGTCAAGACTTTTTTGGCACTAGAGTGTAAAGATAAGGTATTGACTTTTAACGTAACAATAAGGGATTTTTAATTTCCCTTATAAATGGATAGGAGCATTACCTTATAGGGAATATTTGAAAAGATATCAAATCTTCGGATCGCTTCTAAAAATCCATAAATTATAAATTAAAAGCTAAATGAGAACTTACGATTGATTAATTAATAGAACCATAGAGAAGACCTATTAATACAAATAGAAGTTTCATTTAAATGGTTTTGTCATGTATAAAGTCCTACTTTAAACTTTTTATTTTATTTATCTCCAATTTCCTTCTTATTGTTTTCATTCCATTATTTCATATCCCACGCTAAAACTAGCCAAAATAGATTATTAAAAACACCCATTACACAATGCAACATTTTGATGCTGTTAAAACAAAACAAAAGCAGGGGATTTGAAAAGATACGGAGAGAAGTAATAAGAAATAGCAATAATAGCTGCTACCAACATCAATTGTGAAACAAGGGTGAAGCCTATGCATTTATCAATTCCAAATATGTATCAAACATTTCCAAGGACATATCAAGCAGTAAGATATTGCCACATCATCCCCATTCGAGCGTCGTACTAGTTTCGTGCTTCAGTATTCGGTTTGTGAAACATTTGTATATAAGAAATTATAGAAAAGAAATGAAGAGAAGGACATAATACGATCTAGCTAATGTTAAAAATGCCCTCTAAGATAAAAAACGGTAACGATAGTGAATCGTGAAGAATATACTGTATTGTACGTTATTTATTTGTTCTTCCAACACGTATGCAAAATACACGTGTTTTACCGTTGGGTTAGCTAGTCTTTAGGCGTCTGTATATAAACTCCTTCCCCAATACTTACAGAGTTGCAATTCAGATTTCAATTTTTACATACACATTATAGGACTCAGCCACCTAGATCCATAACCAAAGCCCGAGCCCAAGGTCTAGTGTGGATGGCCCGACGAGTTCTTACTCCATCTTACTACTAAGGAGTTTAACCTCCTATCTAAACCCGACCTTCTGTGCCTATCCAGCTATTACCAGCATTACACATTGTTCGAGCTTTACAAAGTGTCGGCTTGAAGGAGTTCCCGATGACCACTCAAATAGCTTAACAAGCTTGACCGACAGCTTAACCACTCCCATCCCGAGCGTTAACACTAGATTAGGACAAACCAACATGTGAAGACCCCTTGACGACAAGTTCAAATAATTGCCGGCTTATCCAATCTAGTCCTCAACCTTACCTCGAGAAGTCACGTCCAATCTAACTGTGACACATGTCCTCTAACAATGGTACTAATAACACGTAATTAGCAAACATAGTCGAAAGTAACTTTGGGCAATTTTGTATATTTGTTTAGTTAAGTATATAGCAATTTAGAGTTTAATTTGTTTAATTTTCATTTTCAAGAACTTCAAAAGCATTTGATGAACTTTTGAAGATCTCCATCAACTTTGATAGCATATTCGAAGAAAAACATTGGTCAAGGACTTAGACTAGAAGAATTTGAAGCGAAAAATAAAGTCTAGTAAAGAATATAATTGAAATTGACAGATATGATCTATGGCTATTTACTTCTCGTAATTTATTTTCATCAAATTTTGAAAATTTCTAAGTAAGTGCAAAATCAAGCTCCATCTCCATGGTCATATACCTTAGGCATGGACATGCCAAAATTTACAAATCTTCTAATTTTGTCAAGTTTTTTTTATAAATCTAGTCAACTCTTATAAATAGGTGTTTAAGCCTAGTTTTGCAAAGAGAACCCCCTTAGGAAGAATCATATAGTAGAATTATATTGGGGGTTTCTCATCTTTTTTCTTCTTTGATTTCATCATGTTGTTATTTTAATTATTCTTAATAAATTATTATTGAACCTTAGTCTCTGTTGCGATATTTATTTTATTCAATCTATGATATTATCTTTGAAGGTCTAATTATACTATACATATTGTCATCAAACTAGTATTTACCTAGGTAGTTGAGTATGCAAGTTCCTTCAATGAATAGACCCTTGTAATTAGAAGAAATCAAAGTTGAATAAAATGTTTAGTAATTCAACTTTTCCAAATTAGGACAACCTAATAACGAGATCTAAGATCTTTATACAATTTTGTGATACTCTATTCTAAAAGTGATTCGAATAAAGTGTCTTAAGGTTAGGAATTAGTTAGAGACACTAGTCTAATTAACTTAGATTAGGCATCTCTACAATCTGAGGGGTAATTGAGATTGAAAAGTGGCATATAAATAGGTCATAAATAATAGTGGTTTACTAAGGATTATCTTCTATGCTCCTTTAGTCTGACAAATTTTATTTATTTTATTTAGTCTTATTGATTTTGATTGCTCTTCTTTATTTTATTTATTTATTCTATTGTCCCTTATTTATATTCACTTATTAACCAAAATTATCCTATATTATTAAGTTAGCTAACTGGTGATTTAAGGTAACTGTTAGTAATTTAAGGTTTCTCACATTTGTGGTTCCTTATGAGATCAACACTCAGACTCACATCCGTTTTACAATACTATAACTTGACCATGTGCACTTGCCTATAACATGCAAGTCAAGTACTGTATAGATAGAAACTGGATATTCCCTTTTCTTGTATTTTATTGATTTGTCCTTTTCTTGTACTTTCCCTTTTAGGGGTAATTGCCCATTTTGGTAACTTCTTTTGTTATAATAGTTGCCTTAGAAATGTAGGTAAAAATGCCTTCTCAAATGTAAGCCACAATCATCATCATTAATATACAAAATATTATCTTCCCTTTCAAGAGCTTGTTTTTTGTTTTTTTCTCTAATTTGCTTTACTCTTATCTAAGTCACTTAGCTTAGTGTTAAGTGACTTAGCTTAGCGTTAAGTGACATAGCTTAGCTAGTTATGCGTGATATCAGCTAATTCAATTTGTCCATAGGAGTTTATTGGTACATCATATCCTTAGAATGGCTCATGGTTGCTTACTTTACCTTTATTTCCACCATAGTTTTTCAACCCTTCTACGAGTTCAAAACTACCTTGATGGCCTTAACATATCACCTTAGTATCAAAGTAGAGGTTTATGAGAGAAGTTATTGTGTTGCATGTGGTCTATTATGGTTGTAGTTATATTACTTTGTTATGGTTGTGCTTATGGTTCTCGATTGAGATAGTGCATTCCATTGGTGAGTGAATATTGCATCATAAGTAGCAATGTGAGTAATAGCAAATACTTTATTTTGATTGGTCATCTGTTTTTTAAAAGTACCCTATTTTACCTTATTTCCAAATTAGATAATAGAGCAACTATTGTTATTTAAGCTTCTAGTATTGGGTTAGCTTGTACGCGAGGTTGTTGATAGTTGTGTTGGTTTAGCTTATGTTTTTTTTTTTTTTGGGTCATGTTCTAAGCGTTGGAGTTTATGTATGGGATGGAGTGACTGAGAACACTATTATTGAAGATGATAAATCCAAGTGTTAACACCGTTGTAGGAAACAATGAGAGTGGTGTCCAACAACATAGCCAACAGACCTGCCTACCCCTAAGAGTACTAATGAGAGGTTTGAAGTGATGACCACAATGATTACTATGTTGACTTTAGCTATACATGACTTAGCTACTTGACTTATTGAGGTCATTTATAACGATCCCCAAGCTATACATAAAGTTGGGGAAGCATCATATGATGTTAGGCTAGTTCAAAGGCTATTCCTAACTCGGCAATATCTAGATAGCGGAGTGTGAAGAGAGCTCATAGAAGAATAAACTTAGCTGATGTTGAAGAAGTAGATTAAGAGGAGTATTATCAAGCTAAGGAGAGAGCTCATGCACTATAAGTTGTCAACAATGTGAAACTCCAAATTTTAACCTTCAATGGTATTAGTGACGTTAATGACTACCTTGATTAGGAGGAGAAAGTTGAAAGAATTTTTTTACTACTATCAATACAAAAATTATGACAAGGTGAGGATGGTCACCCTTAAACTTTTAGGGTATGCAACTATGCTATGGAAAAACTTTTAACCCCTACGAAGAAGAGGAGGATATCGTAAGGTTAGTACTTAGCCATAAATGAAGAAAGCTTTGACAGCATAGTTCATTTCAGATTCTTATTTAAAAGACACTTTTACTTGACTTAAAGATCTAAAGCATGAAAGCCGCACTATTGATGAATACATATGAGAATTTCAAATGCTCATGATCCGTTGTGAGATTGAACAACTGGTAACCCAAACAGTGTCATGGTTCCTCACTAGGTTAAGACGTGAGATCTAAGATGTGGCAAAACTTCATCATTTTATAACCTTTGATGAAGCTATACAGATTACTTAGTAGGTAGAAATGTAGAAAATAAATAGACCTAGTTAAGCTCCTTTGAACTAACTTGTTTCATTGAGCTGACTTATGCTAGGCAGTAACCAAGCTCAATTCAACACTAAGTAGAGCAAATGATCTGATGTCTTACCTAATTAGAAGAGCCAACCTAATAAAAAGGAGGCACAAAGAGGAGTAGAGAAATGTTAGACATTAGGAAGAAAGACTGGTGACATTAAGTGTTTTAAGTACCAAGGTTTCGAACACATAGCTACCTAATGTCCAAATCAACGTACTATGGTCATAAAAGGAGAAACTCTGACTATTGAGATTGATAGCATAGATGATAAGTTTGGAGAAAAAGTTGAAGTGAAGGAAAATGCTGTAAAGGATGCTGGCAACCTTATTAAGGGAGACATATATGCCAAAGACTTAGACAAACTAACTTAGTTGTATGCCGTGCCATGAATATGGAACTATGCACTAAAGAAGAGCAATGGGAAAAATTTTTCCATATTACCTATACGGTCAAGGACCAAGTATGTGCATCAACTATGGATAATGAAAGCTGCACCAATGTTGCATCCCCCATCCTAGTACAAAAGCCTAATCTACTAACCATATCATATCCAAAGTCATACAACTTAAATTAGCTAAACAAGAAACGATCACTTCATGTGACTTACTAAGACTTTTGCCGATCTCCATAGGCAGTTACTCAAAAGAAATATTTTATGATGTGTTATGCATATGTGCCTCATACGTGTTATTAGACTGATCTTAGCTCTTTGATTAAAAGGGCATACATGATGGGTACAAGAATGCAAATGTTTTTTAGAAGGATGGAAGGAAGCTTACCCTAAACCTAATGACTTCTAGCTAAGTAAGTAAGTTGCAGGCTAAATTAGCTTGAGCTTTTAAGAAGGCTCTTGTACATAGTTGTTTCAAGCTAAAAAAAGTCATCAAGATGGATATGCCAACCTTCTTATTGTTTTGCAAGCTATTGGAGTTGATTAAGCAAGTTGTACTACCAAAAGAAGTTAGAAAGTTGATAGAGGAGTATATCGACCTATTTCCTAAAGAGTTACTTAAGGAATTACCCTCATTGTGAAGGCTAGAGCACTATATTGACTTGGTGATAAGAGCTACTCTACTTAACAAATTGAGCTATCAAATGAACCTTGAACAGGCCACTAAACTACAAAGACAAATCATTGAGCTAATGGAGAGAGGATATTTGAGAGAGGGTCTCGGGCCATCCATTGTCCCGCATTACTTGTGCTAAAGAAGATGGAGCATGGAGAATATGCATAGACGCATTTTAGATGAGTTGCATGGGCTTTAATATTGTGTGCCTAGGAGCTTAACTATTACTAAGACTTACTGTGATAAATTTGAACTAAAATGGGACCTTCAAAATATTGAGGAAATTAAAGGAAAATGGTCTATAGGAAAACAAGAATAGCCAACATGAAGCTGCTTAGAGGATATGACTCATTAACAAACACAATACGATTTGACACCTCACTTGATATGACATATAAGTTGATGCCAAGATCTACCTGCCACTAATCCTAAGTTATTTAGCAAGATCAGATAAGAGTATATAAAAAATGAACTTGGAGAGGGTTGTCTCACAAGAACAGAATATTCAATCTTTAATTGTCAAGTTATCTATGGCTTACAAGGGAAAGGGACTATTTATAGTAAGTCCGTAGGGTGATAGTACAAATAAAGAAATTACAAGAAAGTATATACAAAAAGGGGATTCCTAGTACACATGAAAGGGGGTAGAAAGGACAAAAGACAAAAATGGAAAGATAGTATAATGTCAAATTTGGTGGACAAGTGGTAGTACAACATTAGTCCTATACGAAGATTCTCTTATCACTCAATAAGAACCTCTCAGCAACAATTGGTTAGATTACTCAATATAGGGTTCTTGATAAGAGAATGGTCGACATCATCATTATCGAGAGTATAGATCAATGTATAGCAATGTGGAGAGCCTAAGGAGTTTGGCCACCCTCCTTTGGTGTAAAGTTTCTTGTCATCAGCAGGTTGCCGAGAGAGGATTCTTTGAGTGAGGGATTGGAGTCCTTGTAGCCGTGCGCAAGTAACAAAACCAATGGTCGGCAGTTCATCAATTCCCTAGGATTACTAAAGATTTTCCTTAATCTTGGTTTTGCCATCATCGGGTACATAGGGATTCAGATTGATAATGTTAAATGTAGTAGACATGCTAAAATCTTCAGGTAGCTCAATCTCATAGGCGTTATCATTAATATACCTTAAGATCTTATAGGATCCATCCATTTTGGAAGATACTTTGTTAGTCCTTTTGCTAGGGAAGTGTTCCTTGCTAAGATGGAGCCAGATAAGGTCCCCAAGGGTATAGACAATTCACCTCCTTCCACGGTTTCCCACTTGCTTCTATCGAGCTACAATTTTAGCCAATTACTCAGCAATCTTCTGATGTAACCTTTAGAACTCCTCGATACGCTGTAAGCTGAATTGACTTTCCCTTTGTGTAGTCAAATTGTCAATTAAATCTAAGGATAGGTTCAAGTTAAGTCCATAAACAACCTCAAATGGTGATGTTCTAATTAAGCTGTGAGTTGAGCGATTATAGGCAAATTCAATGTTATCCCAGTCACAAGAGTTCTTTCCAATAGTAGCGCATAGGAGGTTACTAATGGTTCTATTCACTACTTCAGTTTGGTCATTTGTCTAGGGGTAACAAGAGATACTAAATAGGAGCATAGTGTCGAGCTTCCTTTATAGGGTCTTCCAAAAGAAGCTCATGAATTTTGAATCACGATCGAACATAATATTTCTCAGCACTCCATGTAGTCATACAATTTCCTGCAGAAAAAGGTTAGCGATGAATAAAGCATCATTAGTTCTATGGCAGGGAATAAAGTAGCCCATCTTGCTAAACCAATTGACTACCGCATGATTGAGTCGTGTCTTCTTGATATGTGGGGAAGGCCAAGCTTAAAATCCATGCTTAGATTGGTCCACGGCCACTCGAGAATTGATAGTGGTGTATATTCTCCATAGGGCTCTCTCCTCTCCTTTGCATATTTACACACTTCACACCTCTTAAGTATTCAATGTGCATCCTTCATCTTCCTAGGCTAATAAAAATGTTCCTTCAATATCTTAATTATCCTCTTTTCCCCAAAATGGCTGGTTAGACCCCCAATATGAGCTTCTCGAATAAGTAACTCTCTTATAGAACCATTCGGCATATACATTTGCTTGCCTTTCATTAAGAACCCCTCACTCAAGTAGAACCCTTCGACAACTCCTCTAGCACTGCACCTGGTTACTAAAGGCCCAAAATGTGAGTCATACTCATACCGATCAAGTAAAGTGCTGAATCCAAATACTTTAGCTTGTAACGTTGTCATAAGGGTATGACGGCGAGAAAGTGCATCAACCATTGTATTGGTGCTTCTCTTCTTATATCTGATGACATAGTAAAAAATCTCTAAGAACTCAACTCACTTGAGAGATTCATGATCTAAATAGATGATGAAATCTCTTAACAACAAATAATGCTGCCAATTTGGAGTGTACGGATAAGGGCATAGAACTCTCTATCGTAGGCTAAGTAATTTAAGGCAGCACCTCAGAGTTTTCGCTGAAGTAGGCAATGGATTGGTGCTCCTGCATAAGGACAACACCAATACTAACACTTGACGCATCACATTTACCTCAAAAACCTTCTTAAAATCTAGTAAGGTGAGTACTAGAGCAAACGTCAGCTTAGATTTCACATCTTCAAAACTCCTTCTAGCCTTTTCTATCCATCAAAACTTAGCGCTCTTCTTGGTCAATCCAGTCAACAGTGAAGTTATGGAATTGAAGTTCTGAATAAATCTTCAATAGAACGAAGCTAAAACATGGAAGCTCCAGACTTTGGTAGTACTAGTCGGTGTAAGCCACTTATTAAAAGCACTAACCTTTTCCTCATTAACTCAAACTCCCCTCCCTAAAACGAGATATCTAAGGAATATAATCTTACTATAATAGAGCGCACATTTCTTCAGGTTACCAAATAATTTCTTGGTGTAGAGTAGAATATCATTAGAATAAACCATAATGCATTATTGATCAATGATTTGAGTGCATGATTCATTAACCGCATTAATGTACTCGATGCATTAGTTAGACCAAACGCATCACCAACCATTTGAGCAGACCATCCCTTGTCTTGAAGGCCATCTTCCATTCATCCCCAAGTCTCATTTGTATCTGGTGGCAGCTACTCTTCAGGTCAATCTTAAAAAAGATACAAGCAACATGTAGCTCATCAAGCATATTATCGAGTCGCGGGATTGGGTATTGGTATTTGGTAATGATCTTATTGATAGCTCAACTGTCAATGCACATTTACCACGTTCCATCCTTTTCAACATGAACACAGCGGCCATGGCATAAAGAATCATGCTCTTACGAACATATTCGTGATCAATCAACTCATCCACCTATTTCTTCAATTCAGTTGCCTACTCTAGATTGAGCCTGTAAGCTGGTTAGTTTGGTAAAACAACCCTTGGTTAGAGGACAATGCAATGTTCGATACCTCTCAGGGGAGGTAAACCTTTCAGCATCTCAACAAGGAATAGGTCGGCAAATTCCTAAAGCAGCTACTACACTTTGGCAGGTGAGTTCTTGACTTCTCTAACCTCTAAGAATCTCCTAACTAAGAGGAGCACATAGTCTTTAGCCTTAAGTTCTCGAACAAACTAAGCTCAAGAAATCACTAAAGATTTCTACTGTAGAGACCTAACAACCTTTTCTTAGGCTTCTTGTACTTCATTAGGACTCATAGGTGTTAATATAATTTTCTTCCCATCCTTCTGGAACATGTAGGTATTTCTATACCCATCATATAATACGCTCATGTCCAATAGCTACTGTCTACTGAGCAATATGTGAGATACACACATGGGAAGGACATCATATAGCACCTCGCCCCTATGCTTATCAGCAATGGTAATCAACACTTTGACTTGCTTAGCAACATGTAGTCCTCCTTTCTCGTGAAGCAAGTGAATCTTGTATGGCTTGGGACATAGAAAGGTTAGCAATTTCATGGCCTTAAGTACCCCTTGTACGATGATGTTAATATAACTCCCTCCATCAATTATCAGGAAGCATAGCTTATCATTCACCTGGCAATTCGTATAGAAGAGGTTCTCTCTTGGCTCATTCTCATTAGCCACAAAAGCATTGAGAGATCATCGAACAATAAAGCAATACTTGACTCCACTTTCAGGAGGTATCTCGGCAATAGGGTCTTCCTAAAATCCTTCCAGCATTTGATTAATTGTCTTTTATTCCTCTCCTTCACTCGCAATAATGGGAATCAAGCTACGGGACCTCTAACCCAAGGCCGAGATTAAGGACCAAAGGGGCTAGCACGATAAATCCTAATGTTTCAACCAATGCCGAAAGATAAAAGATCTGGACTAACTAAGCCATCCCTGCTTAGACAAGCCCGTCTATTTATACTTTTTGTTTGCATCTCCTAATAACCTCGCTAATGCAGTGTTGCCACTTGTACAATATCATATGTAGAATCTATAACACTAATGATTGTTTTCCATGTATATTCATTTTTACCCTTTTGTATCGTATACATTGCTTCTTTAGGAAATGTCCTTATTGTCTTTTTTCTTTAGGGTAAGTTGCCATAACTTACAAGTATAAATACCCTTGTACTTGTAGCTATAATAGAGAAAATTACTTCTGAATACACTTGAGTACTTTCTTCCTCATGTAAATACTACTTGTTTACTTTCAGCATTACTCTTATCCCTTCTGTTAAGTAAGGATAGATGGCGAGTAACCTCATTAGACCAATTCATACGTCATATCAAATTATACAGTAAGTCTTTGGAAGTTCCATTGGTGCGTCATATCCTCTGGAGCTGTTCATAGGTTTCATCTTACAATTTCATTCGTCTTGTCACTCTTTTTTGTACCTTTCTCCATTAACCCCTTTCGAGCTTTTTGCAAGCTTGGACCCATCCAGTGACCGGCCTTGTCTGTTCTTGGTCATGGTTCGCAACATCTTGGTATCAGAGTGGAGGATTTGTGTGAACTATAGTTAGTTCTTCTTAAAATTCTGTTATTCTCTGTTTTGCATGTGTGAAACAAAGTTGGTTACTATGTTCATTTGACTACTGTATTATTAGTTGCTCACTTTTCTGAAGTGTTTTTTTGAATTTGTAATTTGTGAGGAAAAATGATAGACCCAAATATGAATGTTAGTACTGGTAATGATAGTGGAGTTCTCCATCATAGATGACAATCTTAAGGAATTCCCAAAAGTACTAACAAGAGACTTGATGAGATAGCTAATCTCTTGGTAGATTTGATCCGAGCTGCTCATACATTGTCTTGACGACCCACTGAGGCTACATAAAACACTCAACAAGCTACTCAACTTATTAGAAGTCAGAACCCAGCTCGACCAGTTCAAGATAGAGGAGTTAGCAGATGAGTTAGCGAATGAATAAGGTGAAAGATAAACTTAAAAGAGCTTGATGAGGAGGAAGAAGAGTATTTTGAAGAGGAGTGTGTTTGAGTTTCAATAGATTTGGGAATGTTGATCAGTACCTGGATTGGGAAGAGAAGGTAGAGCATGTGTTTGATTACTATCAATATGAGGATTATGAGAAAGTGAGGACTGCTGCTGTTGAATTCCAAATGCTTATGATATAATGTGAAGTAGAGGAACCACTAGCCTAAATAGTCTCAAGATTTATTATTGGATTAAGAGGAAACATCCGAGATATTGTAGAGCTCCAGTGATTTAACACAATGGATGAAGCTGTTAGGGTTGCCCAGAGAGTAGAGAGACAAAGAAGGAGTTGAGTAACAACTAGAATGCCGACTAGCCAACCAAGACAGATAAGTCACCAAGCTTAGCTAGTATCAAGCTAAACAAAAGAGTTGATGTCAGAGCCAAGCAAAAAGGTCGAACTGAAGATGTAATGCAGACCCGAATGTATGAGAAGGGGTAAGGGTCTAGTAGAAAGACCAGCTAGATCAAGTGTTTCAAGTGTCAAGGGTTCGGACACATGGTTGCTCGGTCCCCGAACCGAAGGACAATGGTCATTAAGGGAGACATCTCAAAGTTAGAAGTAGAGAGCACAGATGAGGGACCCGAAGAAGAGGAGGTTCTTCCTGAGAAAGAACTGATTAAGGAGGACGTGTTTCCCGAGGACTTAGACCAGTTACTCATGGTTGTCCAGCGCACTATGAGCATAGAACCCTCATGAGAAAAGGAGCAGAGAGAGAATTTGTTTCATACCACTTATAAGGTGAATGATCAGATGTGTGCTCTTATTGTGAATAGTGGAAGTCGCACCAATATGACATTAGCTGATCTTGTTTCAAAACTAAAGCTACTGACTATTGCATATCCTAGGCCGTACAAGTCGCATTGGTTAAGTGAGAAAGAAGCATTACATATCATGAAGCAAATACTGCTGCTGATCACTATAAGGAATTACTCTGACTAGGTCTTATGCGATGTACTGCCTATATACACCTCCCATGGGTTGCTGGGTAAGCCGTAGTTGTTTGACAAGAAAGTTATACATGACTGCTACAAGAACACATATATGTTGGAAAGGGATGGCTAGAAGATCACGTTGAATCCGATGCCGTTAAGAGAAGTTTATAAGCTATAGACGAAACTTGCTCGTGGATCAAAGAAAGCTCTGGTGACGAGTAGAGCCAAACTCCAAGAGGACATCAATGCTAACGACCTAACTATAACGACCCTAGGAGAGGCCTAGTAGTATTGCCTAAAATTTCCATATCATGTGTACACCCATGATAAGAAAATCGCCTTGCAAGTCAGGGATTGCAGGACTCTAAATAGATATTTGCTAAGGTCTTCAATTTTAGTTCAATAACTCATTATATAATATAAATAATTATGGATATCGATTTTTCCACAATTCCTCAAAACCATAGAGAATCAGTATCCCCTACCAAAATAGTAAAATAAGATAGACAATTCCAGAAAATTCTAAACTTACTAAAGATATTAAACTTAATTGAAATATTAGTCGTTTTTTGGAGCATTCTAAAGTAACTACATAAGCTTTTCATCATACTGATTCAATGGTAGCACTTTGCATTCTGCACTCTGCACTCAATTTCTATCCCTGTCCCAACTATCGATCAACCTGTAAGAAAAAGAACTATTAGGGTATAAGCTTACGCTTAGTGAGATAATTACCCTCATCAATACCACATAACAGAAATTTATTAAATGCACAATCATATGAATGCATGAACGATTAGTATGCCAAACAACACATATAGTGGCCTAGAACTACATATGACTCAGAATTATGCCTCTTACAATTAGGGTTTGGAGATAATTAACCAACCTAAACCAAAATCCGGGTTCTAGACCTTGGGTTTTAATTCATTAGTACTATTATGCTTCAGTCAAAACAAAACTATGTATATATATATACATATATATTTTTTCATTTTCGATAATAAATCATATTTTCAAAATCCCAAGTCTAGTAGTATGGTAACCTCCACAATCCACAAACACATGCCCTAAGCAGAAGCCATAAGATGCGACCCTTCGCCGACGAATGGCGTCTCCTAGTGCCTAGTAAGCTCGTCAGCTTAGGATAGAGACTCAATAAAAATGATGATATAGCTAGTACCCAATCTTACAGGAGGTTCGTCCTACTATGAGTCCCTTCCCATTTTCTACGTAAAGTAGTAGTTAGTATTATCTATATGCAATATGGGGAATGCATGATTCATTTTAATTTCTTAATCGTATAAGTGATTAACTCGATTTTTAAGATGATCAAACAATTTCATTCCATATAATTGCACATATAAATTATTACAAGTAATTCCCATTATTATATAATTAGCAAGCCATCGCATTAATCCACAAATTCATATACATGCATTTCCCATATCCTACATATTGCCCATATCCTACAAGCATCCAAATTTATATATATATGTTTAGGTGCATCTATTCTAAAAATAAAATCAAGTAAAAAGTCATTGGGAATTTACTCACTTAGCTATACGGATCAATCAAAATAATCCAAGATAGGTCATCTCCCAAAAGCTAGGTCCCCTATACATTGCAAATATAATACTATAAGAGTTTGAAATAGGATTTGGAGAACTAAACTAAAACCCTTTTAGTTATACTTTTTACTTGGTTTTATATTTTTCCCAGTTTTTGCTTAAAGTTTAATCACGTATAACTTTTTTTTTTAAAATCTAATTTTTATGATCTTATAGTCAATCTTCACCATTCTCGAGTTTACTTTATCGTGGTGAGGTTATATTTTCATGATGAGGTACGCAAAACTGCCCATAGGTCAGAACAGTAGCAATCCTTATGATTTAGAGTGCTTTTGGGCTTTGTTTGGTTAATAGGATTTTTGGTAACTTGGGAAATTCTTTGGGCTTAGGCTTAAGACTTTATTCCAAACTTAAAATACTCCTTAAGGTTAGATTTCCAACTTTGGTTTACACTCTTAGTGCCAACAACAACTCCTTAGGCTTTTATATGGGCTTAAGTTGTTAAATGGGCTTATTTTTAGTTCAAACTAAAGTTAGAGACTTTGTTGGGCTTCAAAACAACCTTTCTTAATATTTTAAAGTGCTGGTCAAAATTTTAATGAATGCCCAACTTAGAGTTCTAGGTTCGTTTTGAGAGTTTTAGGCTTGGTTTTGAGTTTTAGGCTTTGTAAACTTGCTTTGATTAATCTTTTCACTTTGTTTACTTGGTTTTATCATATTTTTAAGTGGCTTTTACTTATGTTCCAGATCTGGTTGTGATGAATACTTGTTTCATCATTTCCTTAAGTTTAAGGGTTAGATCATGAACCTAGGTTACTTATATTAAAATCTTAACTTAACTTCTCTTCAATGAGATGATTACTTAGCTTATACTTTACATGAAAATAGTAGATCTCATACTTATCACAACTTCCATATCATAGTTCATATCTCACAAGGTTGGTTTCTTCATAAAAGCTTCATGTAATGGATTTTCCTTTACTTAAGGCTAGGTTTCAACATCTTTAACTTAATAGAAATAGAAATAACATCTAAATGACTCACATGTACTCCATGTCCAGCATGATGTCTTCTCATTCATGTATACATTTCATGATTTTCTTAACTTAAAATCTTCTATTCTAAGTGTTAAACATATATCTTTACATAACACTAACTTAGCATGCTCATATTTCAACTTTCATGTAAAGGGGTTCACAAGCTTACTTCTTAAGGTGGTCTAGCTATTTTATCATCTTATGATTATATTAATATCTTCATGAAAACATGGTCTCCTAACATGTAACACTAAACCACTAACACAAAGAAACAACTTACTCGTCCCAAAAGCGTAGAAATGGTGGTTGTGTAACTAAGTACCCTTTTATGCTCCTTGTTTTTCCTCTTTCTTCTTGTAAGCTCCTCTGGAACTAAAGTCTTGATCTTTGAATTGGGGCTTTGAGGATATTTTAAAGTTCCTAAAAGTGGTTTTTAAAGTTGACAAATAGAGGGCACAAAATAAAGCTTGGTGCTGTAAGTATGGAAGCAAAATAGTGGTAGCAATGTTTGGATTTTGTGGAGTTGGATTTCTTCTTTTAGTTTGTATTTAAAGTGAGAGAAAAGGAAGTGAAAATGAGAGTGAAAGAGGGAGAGAGTGGTAGATTTTTGAATGAGAGAAGAAGTGTGTACAATAAGCTTTAATTGATTGTCTTTTAGTATGCATAAATGCTAACTTTTTGACAAGACTAGATAATGCAAGCATCAAAGGGTGAACAGTAGATGTGTAAGACAATTGAGTAATTGAAAGTCGACAAGGTATGGCCTCCCTTAGGCTCTCTTCCTAACCGGCCATAGGGTATCCTCTTTAAGTATTGAGTTGTCATGTCACTTAATTAAAAGTTGAACACATAAAATAATGTAATAACTTGTCCATATGTAGTATAAGTTGTGGTCTGATAAGGAATGTGTCTTATCAATAGTTTTTGATAAGTTATCAATTGATAAATGATTCCAACTTTCAATTGATAAGTTATTTAGGATGATTGGTTGGTTTACTTATTCATGTGCACAAGTCTTATGCATGAAGATAAGAAAATTGTCTTATATGAAATTATTTTGGAGTTTATTTCTTAAATTAATTTGTATGTTATGATTTAATTCTTACATAATTATGAAAATTTCTAGAGTTTGAATAAAATTATTCAAATTAAATTATTAATTATTCGCTTGGGGTTATAAGTCTTTAATTGTTTTAGGGTTTAAGGTTTTGAATAACTTAGACTCTGTGGTTTTTGTAATCGAGTTTTATCGATAATATACTTTCGAATGGGAAAATTAAATTTGTTTTTAAATACAAACTTAAATTCTTAGCTTAGTTTATCCTTGGGAACATTTGAAAAGTGTTCTTAGTTGAATCATAAGTCCGCTAAAAAGTAGGGTTTACAACTTATCCATATGTAACATGGCTTATAAGTGAAAATAAGGGAATTTTCTTATATGAAATTCTTTTAAGGCTTCATTCTCAAATTAATTTGTAGGTTATGATTTGCTTCTTAAAAAATTTTAGAATTTTATAGACTTGAATAAAATTTATTCAAATTATATTTTGAATTATTTATTTAGGATTGTAAGTCCTTGATCATCCTAAGTTTTAGGGTTTGAGTGAGTTTATGTATATTTTAAGGTTTTTCACTAACTCGAGAGTAATTGACTTACACTTAGGAGCTTAAGGTTCAATTGGCTTAATTATTTAGGAATATTACTTTATTATGTAACATATATATATATATATATATCATACGATAGATTAAGAAAAGAGAAGGAAATTGCTTAATGATATATTTATATATATTTACATATTGTGGGGCTACTTATGTATACAAGTAAATAATTTTTTTTAAATTTATTAATTTATTCCTTTAATTAGTTTAGTTTTGTTGTTTTTATTACTTGAAATAATCCCTTATTTATTCGTTATCAGTTTTATATAATTTCACAAAATTATTGATAATATTGATTTATGGCTTTTCAAGCATTAAGATAATTTTATAAAGTTTTAAAAATTTTTATGCTTTGATATTTACGGTTCCTATTAATTTTAGGTTTACATTTTTAAAAGTACACATATGTAGGGATTAAGGTTTTCTTGCATGATTAAGGTTTCCAAATTGTATAATTGGGTCTTTCAAGTTTATTTTAAGTTCTGAGTTTAAAATTTTAGTCGGTTTTCATTTTATGTGATCTTGTTAACTTAGGGAAATATTTACGATACTCAAGTCCAACACCATGTTTAGAAGGTTAAATTTACAAAGTCTACACTAACCCTATTGTTGGTCAAGCGATTATTGGAAGTGAAGAAGTGAGGTAAGCTTCCCTAGGAAATCAAAGAGTTACTAGAAGACTATGCTAACCTGTTCCCTAAATAGTTACTTGAAGGGTTGCTCCCAACTTAAGGAATAGCGCACTGCATTGACTTAATACTTGGTGCTGCACTACTAAATAAGCCAGCTTATCGGATGAATCCCAAGTAGGCCTTTAAACTCCAGCATCAAGTTAATGAGTTGCTGGAGAGAGGTTATGTGAGAGAGAGTTTCAGCCATTATGTTGTGCCTATACTTCTAATGCCAAAGAAGGATGGAACCTAGTGGATGAATGTTAATAGCTGAGCTGTAAACAATATCACTATCAAATACAAGTATCCGATCCTAAGGCTAGAGGACATGTTAGATGAACTGAGTGGAACCAAGATTTTCAACAAGATTGATCTTAAGTTTAGTTACCATCAAATCCGCATAAGGTTAGGCAATGAATGGAAGACTACGTTCAAGACTTGATATAGACTTTACGAGTGGATGGTCATGCCTTTCAGCTTGTCAAATGCCCAAGTACTTTCATGAGAATTATGAACCATGTGTTGAGACATCTCATCAAGAAGTGTGTCGTGGTGTACTTTGACGACAACTTAGTCTACAGTGCCGACATGTCGAGTCATTGTGAACTTCTCGAAGTGATCCCAGATATCCTTCGTGTCAAGAGACTATTCGACAATTTGAAAAAATGTTGCTTCTGCCAGGAGGAAGTGGTATTTTCGGGGTATGTAGTCAATAGAGGAGGCTTGTGAGTCGATAATGAGAAGAACAAGGCAATTGTCAAGTAGCCGACTCTTATTACTTGTGCCGACATAAGAAGTTTCTATGAGATGGCTTCATTTTATAAAAGTTTTATCAAGAAATTCAGTACCACCACCATGCCACATACTGAGTTAACAAAGAAGAACATTGACTTCTGATAGTTAGAAAGGGAGGAGAGGAGTTTTGCTGACATAAAAGAAAGATTGACCTCTATCCCAATGTTAGTATTACCTGACTTCGACAAAATTTTTAAGATGGAATGTGATGCATTGGGGGTTAGAATAGGCGCTACCCTGATGCAGGAAGGTTGACCAATTGCCTTCCATAGTGAAAAGCTCCGAGGACCATAACTAAACTGCTCCGTGTATGACAAGGAACTTTTAACACTAATCCGAGCAATGCAAGTGTGGCAACATTACTTACTGCTAAGAAAATTTATCATATATACTGACCATGAATTGCTGAGATACCTCCAAAGTTAAACTAAGTTGTCAAAGTGGTAAGCGAGGTGGGTTGAATTCCTTGAGAGATTCAATTTTGTGATAAAGTACAAGCACGAAAAGAGTAATGTAGTTGCAGACGCTTTTTCAAAGAGGCATCAACTCTTATTAGAACTACAAACCAATCTATTTGGTTTTGTGAGTATTAAAGAACAGTATTCTAGGGATCCACACTTTAGACCAATAATTTTGCAATACATAGATGGGAGAATAATGGACAAGTATTATGTGGAGGATAGCTATCTATTCCTAAGGGGCAAAATGTGCATGCCGACATATTCCTTGTGGGAATTATTAATTAGAGAAGCCTACAGTAGAGGACTCTTTAGACACTTTGGAGAGAGGAGGACCTGTGAACCATTGAATAGTCGATTCTTTTGGTTAAGAATGCGAAGAAATGTGCACCGAGTTATTGAAAGCTATGCTATGAGCAAAAAGGCCAAGTATCAAGCCAAACAAGTGAAAGCAATACCCTTATTTGTTACGACGAGGCCATAGATTGAACTAAGAATGGACTTTGTTCTGAAACTACTATGAACTACTAGAGGAAAAGATTCTATAATGGTCATCATGGATTGGTTCAGTAAGATGGTATACTTCATGCCCTGTACCAAAACTAACGACAACTAGGCTATTGCTTCTCTTTTTTTACAAGAGATTGTACGGATATATGACATGCTAAAAAGTATAGTCTTCGATAGAGACCTAAAGTTCTTAAGCCATTTGTAGAGAACCCTATGGCGCTAGTTAGGAACTAAATTACTATTTAATACCTCATGTCACCCCTAAACTGATGGCCAAACGAAGGTGGATAATCGTACTTTGGGGTTACTGCTCCGAGCTACAGTAAGCAAGAACTTGGCTGATTAGGATGTCTGCTTGCCAATGGTTGAGTTCACCTATAACCAAACTATGCATGACACCACTAAGTAAACTCCCATCAAGGTAGTTTATGGATTCAATATCGAGTTACCCCTTGACCACGCTCCTATACCAGTACCCATACAAGAAGACCCTGATGCCTTAGCCAAAGCACAATCTCTTCAACACATCCATGATAAGGTTACTTGGCACATCGACCAAGCTGCTAGAAGAATGCAAGAAAAGACCATGGCTAGGTTGGCCAAATAATTTTAGTCGAGAGACTTGGTATGGCTATACCTCAACAAGGAATGGTTCTCGAGCAAGAGGAAGAACAAATTATCTGCAAAAACGGAAGGACCTTTCAGAATCCTCCAAAAAACCAATGACAATGCCTACAGGTTAGAACTTCCTAAGGACTATGGGGTTTCTGACACCTTCAACATTGCCAACCTCAATCCATATCACCCTGATAGAGAATTGAGCAAACAAAATTTAAATTTGATCCCAAATCCAAAACAACCCGAAGAGAGTGATGAAAATCAAGCTACAGGACCTCTAACTTGTAGCCGAGCTCGAGGTCTAAAGGAACTGACATGACAAATCCTTATGTTCCAACCAACCCCTGTTAAGGCCAGGTACTTCCTTGCCGAGTCAACTTTAATGCCATGCCGTATGATCGCCTATTATTTTGCGATATGCCAAGTTGATGATTACTCTCTAATGGTGAGTCAACCAATCACTCGGCATCACCCTTATCGAGAAGTCCAAAGATAGAGGATCCGAACTAACTAAGCCATTCCTACTCGGATAAGCCCGTCTGTTCGTACTTTTTGTCCACAGCTCCTAACAATCTCACTAATGCAGTGTCGCCAGCTATACAATATCATATGTAGAATCTATAGCACCAATGATTGTTTTCCTTATATATTCATTTTTACTATTTTGTATCATATACATTGCTTCTCTAGGAAATGTCCTTATTGTCTTTTCCCTTTTAGGCAAGTTACCCTAACTTATGAGTATAAATACCCTTATACTTATAACTATAGTAGTATAGATTACCTTCAATACACTTAAGTGCTTTCTTCCTTGCATAAACACTACTTGTTTACTCTCAACATCACTCTTATCCTTTCCCTTAAGTAAGGATAGGCAGTAAGTAACCTCATTGGACCAATTCGTATGTCATATCAAATTGTGCCATGAGTCCTTAGAATTTCCATTGGTGCATCATATCCTCTAGAGTTGTTCATAGGTTTTTGCTAACAGTTTCATTCGTCTTATCACTCTATTTTGTACCTTTTCCCATTAGCCCCTTTCGAGCTTTTTGCAAACTTGGACCCATCCAACGACCAGCCTTGTTTGTTCCTAGTTATGGTTCACAACACATACTTTCTACTTCAAACTGGGATTCGTCTCCCTTTATGGTCACGACCCGGTAGTTTGAACACTAACAAGTCACAGGTCCATAGCCAAGGCATTTAAAACATTTGATTACTTAGCCTTCTTTTAGTCAACCTGGCATCTGACCTCGGTGTTCTACCTCAGAATTGTTTGATGCTCTATCATCAACATGTCAGCTCGGCAAGCTACTTCTATTTAGCACCAGTATTTAGCTACTCAATATTCGACTAACTTAGTTCTGCGTTTCCTTTCAACTCTTTAGGCTACATGGATGGTTTTATCTAGAGTTGTGAGGTTCTATAGTTCCATGATGTTACTAATCTCAGCCCATAGTCTAGAGATGAACCATGCTATAGTTCTAGTCTTAGGTTCATTGACGTCGCATTGTATCACTAGTAATTGAAACTCTCAAACATGGTTGTCTATGGATCTGTTACCTTATCTCAAGTCTTAGAGTCATTGGAAAGTATCTTGTTCGTAGTGTTTGGGTACGGACTTACTTCTAAGAACTCTCTTCCATCTCATTCTATGTTCGAACCTCACGTTGGGTCTTTAGGTAAACATTCTATAGTTTCTTCCACTACATTGCCTCATACCTAGAAAATTCTAACACGACCACTTGAATGCGGACAGCATCTTCATAATCATAGAAGTTGAATATTTTTTCGATCTTCTCTTCCCACTCTAGGTAGTCATCAGTACTATTAAACCCGTTGAAGCTCGGAATCTGTACCTTAAGAAGTTCAGCACCTCTTAGCACTCCAAATGCATGCTCATCGATCCTAACATACTAGTCTTCTTCTTCTTCGTACTCTTCCACTTTGTCTAACTCCAACCTCCTTCTTACGACTCTATCGGCATGTCATGGTGGTGCTTAGTTCACTAGAAAGGCTTCTAGAGCTCACTTGTTCATTTATCTTCATGGCCTATCTCTCATCTCTTATCCCTGCTCAATAACTCTCTCACGCGGTCCAATCTCTAGCACTCTATTTACTGAGGTAGCTAAGTTAGCTACAATAGCAATAAGATCTTATATCTGCTCATCAATAGTACGTGGTATTTATTGAGTAACTTGACCATGGCCATGAGCATTACCCTCAGCTTCGTTAATCTCTCCCTATACACTAGGATTCGACATTCTCAACCTAAAGCTTTAGTAAATACACTTCAAATAGATGCCTTCAACACATACAAGTATCTTGAATAGCAAACTGACTATCACTACACAGCTCTTAGTCTCAACCTTAAGCTCTAATACCAAGATTATATGGTGTTCCTAAGAGCTTAGTTATCACTAAGACTTACTGTGGTAAATCTGAACTAAACTAGGTCCTTTGAAATATTGAAAAAATTAGAAGGAAATGGTCTACATGCGAACAAGAGTAGTAAACAAGAAACTGCTTGGAGGATATGATTCACCAATGAATACAATATAACTTAACACCTCACTTAATATGATGCACAAGTTGATTTCAAAGTCTACCAGCCACTAATCTTGAGCAACTTGGCAAGATTAAATAAGTATATGAAAGATGGACTTGGAGAGGGTTTTCTTAAGAACATAATATTCAATCTTTAATTGTCAAGTTATCTATGGCTTACAAGGGAATGGGACTATTTATAGTAAGTCTATAAGATAACATTACAAATAAAGAAATTACAATAAATTATATACAAAAAGGAGATTCCTAGAACATACGAAAAGGGGTAAAAAGGACAAAATAAAAAAATGGAAAGGTAATATAATGTTAGATAAGGTAGAAAGTGACAGTACAACATTAGTCCTGTATGAAGATTCTCTAAACATAGTAAGCGTGAAGGATCAAGATGTTGTGGTAATAAAGGGGCTGGGAGAGAGAAATGGTAGCATAACGAGAGAAAACTACTCGGCTAGTAAGTGGGTCTCTTGTCACTCTGCTAGTAAGTGAGTCTCTTATCACTCGGCAAAAATCTCTCGATAGTAATTGGTTAGATTACTCAGCATAGGGTCCTTAGTAAGGGAATGGTCGATATCATCACTACCGAGAGTATAAATCAATGTATAACAATGTAAGGAGCTCAAGGAGTTCAGCCACCTTCCTTTAGTGTAAAGTTTCTTGTCATCAGCAGGTTACTGAGAGAGGATTGTTCGAGTGAAGGATTGAAGTCATTGGAGCTATGCATAAGTAATGAGATCGATGGTCTGTAGTTCATCAAATGTTTAGCAAGATCAAACTCAAAACAAGTTACCGCTAGATCAGAATGAGACCAAGGGATGAGTAGATGATAGCATTTAAGACTCGCCATCATTTGTATAAGTAGTTAGTCATGCCATTCGGCCTGTTCAATGCCCTAGAGCACTTTCATAAGATTGATGAACCATATGTTGAAGGGCTTGATCGAAAAATTAGTTGTGGTTTATTTCAATCATCTTCAAGCTGTATTTAATGTGCTGAAAGTCAAGAAGTTATTCAACAACTTAAAGTGTTATTTCCATTAAGAAAAAGTATTCTTCCTGGGATATGTGGTTAATAGAAGAGGCCTATGAGTAGATAGTGAAAAGATTTGAGCTACTGTTTAATGGCCAACTTCAACTGCTGGTGCTAAGGTAAGAGGCTTTTGTATCTTAGATTCCTTTTACTGAGGTTTCACCTTAGACTTTAGTACAATTGTCACACTTCTTACCACTCTAAAAAAGAAGAGCATGGAGTTTAAATAGGGAGAGAAAGAAGATAGAAGTTTTACTAAAGTGAAAGGGAGACTAACTTTTGCCCCAGTTTTGTCTCTACCTAACTTTGAGAAAGTCTTTAAGCTAGAATACGATGCATTAAGTGTCGACATTAGTGCTATACTAATTTAAGAAGGTTGACATGTTGCATGCCATAGTGAAAACCTTAGAGGAGCGTAGTTGAACTATTTAATGTATGACATAGAGCTCTTAACACTGATTTGAGCTCTTCATGTATGGTAACATTACCTTTTACCTAAAGAATTTGTCATCTACATTAATCATGAGTCCTTAAGGAATTTAAAAAGCTAGCCTAAACTTTCCAAATGACAAGCAAGATGGATGGAATTCTTGGAAGGATTTGACTTTGTGATGTAGTATAAGCATAGAAAAATGAATGTGGTTGTGGATGCCTTATCTAGGAGGCACACTCTCTTTGCTGACCTATAGACTAGATTATCGAGGTTTATGAGTATTAATGAGCAATACCACCAAGATCTTCAATTTGGTCCTGTATATGCACAGTGTATGGATGGATGAGTAGTATATGATTACCATGTAAAGGATGGATACTTGTTTTGGGTGGTAAGCTTTATGTACTAACCTATTCTATCAGAGAGCTAGTGGTAAGAGAAGCTTATAGTGAAAGACTCTCTAAACGCATTAGAGAAAAGAGAACTTTTAAGTTGCTAAATGCTTAGTTGTCTTGGTGTAAGATGAGGAAAGATGTACACTGTGTCGTGGAAAGGTACGCAACCTATAAAAGAACAAAGAGGCAAGTCAAGCAAGGAAGAGCAATGCTTATACCTATCCTGACCAAGCCATGGGTTAAGTTAAGCATGGATTTCATTCTCAATCTACTTAAAACTACTCGAGGAAAAGATTCTATCATGGTCATCGTAGACAAATTAAGCAAAGTGGTATAGTTCATGCCATATATAAAAACTAATGATACTTCTATTATTTCATTTCTCATTTTACAGGAGATCATCTAATTGTACAATATGCTGAGGAGTGTAGCTATCCAACAAATATCTTAAGTTTCTAAGCCACTTCTGGAGAACGCTCTAAAATCAAATGGGAACAAAACTACTCTTCAACACATATTGTCATCCCTAGACAGATGGCCAAATGGAGGTCATCAATCACACTTTAGGATCCTTACTTTAAGTTACCGTAGGAAGAAACTTTACTGATTGGGGTATCTATATGCTCGTAATCAAATAAGCTTAAAATTGATATGTTCATAGCACTATGGGTCAAAACCTCCTTTGAAGTTGTCAACAGTTTTAATTGTGAGTTACCCTTCAACTATGTACTTATGCCCATAGCCAATCAAGAAGAGCTAGAGCCAAGAGACTAAGCTTAATCCCTATAAAAGATCTACTAAAGAGTAACTCAACAGATAGATCTACCTATAATGAAGTTGATGTAGAAAGAACAAGGAAGAAGAGGAAAGCAATTTCTACCTAGCTTACACTTGAGCCACAAGAGATTCTCAAACAAAAGAAAGAACAAACTATCCCCTTGAGTTGAAGAATTATTTAAAATACTCTAGAAGATCAGCGATAACACTTACCAACTAGAATTACCAGACGACTATAGAGTTTCAAACATGTTAAATAATTACCGACTCGAGCCTATACTCTCTAGAAGAAGATGAACAAACTAAATATCATTTAGATTTGATCCCATATCCTAACTAACCTAAAGGGGATGATAAGAATCAAACAGCTAAACCCCTAATCAAAGCTCAAGCATAAGGTCTAGAGTTAATGGCCCAACAAGTTCTCACCCTCTATCCTACTACTGAGGAGTCCAACCTCCTATACACATTTGACCTTTTATGCCCATTCAGCTACACTATCCATGGTCACAAAGTGTCCACTTGAAGGAATTGAGAACAACCTTTTAAATATCATAGTAAGCTTACCCAATAACTCAACCACTTTCATCCCGAGCTTTGGTATCTAAGATTAGGACGAATATGCATACAAAGTGATAGAAATCAACTCATTAGACCAGTCACATGCAACCGAGCTAAAGGACTATAAGGACTCTCATGAAGAATACTAGGTCGAAACCCCATTCAAGATGAAGTCTCATCTGTTGACATCCACCTTTCACATTTCTACCATTTTAAATACCAAGCTCTAATATGGACTGACAAAATTCCCAAGCTTCTAAGTAGAAGTGCTAACTTGCTAAGCAACCCCCATCCATTATTGAACTCATATCATGATGCACTTAATTTCTAAGCCAACCAGCATTAGACCTCTATTTGAGCTAAGCTGCAAGATTCCCGACTTAAAGAGGATCTGAACATCCTTTAGTGTCTAAGCTCTAACTTAAATTAGATCAAGTTTGCTCTGATTACTAACTCTTTTCTTAACTTCATCTGGAATGTATTATATTAAAGTTAAGCCACCACCTCAAGGTACGCTTTAGTAAGACCAATTGCATTCCAAATAGCCATCCACTATGTGACATATGTTTTCTAGCACAATATTCCAAAATGATTCCTTACCTTTTTTGTACAAAATATTTTTTTATCTCTTTTGCCCTTTTTAGTATGTTTCATATATTCCATTAGTGAATTACCCTTTTGTTGTTTTGATATATGCCTTGTAACCCTAATGGGGTTAGTATATAAACTTCATTTATTTTATACGCAGACAACATTACATTATTGATTATTATAAGCTTCCTTTCTCGAGCAACCTAAATATTCTTATTTATCTCTTTACTCTTATCTATTCCCTTTAGCAAGGAGTAGTAATGAGTGACCCTATAATTCAAACCAATGAGTTACATTTGGTGAATTATGGGCAAACTTAAACCGACTGGTGTATCATATCTAATTAGTAGCTGCCCGAATTTGCTAAACCCCACTTTGTTTTCTTTCGTTCCCTTTTATTATAGTGTTTCTCTGTATGTATAACCCTGGAGATGTATCAGCATCCCTAATATTTGAGCACATTTCTAAAAGGGAGTGTATGAAGTTGTAGTGAAGCTTTGGTTCATGTTTGCTGTTGGTGCCTGCTATGTTCCTTCAATAGCTATTGCAGTATGTTCAAGTGAAATAAGTTTAGAGTTGAGAGTTGTAAGCTGTAAGCTATGAAGTAGAGATTCGTGGATTGGTAAGTGTAGTTTTTGTTATTACTCTACTTTACTCTGTTTCTTACTATGAAAATAGAGTAAGTTCACTTCTGAATCATTCGAGGATGATAAGAATCAAATTACTAAACATTTGGGCTCGGCCTTGAAAAGCATAGCCAAGCGAGTTCTATCTTTATGCCCTACCTTTGAGGAGTCTAAGTTGCTGCAGTCTACCGACTTAATGCCTTAGCTAAGTTGAACCCTTTCGTACTTAATGGTAGTCTCCAATTTCCAACTAAAGCTACACTCAGACAATAGCTCGGCCCATTCAACCATTAGTTCAGTCGACCTGAATCCAAGCTATACTAAATATGTTTGAAATGAATTCACCTTGGAAGTGTCATTTGCTCAACTTGGCACAACTAATCTACCACCACTACTCAACACCTCAACTTAATAGCCACCAACTTAATTGTATAGTTTGTCTTCTTCTACAAGCAAATCACCCATCCACAAAGAGCTATGTGTTCGAGTAGTCATATGACAGAATCTTCCATATAGGATACCCATTTTTTGTTGTATTTTCATTTATACACTTTGGATATTCCTTGTATCATACTTATTTTGGTCATTATCCTTTTCATCTTTTTTCATTTTACGTAGGATGTCTTAACTTTTAGGTATAAATATCCCCTATACATGTAGCCACTAAAATGATCTTAGTCTTTTTTATATTGAATATACATTACTCCTTTTGTAAGCATTATTCTCCATTGCTTAATTTACTTTTATCTTAACCCTTAAGTAAGGTTAGGTGGTGATTACCCTAATTAGCCTAGCTCATGCATCACATTGAGTTGAGTCATGAGTCTTGGGTAGTTCCATTGGTACATCGTATCCTATTGAGCTAATCGTAGGTTTACTTAATTTACTTTTTATTGTCGTTCACGTACATTTTCCACCCTTCTTTTTGATCTTTCCATAAGCTTAGACCTACCCTAGCAATCGGCCTTATTGATCCTTAGCTTCAATTTATTTCATCTTGGTATCAAAGAAAAGGGTTCATTTGGGTAAGTTGTGTTTGCGCTTTCTTGTGAACAATGTTTATTGTGGTAACATGTTTTAGTTATGTAATGGTTAGCTATGAGTGTCTAGGTAAGTAAGAAGGCGTAGTAGCTTACTATCATCATATACTCTACTTTACCATATTCCAAACATATGAAAATAAAGCAAGTTTTGACTACATTTATTGTTCTTCAAAAGTAGTCATTGTATCGAAAGTTAGCTTAAACTTTCTTGCGAAGAAGAATGTATGTGAGTTGCTTGAGTTAAGTAAGCCATTCGTGTTGTTTTATGGATTCTAAATTTGTTTACTGAGTTCTGTTGAGAAGAAGGTACATTTGGAGATGGCAATAGTGGTGTTGTCTACTATAGACAACAACCTCATGGCACCTCTAAAAGTATGGATGAACAAATTGATGAAATAACTAACCTCATAGCTAACCTTACGGGGGTTGTACATACATTGGCCTTTCGACCTGCTGAGGCCATGTAGAATACTCTATAAGCTACTCAGCTTGCGAGAGGATAGAACTTAGCTCAATAAGCTTAAGGTAGAGGAATAAGAGGACCAGTACGAAGGAGGTTGATTTGGATAATTTAAATGAGGAAGAAGATGAAGAGTACAATGAAGAAGAGGAGCGAGCTAGAGAACACTAAGCTACTAACCATGTGAAGCTTCAAATTCTAAGCTTCAATTGTTCTAAGGATGTCGATGACTATCTAGATTAGGAGGAAAAGGTTGAATGTATCTTTAACTATTATTAGTCTAAAGATTATGAGAAGGTAAAGGTTACTACTATAGAATTCTCTAGGTATGCTACATTATGGTGGAAGAACTTCCAAACCATGAGGAGACGAGAAGGATACGGAGAGGTTGGTACCTGGCTTATGATGAACCAGATTCTCAAAAATAGGTTTGTACTAGATACCTACCTACAGGACACATTTACTAGGCTTCAGGAGCTGCGACAAGGGAGCTGAACTATTGATGATTATGTTTGAGAGTTCCAAATACTTATGATCTATTGTATAGTAGATGAACCATCAGCCCAAACAGTATATAGATTTCTTACTAGATTAAGAAGTAACATTAGGGATGTTATGAAACTTCAATAGTTTACTACATGAGCTAAGGTTACAAGAATAGCTCAATGATTGGAAAAACAAAGAAGGAATAAGTCAAGCTAACCCCAAATGACCTACCTGGTTAGTTAAACTAACCTGCTTAGGGGAGTTCAGCTAAATGCCAACCTAAACAAAAGAGTAGAAGTCAAAGTTAAATAGAAGGGCTGACTCATTAATGTTAAAGTGTGGTCAATAACTTCTGATAGGAATTAACCCTTTAGATCAATCACACGTAGCCAAGCTAGAGGACTCTAAGGACTCACTCAAAGAATACAAGCTCAAAACCATAACCGAGATAGGGATTCTTATGCAGAACTAATCTCCTATAGACTTGAGCCTTAGGTCCTTACTTGTATCAGATTCATGCCTACTTAACAGCAATACTCTATCCCAAAAGATAGCTTAAGAATAGTTAAGGCGAGCTCCCAATCTGACCACAAGCATCTGATCCCGAATCAAGCTAACTTCTTTTCAAAACTAATTGGTCTCTAATCTAGTCTGAATCAGGTTAGCCCCTGACTACCAGTACCTTCTGTTTCGCCTACTTTATATCATATTTCTAATATCCAACCACCAAGTGATACGTATCTTCTAACACAACATTTTAGAATGATTCATTCCTTTTCTGTACTAAATATTCTTTGTCTCTTTTGTCTCTTTTATCTCTTTTTAGCATATTTCATGTAACCTAATTATAGAATACGCATTTTGTCTTTTCATACATGTAAAGTAACCCTAGTGAACAGGTATATAAACCCTCATTTGTTTGTACGCAATAGAATCATCAATATCAGATTATTTAAGCATCCTTCAAGCAATCTTAGTGTTCTTATTACTCTTTAACTCTTATCTATTCCCTTTAACAAAGAGTAATAGCGAGTGATCCTTTAGTTTGGACCAGTGTGTTATATCTAATATATTGTAGGTCGAGTAAGATCAAGTAGTGCGCCATATTCATTTGATAGCTACTCAGCTTTTGCTAGCCTTTCTTCTATTTTTTTATGGTACTTCTTTGTGTATTCGACCCTAGAGATGCATCAACTTCACTAGTATCATAATACAATTCCAAGAGGGAATGTGTAAAGTTGCAATGAAGTTTTGGTTCGCTTTACCATTAGTGGTTGTTGTATTCCTTCCATAGCTACCATAGTATGTTTGTGTAATAGTAAGTGTAGTTTCATTATTACTCTATTCTTACTTTATTTTTCATTACAAAAATAGAGCAAGTTTATTTCTATTATGTTTAAGTGACTATTGGGTATTAAGATTGTTAGTAAGTTGTTAATTTGTATGAGAAGTATTGCACTATATCAAATTCAAGTGTTTAGGGTGTTATTAGAGACCAAAATAGTAGTGCTCAACCTCGTCATGGTTATAATAATAGTAACAACTTAGGATCCATTGATGACAAACTTGACTAAACCTTATTGAGAGTTTAGTCACAGCAATACAAGTTAATAGGCAACAATCCTAAGGTATGCCACTACAAAATCTACCAAAAAATATTCAAGAGAGGGGTTATGGCCAAGGTAGTCGAGCCCATCGCCTAGCTCGATCCCTTTAAGCTAAAGGAGCTACTAGATGAACACTAGAGTTAAAGGAGATTGAGGAAGATGATGAGGAGTTGGATGTTGAAGAGTTTGGGGAGAAAGAAGAAAATGCTAACTATTACTAGGCATAGGGATAAAGATGTCAAGCACCTCGAAGACTAGATGATGTCAAGGTTCAATTCCCACCTTTTAGTGGAAGTAGAGATGCCAATGAATACATAGAGTGGGAAGAGAAGGTCGAGAAGGTGTTTGACTGTTATGGGTATATAGATGTTATTAAAGTCCAACTTATCGTACTGGAGTTTACTAGGTATGCCACAATGTGGTGGAAAAATCTAAACACAGCCAGAAGAAGGGATGGAAGAGGAAATGTTAGAACATGAGATGAGATGAAAAAGGTTATTAAGAAGAAGGTTTATACCGAAAACTTGCAAGATACGTTTGCAAAGTTGTAAGAGCTTTGCTACGGAAGTCAATATGTTGATGACTCTATAAGAAAGTTCCAAATGTTAATGATTTAAGCTGACATGGAAGAACCAAAGGCCTACACAATATCAAGATTCATTTCTAGGCTCAAGTATGAGATTCACAATAATGTAGAAGTGCAGAGGTTTTACAACATAGAAGAGGCGATCAAGATTGCATAGAAGGCAGAAAAATAGAAGAGAAATGTTTTGAGCTGACTTAGGCTAACATTATCGTGAGCCTTTGTACCACATCAACCTATTTAAGCCAAGCCAAAGAGGCCATACAAAGCCGAGGATAGAAATGACCGATTTGATGAAAGCTAAGTAAGCCAGTAGGGTCAAGTAGGCCAACTAGGTTGAGCAGAAGTTAGGCCAACCTCAAGGACATATGAGAAAGGGTAGACCTCCGAACGGAAAACTAGCGAGGTAAAATGCTTTAAATGTTTAGGCTTTGGACATATGGCCGTTGAGTGTCCAAACCGACGTGTCATGGTGCTCTAAAGAGATATAGTAGACAGCTGAAAGCGAGCCCTAGAAAGAAGAGGATGCTGAAAAACCCGATGTTAAAGAGGAAGAGGAGACCTGTGTCTATGCTAACCAAGAAGAAGTAATAACCTTAGTCTTGAAATGAGCATTGAGTTCCTTGCCAAACTCTAAGGAGAACCAAAGGGAGAATCTATTCCATACCAAGTGTACCATTAAAGGCCAATTGTATACGATCATTGTGGATGGAGGAAGTTGTACTAATTTCATTACATAATCCTTTGTCCAAAGATTGGGTCTGCCAACCTTGAAGTACCCCCAACCTTACAAACTGCATTAGCTTCATGATAAGGGTGCTTTGCACATGACCAAATAAGAAACCGTGTCGTTCAGTTTTGGGAATACATATAGGGACGAAGTGATTTGTGATTTCATCCCCATGAGAGCTTCACATTTACTACTTTAGACAACATTAGTTATTTGACCAACGTGTTACTTATAATGGATATAAGAACACCTATGCCTTTGTTAAGGATGGGAAGAAGATTGTGTTGCAACCTTTGACCCCATCCCAAGTAAATGAAATCTACAATCAGCTCACTTGAGCTGGTAAAAAGAAAGCCTTAGTTATGAGCTAAAGAGAGCTTTGATTTGTTGGGAAGGCTAATGAACTCATGTTCCTGTTGGTTAGGAGATTATTAGAGATGAGGGAATTAGAGAATGTACCTAAAGAGATTCGAAGCTTGCTAAATGAGTTTTCCAATCTATTTCCCAAAGAACTACCTAAAGGATTGCCTCCAATCTAAAGCATAAAGCATTGTATTGATTTGCAGCCAGGTGTCACTCTACCGAACCAACTTTCATACAAGATGAATCTTGAGCAAGTTGCTAAGCTGTAGAAACAGGTGGATGAGCTCATAGAGCAAGGATATGTAAAGGAAAGAATGAACCTTTGCATGGTACCGACACTGCTCGTTGTAAAGAGGGATGGTGTATGGCATATGTACATCAATAGCAAGCAATCAACCAGATTACTATCAAGTACAGATATTCGATACCGAAGCTTGATGATATGTTGTATGAGCTTTAAGGCACTAGGATATTTTCAAAGATTGATCAGCGAAGTGGCTACCATCAAATTTATATGAGACAAAAGGATGAGTGGAAGACTGCCTTCAAAACTAGGCACGAACTCTATGAATGGTTAGTTATGTTATTCAAACTTACTAATGTATTGAGCACATTTATAAGGTTAATGAACCATGTGATGCGCCCTCTGATTAGAAGATTTGTGGTCGTATATTTTGATGACATACTAAAATATAGTGCCAACTTAAAAAACCATGTTTAACATCTCCATGACATATTTGACATTTTGCGAACTAAGAAGTTGTATAGGAATATGAAAAAGTGTACCTTCGGTTAGGATGAGGTGGTTTTCCTAGGGTTTATAGTATCAGGGGAAGAGATCCAAATAGATGAAAAAAAGATCCAACTTGTTTTGGAATGACCAAAGCAAAAGAATATCACTAAGGTTCGAAGTTTTTATAGCCTAACTTCTTTCTATAGGCAATTTATTAAGAACTTCAGTACAATATCCGCCCCATTGACTAAGTTGACAAAAAAGAGTGAAAGATTTAGGTGGAACGATCAAGCTAGACAGAGCTTTAGAGAGATTAAGGAAAAACTCACCTCGACATCTATCCTATTACTGCCAAATTTTGATAAGCCCTTCAAATTAGGGGAGTTGGAATTGGTGTTATCTTGATGCAGGAGCGACAACCTGTCACCTACTACAATGAGAAACTTAGTGTTCCTGCCCTGAACTGTTCTATGTATGAAAAGGAGTTGTACGAACTTTTCTTAGCCCTTATTGTTTGGCAATACTATTTACTGCCATGAGAGTTTGTTATTTATATAGACCATAAGTCTCTAAGGCATCTTGGAAGTCAGAATAAGCTTTCAAGGAGGCAAGCCAAGTGGTTAGAGTTTATGGAAGGGTTCTCATACATCATTCAATATAAGAAGAGAAGCCCAAATGTGGTCACCAACGCTCTATCATGACAGCAAACTTTATTGACTACTTTGCAAGCAAAATTAGTGAGATTCTCACCTATCACTAAGCAGTCTGCTATGACTCTCACTTTGGTTCCGTTGTTAAACAGTATCGAGAAAAAATAGTTGTTGGAGGATATTTTCTCAGGATGACCATCTATTCAAGGACTACAGGCTATGTATTCTAAACTACTCCACCTGTGAGCTATTGGTCAAGGAAGCTCAAAGTAGTAGACTTTCAGGCCACTTTAGGGAGGTCAAGACAGCGAATCTGTTAAAGGAGAAATTTTATTGGCTAGGTTTGGCCAAGGATGTCCATAAGGTAGTTAGTAGTTGTAAAATGTGCAAGCATGCTAAGGAGAAGAGAGAACCCTATGGAGAGTACATGCCTCTACCGATGTAACCTTACCTTGGGCCAACCTTAGCATGAACTTTATCCTAGGGTTGCCTTAGACATCTAGAGGGAAATATTCTATTTTTGTTGTAGTGGACCATTTCTTCAAGATAGTGTACTTCATTCCATGCCATTGAACTAACAATGCTTTATATATTACTGATTTGTTTTTTCAAGAGGTTATCCAAATACATGGAGTACTGAAACCTATTGTTTCAGATTGGAACGTAAAATTTTTTTTAGCAATTTTTGAAAGACTCTTTGGAGAAGACTTAGAACTCAACTTGTATTCAACTTTAGTAGCCACTCTTAAAGTGATGGCCAAACTAAAGTGGTGAATGAGACGCTAAGCAATCTACTCAGAGCTGTTGTAGGAAAGAACTTAAGGGATTAGGTTCTATACCTACCAGTTGTGGAATTTAAATACAACCAGACTATCCGTGGCACCACTAAGAGGACCCCATTCAAGGTTGTCTACGACCTTAATCCAAAAATTCCTTTAGACATGATTAGCACCCCAACAGCTACAGAAGAGAGTTAATTCGGAGTTGACCAAGCCTATGAATTGCAAGTGTTACACGAGTTTGTAACCAAGAAGATCACCAAATTCAATCAAAGAAAATAAGAGATTGGTAGTTAAGGCTGTCAAACTGTTCCTTTCTAACCAAGAGATTTAGTATGGATTCACCTCAACTAAAAGCAATTCTTATACTTAAGATAGAACAACCTATCTCCTCGAGCTAATGGTCCATTTAAGATCCTAAAGAAGATCAACTATAACACCTACCAGATCAAGTTGCCTAATAACTATAGTGTCTCCTCTACCTTTAATGTGATTGACTTGATTCCTAACCAACCAAGGAAGAAGACCCTATGAGTGCCTTAGAAGAAAGAATAGAGACCACTCCAGATTTGAGGACAAATCTCTCCAACCCCTAGGTAGATGATAGGAATCAATCCCCTAGACCAATCACACATAACTGAGAGCTAGAAGACTTCAAGGACTCGCTCAAAGAATACTAGCTCGAAACCAAAACCGAGATGGGGATTCCTATGCTGAACTAATCTCCTACCAACCTGAGCCTTAAGTCCTTGTGTCAAATCTACTCCTGATCAGCAGCATTACTCTATCCAAAAGATAGCCCAAGAATAGTTGAGGTGAACTCCAAATATGAACATAGGCATCCAACCCTGAATTAAGATAACTTCTTTTCAAAATTAATTGGTCTCTAACCTAGTACAAATCAGGTTGACCCCTGACTGCTAACACCTTCTATTTTGCTTACTTTGTATCATATTTCTAATATCTAACCACTAAGCAACATGTGTCTTTTAACACAACATTCCAAAATGATTCGTTCATTTTTTCAACTGAATATTCGTCATCTCTTTTACCCCTTTTTACTATGTTTCATGTAACTTAATTGTAGAGTACCCCTTTTCTCTTTTCATAAATGTAACGCAACCTTAGTGGATGGGTATTTAAACCCTAATTTGTTTGTATACAGCAGAATCATCAATATCAAATTATTTAAGTATCCTTTAAGCAACCTTAGTGGTCTCATTACTCTTCAACTCTTATCTATTCCCTTTAGCAAGAAGTAGTGCCAAATGACCTTTCAGTTTGGACCAATGTGTTATATCTGGCGAATTGTAGGACTAGTAGGATTGAGTAATGTGTCATATCCATTTGGTAGTTACCCGGGTTTTGTTAACCCTTCTTCTGTTTCCTTTTGGTTCATTTCGTTGTGGTGCTTCTCCATATGTCCAACCCTAGAGACACATCAACTTATGAGAAGGGATAAGTATCTAGGAGGAAGATGAGCCAAGTTAAGTGCTTTAAGTGCTAAGGGTTTGGGCATATGGCTACCTAGTGTTCAAACCAAAGGACCATGATTATCAAGGGTGATGTCTCAAAGATTGAAGTAGATAGCATAAATGAGGAACCAGAAGAGGAAAAGGAAGTGGGAGATGAGGTTGAGGTTAATGTTAAATTAGTTTATGAAGATGTGTTTACAGAAGACTTAGATAAGTTGACTCTAGTTGTTTGATGGGCAATGAGTTTGGACTCTATACTAAGTAAGAGCAGTGAAAGAACTTATTTCACATCACTTGTAAAGTGGGTGATCAGGTCTATGCACTCATAGTAGATAGTGGATAGTGGAAGTTGCACCAATGTAGCCTTTGCTGACTTAGTTAAGAAACTTAAATTGCCAACTATTTCACATCCGAGGCTATATAAATTGCTTTGGCTGCACAAAAAGGGAGCACTATATGTCACTCAACAAGTGTCGCTGCTAATCTCTATTAGAAATTATTTTGATGAAATTCTTTGTGACATATTACCCATGTATGCATCTCATGTGCTGCTAGGCTAACCATTGCTTTTTAACCGAAGGGTTATGCATAATGGATTCAAGAACATCTATGTGTTTGAGAAGGATGGTAGGAAAGTTACCCTGAACCCTATGACGCTAAGCCAAGTAAGTAGACTGCAAGGTAAGTTAGCTTGTGGATATAAACTAAGTTGGCTTGTAAAACCAAGAAGGCTTTGGTGTTAAGTAGAGCTAAGCTTTGAGAAACTGTTAAGGTTGACATACCAACTTTCCTATTGATTAGGTGATCGCTACAATTGAAGGAGCAGGACAAGCTACCCCTAAAATTCAGAGAGTAATTAGATGAGTATGCTAACCTGTTTTTAGAACAATTGCTTGAGGGATTGCCCCCTTTCAAAGGCATTAAGCATTATATTAACTTGATACCCAGCACTACCCTACCAAATAAACCAACTTATCGGATGAATGTCAAACAAGATGTTGAACTTTAGAGACAAGTCAATGAATTACTGGCAAAAGGATAGGTGAAAGAAAGTCTTAGCCCCTATGCAATACCTATATTACTTATGCCAAAGAAGGATGGCACTTAGCATATATGTGTGGATAGCAAAGTTATCAATAAGACTATGATCAAGTATTGATACCCCATCCCAAAGCTGGACAATATGTTGGATGAATTGAATGGTGTGAGAGTTTTCAATAAGATTGATCTAAAGTTTATGTTGGTCTCATATAAGATATCAAAAGGGGAAGGCGGCAAGCGTAGGTAAAGTAATATCTTTGAACTTTTAAAAAAAAATTCATTGTAAATTAAAATTACCCCTCTTAATAACTTAATATGGTGACAATGGTATTTTAATAATTCTACCTATTGCTCTCTTCCAACTCTACTGTTTGGGAACCGATTTACTTCACTAGTGCCATTCCACTTGATCTACTATATCAAAGTCACAAAAAGTTTACAAGCACTTGCCATACATAAGCTTTTACAATACTCTGCTCAGCCTATCTAGCATTTCTTCAATCTAAGCTAATATAAATCTATAAAGTACAATCAAACTTCTCTCAACACTCAAACAACAAACAAAGTTTACAAATTATAAGTAAGAACAATAATAGAAGTCTCAAATAATTTCGCACTAAACAAAAATAATAATTGATGTATAATTCACTTCAGTGCAACTTTCTAAAGAAATATCTAAGAAACTTTTTATGTCTTTTCAGAAGGTAGAATTTGATCACAATTTTCATGTAAAAAAAATTTTCTTAGAGACATATCTAACATTTTGAATCATTTCTCCTTTTATACTAAAATCTTCCAATAGCTAATTTTTTTAAGATAGCTATTGGATGATTATCTTTAGTTTCATGTTTATCAAAAAATTTAATTGATAGTGATAATCCTTAGATATTTTTTAGAAGATCTCGATATTTTGAATTTTAAAATCAGCTCTTCTTATCTTAATTCGGTCAAATATTCTTTGATCCGAAACCTCTAGATAAGCTTCAAATTTGAAATTGACAAAGAGATATGCTTTATCAATAATTTCCAAAGAAACCTCATATTCAAAAATTGAAATTCTACAGAATCTGAATCAACCTTATTCTTATCCATTTTTGTGCATATCTTGATTTATCAAAAATAAATTCACTCAAAAATGATCCCCATGGATCTTAATTCCATCTTAAGTGAAATGGGATTACATATATTTCTCTAATACACTCAATCTAGTAGAGCTAGGCCTTATTTACTTCGAATCTAATATTTTATTAATTTTCAATATTATACTTTTTCAGACCAACTTTTTAAATAACCTTCTAAAGAGTAACAGTTTTCTTTTTTCTGAAGTGTTGTACCAATTCTTCTTATAAAAGCTTTTAAAATACTCTCTGAATATACCTCAATTCGCAATTTTAAATTTTTTGAAGAATTATCTGAATACCTGCATACTTGTTAGTACATTAGCATTTCTCTCTTTTTATTATCATCAAAATCTATGAGATATATCTAACAGTCTAAATACCATCAAATTCTAATGAGGTAAGGAGATGAATAGAAGATTGCTTTTAAGACCCAACATGGCCTACACATGTAGATGGTCATGCCTTTTAGACTATCAAACACCCCAAGCACTTTCATGAGACAAATGAATTATGTTTTGAGAGATTTGATCGGGAAATTTGTCGTCGTCTACTTTGACGACATCTTGATCTATAGTACCAACCTAGCAATGCTTACTGACCATCTTTGAGCTATTTTCAATGTCCTTTTAGCAGAGAGATTGTTAGGAAACTTAAAGAAATATTGTTTCTATCAAGAAGAAATAATCTCCTAAGCTACGTAGTTAGTGGGAGATGATTAAAGGTTGATAAAGAGAAGGTACAAGCCATCGTTGAGTGGCCAACCCTAACCTCTTTTACCAAAGTGAGGAGTTTATAAGGAGTGGCATCATTCTACCATTGCTTTATCTAAGGATTCAATACTATAGTAATACCTCTAACTGAATTAATAAAGAAGAATGTGGAGTTTAAGTGGGGAGAGAAAGAGGAGAAGAGTTTTACCGAGGTAAAGGCAAGGTTGACCTCTACCCCAATCTTAGCTATACCAGACTTTGATGGGGTATTTGAGCTTGAATACAATGCGTTAGGAGTAGGCATCGAAGCTATGCTGATGCAAGAAAGCCGACCTATCACTTATCATAGCGAGAAACTTAAGGGAGCATAATTAAGCTATTTTGTTTATGATAAGGAATGTTTGGCCCTAATTAGAGATCTTCACATGTGGCAAAATTATCTTCTGCCAAAGGAATTTATCATATACATAGATCATGAGTCTTTGAGATACTTACAGAGACAATCCAAGTTGTCTAAACGCTAAGCTTGATGAGTTGAATTCTTAGAAGGATTCAATTTTGTCATCAAATATAAGTAAAGCAAGAATAATGTGGTTGCTGACGGTTTGTTAAGAAGACATTCTCTTCTCACTGAGTTATAGACCCAACTATTAAGGTTTACAAGTATTAAAGCACAGTATCGAAATGATTCTTATTTTAGCCTATATATAAACACTGTAGAGAAGCAAGAGTAACAGATAAGTACCATATGGTAGATGGCTATCTATTCAAAGGTAGCAAATTATGTTTGCCAACCTAATTGGTAAGAGAACCATTGGTAAGAGAAGCCCAAAGTGGAGGACTTTCTAGGAACTTTAGAGAATGAAGGACATATGAGCTACTGAAGGATAGGTTTTTCTAGCTTAAAATGAGACATAGAGTGCACCATGTGATTGTAGGATGCACCATCTGTAAGAAAGCATAAAGCCAAGGAACAAGGGAAAGCAATGCCTTTACCTATTCTAACTAAACCATAGGCTTACCTAAGTATGGATTTTGCCCTCGAATTACCCTGAGCTGCTTGAAGTAAAGATTTTGTAATGGTTATCATGGATAAGTTCAACAAAATAGCACATTTTGTACCTTACACCAAAACTAACAATGCTTTGGTTATTGTTTTTTTTGTTTTTGTAAGAAGTAGTTCACTTACATAGAGTACGAAGGAGTGTGGTGTCAAACAGAGACCCAAAATTTCTAAGTCATTTCTAGAGAACCCTCTAACATCAGATGGGAACCAAATTGCTATTAAGCACATTTTGTCGTCCCCAAATCGATGGCTAGACAAAGGTTGTTAACCATACCTTAGGATCACTGCTCCGACCTTCAATAGGAAAGAACTTAGCCGATTGGTAAGTCTACCTACCAATGGTAGAATTTTCTTATAGAAAGATGGTATATGCCACCACTGGTTAAGTCTCATTTTAGGTTGTCTATGGCTTTAACCCCGAGTTACCCCTTAACTACGCCCTAATGCTACCTCCTAACCACGAAGATCCAAAAGTAAGAACCACAACCCAATCCCTCTAACAGATCTACCAACGAGTCTCCTAATAAATTAACCAAGTAGCTAGTAAACTAAAGGAGAAAGGCAAATGAAGGAAGACCAAGTAGTTTCAACCCGGAGACCAAGTATGGCTATACTTGAACAAAGAAAAGTTTCCTAACATGAGGAAGAACAAGCTATTTACCAGAGCTAAAGGACCATTCACGATATTTTGGAAAATTGATGACGACACATCCCAACTAGAGTTACTATAAGACTTTAGAGTGTCAAACATGTTTAATGTTGCGAACTTCAGCTCCTACAAACCTAAGGAGAACTTAGAAGAGGACTAGCGAAATTTGATCCCAAATCCCAATTAGCTTTGCAAGAATGATAAGATTCAGACCATTAGACCCTTGAATCGAACCCAAGCCTAAAGGTTAGAAAGCATGGCTCTGTGAGTTCTATCTTTACGCCCCACCTCTAAAGAGTCTAAACTACTATAGTCTACCAACTTGATGCCCTAGCCAAGCTAAACCATCTTATACTTAACAATAGTGTCCAGTTGCCAACTAGAGCTACATTCGAACAACAGCTCGACCCATCCAACCATCTACTCAGTTGACTTGAATTCGAGCTGTACTAATTATGTCCAAGCTAAATTCATCTCAAAAGTATCATCTACTCAACTAGGCATAGCTAATCTACCACTACTGCTAGACACCTTAACTTGGTAGTCACCAACCTGATTGTATAGTTTGACTTCTTCTACTAGAAAATCACCCATCCATGGAGAGCTATGTGTTTGAACAATCATATGATAGAATCTTTCATATAGGATACCCATTTTGTTGTATTTACATTTATCCCCTTTAGATATTCCTTGTATCATACATATTTTGGTCATTACCCTTTTAGTCCTTTCCATTTTTAGTAGGTTTCCTTAACTTTTCTATAAATACCCACTATACATGTAGCCACTAGAATGATCTTACTCTTTCTTATATTAAATACACACTTCTCTTTTTGTGAGCATTGTTCTCCATTGCTTACTTCTCTCTTATCCTAACTCTTAAGCCAAGCTAGATGGTCAGTACCCTCATTAGACCAACTCCTGCATCATATCGAGTTAAGCCGTAAGTTCTCGGTAATTCCATAAGTACGTCATATCTTATGGAGCTAATTGTAGGTCTACTTGTTTACTTTTTAATATTGTTTGCGTGTATTTTCCACCCTTCTTTTCAAGCTTTCCATGAGCTTAGACCACCCTAACAACTGGCCTTATCAGTCCTTGGCTTCGATTCATATCAGAGTAAGTATTAGGTATGGTAGTTGTTAAAGTGTATTAGTTAGGTTTTGGGTAGTAAGTAGAAGTGTTTGCTATGTATTGTGTTGTTAACCTAACAAAGAAGTATTATACTATGTTGGATTTGAGTGTTCAAGGAGTTATCAGTGACTATAGTAATAGTGCTCATGCTGGCTAAGGCTAAAATGGAAGTAATACCCTTAGATCAATCAATGATAAACTCAACAAACTCACTAATCTTGTTGAGAGTCTGGTTACTGCAATGCAAGTCGACAGGCAACAACCATAGGGTATACCTCGTCATAACCCACCTAAGAATGTTTCTAAGAGACGATATGGCTAAGGTGGCCAAGCTAATCACCTAGTTCAACCCCATCGAGCTGGAGAAGTTATAAACCAAGCTACTAAACAAAGGCTAGAGTTAGAGGAGATTGAAGGTGATATTGAAGATGTAGATTTAAAGGATGATGGAGAGGGAGAAGAAGAGGCTGAATATTACTATGCACAAGAACGAAGATGTTGAGCTCCTTGAGGACTTAACAATATTAAGATATAAATCTTACCCTTCAGTGGAAGTGGAGATGCAAATGAATATTTAGAGTAGGAAGAAAAAGTTAATAAAGTATTTGACTAATATAGGAGTACAGATATAGTTAAGGTTTGACTTACTGCATTTGAGTTCTTTGGATATGATACCATGTGGTGGAAGAATTTGAATGTGTCTAGAATGAGAGATGGATAACAAGGTATATGAACTTAGGAAGAGATGAAGAGATTGTTGAGGGGAGGATTTGTACCCAAGACTTATTTATAAGACACCTTTGCTAAGTTACTAAAGCTTCATCAAGGAAACTGATCTATTAATGACTATGTAAGACAATTTCATATATCGATGATCCAAGAAAACGTAGATGAGCTGATAAAGCAAGGCTATGTAAAGGAGAGCATAAGTCCTTATGCTATACTAGCATTACTAACCCTAAAGAAAGATGGATCATAGCACATTGCAGTTGAGCTATAAATTGTATTATAATCAAGTATAGATACCCAATATTGAGGCTCAATGACATGTTAGATGAGCTTCATGGCACTAATATATTCTTGAAGATTGATATGCAAAGTAGCTACCATCAAATTAACATGAGACCTAATGATGAATGGAAAATTGCTTTCAAGATGAGGCATGGTCTCCATAAGTAGTTGGTTATGCCATTCGAATTTACAAATGCACCAAGCATATTTATGTGACTTATGAACCACGTGATGCATCCTTTG